>OX453273.1:23763778-23831278 GCA_949710005.1 Ricordea florida | reverse complement strand
GAATAGTTCGTTTTGTGCACTCTTGCTACGACTGATAGATTACTCGTCGTCCAAATTGGAGACATCATCACGTTTAAGACTTTAAAACCCACTTCTTTCTCCTCGAGCATTCTTGATCACATTTCCTGTTAGTGTATTTTGATCAAAGATGGAGCAAAAGGAACGAAAACCCGCCTTGACAATCTTTACGTCGAGCTGGACACAACTGACGCCATTTTGTAAACATGTTTTTCCGCTTTGTCTCACCCCCTCCCCCCACATATGTGAACGTAAAACACTAGCACGACTTTGTGGACAAAACCAAACCTAGTAGGGGAGACAGGGGAGAACCTGTTTAATTCACATTTAATGCAGATTTAATGCATAAATTAATTGTCTAACGGGAATGGAGTGACAAATCCATCCATCACTATACCTCATGGTATGAAGTACATACCATGAGGTAAAAAAGGAATTTCTTTGCGGTAACTACAAGGATTTCAAATTCGTTGAATTCAGTTGGGGTACAGATCCTTACTTCAGACAACTTTTAAACAAAAGTCAAATTCTTGGCAAGAGGTGTTTGACCTGAAGTCGCCGTCGGATAACTGAAACGTTTCCCGGGACATCGTCGACACTAAAGTTGATGAAACTCGTACCGTGTTTCACAGCAGACTCCAAAGAGCAATGTTTGTAAAATTGTTTTGATAATAAAAACTGATGTACTTTGCTAGTGCCTTCCATCTAATGAACTGCTTCAGTTGTTTTTGTTCTGTGTAACATTCGTCAATTCAAATATTCACTTACTACTCTAAACCCATCTTCACAAGACAACAATACCGACACAATCCTCAAAGAGAGGAATGTTGCACCGTTGGTATGAACCGTGCAAAACTTTCCAAACATTCTGGCTAGGCAAAGTGTTTCCAATGAATTCATAACTAGCAATCTGTATTTGTTCGATTTAGACAGGTGGAGGGGTGTCATCACCCCACAAACGGATTTCTTTCTTCAACTAGTATCGAGTGTCAACACTGTTAATGCGGAGGTAACGTATGACAGAATTACACAATCACCTTTCTGGTTTAAGACTTTTTCAGAGAGATATAAGAAAATTGGAACCGATTCGGTTGAAATTTCTCAAGTGAATTTTTTATGCTAAGTTGACCTTAATCGCCCATGAATTTGTTGCAATAATTTAGCCTGACAAGTACAGTTCTGACAAAACAATTGCTAACAATTCATTTCAATGGGGACGCTTCTGGACCACGCCATCAAAACTTCAAGGAAGTACTTTCATACTACTATTAATAGCGCTATACTTAATGAAATTCTAATTTCATTTTTGTTTTATCAGGATTGTGATGATGCCTGGGTCACAAGATCAACAAAGTGTTCTCCATCTTGGCCGTGTTACGCTGAAAGAAGGGGAGATGTGGGGTAGGAGCATGGCCAACATCTACAGATTGGTGGATCAGTGGGGACGGAAAGCTGTTGATAAAATTCTGAATTTATTATTTACAATTTTAATTGACTTTTACTGCAAACAGTGCTAATTATATCACATTTAAATATGATTAATTTAACAAAACATAATGAACTGAACATTAGGCTTCCCAATCCAAGGTACACTTCTTGTTCAAAGCACGCTCAAGGTAATCCAGGGTTAAGGGTTAACTTTCTTTCAGGTCATAAATCTCGTTTACCACGCAACTGGACCGAAATCGAGTTGTTTAATTTCCAACATTAACTTAACTTGCATTGTGGTAAAGATCCTTGGACTAAAAGTAGTAATTAGGCATGATTGACCATGAATGGCAAAGCTTTCTCAATTACTGGTGCATGTTATTCCTTTATATAACATGTGGTTGTTCGTATTCTCTTGCGGTTAGCCGAAAAGAAAATATTTCATTTTAGTTAAGTATAAACAATAACAAGACAATACGTCTCGGAGAAAGTTGCAAGGATTCATCAAGTCAAGCTGGTGTTTGCTTGAAAGAAACAGGTATTGTTGAATTTGACCCGGCGCAACCGAATCTAGCGAGAAATTGCCTGAATAAAGCAGAACCATAGCCGATTCCTCACATGCTTTGATACTCGAACTCGTATTTAACAACTCGTATTTAACAATTCGAACTCGTATTTAACAATTCGTACTTAACAACTCGTACTTAACAACTCGTATTTAACAACTCGCACTTAACAACTCGTACTTAACAACTCGTACTTAACAATTCGTACTTAACAACTCGTACTTTAATAGCAACTCGAACTCGTATTTAACAACTCGAACTCGTATCTAACAACTCCTACTTAACAACTCGTATTTAACAACTCAAACTTTTATTTAACAACTCGTACTTTAATAGCAACTCGAACTCGTATTTAACAACTCGAACTCGTACTTAACAACTCCTATTTAACAACTCGTATTTAACAACTCAAACTTTTATTTAACAACTCGTACTTTAATAGCAACTCGAACTCGTATTTAACAACTCGAACTCGTACTCAACAACTCGAACTCAAGAATTTTATAGATGTCCCTTCAAAGCTTCCGTAGTATTTAGATTTTTTGTGTGGACATTTATTATTCTTTTTATGTTTTTATATAATTTCTGCATTGAAAGCAAGTTTTCAATTCTATTCCACCTTTGTTAAAGTCTTTTACACCTGACGCATTGTTTAGTTTGACTCATATTTTGTATTGTTCGCGTTCAACTTTATATATTCAGAATATTTATTAAAAAACTGACTAATAACTTCATAAACATCATGGATTTGATCACTATTAACCGCAGAGGTGATGTTTATCTTACCCGGTTTTAAAACAATGATTTTGACCAATTGATCAATAGCTTTATAAGTAATAACGACTTCGCAATACTTATTGTCTTAGTAACTTCTTATAACCTTTGGGTGCTGACTTATCCAAATTTACCAAATTAATCGAATAACCGACTCATGTACCAGCGTTTAATTTACTTTTGATAATACTAGTGGCGGAAATTCCATCTAATAGTGATAGGCAACCTGCTAACACTAAGCTACCGTTCTTAAATAATTTGCAATTGATTATCCGATTTCCTTTATCAACGAGAATTGTCTTTTGGTTTCTAAATTTAATACTGTTCTTTGGATTAATATCAATAATCTGATGATCTAATTGAATATTTTGCATTATTATTCATTCAAAATATTTCTCCGATTCTGATTGGCTAAAAGCACACGTTTAATTCACCATAACCAGTTACTGATGACCAAATTTGGAAGAATTTTGACTTAAACGAGGAAATGACGTCAAAAATGCAGCGTTTTCGCAGGTTAATGCACCGTTAACCGAGAAGACCTGGGGACGAGATTGTGTTATTTTGTTGTTTTGTTATATTGCTGGTGGGTGTGAAATTTGTGAAAATGAAGCTCATTTTCTCCTTTAAGTGTTTGAAAATATTTTGATAAATAATAAAGCAATTAATGAATTCGGCTTTCGTAGGATATTAAGAATTAAGAGGATCTCGGAAGGGTGTTATCCACCTCGGCCTCTGTGGATAACACCTTCCTCGATCCGCTTAATTCTTCATATCCTACTCAGCCTCATTCATAAATTGCTAACATTAGTGTTTATCTTAGATTTAATCGTCATTGTGATTATTCTCAATGGCTCTATAATGTCCGATCGCATAGGTATCGGTTGTGTCTTTTCGGAGTATTCGCTTATCGTCAAATGGTGATAGTGCCACTTCGTTAATGGTCTCTGAATAGATATCATACAAGTGAATATTAATCACATTCATTTTTCCGAGTTTGTATTTCCTGTTTAAACAAGCACGTTTTAAAGTCTTCATGAGATATGGATTTTTTTAATCACGGATTTATTTAAGCTGGTTTATATTCAATTACTATACTTTGTAGCTTTAAGAGTACTATTTTCAGTCGCTGGAAGTTTCTTTAAACGCGTACTCAGATATTTGAGGCTTTTAACGTGTATTTGTTTCGCATGTATGCTACCTTTGTTTCTCTAGATCTTTCTAGTCAGTTCTTTCGTGTCGCGAGAGCTCACGCGTAGAGCTACGACACCAGACTAGCGTTATAAAAGAATAGGTTTTTCGTTGGCAAGATCAGTTGACGCAAGATTTGTTAATTCAGCGCAAGTTAACAAGTTTCTCCAAGTTTATCATTGTTCTGATGATCAAGCTGATCAAGGCAGCACCACGGTAATTCTATATAGGTGAAATGTATTTATATCTTGTTATTTTCGCAAGCTAATTTGTAATTTACTTGTATCCTTTATTTTAGTTCTCGCGGCGTTTATAGAGTTTTCAAGAATTTTAATAAACAGCAGTTTGTGAACTGACGTCTAACCAAATCACGGGAGCAATAAGTTGCGAGTTTCGGCAAAAAGTAATCACAGCACTAATGGCTGCCATGATTGCAAGGTTGCAAAGTGGAGAGAGAAGCCTGGGACTGGTAACTAAGCTGTAGGCAGAGCGCCGCCTCAGCGCATATCACGAAATGAGATAAGGGAAGTCATGAAATCTCCAAAAGGACCAAAAAGGACACGCAACATACGAAACAGAGGGTACAGAAGTCTCCACAAATATTAGAAGTAAACTAGAATTTACGTTTGTACCTCAAAAAAATTTGTTTTTTTTCATCCTAGAAAGACTGCACCCTTTTGGTCATTATGTACCGCATACACTAAAAAGTCGATCTTCTTTTATACATTAGTAAGCTGTTCATAAATTGTTGTCAATCAGCCAAAAAACGTCTTTATGCGCTAAACAGTTAACCCCACTGACACCATCAAGTTGAATTTGGGATCACTGATGTATTGGCTCGTACAGTATGGTGAAATAGAGCAGCAACGCGAAATGGTTAGGGTATCTGTACTTTTCTTTTACTTTTTCCACTTTTAATTTTCAGACTGGTTTGCTAACTCGAACAAAATTGACAAGTACTTTAAAGAGATGTTTAACAACGAACTGGACTCGTGTTTGAAACGTTTTTACACATCCGTTCGACAACAACATCGTTCTGTTTACAAACAACAACAAAGTCAATTCTTGTCGTACAAACTAATTCCAGTTTCTCACAATCGAGGGTTTTGAGATATAATAAAACAATTATTCCACTCAATCTCGTCGTACATCCTCATGTACGACTCGATTTCAAGGAATCATTGTTAAATAGCCGTCGCTTCTATGTTTGTTTTTTCTATATATAGCATTTCACGCTACCCTAAGTTGCATGTGGCTAACTGCTCTCACTCAATGGGGTCATCTCCTGATGACGACACTCTGTACTAGGTTTGTCGTAGTCGCTTCTAAGTGCAGGATATCCCAGTCTTTTCTTATCACGCCATTTGAGTAGTATTCTTAAGGGCATGGACGAGAAAACCAATCACACCTATCTGCGTTTCTTGCAATATCTACGACCGTGGAACACGCTAGCTGTGTCTTCGTCTCTTAGATTATTCAGGAACCCATGGCCTCTTGGCTCAACAGATCATGAGGTATTTCACCTGTGACATGACTGAACAGCGAGATGCACATACTGGTCACCAATCGAAGTCTCCAACAACTGGATAGGCCTGAAAGTCACACAATTTTTCACCACTTGGCGAGTAGTGAAGGCCTTTGAAACACGTACTGCAAAAAAAACATGGTTCCTCGCATGCCAAGACATCATTTACTGTAACCCATCTACAAAAAATAAACAAAAAAAAGTAAGAAAAGGAGCAATTGTAGAATACCCGGCCACTTCATTTATATGTGTCGGAGGCTTTTGAAGAACGAGGCATAAAACAATGGACACCAATTTAATCAATTTAGAGTGAAAAAAAAATAATAATAAATAAATAATAATAATAAAAAAAACAGAAAACAAAAAACGAAATCTCGTATCTTCGGTTTCTTTTGTAACGCGCGATACGATCAAGGGTGAAGGGTGACTTGGCAAGAACAGCAACCATGGAAACGAAAAATAGTTCGAGATGCAAGAAGTTCGTGAAGGCCAGTGGTAAATGATCAAAAACAGGAGTAATGGAGAGAGAAATCAATATGGCGGAGAGTTCGGTATAGTCGAGTATTTTTGTTTTTGAATAAACGAGGTAAGCTTGTTGTTAGATGGAATACTGTTCCAATATTCACCACATACAAGGCCGGTGTCACGTATAACGCAACATTCTCGCGGGACGTGGAGATAGAATAAGTTATGGAGCAGAGTCGATCGAGGTGAAGTCGTTTTGCGGTGATAACGCCCAGCTTAAAAGGTTCCGTATTCAGATTAAATTGAATTGCATTCCTTGTTTAGACACACGTCCCGTGACTTGAGTCACGCAAAACGTAGTATTCTTAAGTTCCATAAAGTCACAATCGATAAACGAGTACCGCACTGATCAAGCGTGAGGAAATCTGGATATTGGCCATAGTGAAATGTAGCTACTAAACAAGATGAGTAAGATAATAAGTAAGATATCACCCTAAGAGAGTACAGGTAGTGGCCTTTTAATCTTTCGTCTCTTGTCAGAGCATAAGAAGAAGACAAAAGGCAGCTTCCCTTTTATCTTACTGCTGTTAACTTACATCTATCAACTCGTTTGATAACTCCAATTTCTTGTGCTTCATTTTGTCACTGACGCAGCTCCAGTTTCCTTAAAAACTAACTACACTATTAGTGTCACGCATCTTCTCACCTCGCTGTGTAAACGTCACACACTCTACACCTCCGCCTCTTCCCTCGATGTTTGAACACTTGAAGAGGATACGCGTTAGTGTTTGTTTCATCGTCCACATCTAGCAATCTATATATTAGTAATGGAAAAGAATGAAATGTAAGAATGGGTCTTTCTCTTCAGTAACTGACCTCGAAGCTTCGATAGTGGAGATCCTAGCGGGAAAGTCTCGAGCATTAACCTCTCGCAATGCCTGTTTACCGCGTTAACTCAGTCACATTCTATGTTCTTGCACTTCTTTCTACGGGCGTTTCACTTGCACTTTGGCGTAAAAAGACTATTGTCGTCTGCAAAATCATAGTTAATATTCATAACAGGAGAGACAGCGCACGAGAAAATTGGTGTTTGAAAGCAAATTTCGACTATTAAAACAAAATTAATGTCACATTTGTTTTGAAAGCTTTCCAAAGAATGGCCAGTCACACTGCTTGGTTTGATCCAAGAACAAAAAAAGTTGGAACCAAAATGTAGAGTAAAACAAACAGTACAGAACTGTTCCGTCGTTTTCCAAAGAATAGTTACATTGCATGGTTTGATTCTAAAGATGAAAACGTTTGAACTACACTGTATATAGTAAACAAACAGTACTACAGTACAGTGCCGTAAAAAAGAACGGCTACACTGCATGGTTTGATCCACAGATGAAAACGTTAGAACCACACTGTATAGTAAAACGAACAGTACCACAGTGCAGTACAGCTCAGTAGCTTTTCAAAGAATTGTCACACTGCATGGTTTGATCCACAGATGAATTCTCTAGGACCCAATTGTTTGGTAAAGCAGACTGCATCACAGTACAATACTATTTAGAGGCTTTGCAAAGAATGGTCACAAGGTTTGATCCGGAAATGAAAAAGTAGAACCACATTGTATGGTCAACCACACACACAAACAGGTTTACTCATAAACAACAAACAACAATAGCATTTGTAAAACTTTCGTTATTACCTTAAATCTGTAAATATCATAATATGCTCACAGTTTCCCTGATGGCAGTATAAATACGGGTACCCTAACTTGATCTTTAGTTCTTCAAACTTCGTTTCTTCCATACGTTTGCTGGTGAAAAATCCAAGGCCTGGACATTTCCTTCGTTGTGGGTCCTTTGCCCAATCAATTATAACCCTGAAATAAGAAGGAAAGAGACATAATCTTAAAAGACCAAAAAGTTTGAATAGAGACAAAGAAGGGAGGATTACTTTCCAAGCCGCTCGCTTCAGCAAGCTAGGACAATGCACCCCGCAGGGGGGTATCAGTGATTAAGCCATTGTCTCTCATATCAAAGTCCCCGCTTACTCCTTACTACCTCCCTTAGCAATGCAAAACCACGCTAAAGTCTTGAACACGTCACTTTGATGAGGGAAGAGGTAGGGAAAAAGTGGAATATCACCAAGGTTTTGTGCTCATAAGGATTTAAAGAAAAAAAAATTTATTAAGAGTGTCGTAGCTACTTTGCAACTTTAAAAGGGAGGTTAGCTTCTGTTCCTGAATCGGTAGTGAAATCGAAACACGCCAAGTAAAAATGGTTTTGTCAAATGAAATAATAAGGTGAGTTGTACCACCGTAGGATGGGAGGGAAGATGAGTTACTCGGTGGGGCGCATCTTCTTACGGGTTTACTTAATTTTATGTACATGTGGTTATGGGGTTGTTTGGCAAAACCATTGTTTTTGTATTTTGCAATTGATCGCAGCTTTACTAGGCAATTGTTTCGTTGTTTTCGGTTCTAAGAGCATTCCTTGCGTTACTTCTTTAGGCCTCGATCATTGTTTTCTTGAACCATTATCTTGGTCAGGATAATTCCGATAACTCCGTTCTGCACAATATTAATGGGAGGAGGAAGAAGGGAGGGCGAAACAAGGAAAAAGGGCATCTTGAAAGAAAGACCCTACAGACATATACTGTTGCCATTATAACTTCTTGCACCATTGGTTCACAGCAGTAGGAAAGACCAGTGGAACAAACAAAGCAAACTTGTCCAAAACTGCTTCTTAAACTTAAACGGAATTAAGCAGCCACGCATAGTGGTCCTGTCACTTCCAGAGACCGAGACAAAGACAAAGAGACAGAGATACAGAGAGAGACACACAGAGAGAGAGAGATAGAGAGAGAGACAGAGAGAGAGACACACACAGAGAGAGAAAGACAGAGAAAGAGACACACACAGAGAGAGAGAGACACAGAGAGAGAGAGAGAGAGAGAGAGAGAGAGAGAGAGAGAGAGAGAGAGAGAGTGAGTGAGTGAGTGACACTTTATTTAAACTCGGAATTCCATCAATTAATATTGGTTTTCATGAAAGCCGAGTAAGATTAAAAATTTAAACAGAGATTAAAAAGTGGGACAAACTATCAATAACAAGATAATAACATATCAAAGTCAAAAATATTATTATCTTCCAGTCCTCTCTTGAAGGCTGCAAGAGTTTTAGCCGACTTAATTGAATTAGGCAAGGAATTCCACAATTTAGGACCAGCGTAAAGAAAACTCCTTTTCATAAAATCGGTTTTCGGTAATGGTAAATTAATATTTAATTCACTGTTCCTAATATTGTAAGGATTTCTTGCCTCGACTTTGAAAAATCTGTCAATTAAATAGTTTGGGGCTGCACCAGTAGAAATTTTAAACATTTGGGTGGCCTTATGCTGAGCTCTTCGGGTTTTTAAATCAGACCATCCAAGTTCCCTTAAAACATCCTCTGAGCTTACATCATAGGCAGCCCTTAAAATAACCCTACCAGCCCTATTCTGTAATTTTTGTAATCTGGTTGCTAGACCTTTAGATAAATTATCCCATACCAAATCACAATAGTCAAAAGATGGCTGGATAAGGGAATTATAAATAGTTATAAGAGTATCATCATTAACAAATTGCCTTATTTGTCTCAAGCCCCCGATTGCAGATGAGACCTTTTTTGCCACATGGTTAATATGAGTGGACCATGATAAACGATCATCAATATAAACACCAAGAGATTTAGCAGAGTAGACTCGTTTTATACTTGTATCACCTAATCTGATCTCAGGAGAATAGCCAAGATTGGCGAGATTGTAATTAGAGCCAATAATCAAAAATTCTGTTTTAGTGGTGTTTAAACTCAATTTGTTTGCTAAGAGCCACTGTCTAATATTTTCCAGGTCATGATTTGTACCATTCTGTAATTCAAAATAATTTTTACCAGAAACGGTTAAATTAGTGTCATCTGCAAACATTCTTGGGGTTGAGAAATTTAAGCAATTGGGTAAATCATTGATATATATTAAAAATAACAGAGGGCCGAGAATAGATCCTTGAGGAACACCACAAGGGATATCTGAGAACTCCGAGAGACAGCCATTTAAGTAGCATTTTTGCTTGCGATTAGAGAGATACGAATAAAACCATTTGTGTGCTGTTCCAGAAATACCATACATCTCCAATTTAGCAAGCAAAATGCTATGGTCAACTGTGTCAAAGGCCTTGGCTAAATCAAGAAAGACAACAGAGTTAAGGAAACCATTGTCAATATTGAAGAACCATTCATTAGTAGCATCTAATAGCGAAGTAAGAGTAGAATGCAGGGAACGAAACCCAGACTGGCAATTTGATAAAAGGGAATTTACCTTAAGGTAGTCATATAGCTGATTATAAATGATTCTTTCAAAAAGCTTAGCAATAACAGAAATGACCGATATAGGTCTGTAATTGTTAAGATCATCAGTGTTATCTTTCTTATGTATTGGGGAGACTTTAGCATACTTCCACTGATCAGGGAAGATACCACTCGTTATAGAAGCATTGAAAATTAAGCTTAAAGAATGCGATATTACAGGAGCAGCCTCCTTTAATAATTTACTTGTTATACCATCTAATCCAGTTGCCTTGGCAACATCTAATTTGTTTATTAAGTCGAAAACGCTCTTAGCTGTAATGGACTGTAATTTAAAATCACAGTCAACTGACTTAAGATAATCAACAAAGCTATAATCAGAGTTGGACAACGATGAAGCAAGCTTAGTTCCAACGGAAGTGAAATGAGAGTTCATTAGCTCACAAATTTGTTGAGAGTCGGTCACTGCAACATCATCAATCTTAATGCTATTAATACCTCTGCTTTTGGCATTACGACCCATTAATTCATTTAATGTCTTCCAGATTGCACGAGGGTTGCCAGAGTTTGAGTCAATATTGGATTTATAATAATTAGCTTTAGTCTCCTTTATAATGCAATTTGTCTTATTTTTGACTTTCTTAAACTTAATCCAGTCATCTTGATTGCTAGTCTTTATTGCTTGTTTCTTAAGGCAATCCCTCTCTATAAACAGTTTACGAATTTCAGAATTTATCCAAGGTGAATTCTTATTACGCACTCTTCCAGACTTAATGGGTGCATGTTTATTAGCTACTGTAAGGAATAGTTCTTTCCATTTGGCCCACATAAGGTTGGGATCTGAATAATCAGCTAATATTTCCCAAGGCAGTTGACTCAGGTCCTCTTTAAAACTACTAGAGTTAAATTTCCTGAAGCTTCTGTAAGTAATATACCTATGCTTAAATTTAGTAGGAACTGAGATTTTTCTAATTACATAAACAAGGCTGTGATCACTAATTCCCAAGTGGATAATGCCACTGTCAACTATATGCTTGATATTATTAGTATATATAACATCGATTAACGTCCTAGAAGACTCAGTAATGCGTGTGGGTTCTTTTAACAGCTGGTGCAGCTGGAAAAGCTCCGCAATATAGTTGAGATTTCTGGTGTTACTATTAGGATTAGATGCCAATAAATTACAATTTAAATCACCCATCAAAATAATTTCATTTCCAGAAGAATCTAATTTGGCAATAATGTCTTCTAGTAAGGTGAAGAAAGTATTATCTGAGCTGGGTGGTCTGTAACAACATAAAACAGAGAAAGACTTACAATTTTCTTTCTTAATATCTAAGCATAAGGCCTCAATGTTATTAGGATCAACAATAGAATGAAGATTAAATTCAATACTATGCTTTATATAAATACAAACACCCCCTGCATGCCTTTTTCTGTCTCTCCTGATAATGTTATAGCCCTCGATCATCACAAGTGAATCTGGTACCGGTTGGTCGAGCCTACTCTCATTAATGGCGAGTAAGTCAAGATCTTCAATTTGCATAAAGATCCTAAGTTCATCAATATGTTTAACAAGACTAGCTATATTGAGAGAAGCCATTTTAAAACCCCTTTTCCTAGGGATTCTCCCCTTGGGTCTGGTTTCAACGGAGGCAGACTTTGGCAAAGCAGAATTTGTAGGATTTAATTCCCTAGGAGCCCAAGATTGATCATCCCTCAAAGAACATCAATTGACTTTAAAATAATTAATCATGTTTTTAATTAAAAAACCATGGCCTTTCTTGTTTAGGTGTAAACCACCATTGTTAAGGCATGGATCATTAATATTTTTGTGATCAATAAAGTTCCAGCTTCGTTGAGTTGCAAAGCTCTTCAGGATCTTGTTTGTTTCTTCAATCTTAGGTTTGAACGCCTCACTATCCTTCCTAGTAATTAAGCTAGATATGGTTACCTTTGTCTGAGGCGATTCCTTTTCAATGAACGTGGCAAGATCTACAATTTTTTCGGCGATGTGCCTAGCAGAATCCGCCTCAGGGATGTTATTAGTTCCAACATGCAAAATGACTTCGTCTGGCTTCTTCTTGATAGTTGGAATCGCATAATGCCACATATCATCAACTGAACTACCAGGAAAACACATGGAGACCACACGAGTGGCTTTCGACATTTTCCAACCTTGTAAGTTTTTAGTCATCGAATCGCCAAGAATAATAACTGATTTTTTAGGCTTCGATTCAGGCGGATTATCTTGGGGCATGTTTCTAACAGCTGCAGTCTCGGTAGGCGACGACTTCTTCTCTTTGTTCTTCTTGGGATTAGAAGAAACTTCGATCCAAGGAATATTCTCAGTAGGAATATTCTCAGTAGGCGGCGACGTCGTGCCAGCATTAATGTGACCTTTGACATGAGGTGTTGCTTTTAATTGATCTTCTTGAAGAAGCCTAAGTGCTGTTAAAAGGCTATCTCTTTCCATTTCAAGCAATTTGTTGGCTTTAGTTTGATCCCTTAGTTCAGATTTTAAACTAATAATTTCCTCCTTTAGATCGGCGATAGAATATGAAGGATCATTCCTGCCCTGGTCAGTCGATGAAGACAACGACGACGGGTCGAGGTTCGAAAATTGAGCAACTCGCTTCGACAGCTCAGCGATGGAATTCTTCATGGAGCTTAGCTCGTTTAAAACTGAGTCACAACTGCATTTATGCAGAGGAGAAACATTTTCCTCAAAAGTAGTGATAGAAACTGAAGATGGGAAGGTATCCTCACCATAAGAAGTAGCAAATGGAATCGAAGAAGAAGGTGAAGCTTCACCATTAGCGGCGGCCATGTTGGAATTAACGCTGTCTTGTAATTCAATTTGCGGTTTCAGGTTGACGACTCGAAGCATCTTTTCTCTGAAACGTGCATGTCCAGCGCCTTGAATTAGGAGAGTTTTAGTAGCCGTATACCATTTGACTATCACATCTTTGGCTTTGTAGGATATAAGATTGTGAGTATGATCTTCCGCAGTTGTTACTGAACATTCGTCGATCTCATCCAGAATGAATCGAATAAAGTTACTCAAAACGTCGCCCGAACCAGACCATTTTAGTTGGTTTTTAGCAGTGTTATAGCCTAAATGCTGTTGATAAATGTTAAGAGCATCTGGAGACGATAAGTGAGACATTTTCGGACAATTTTCACAAAATTTCGCGGAGCAAGTAAATACACGTGTATCCAATATGGCGTCACGAGAGGGCAATGAGAGAGAGAGAGAGAGAGAGAGAGAGAGAGAGAGAGAGAGAGAGAGAGAGAGAGAGAGAGAGAGAGAGAGAGAGAGAGAGAGAGAGAGAGAGAGAGAGAGAGAGAGAGAGAGAGAGAGAGAGAGAGAGAGAGAGAGAGAGAGACACAGAGAGACACAGAGAGACACAGAGAGAGAGAGACACAGAGAGAGAGAGAGAGAGAGAGAGAGAGAGAGAATAGCAAATGGAAAGAGCGAAAGTGGGTGTGAGGGGAATCAAAAACCACATCTACAGTAAGGAAATAAAAAACGAAATTGAAGGAAACACGGCAACTATTTAGCTTTCTTAAATCACGCGACGCTTGGGCCTGGTTCAAACTTAATTAAGGCCACTACGATGCCGAATTCAACTTCCCACCCCTTAAGTAGCACGGCAGAAGCACGACGTTTAAAACCAAGTCGTGCCTGTGCCGTGCAATATGGTAAGCTCTGACTTGTTACACGAGAGTACCACGGCTTTGCTTCGAACGTCCTCTTTCGGCTTCTTTTGGGTTAATTTATAAAACCGCTTATTTGTTTTCGAAGATCGACTGTAACCAGTAATTCACATCTGCTAAGACCATGTCCTGTTACACGATACAATCCACTATTACACACATTTTCTTACTTGCTGTAATCCCGAGACATGGAGTCACGTTTATCGTTATAAAACACTCCTTCAATAAAGAAGAATCCAGACTTGCAAATCTCCTGTAAACAACCACATCACATTACAAACTAAGTTACTTCAAATATTTTGGTAAAGAAATCACAACACACCCTTTAGTGCAAATCATGGCCAATAGGTACCCTTACAAAAACAATCCTATTTTATCCATATTTTAAAACTATTTTAATGCTATCACAGCTATTTTTTCCCTATTTTTTTCTCACTGATCTATATTTTATTCCTATTTTACCAGAAAGAGAAAATAGAGCATCTATTTTATTTGTGTTTTAGTTTTATTTTAAACCTATTTTTAACAAGATGGTATGTTTTATCTCTATTTTCTCATACCAAACTGAAAAAATAGTCTGTAAAACAGACTATTTTAACCCAATTTTACATTCTGATATCAGTATTGCTGTATAAAACAGTGATAAAATAGGCTATTTTATTTATATTTTTCTGCAGAAAGGAAAGGTTATTGGCAGTTCCTTTGCAAAATATACATAAAATAGGCTATTACAATCCTATTTTATTGATGAAAACCTTGAATGATGTAAAATAGACTTAAAATAGACTGTTTTATTCCTGTTTTTTTTGAGGGAGATTCTACTCCAAATTGCAAAATATGTATAGAATAGTCTATTTTAATCCTGTTTTATCCCAAACACCCCACAATGTTATACGTAACATGCATGCCAAGTGAAACTATATTTTATTCCTATTTTATTTACTGATAATCAAAATTCAATTGCAACGTATCATTGTTCAGTTAGAAAATAGCACCCCCAAAAAATATGCTGATTGGTTTAAAACTGTTTCTATATCTTCACAAAAAACACAGACCTAGCACAAGCTTTAGACATGATGATGGTGCAATCAAAGAGAATTTCCATTTTTATGATCAAAGTAAACAAGTTGTTTTCCTTTTTTCTTCACTGCATTTTTCTAAAATAAATACAAAATACATTTTTTCAAAGGATGCTTAAGACATTGGAAGTATTCTTTGAACTGGCTCAACCCTTTCGCTGCATTATTTTCCTTGGGGCAGTGCAACTCAAGGAGGCTGATGAGAACATCAGGGGCAAACATGGACAGTTTATGTCGCATAATAAATGCCATGATAAGAGCTAAACTTTCTCCAACTGTAATCCTGCTATATTCATACAACAATTCAAGTTCTGTGCCTTCATCTTTTGTTTCTTCAACACCCAATGCGACTTTTTCCACTTCTATTTCCTCAATTAGTCTGGCTAGTTCTTCTGTATACATGTAGGTATCCGTGATTTCTTTATGCACAGTGTTACTCTCTTCACGAAATTCTTCATTAGCTGGTATCTCTTGCATCAAGCTGACAAATTCATTGAACGTGTGATCAGCAGAATTTTCAGAAATTAAGGAA
Organism: Ricordea florida; assembly: GCA_949710005.1. Lineage (NCBI taxonomy): Eukaryota > Metazoa > Cnidaria > Anthozoa > Corallimorpharia > Ricordeidae > Ricordea > Ricordea florida. The sequence goes on along the minus strand of OX453273.1, from coordinate 23,815,650 downwards.
ACACTGCCATCTGGTATCAAAAGAAAATTATATAAATAAAATTACTGATATAGTCTATAAGGATGTGGGACTATGATAATGATTGTTCTTCGGCATTGATTTCAAGCACAATGAAAACCCATAGAATTTTCATTTTTGACGTAGGAAAGTAGATTTTAAACGTTCAAAAATGGTCGGGGTATAATTTTGAAGTTGCTCCGATACAAAAAAACCTCTCGTTTTGGGGGCTGTAATAAAGATTGTTTGTACGTTGTAATAAAGGGAGCAGCAAATTTGAAATAGAAAAATAACTCATGCATTCTGAGCACTACATTCATGTATTAAGATCACTTAACTTATAGCACGAAGTTTTGACACAAATCGTATTGCCACAATTCTAAATTCTAATTTCTAACTCAGGAATACACTCAAGGCCCTTTGCGACTTAAAAAAAAACTCCACGTGGGAATATTTACTCTAGATCTCTCTAAAGGCTCGATCAACAGGCTGGCATATGCATTAATTACGTGAAAATTGTGCAAAAATATTTATGCTCAACTCGTGACTGAAAAGAAAGAAAATGACGCTTACCAAGACAAAAGTGGTCCGAAAAGCTAGAAAAACTACTGTCACTTTGAATCGTCTGCATCATATCGTCAACTTATGTGTCACTTTGTAACTTTGAAGTGGAGCCGTGTCCATGTTTACATGCATCTTGATCTTGGGAATCCGGTTGATGTTGTGATATTTCGCTGTTACACAACTCATCTTCTTGGTTGCTTTGAATTTTTCGTTTAAGTTTCTTTCTTCGCCAAAGAGTTGAACGCGAAGGCTCACCTTCAGCTTAAAATCACCACTTTTTGGAGCCAGAATCGTCCCCTGTGTCCATACTTTTAGGAAAAGCGAAAGCCCACGAACGGCACAGCAACCAAGCCCAAAATGTGACTGACAAAAACTGGATACGAGTCTTTGAACCAATAAGCAGCTTGAAATTTGTGGCGGGAAGAGAAGAATGCCAATGCCCAGAGCGAGGCCACAATGCCCTCAGTTGAACCAGGCTGCAGTTGAACGATCAATTCAACCACCGTTCTTTCCAAATTTTCTCAGTCTTCTGTCTTCATTTTCATCAACGTCAACCTTTCAAGTCTACTACATATCAGGTAAGATCGTACCTTAATTCTAAAAAGTATTGCTATGATTCAATGATTGTAAAAGCTATATATCGATGATCCCTAGAGATTTAGACCTTCGTGAAATAATGTTTGTGGTGGCTTGTAGCGCGCACGAAGTTTCGTCTCCAAGGAGGAATTGATCTCAAACTGACCACATATTCTGTAACAAATCTTAAGTTGATATTAAGAATGTGATCACGGAATACATGTTATAAACGTTGGTAACAACTGTTGAAAACGATGGTTGATTAGTAGCCGACAAACTGCGCGCTAGTCAATGGAAGCTTTGTTATATTAGCTTTGTAACTGATCCTGCCACATTGTGTCCCGTTACAGTAATGATCGCGAGTTTTAAATTAGTGTTAAAAAAATAGTCTAACCTTTCAAGTAAAAGTTAACTGGGCTTAAACCGCCAGTGCACGTTCACTTTGTTCGTAAATTCCCGTGAATTTACTATCACTGATATGGCAAAATTACACGTATCTGACCTTATCAATTATCTTGACCACAGCGTGACAATTATGAAAAGCTAATAGTCCTGGGACTTCTTTATAGCCCCTGCAAAACTATGAGTTTCACGGTAAATGAACTTCTAATCTCTGTCGCTTCACTGGTTGGGTCATACGGTAGCATCCTGTTTCCTGACCGCCAGAAAAGAGTTGTGACAACTGACAAGGCGCGCAAGACAGCAAACAGCCTTTCTTAGACGTTAGGATTCAAAAAAAGTCGCGGTGGCCCAATACCATGTGAATGTCGTATTTTGTTTTGAAACGTAAAATGTTTCACTCGATATTGATTTCTCCAGTCCGTCCTTTGTTGCCCTTTGACATGCATGATCTGGTGTGATTTGACCTCCGTCTTTCGTCTTTCGGCGGAAAAATCAGAGTGAAGGGCAATTAATTGAGACTGGAATCTGTTTGATCGAAAAGCTGCAAGCCGTTCGAATGAGAGAATTTTTTGAATCTGCTGCAGTTTCAAGCTGTTGCTCAAAGATAGGTTTAGCTTTAGAGCATAAACAGCGATCAATATCTAGCTTATGACCAAAGTTTTTTCAGAGATCTTGATACCATGTGTGAAAAGGCCTCACTATGCACTAAAGGGCGAAAGACCGAAACAATCAAACACAGATTTGCTTTAATTTTTGTTCGTTTGTTACACAGCTCAACACCGAAACAAGTTTAAGATTGCTTGCGATTATAGAACCTATAAGTTGTTAAAATTTAAGTTTGACAGAAAATTATGGGGTGCCATTACCGCCAAAATTATTATTTTATTATTAATAAAAAATAATTCCAAACAATAATAAACTGGTGCCTAATAATAAAACATTGTGCCTAATAATAATAAACTGGTGCCTAATAATAAAACATTGTGCCTAATAATAATTAACTGGTGCCTAATAATAAAAAAATAATTCCAAACAATAATAAACTGGTGGCTAATAATAAAACATTGTGCCTAATAATAATTAACTGGTGCCTAATAATAAAAAAAAATAATTCCAAACAATAGTAAACTGGTGCCTAATAATTAAACATTGTGCCTAATAATAATAAAACAATAATTTTGGCGGAACTGGCACCCCATAGAAAATGGTCCAAAATACGATATAGCATTCTTTTCAGTGATACGGTGTTGCATAATTCAATCAATCTTAATTTTAAAAAATCAAATAGCAGAATCATATTGTTCACAAAGGTAATTAAAATATAAAATTATTGTTGTGTGAAATATTGCCTGTTAATTTTTGCTCTATTTTTATTTCAGAGTACAGGAAAACGTACAACAGCCCCAAAAAGGCAAAGGATGTGGGGAACTAGAGAAAGCCACTGCAGCTAGCTAACTGCCTAATCATGAGTTGTTTTTTCTATGTTACTTTGTATTATACTTCCTTTTATCACTTTGGCCTTACATAAGCAGTGAAAAATAATAAAGCAGTGCAATTAACTGAAACAGTCTCCAAAAAATTTATATGATCTGTAATGTCTCAAACCATCCTGCCATGCATGCAGGTGCAATTGTAAAGTACTACAGTTTGAGCAAACTTTAGTCTGTAAGGAAGGTTTTTTCGAATAATTTAACTATAGTGTTACCCGTTTTCAAGCTATTTTGTATACCCAATTGATTTGCATGGCATATATTAAACACTTTTAAAATAGGGCACCTATTTTGAAACTATTTTATCCCTGTTTTATGTCTATTTTAAGGCTATTTTTAGCCTATTGTCCAAGGATTTTTCTTGTTTATCCCAATTTTATTCCTGTTTTATGTCTATTTTAAGGCTATTTTCAGCTTATGGCCCAAGGTTTTTCCCTACTTATCACAATTTTATCCATATTTTATGTCTATTTTAAACCTGTTTTTTTCTGTGGATAAACTAGTTTTAAAATAGGGCACCTATTTTGAAACTATTTTATTCATATTTTATGTCTATTTTAAGACTATTTTCAGTCTATTTTCCAAGGTTTTTTCTTATTATATCCCAATTTTATCCCTGTTTTATTTCAATTTTAAGGCTATTTTCAACCTATTTTATTTTCAGCTTGTCTTATTCATACTATTTTAACACTATTTTCTCATCAGATTTCATACACATTTTAGACTATTTTAAGGCTATTTTAAAGCTATTTTAAACCTAATTTAGAGAAGTTTTGAGTACACAGATCTGGACTATTTTTCACTATTTTTTGTTTCAAAATAATAGGTATAAAATAGATAAAAAATTGCTTTAAAATAGTCCCTAAAATAGGGAAAAAATACAAAAAAGATAGTAATAAAACAGCATATAAAATAGGAATAAAATAGATTTAAAATAGACCATATTTTCGTAAGGGTATGGTACATGCAGAAGACGATGTTTTCAAAGTTCTCAAAAACTGCAGAATCCTTTGAATGCCTAGATAGTGTCTCTTGGAGTCAGGACAAGAGCCAGCAATTGATCTTTGATTTTAACTAAGTTTAATTTTCAGACAATATGACCTCTTTATAATAATGGCTATTACTACATGACTCGTCCGGCCCCGCTCGCCCAATCTTATAGCAAACTATAGCAAAAGCTGACGTGTGTAGGGCCGGATGGATTGACGTGAGCCTGTCCGAAAAAAGCTGTCCAGCCCTGCTGCATTTGTTGGGCTTTTTCTGATTTTTCCCGCGCGCGCCAGGCTATCACTTCGTATTGAAAAGAAATACAAATTTTCGAAACTTAGTCCGTGGTCATATGATAAAGTGCTTATTGACTCAGTCAGGTTGGCTCGAGTTCATGACACACGGATCTCGCTACGCTCGGTCCGCACGTCATGATCTCCAGCCAAATATTTTTTCGTCCGGCCCTCCCACTTAGTCAATAAGCACATAATTATAAGAAAATATGATTTATTTCCGTATTGGTGGCGTGGGGAAGTACTGAAGTCCAATACAGAATATTATGTGCTTATTGACTAAGTGGAAGGGCCGGACGGGAAAATGTTTGGCTCGGACCTGCAGCCAAATATTTTCCTGTCCGGTCCGATCTAACTGAGTTAAAAAGCATTTTAATATATCACCACTGACTAAATAGGAAGCGATAGCCTGGCACGCGCCGCAAAAATGAAAAAAAAGATTCTACAATAAAAACTCTTCGTTCATTTTTTCGAGTCAGAACAAGAATTCGCAATTCATCGAGAAACATGACCTGTTTTCTCATTTCTGTTTTCTTTTGATGTTTGCTTTTTTTTTGCAACAAAGCCGAACAAGTGCAATAGGGCTGGACGGCTTTTACCGGACCGGCTCACGTCAACCCGTCCAGCCATACACACGTCTATGGGATTACACGAGCGAGGCAGGACGGGTCACATGATAAATGGTCTTATTATATATGTAAAGAGGTAACGTTGTCTCAAAATCAAACTTAGTCTGCAATACAACCATGATAGAAATATGAGTTAGTAGTGAGACGATATTATCACAAATAATGCCAACTCAAGTGCAGTCAAAAGAGTACCAAGTTGGCGATAATGACATTGAGGCCCTGAATACGAACTGCACCACATTGATGTTAGACAAGTGCCATAACCACTTGACCCTTGAGCAACTAAAATTACTGGCTTCCAATTTAGTCATGTTCTAAAATATTACTTACTGCACCCACAGTTCGTTAGCTCTTTTTCTGATATATTTGGAACAGAGACACTACATGTGAGTTTGCCCCTTTGACTTTGGGCACATACTGAATACAGTACAGTATACCTTGGACTTTGACAGTGGTGGTTACCTATCTCACTGTACATTGTAAATGCCACGAGCTCACGGATATGGCGCTCCAAAAATCCTTTATAATTATTTATTATTATTATTATTATTATTATTATTATTATTATTATTATTATTATTATTACATCCAATGGCAATCTGACTGCCACATCCCAAGGCTGTGATTGGTCCAGAGCATATGTAAAACGCAAGTGAAAGAGTTACAAAACTTGTAGATGTACCTTTGCGACTGGTTGAACAATGTGGTCTGGGTTAGTACTGTGATCACCCAAAATCATTTTGTCAGCTGTACAATAGATCTTGTCTCTTAGTTCAGTTAGAAACTAAAAGAAAAAAAAGTAAAAACAAAAGCAAAGGCTGCTCAATACATCCGTTAATCACATTCAAATCTTCACCAGACCGTGAGTTTAACACATGCAATAAATTGTGTTTACACATAGATTAAGAAATAGTTAGGTAGGCAGGCGTGCAGCAAAACTCATAAAAAAGGTGTGAACAGTTAATTGTTAATTCTATTTAAATCGCCTCTTCTCATTGGCTAATACCACAAAAAAAACGAAAACAATGAAAAAATAAAAAAAACACCATTTTTAGACCTTGTCTTTTCCATACCCCTATTTTCTGTCTCACAGCTCTTGCTCTATGCACCAATTAGCACCACGAAATTAACTGACACTATTGCCGAGCGCTATTGTTTTTCTGCCTGCTTATAGGACGGACCATTACTTAAATTTTAGTCATGCTATACAGGTGGTTGTACATAACTTCTTCAAACTAGGGAAAAATGTGGCTGTTTTTATCACAAAACTAATGAAACAGTTTTGGCCCAGTACTATTTCATCATTTTGTTCTACTGTAGCAAGTGGTTAAATTGACACTTTTGACTTGCAGATTTATAACTTGTAGCCTCATCGTTCTTTGGAAAACTACAACCAACTGGAGAGTTTTATTGTTTCATCTTCTTTCTATTTATTTTCTACTTAGTCTAGTGTGCAGTACATGGTCATGTATATCTTTTCTTGTACAGATGAAACCACAGTGTGTTTATTGTGTTGAAGGCTACTTAACAAAACAGTTAATGAGTAGTTGCCCTTTACAAGTTGTTATTGTAACTTCTGAATGAAACTATGCAGTCACAATTTTTTTTAATTTCTTGAATCCATGTGTTCAATGTATGGACCTTAAATCATCTTTATTCTAATAATATCACCATCATTTGTCTGCATGAGCTCAGGGTTTACTTTGCATTACCTGGCTTCCCTGCACAAGAAATTCTTGAACTTTTATGAGCTACATGGAAAAAATAGAAGTAACTAAAATTAGTACATACCAACTAAGCAACCTTGGCATTCTGAGCAATGTGATTGGCTCTCCACCTTGGGATATTCAACACTATCCACCTCCTAGGAGGTGAATACAGCCAGGGCTTCTGGGTAATTCTTTTGCTAGTGAGTTTTTGTTGGAGAAAAAACAAAATGGCATCCAAGCTACTGAAATATGGACACTGTTGATTCTCGCCTTACAACTTTTTGAAATAAGTGTTACTGGGGAAATTAAGCAAAACACTACCACAGTGAAAAGTTGACCAGGGCAGGACCAAACAATAGTGCAAATGAATGACAAAATAAAACTGCATGTGCAAAATACAGGCCCTTTGTCGTATGAATTACGCTTACCCAACCAAGGCTGCTTCATTGGTATATGCTAAAACAATTCTCTTCAATCTCCATGAATAGTGGCCTCAGGAATATTGTGCCACTATTCACCAAGTCACCTCAATTACAGAGAATAATCGTTAACTATTGTCACCCTAGAAGAACTGACAGTATCTGTTGTATGAAATTAAGATCTATTTTATACCAGAGTTCAAAGTACCGTTAACTGTTTTGATTATTTTGAAATTCCTTGCGGTCATTAAATTTTAACCAAGCAAAGCTTGCAAAAGTGTTCTGCCTACAACCTTCAACTGTATAAACCTAGCTGGCTGTGGCTAAAACAGATTGTCCTAATAGTGACACAACAATACCCACCCCACTATGGTCTACCAGTCCCCCTTCCCACCGTATTAAAAGAACTGATTGCCTTTTTAGCTGTAAGTCACTAGATACAGTATGTGATGTAAACACCTTATAAATACTACACCATACATGTTTTAAGTACAACTGATCTACATGTAATTTTAAACTCTGAGAACTAACCTGTTTAGGATGATAAATAGCCACTGACAAGATCACTTCTTTATCTTGAATTTGTTTGTATTCCAATGGAGCCTTAGGAGGGCCTAATCCCTAAGAATAAACAGGCAGCACCAGCTAGTCAGACCGTGTGAAGGTCAGCAGTGATTATGACCATTGCCACACCTGATTTCTGTATTCAAATTGCTGATGATTGCTGTGGATCATTAACAGTCAGTTGACTGAAATTACATGTATAAGGAGACAAGAGCAATGATGGAAACAAGCAACATTTATTGTTGGCAATTTCATGATCATTGAATTATTGTTACCTACTTAAAGCACTTGGTCTAAAATCAATCATTTAAAAACTAAAATCAATCTGACTTAAGATCAAGCCTAAATGCTTTTCCTGCAGGATACAAGCACCACCAAAGCCACTTTCCTTAGAGTGTCAAACCTTGAATCAAAAAATGCTGTATTTTAGTTTCAAACCCTTTTACACTGTATTGAATGGGGATCATACATGTATCTTCAGTTGGCCAAAGGACTTAAGACCTACTGTATAATTTTATTGTACTACCCTGGTGAAAATCTTTACAGGTTCTTTGAGGATCTTTTGAAGATCTTCAAAGATGAGGTGAACCGCCAAAAACAGTTTTGTGCCATCGTTCCAGTGTTAACTTTCTTTTATGTTGCTTTTCAGTAGGTTGGGAACAATGGATAATAATGTGCTACTCTTCTCACCCTGATTTGCAATCACTGCATCAAGTTGCATTGCAATCTCTGGCAACTGCTCTCTGGCATTATTTCCAATTAGCTATCATGTCAAGTCGTGTAATACCTCTTTTTTGAATTTTTACTTGCAGCCAAAGTTTTGCGATTTCATTCCTGTACTTTCCTGTTGAAGAGTATACTCCTACGACCTTTTGTATCAACGAGGATGTCAGCAGATTAACTTCCTCACAATCACTTCTAATTTTATGCAATGGCCACCAGAAAAGTTACAATGTATCGATTCTTTCCCTAGTTGATTTATGCATCTCGTACCTGTATTCTGTCAAAAGGTGGGTTATTTTCGCCATAAAAGATGACATTTGTTACATTTTTTAAAGCGCTGATGAAAGCAACATTTCTTCAATGTTGTCTCTTGCTTTGGTAACGCATTCCACATGTTGCAGTTATGCACTGCAGACAATCTCCTCAACTGGGATGGTTGACCCCATGGTTGTTGGTGCATGTGCTGACAATGATTCCAACACCACCATTTCACCCTTTCTTTTTCCAAATTTTTCGTTCATTTCCTTTCGTATCTCTGAGACAACCTCATACGTAAGTGGAGTAAGAGAAACGCACAGCAACATTAACACCACAATTCTTTCTACACCATCAGTGTTGCAGTTTTTGCACAGCAGAATCTCTTTTGGAAGATCTGGTGAAATTCCATAGTCTTTGCCTTTCAACTTCCTTCCTTTCAACATAACTTCCTCTTAATCTGGATATTTGTCATCTTTCCTTACTTATCCGCCTACAATTTAACTAACTCACAAGTGCAGGAGATCCTGCTCTTGACACCATGTTTTGTGTTTTTATAAAAATAAAACAATCTGTATAAGACTCAACAAGCAACGATGGAGACAAAAGGAATATGTACAGTAAAATCACTTCACAATTTCAATTCTAACACAATAACCAAATACATGTAAGGTAAACTGTCAATCAAACTTGACAGTCCTTGAGGAGGATCTTGGCAAAAATTTGAACATGCTTGAGGATCTGTGAGGATTTTTTACTAAGATCTTCAAAGTTCTGCACAAGGATCTTCAGAGATATTCAAAGATCCTTCAACGATTTTCACCAGGGTACCCCATGAGTAACAACCAGAATGATGCAAATGCAGAATGCTGTGTGAATCCTATGGGTCAGACAGAACCTTTAGATAATGGCTAGACAGCATGTGAATAAGAATGTGAGTTTAAGAAAGCATTCTTCAAATTTTCTCAATCCCTTTGCACCTAGTGAGCACTTACAGGCTACATGTATTCAGTAGCACTTTGCTTCATTGGGGAAAAAATTGTACCTTCATGAGATAGTTAACTTCTTTCCTATGTGAAGTGAGTTTTCCTTTTCTCTCTTTCAGCAACCTGCATGTATAATGTACTATTACGTTGCAGGTTTTACCCACCATAAAACCCATACTTAATCTACAGCCATACTGTAGTTATACAGTACTCACTGATGCAGCCCGCAAAAAAATGTTCAGTACTTTATGGTTAAAAGCAACTTTACACAGCCACTAACACAGGCAAGAAACCTCTAAATGCATATAACATATCTCTACTCTACTATACTTTCAGTGCAAGAATTACCAGTAGCATGCATAGTAGTTTTGTTTTTGAAAATTGCTTTTAACACAGGAGTCTTGTTAGTTGTTCCTTGGAATTGACAATCTGGCATTTGGTTGTTCTGAAAACAGATGTTGTTGACGTTGACTGATTATTGAGCTAACAAAGGAAAACTAATAATCATCATCATCATCAAAGGACTTCTGACAAAGCTTGTTAAAATGCAAGCCCAAGTCAACAATTCTTTTCAGAACTACTCGCACCAAGATGGCAGCTCTCAACAAACAACCATGTTGGTCTTTTTTTCTGTATTTTCCAGGTTATAACTAAAAGGCTCACTTACTAGTCTCATTCTAAATCCTAAAACTGTTTCATGCTTACTAACTACTGTTGTCGATAGTTATTGTTATTAATTTCCACATCAGCATGTCCAACTGCTATGCATGTATTGGTTATAAGGTGCACTGCTAACTTCAATATCTTTATTGTGTTAAATCAGAAACTGAAAATTTCACCAAAACACTTGGATTTAAGGAACAGCATAAGCTAAGGCTAATTTATTTTTTTAAGGCCGCTTTAATAACAAAAAACATTATTGAATTATCTCAGTAGCATCTTTCACAGATGGAACAAAAGGTAACGTGCACACATTCAGCAAAAAAAACAAGTAAAGTAACAGGTCTTGGTGATACACAAGTCAGAAAGAACATGAAGCAAACAAGTTTACAAACATCACAAATGCAGCTGAAAATGCAGCTGCTCAATTGTTTTCTGAGAGCATTTGCCAGTTTTAAAACATACATGTATATTCCAAAAGGATTTTCCCGCTTGCAAATGTGGAATGCCAGAATCAATGATTTGGAAATACATGTAGGCAAGAAGAGCTGCACCATTAATGGCAGCAGTTCTTAAAAAAAAATTATGTGTACATCACATGGTCAGATCGCCTGCCATTTTGGTATTGCGTTGTTTGGTATATGTGCCTTGGCTCCCCATCTTTTCCTCTAGCTACCACCTGGAACTCAATAAAAATAGTTCTCCTGGGAACCACTAAACTAATTTAAGTTAAAGTCCAAATGTTTCTTAGACCTCTTAAGGATTTTGGAAGGTTTAACGTTCAGAAACATTCTGGCAAAAGATTTCCTATGTTTGAAAACAACAGACTATAAGAGGCACCCCGTGTTAACAAAAAAAATTATAGCTAACAAGTTAACATTTTTGGAAAAAATGCTAAGCCTTATAACCGAGAAACTAAAATGCTGTGTCTTATAACCGAGAAAAATGAATTTCAAGTTAAAATGGGTCCAGACTAGTTTGATTTGGTTTTTCCTTTGTTTCACGTTAATTTCCATAATCAACCCATAATCTGAAACAAAGGAAAAAACACATCAAACTACTAGTTTGGAACCAATAATTTGACCTGAAATTCATTTCAACTTACAACATATATGCTGCATGTGAATTATGCATGCATAGATACGCATTTTAGCTGTATAAAATTTATGCCTGTGAAGATGTCACCAAACTTAGTAATGTAATGAGTTATTGATGCATGATTAAAAATAATATAGAGCAATAGAAGGGGTGTGTGGAATAAGACCCTAAGTGACTCTTGATCCAGTATCAAATTCTCCCTTCAGTTTTCAAGCAAATACAGGGTAAATTGGAAGGAGAATTGATGAGTTGATCAGTGGTCACTTGGGGCTTTATTCCAGGCACCTCTTCAATTTACAAGACATTTAAATACTGTTTCGTAACTGCTAAACACACAGTAAAGCATGTGTGGTGTAAAATTGTAGATTAAAATGAATTTCAGATCAAAATGGCTCCAAGCTAAGTAGTTTGGTTTGTTTTTTTCTTGTTTTAGATTATTGGAGGATTATGAAAACTACCGGTAATCTGAAACAAAGGAAAAAAAAAACAAATCAAACTAGTTTGGAACTATTTTGACTTGGAATTCGTTTTAACATTCAAAAAAGCGAAATTGATAATATTACCAGAATGTGTCTTCCTGCAATACTGCCTATTCTGTGAACCTAGTTTAAAACACATGACTCTGGATTAACTTACTTCAAGGAATGAAGTTCAACTCCTTCTGGCATTTCCTTATAAATATCAATGGATTCCAAATCTCCCACTTCAGCAGGACACTGGAAAATAAGATTGTATTGTCATGGTCATCTTGAGGGAGAATTGCATCGTGTACTGAGATGCGTAAAACTTGACATCATATGTTACTGTATGCTGTATGTTGTGGTTCAATGTTATCCTTGGTTCAAATTTTATTTTTCTTAATGTTTCAAACTCAGGTCATTAAACTACTTTAACCAAAACAAAAGAAAACCAAATTTGAGCCAAGGATAAAATTGAACCACAACATAATGTATGTTGAGTGTTGTACCCCTTTTAAATAACTCAACTCTGTCTACTTGACTCTAGACTTAAAGAAATTAAATTTTTTGTGTGACTAACCCGTTTATACTTTACATAATATTGTGTTATACCTTTATATCCCGTTATCTTTATACAACATTTTTACGACCAAATAATAAATGCATTGAGTATCAACAGAGCACTATATTACTGTACTGTATACATACCTTGAAGTTGCTGGGACTGTTCTCCACAAGGCCATAAGAATGAAAAAAGAAACAGAAATAGGGAGAAGGAAAAGTAGAGGAACAGCATCAGATAGATCAGTTACCAATACCCAATATTTGCTAAACAAGGTTTACACAGTAGTCATTATAAATCAAGTTTGGAGCAAAATGAAAAAAATTGATAATTATATAATTTATGTACTTAATTGTTAATTTATGTGCAATAATAATTTGAAGAACAAGTGCCTCTGACAAATATAGAAACTCTTGCAGAAAACAAATCCCTCAAAAATATCAAACAGCTACGAGAGAATCTTTTCATCACATGTACAGAGCTATAGTCCACTACAATGTCGATATACTGCAAAAGTCTAGTAAATTATTTCTTCACATGCCTACACACTTCACTGAGGTCGACCACTATTTCCATTGGCACATCCATTTCTTTCGCCAGATCTTCCATTTCGGGTACATTCTTTTTCCTTTCGTACTCAGACGGATGAAGAAAGCTTAGGAATTCGTCTCTAAATTGTTTTATACTGATAAACGAGGAACACTCCCCTCGAGCTGCCATATTGCTGCCAAAGTGAGTGATATTCTTACTGACATTCTCATTGGTTATTTCATATCACCTTAGACAATTATCCAATCAAAGTTTCGCTTATAAACTACTAGGCTCGTAAGGCATCATGGTCTAGAATTTTCCTTCGCAGCTGCATTTGCTGGGTGAAGGAGTTTGTATCATGCCGTGTTTTAGAGACCCGTGATCTTGAAGAGACTCTCCATATTGGGGATTAAGTGAAACGGGCAGCGAGCAGGTTACTTCTATGGTATCTGAAGCAAATTTCAGCCACCAAAGCTTCGATTTGGTTTTTGTCCAGGCATGAGTTCTTCTCCTTACAACTGGCAGTCTGAAAAAGCTTCTGTACAAGATGCAATTGCTTTTCTTTTTAACAATGAAATCTTGAGCGACGTACACTTTATGGTAGGGAAGGGTACTCAGCGACGTCGAATCCCAGCACACAAGTTTGTCCTAGCTGTACGGAGCGCTGTTTTTGATGCTATGTTCAATGGTGGTATCTCCACACAGTCCGACGAAGTGGAACTACCCGACGTTGAATATTTAGCTTTCCTTTCGTTACTTCGCTTTTTGTACACAGACGAGGTGCAAATTGGACCAGAAACAGTGATGACAACGCTTTACACCGCCAAAAAGTACGCAGTTCCTACTTTGGAGAACGCCTGCGTAGATTTCCTCAAAAAGAACTTGAGTGCTGACAACGCGTTTATGTTGCTGAGTCAAGCGCGTCTTTTTGATGAGCAGCAGTTAGCTGCTTTGTGCCTTGAGTGCATAGATAAGAACACAGCTGAGGCACTTACAGCCGAGGGATTTACAGACATTGACTTTGATACATTTTGTGTAGTTCTGCAGCGAGATACACTCTCTATTCGAGAGAATCAGCTTTTTGCCGCCGCTTTACGATGGGCAGAATACGAGTGTCAGAGGAAAAGGTTGCCCAGCACTCCAGAAAACAAAAGGTTTGTTTGCGTAGTAGAAGCTGATAGATTCCTAAGTCAACTTTCTGTCGCCCTCAGAACTGATCTCTTTTTTCTGGTAAGATTTCCTCACAGGTCCCAACTTCATTATGCAGGAAGCAGGGACCTGTGCGGAAATCTTACCTATTTTCTTTCCAGTATCAATACTCTGTTTATCAGAAAGGTGATCACAAAATAATGGGAAAATTATGATGTCAAAATTATTATAAATTGAACTGATCTAACACAAGATTCTCCAAACTAACCAATACATTTGAGAGTGTAATACCCACACTAAAAGGAATTACTACTTAGATCATGGGAGTGAATAGGTTAATCTTCATGACATAGACACCTACAAGGCCTTCCTCTTTGGCTGGTGTGGGTTGCAAATCCCTTTCCTTGTCCATACACTATGCTCTCAGTACAATGGTGTTGTGTGAATTGTGGTCGTTTCGACAACGATTCGTTTCGCCAACAACTCTTCCGCCAACGTCTTAGGTCGATTCGCCAACATCCTAAGTCGTTTCGCCAATGTCCTACTGATCAATTTGCCAATGTGGTATATCCAGTACTAACGAAAAAAGTTGCTTATTGATGTTTGGAATGCAATCCTTATCCTTGGGTGATCCTTGGGTCAAGAAATTTTTAAGTCACTGCCAGTTTCGCTTGACTGACTCGGCAATCGAGTGCGTTATGCCAACCTTCAAGATCATTATTGGTCCGGATTGGCTGTTTGTAGACGCACCAGTTTCTCGGAGTAAACACCTGGCTTTGGACCCATTGTCACCTGACGTAGTCGACAAGACTTCTCAGCTGCTCTGTTTGGGACAGGATCTCTCGGTACGGAAGGAATGGTAGGGCCATTACTGTATCTTTCTGATATACTTGTACGCTGCATCGTCACCAGAGTACAAGTGAAGGTAAACTTTTATTTAGAGACGACGCCAATTAAAAAGCGACACTAATTAGTGTCACTTGTAGTTTGAGTTGTGACTTTTTCACATAATTATTCTAAACAATAGTGAAGCTTTTGATTTTTTTTTCCAATAGGAAAAGAAAGGTTAATTGCACACACGTGCGTGATAAATGAATGCTGAATACTGTTTAAATTTTTGCTGAGGACTTTTTTTTAACTCGTAGTTTCAGTAACATTCAAGCTGTATTGATTGTTATAAATCAGTTCCGCTTCCTCCCCCCGTTAGTGTTCATACAAAAAAATCTTAGCGGGAGGGGTAGCGTAGCAGAGAACTGTCATTGTAAATAATGAGGTGCTCTTGCATGGAAAATAACTCTAGGTAAGGGAATGAAATAGATGACAACACACACCAGTGAAGGAAAACTTTTATTTAGACGTTGGCGAATTGACCAGTAGGATGTTGGTGAAGCGACCTAAGACGTTGGCGAACAAGACATTGGTGAAACGACTTGTTGGCGAAATGACCGGATACCTGTTGTGTTGGTCCCTTAAATACAGAACTTTATGTAGGGTGGCCTTCTTGTTGGGTTAGTATCCTCTTGGGCTTAGCCCCAGTTTAGGAAATGAGAACATGGTTTTTTAGTTCTATTTCTTTAACAGATCTTGTGGTTTAATTTTATCCTTAATGTAAATTTCACTTTCCTTTTTGGTTATAGTAATATCTGGTAATGAGTTGAATGAAAAGGAAATAAAATTTAAACCAAGGATAAGAATCAATTGAACCATACCCGGCCTGACCAATCGATGAAAATCAATGATCGGAAATCAATCAATATCAATCGATGATGGTTAGTTAATTGATATCGATTGGCATTGGCCAATCGATGACTAATGGATAGTCACAAATAAAATTTCCTTAATTGGCATCGATTGTCATTGATTGTTATCGATATCACGCGGCAAACATGGGCATCCCCATGACAAGTCTCCAGGATATCCGGAAATAGATTTTTGCAACCCTAAAACAACTGATCGCGCGTGAACTAGCACAATGTCTGAAGAAGCGGATAAACCAAGAGACGTGACACTTGTTGTTAATTGCTTGGTCAAAGGCTACCATGCCTGCAACTTCACCGTTGAAGTCGGTGAGGAGTTTGTGGCTAAGAAAAAACGGGGAGAGCGTGTATATGCGTGTAAAGTTACAAATCAGCGTGGACAATTTGCCCCTTTTCTTAATAACGTTGTTTTTGCTGCATAACAGACAATAATATATCACGGAAATGAATAAATGAGGTATTGATCGCTTTTAAGAGCCACTGAGTTCATGTAATGACACCAGTATTGAATCAAACCAAATAAAAAACGATTGATGAAAATCAATGATAATCGATGAAAAGCAATGAAATTAAAAGTCAAAATTTTCCATCATTGATTGGTCATCGATTTCCAATATCGATCGATTAATTGGCATCAATTGTTATCGATTGATATCGATTATCATCGATTATTGGTTTCATCGATTGGTTAGGCCGGGACCATAGCACAGACAAGGATGCAATCACAAATACTCTTTACAAATATTTTTATCGTTTTTGCATGTTGTCCAACCTTGCATTTAAGCAAAAAATTGTGTCGTTGTGTGTGTTGTAGCTCAATTTTGTGCTTGGTTCAAATTTTATTTTCCGTTGTTTCAAGCTTTTTATCATCAAATTACCATAACCAAAAGAAAGAAAACCAACTTTGAACTGAGGATAAAATTGAACCACAACATATAAAGCAAACATCAGTACCCTCTATACAGCAGTTTTTGACTGTAATGTTTATTTACTATTGTAAACAAGGCCAGGGAAGAAAGTTTTTTTTTGTCAATAGCAGGCTCAGGCTATGGCAAGCCAAGGGATGCCCATATCCACCCTTCAGTTGACTTCCCCCACTCCCTGGGAAGCCGACTTCAAGACCTGGACCCCTTGCCAATTCTTAATACATTCCAGAACCAGCCACTGCTACTGTTAAATGATTTTAGTCCATTATAGTCAAAATGTGCTAGCAGCTGGTAATTTCATTGCCCACAATGTTGGCCACCCACATTTCATTATAGCTCATTCTTATAACTAATATGAAGTGTTAACTTGCGCAGTTGTATCAAAAAATAAACGCCACTAACTGTATTATGTGAGTACTTATGCACAGCTATTTTGTATGGCTGTTTACCGTTGATGCTTTACTGTGCATTTAAATGTACAATTATTAATGTGGTTTAATTAACTTCTTTTCAGAAATGTTCTTTCAAGAGCACTTTATATGATTCGCTTTCCTCTGATGAGCATTGAGGAGTTTGCTGCTAGTGTTGCTCAGGCAGGAATCCTAACAGACAAGGAGGTAGTGAGCTTGTTTCTTCATTTTACAGTCAACCCCAAACCACAGGTCATGTTCCTCGATCGCCCAAGGTGTTGTCTAACTGGCAAGGAGAAGGCCATCAATCGCTTTCAAAAAGTAGAGAGCCGCTGGGGTTACAGTGGTACAAGTGACAGGATACGCTTTATATGTAGCAAACGGATTTTCATTGTAGGTTTTGGTCTTTATGGATCAATGTATGGGCCAAGCGATTACCAAGTCACCATTGAAATCTTATCAACTGACACTGGAAAAGTTTGTGGTCACAATGATACAGCATTCAGCAGTGATGGCAGTGATTCTACATTCCGTGTTATGTTTAAAGAACCAGTTGAAATTCTTTCTGGTGTAAGTTATACAGCTAGTGCCACGCTGAAAGGGCCAGATTCCCATTATGGAACTACAGGAGGAAAGAAAGTTGTCTATGAAACAGAAACAAAAGAGAAAATTACATTTCAGTTTTCCTATGCTACTGGAAATAATAATGGTACATCAGTGGAGGATGGACAGCTGCCTGAAATTATATTTTATACTTGATTTTATCAATAATAGCAAAGTACTTGTAGCTGTTCAAGTAGTTTTGCACACCAACATGCACATTTCAACTAAACATGTATTGATGCTGCAATAGGAGGGTCATTATTGGTCATCAGGCTAAACTCTTTCACTCTCAGAGTTCCAAATTGTTTGGTAATGTTGGTCATTGACTGATCACACCACAATCCACAAACTTACACTCTTTCACTCTCAAGTCAATCCTTCAGTGGTAAAGTAGAATGCACCTAACTTGCTGTTTCATAAGTAACTTAATTCTGCATCAAGAGTATAAATTTGTTACTAGGCTGTTTAAACCAGACTGTTCTGTTGCAATTGTTTGGAAGATGGCATTTTGGATTACCCTTTAATGATGTTTTGACAATTTAATTTTTGTTCAAAGACCAAAAGTTGAAGATGATATTGGACAAAATGTTATTGTAATGTACCCATTACTAACCAAAGTATCAGTAACAGAGTCCAGTTTGCATACCAGCATGGATCCTACTAACGGAATGTGTTTGGCCAAGATACTTATTATCTATTGTGTGATAGGTAGGGAATTTTTTAGTGTATTTTGTACAATAGAGATCACTGACTGGTTGTAGTAAAACACTAAAGAATAGTTGACCCACTCACCATGTGCCTCATGGACTGTTTACTCATAGAAAACTTGAATTCCTAGTTTAATAATAATAATAATAATAATAATAATAATAATTGCAAGCATTGTTAAATGGTGAAAGATTGCATTTACACATTTTTCATTACATAAAAAGGAAAGTTGTGCAAGTGTTACTTTAATGCTGTACATGTATTGGCTAGAAGTACCATAATAATAATACTATTAAGGTTGGAAACCTCGTATTAGTGGTACAGGAAAATAATTATTATTAATCATTTATCTGTTTGCAAAATTTCTTTGGGAAAGTGGTCATTTCGCCTGTAGTCGAAAGTAAAGTCTGGTTTTTATAAATCTCCCCTCATGTTTACAGTCTGTATGATTTTGTTCTCTGGTGGAAATGTCTGGCTAAATGTAATAGTGTACACTGTATTATTGTAGGATGACAGAATGCAGGTGTACCATCAACAATTAAATTTAACTTATCATGTAAATGATCTGCAGCCCAAGTGGAGGATTAGATCTTGTTATTTTATGAATTGAATTTTGTGTAGAGAAGTATACTGCATCAAACGTAGAGAGTAATGAGATTTATGTGAATCATATGTAACAGTCTGGTGAACTCTTTTGCTGGCACTTGTACGTGTAGAATTCCTAAGGCTTCTATGGTAAGCAACACAAGCATTGTTCCATTTTCCTGTTTATTTTTTTACCAGTTGCGTCTGAACTGTTTCAGGGGATTGTAACACTAGGCAGTTCTGCTTGATGTTAAAAGCCAGCTATAAAAAGATGGGATATACAAGATTGAAAAAAAAATTGTTTTGTTGGCCCAATAGTCATAGACATCAATATGTATTAAACATATATGTTATGGAGCTCATATAAATTTTTACTGAATTAATTTTGTAGTCATTAAAAAAAATGTGAGACATACTGTACCACAGTAGGAGTCCAGGCTCATTTGCTTCAGTTATTACTTGGGCACGGAAGGGGAGTATGTGGTCTGACTAAGAGGCCAAAATTATCAAAGAGTGGAGTCTCGAAGCTTTGTAATCATTTAAACACAACTATTGGATCAAGTTCTCATCATAATTATTTCAGAAACTGATCGAATGACTCATTTTTAACTCGTGGATACGCGAAGCGTATTTGCGAGTTTTTGTGGGGACTCCGATATGCAAATTGTCACTCACTCACTCACTCACTCACTCACTCACTCGCTCACTCACTCACTCACTCCAGTGTAGACACACTTCGTAATTAGTCGGATGGAACTCGGGGGCACCGATATGAAGACGACAATTGTCGTGACCGAAGTCACCGAAGTCTGTTGATGAAAGTTCACGCTGAAAGTGTATCGTACCGTTGCCAGAGTTTCTAATGATTTTGTAGCTTAAGAGGACGATTAGCGAGGCCCTGTTAAAGGTAAATTTCGACAAGCGACATGGCCTTGAAACGGCGACATAAAGGACCTGAAATGGCGACGAACGACGAGCCGCTCACGGGAAATTACGACAGCGACCTTCGACCTTCCGAAATTGCGACGTGAAAAGGTTTGAAACTCAGACGCGCGACATAAAGAACCTCACTAACAGGGCCTCATTAGCGGTCTTACTAAAATCAAAAGGAGTTTAAATGTTTCCAGTTAGGACAATGACCAACTTGGAGACTGAATTTCATGAGCCTTTTACTCGGCCAGGCGCTAAACGTGAACAGATGATAACTATTCGCTTTTCCGACATCGACCGCCATCGACCGCCCCCAAGATTACAAGCAGTATATGAATTTCAGTTGGCTCGAAAGTGATCTGAAGATGAGAAAATCTCTTGCTAATGTAGTAAGCTTTGGTGAGAACTCATAGAGCGAAATTAGCACTTGAATGAGAATTTATTAGAGCGAAATGAGTACTCGTTATTGAACGAAACTACCACTGAAAACAGAATAAATTGACGAATCCATGATGTGAAACCGAAGAACTTCTGTGGCCAACCTGGATAAGAAACATCGCATGGAGGACTTTTCTACTGATTTAAGTGTTAGTACTAACAGGAATGGAGTTGGAGAAGTATTGGGACGGTCAAGAAGTATGTCAACGCTTACCATTAAATATAGAGGCGCATGCCGTGACGGAGAACCAGGGTTCGAAAAGAGTAAGTCATGTAGAAAATGTATTAAGCGTTATATTATATACAATACACCACAAGCCGTTACAATGAAACGTTTTCTGTCTATTGATTTCCGAATTTACTTTGAAGTGAACTAGATTGTGTTGAAGTAGACATGTTGGAAAAATAGGCTTACCTGTTTTGCTTACTGTTGTGTGACTCATCATATTTACATTGTAAAAACAAGAAGTTATAAGGATAAAAACAAAGATGTATTGCTGTATTAATGATGGCAAGTGTGATTTTTTTTAAGTGCAACCCTGAATATATATACCACTGATAACCTAAAATGAGATGGTAATGTAAATAAACTAATTCAACTTGATAAAGGATTGAGAGTCTTAAGGATTTTAAGATCATCACGTCAGCTGGGCTATCCTACATGGTTTTGTTCATTATCAGCTGCAGAATCAAGGTGGATATTTCTGTTGAATACATTGAATAGACTTGTAGACAGCAAAAACTATAATGATGATAAAATTGACAATGTCATGGCAACAAAATTCAGACCTTATTCAGAAGGACCCTGTTACTTTGAACACACAGACAGTGAGCAGCAGGATACCAGAACTACATTTGGTTTCGGTGCCATTTAATCCTGTACCCTTATGTTAAGTTATCAAATTTTTTAACAACTGTATGCTTGCCACCTGCCTTATAACTGATGCCTAGTGTAGTCAAATGATTGGCATCATGTACTCACTGTATGTTTATTTCAAAAAGCTACTCAGCTCCCTGGTCACTTTTATGTTATGATTATAGATTATTAAAATTATCTTCAAGTTCATTCAATCACAACTCTGAAAAAACACCTCGTTAATTTTTAAATTATTTCTTTTTTCTCTGTTTTGTAAACATATCCACGAGTTCACCATAGTCCTACTTTGATAAAAGTTTCCATGGAAACAGGTGGGACGGCATATGCAAACAACACGCAGCGCGAGTCCCCAGAAGCAGGTCGTCTGAACCAGTAATCGGCAGGTCGTAGTTTTGACTCCTGTTAGGAGAACTCGTTTTTTTTCTGAGTTTGCTGGTGACAGTACATAAAAACACATCTTTCACAACAGCCAAGCAGCTATAACACAACAGTCATTAAATTAAAACCAGATTTGGTGCGTGAAGTCCCCAACAGATATTTGCTGTTAATTGAATGGTGTTTCAAATGTTTTATTTAAGTTTTCATGGAAACAAAAGGGACAACACTCTATGTTTACATGAGAGAGTCAAGTTTGCAAACAACGTACAAGCGTTAAGAAGTTATTAATAATTACTTTTTTCATTGTTGATGGTAGAGCTAACCTTTGTGATCCAACCTGAGCATCCTAAAGTTAAACTGTGCTGAGAAATACATTAAAACAACAAATTTGATGGCTTTGTATTCTCTTTGAGGTCGTTTCCATTACCATGGCGTCCACCACGTCAAGTAAAATAAATCTGACGATTACCACAGAAGGTAATTAAAATTAACCGAGGAAGAGGTGGGCTGTCGAGTCAATTAACCGAAAAATAAGAATCAGCGTGGGGGACGTGGGTGTAATGTTCGAGATCATGCAGATCACTGAAAGCTACCCTAGCGCTAGCCTGCAAACACAGCCACCTCTAATCATTCTCTGCAAGGGGAAAAAAGCGGAAAGTGCCCTTGCAGGTAGCGATGAGATGCGGCTGTCTTCCCAGTCTACCATAGCGTACGCTTACTCACGCATGAAACAAAAAATTGCGTTTGCTGCGTAGGGCTATACACTTCCTTGTAATGATCAGCTTTGAAACTTTGATTTTAGATCAACTCAATATCCTCCAATTTTATAATTTTTCTCGATTCTAATTAAGTCTCTTTGCTTGCTTGACAGAGCATTAAATAGTGTGAATAACAATGAGTAGCATAATGGTCATTTCTGAACGTGATGAGGTTGAAGCGTTTTCCAGATTTTTGGCCCTTGGGAACATTCTCGAAAGTAACTTTCCAGGCATGGTAAGCAATTTTATGATCGGGGAGCAGGGTTGGCGTAGTGGTGAGAGCGCTCGCCTTCCACCAATGTGGCCGGGGTTCGATTCCCAGCCCCGGAGTCATATCATTGGGCTGAGCCGGTTTGTTGGTTCTCTACTCTGCTCCGAGAGGTTTTTCTCCGGGTACTCCGGTTTTCCCTTCTCCACAAAAACCAACACTTGAGTTGATTTGTTTGATTTGATTTAATATGATTTCATTTCATTTCAGTTGTGCTTTACAGTGTCCCCAATTAGTACGTCAGTGATAAATAGAGTTTCAGTCAAATAAAGGTTATTATTATTATCGCAATGTTTACAATTTTGTTTCTCTTCTTGGTTCGGCGATACAGTTGTAGCTTAACTTGCCCATTTGGCTGGCTTCTACCCTTAAAACTACAAAAACAGCTGACTGACACCGACCGAAAAATAGCCTCCGGGCCCTCATGATCAAGACTTTCCAGAAACGGGCCCAGCAAGTAATTCCCCTTAATCTTGATTATATGTGTAAGCAATAAGTAATATGTGTTTCTTTTAAATTTTGGGAAGAGAACTTTCATTGTGCGCAAAATTAGTTCGAATTTGTTTGCTCGTTTTTCAATTTACCACTGAGATTTTTTTATTTTCTTCACCGCCCCAAAAATACGAGGAATTTATGTGTAAATGGGGTCAGATTAAATGTAAACAGATCATAAACTGCTGAGAGTGTGAAAAACTATTTGTATATCCAGCCATCTTTTCCTAGCTTGGTTACTGACGTTTCTAAGTCTCCTTTAAATTTGCTGCACGGATTAAATAGAGGACAAGTATTGTGGGGATAGTTTCTAAAGAAACTGGTGCTGCGTCGGTGGGGAATTGAAGCACAAGAAATTGGAATAATCAAACGAATTGATAAAGTAAGTTATACCACCGCAAGGTAAAAGGGAGGTGCTGACGTTTCTAGCGTTAGCCCTTCGTCGGAGCGAAGTATCAGACCTTCCTCCAGACAACATGACCATGAAAACGGTCATTTCACGTTGCCATTTTGCAATGGATGGCAAAGAAACCTAGATTTCTACCAGACTGTATTTCGCGTGCGTCATTCGTGAACATTGCCGTGCTTGTCGATGTCGTCGTCGTTTCTCGCTTAAATACAAAGAAAATAGAACGCTAGGATCCGATAATGGGCATTTTCACCTCCTATGGTCCTAGAAATGTAATAGGTCACACAGCGAGTATCTTTCCGGGCGGAACTTATCAAGACTAAAGTTATATAATCCCATTATCTTCAGCTAAGTTCGTTCTCTTGTCCGTGTAAGTAGTGCTTTCATCTTCAGTATCAAAATGCATGAAAGTTAAACTTATATTTATACCCCACAATGATCTTATGTCCGTTAAAAGACACAAAATTGAACGCCGTATAATGAATGCGCCGGCAAACCGTCGAAGTTGACTGCAGCTCAAACTTATTTGTGTTGCAAATGACTTTCTAATATTGAGGATTACTGATAATTATTACAAAAAAGTCTGAATAGAATGCATTGCACGATTAATAACCTACGTAAATAGTCACTCCAGTTTGCCTTTTGTAGAATGTTTATAACGTACTCAAGGAAATGCAGATGAACTGAACGGCAAGAAGGAGTAGACAGCTGGAGCAATTTCAATGAGGGTAAGTTAAGATCAAAAGTTTCCTCACTAAATTAATATCGTGTGATTTAGTATGCCGTATGCTTTTAATGTGAAATCATATTTGAGATACCATCTAGTTGTATTCCTAAAGTTCTCTCAACCTTGGTCGAGCAAATGTTTCTGTCAAGTTCCCTGAAATGAGCTACTGAGGTTTTTTGTTTCAAGTAAAGTTTAAAGTATAGTTATAATCTAGATCTCACGGAAGTCGAGTCCGATGGTCCGTTTTATCGGATACTCATTCTAACGTGAATTGTGCTCCTGGTTTGATTTTATCATGAGCCCATTTTTTCGCCCCGGCAATCGATATCAGAAGATTTCGCTGGCTGCATCTGATTTCGCATTTCGTTACTGCAACGTAGGTATAAAATCCTGCAAGTTTGGAACCCGGTAAAATTTCTTCATGTGGCATGCTAATTCATTTCCACCTGAAAAGCTCATTTGCCCAATTTTACAGAAACGTAAATAAACAAGTTGCTCCTTGTAATCATCTCGACGACAACACGACATTGTTATTTTTATTCTCTTTCTTTGTATTAACATTTTTATAAGTTTTCTTGCAAAACTATTTTAATGCGGTGTTGAGATTTAGTATAGTCCGGCCCATGATCTGCATGGGAGCATTCATCTTAATAAGTACTTAGTGTGTGCGACTACATTTTTACACTTTGATCTTTACTGGAAAAGTGTTTTGAAAAATTATTCGAAGATTGACTGAATCCTCTAAGACAGCGTATTAAACGCTTTCTAAACTCAAACACCGGCTGGAGCGGGTCTGTCAGCCGGTGCATGTTCGAGTCATTCCTGACTGAATTTGCACCTTATCGTTTCCTGTAGGCCATTTTTCTGTGCTGTACCTGGTTCCTATGGATTCTAAGAATAATAACTTGTGAAAAATACTGTAGGTTATTTTCGCTAAATACTACGATAAAAGTCTGGTTGCGACTTAAAAGGCACTCTTCTCCACCATGGACATGTTAAAAATCAAGGTGAAATTAAAGTGGGCCCCCCATCGCAATCATAAACTTATCTCTACCTGTCTACTTAAAAATTAAAACGAAAAAGTCAAAACATGCCACGCTTATGGCAGTTCTATAATAGCTGTAGAAAATGACTCCTTGATAGCTCCACTCACTAATTATAATTGCATCTACCTTTGTTTGCGAAGTCAGGTGATTGTTAAGAAGTTCTTTATGTTTTCCATTGTTCAAACATATGTTAATTTGAACAAATACGTCCCAAACACCTGCATAGCTGGCAAAGTCCCTGACGTTATACTTGAAAAAGCGGTCTTGATAAGAAACAAATAAGACAACATTGCATATATTGGAAAGTTTGACGATGTAGCGAGACACTTTTCTAAATTGCAGGTTGTTTATTTCGAGTTAAAAACTCTTCGAATTAATCCCCAAGTGCCGTGTGCTTAAAATAAATTAATTTTATGGGACTTAGCATTTTCTATTTTATGTAAAGAAAGGTGCTCCCTAATACTATTTTCCCATATAAGCTAGCTCGATGTTTTACTCAAAGTTCTGAAGGGAAATTGCTGTAAGGGGACCAAACTGGGTTATGACAGCATTAGAAACTTGAAATTCATGGTCACGCTTCACAGTTACGGCAAACATTTATATGTCATTGCTTTACGCAAGCAATCTTTTTGTCGTAGGCTATATCTATTTATCAACCTGTAACAAGCATCGCTAATGACTTTTTAGGCAGTCTGTGCGCAAACTAACTGCCATATGACATGCTTATTGACTGAGCAAGGGTTCGGTAATTATCAATATCTGAACACTGACTCACTTCAGGTAAAACCAGCACGTTGTTGGTTTGTCTTATTCCAGAAGCTAAACGTTGTTAGGCTGGTTCAGTTTTTAGAAGCAGTAAGTAGTTCAGTACAAGAAGTCTTTTCAATTTTTCCGGATCTTCTGTCGTTTATTCTCTTTGTGCGGTACCGCGGACTTCATTTGATAACCATTTTAAAATCTACTTTTTTATTATTATCAGTTACTGCAGGGTTCTGGGCCAAGGAAGATAGGGAAAACGTTGATTAACTTTTGTTTCACGTAAGGCGAAGTAAGTATGTTTTGTGAGTTAACCAGGGTTTTCAATTCTCCAAATTTATTCAAAGAAAGGAAAAGCTGCTTTAAAATAAAATGTCTTGTACGTGATTTAAATAATTCCGAAATTACAAATTTACTTCTTTGTATAACTCCAAACAAAGTAGACTCCATAAACACTTGATTAGTAACACAAGCACCGTAATAACGTTTCCTTTATTATTCATTCAAAATATTTATACGTTTCTGATTGGTGCAAACACGCTGGCTAAATTATTCGTAGCCAATAACAATGCAAAATGATCCCAAACTCAAGGTTTTGTAAAATAGCAGGTTGATTTTTGGATCATTGACATCACGCAACTGTAGGTTTGTTGAGAACTAAAAATGGCTGAGAGTGAGTTCTAATTTAAACGTTGAATTAGGCATTTCCCATCCAGCCCCAAACTCAGGGAAAAGGTCCTTGGAACGAGGTTGTGGAAAAAGAATTGCCGAATTGTGGAACGATTTTAATAGTACGAACGCACAGAAGGACGAAAAAGCAAACATGGAAAAATATGGAAGGTTGTAGGTGAAAGGAAAACATCTGAAATCCTGTAATGACCAAAAAATTGGAAAACATTTAGCGACCTTCCTGAGCCGAGGTGTCCAGGTAAATGGTGAGACTGAACGCTCCGAATCGATGAAGTATTGAATAAGAAAGATTGTATGTACGAACTGAAAGAAAACCAGAAAGAAATTTGTTTGATTCTTAGTTGCATGTCCTCGATAATAATGTCGGAGATCTTACAACCGTGGCTGAATTGACAAACGTCTAGCGACTTTGTACGCCATAGTGAGGAGGAAAAATTGAAAACTTCCCTTTCAAACATTTCAATGGGTAAAAAACTATCATACAATTTTTAGCTTTCGTATGATACGAAAAATTATGCAGATATCGAGGGATGTTGTCCTTCTCGATCTGCTTATTTTTTCATATCATACGCAGCCTCATCCAAATAATTCTTAATACGACTTCGATACGCCAATAAAGTCTTGCTAAGTTTCCCTGTATAGTCGTTAAAAGAAGATGAACTTTGGGTTTTAATAACCGATCCAAAATTTGTTTTTGCATCAAGACAACTATTGGAGGTTATGAGATTTTAAACATCCAAATAATGTTTTTTGAATTGTTTGCTTTTGCAGCGTAGGTACGACTACCATACACCACTCAAGCATAGTTAAATTTTTAAATTTGACAAAAAATTGTTGAAGATGTTGAGAGTGGAAATTTTGCATGAAAACTGACAACTTCTGTTATGAGATTTTAAACATCAAAAGATTTTTTTTAAATTTTTTGTTTGCTTTTGCGGTTTAGCATATGACTTTGAAGCGTAAATAAATTTGATAAATTTCGCTGCCAGGTAGTCACGACTAGGGAAATATTGGATTTCAGATCCACGAATTGTTTCTACATCAACACAACTTTTGCACGTGATGGCAACTTATTGTGATTTGTTTAATAGACCGTTAGAATGCCTTTGTTGTTTACATAAAGAAGAAGTTATAAATTTTGTGATAACTAGATAGTGCAAGGGTGAATAGATTGTAACATGGGCATAGAATTAGAAGATTTGACTTTTTCGCCGGCCCAGATGGCGAACTTGAGCGATATACCAAATTGATAAAAAGTATTTCTTGGATCGCGGATCGGCTAAACACTTTTGCCGGGATTCTGGACTTGAAGTGTGTTTCGAATCATTTATTTGTGACCAAGCTTGCTCTTTAAACTGAAGTTTTCTTTTTATCTGCCGGTTTCAATTTTTCTTTTAATGTTTTCACCCGGTTACCTCAGCCTCGTGTCCTTTTTTCCTAGAAGAATCTCGAACGAGGAATAAACGGAAATCGAAAAAAAGAAGTAGCTAGAATTTCCATTCTTCGGTTCATATCCCCAGAATTAATATAGGCGGTACAATTTATCATGGGATTCGGATTTGAGCAGAATTTTTCCAGCGGATCGATGAATTGACTTTGGAGAGTTGAATTTGAACGGATCACTTGAATCAAACTTTGATTTATATTCCTGATATAGGAATCAGGTGCAGAAATAATTATTCACATTTTTCACAGCCTTATCGTCAGGTTTTGCACTTAAGAATCGTAAATGAGGAGGTGTTTTCACACTTATTATTGTATGGAAGTCGACTTTTTTCTTTGCTTGGGGCTTTCACCGTTTAAATTAATGTTTGACATTTCTTATCAACGATCTATAAATTTGTCAAACCATTTTACGACTTACTTTTCGCTGACAATAACAGTTTACATTAAAGTAAAGACGTTTGAAGCTATTTAACGAAAAATACTTTGAGTCCATGAGAATTGTAGCTTAGTAATAGAGCAAAGTAAAGATGAAATGATGCATTCATATAGAGCATTTTTTCATTTGACTCTGGAAGCGCCTTGCATGTGTGATATGTGATTGCCTGCAAATATGAGCAAATGCAAGTAAACTCTGCCACTTGGGAGTAGTCTCTCTGTAGTTCTTTTTCGTCCTCGCAGAACACTTCTATCCCTGAAAAAGTGAGTTTTGTCGAAACGTTAAAAAACCGTGTTTATATAGGGTTTCAAATTCATAATATAGTGCTACGCTAAATTGGTTCCATAACTCTCTGAATTTGCCGCGAGTTAGGGCCATGATAATCAGGCCAACTTCTCCAGTTTGGCTGCGTAGCTCGGTCGTAAGAGAAATGGTAGATCTGTTCCGGAAGGTTTGGTTCAAATTGCCTGCGAGAAATAAAAAAATCTCTTTTCTCCTTCTGTTGCTCTTATTCCCAGCGATAGGTCTAACACTCATTGGGAATTACATGGCGCGTGATTTGTATCACTAAAAGTTACCCCAGTTCTCAGCCAGCAGATTTGATACTATTATTTGTCACTTTTTCATTAGGGTTGAACCTCCCCTTTTCAATTCGTTGTTTAGTTTGATGGTATTGTTTTCTGGTTAAATTTCTTTTGTTCCTATTTACCAACACTGTGGTCAGTGAGCTTACAGCATCATTCACCTGCTGACCTTAAAAGATCGTGCATGTTTTCTCAAAAACCCCGGGAAGCTCTACATCTATTTAATAATATTTCCAACGCATTGTAAAAAAAATTGAAATTTTCGTTCGCTTAAACCAAGAGCTTTTCCCTGCATCATCGATCAAAACATGAATGTTTGGGTGCAATTTCGTTGTAGGAAACGTCCGACTCAGACTGATAATGAACGTTACCAAAAAACCAAAGAAGTGGGCCAGACAAATTCATCGCTTTGAAGAAGAAGGAAAAAAGAGGTAAACGTCAGTTGATGCGCCATGTATATCTGTGGTAGTTTCTCTCCATTTCAGTAGAATCCTTCGCAGTTGCATATTGAAATTTCTGTTTGAGTTGATTGAGGCTGGAAGAGATCAGCCGGAAATGAATAGCACTCTCATTGAAGCTAGCTATATGTTTATTCAGAGTCATTTAACAGTTGCAATATTGAACTGTGTTTGAGTTGTCTGCCTAGACTGGAAAAGATCAGAAACGGACCGTACTCATTTTACCATTGAAGCCGTTACTTGAATATAAATGATAGCTAAACATGTTTCCACTCTCGGAGTTGAAAATTGTAATCTGTATTTGAGTCGATTGAGGCTGAACAAAAACAGAAACGAAAAGCACTTTCCAGTGAAGCCGTTTCAAGGACTTCACTGATAGCTGGCTAGCTAGGGTTCTGTAAGAAATTGCAATTTCAAACTTTGGGTGAACGCGTCAGCGCAGGCCAACTTTCACCTGTTTAAGGCCAATCAGGTTTACTGACTAAACTAACAGAAAGTTTGTGGTATTTTAACACTTTCATTTCGTTTTCCGTGCCAATGCGCCGTACGCAGACACAAAACCATGCTAAGGTTTCTCAATACTTTTGGTTCAAGCGTTGTTCTGTCTGCAAAACATTCGCTCACACTCTACATTACCAAATGGGTAAACTCTGTCGATAGAGGCGTTTCTTATTTAACTTTGTATTGTATAAAAACTTCTACCTTTAATGAAATAAAAATGCAAATTTTACGAGCGGCGCTTTTCATCTCTAAACCTGATGGCCACGAAACGAAGTTTTAATATTCTAACTTATCCTTCCTCTTTGCGCCTTTTCTAGCTTATTTTCCCATCTGCAGTGTTTTTCCCAGTGCATGCTTTTAACAAGATTTTTCTCTCTTGTAAATCATACAGCAAAACATAGAGATATCGTAGGCAGAGGCCAATCCCAGTTTATGTGTCACACTAGAATTCAGCATTTTTGAAAATTCTATTCTTTCGTATTCAAACCCATTGAGGAAGAGCCGCTGAAACAGTAATGATTGGAAATATCTTAATTTTTTTCGTCCCGTGTTTTTTTTAAATGAACAAAAAGCAACCAAAACAATTTACTGTTTATGTTTATATAGAGACAATACCAAAAAATACACAATAGCTGTAATTAATTTTCAGCTTAGTGAAGTAAGGCATCTTAAAACAATACTTTCAGTGCAAGAAGTAAAACCTAAAATTAGCTTCAGTTAGATTTTTTGCGCAGCAAAGACGGGCGAACAGAAATTCCTAGCGGTAAATTGCATTAACAGATATGCTTAAACTTTGTTTCCTTTGTCAGTCAAAAGCGAACTCTTCATAGATTACCCATAATAACTACGACAGACGAAAGGAAGATGGAATATAGATAACTGTCACTGAAACCCGCATATTGCTTATAAGTTCGTACTGCAAAATTGAGTGGGAATCGTGCCGTTTTGAGATTAAGAGATAAAACTCACATCTACTATACTGTGGTTTGTACAGGCTCGTACAAGCCGAGGTGCGCTTGGGACGATTCGAGAGCAGATCGTACAAACCGACAAGAATGAAGGATGAGTGTGGTTGTGCCAGCTCGCGAGTTCTCCCAAACGCACTTCGGTGCCAGTACAAATACAGTACATTGGTATTATTTTTTTTGTAAAATAACAACGTAGATTATTCCGTCGGTCACTTTGAAGGTGACGTCAAAACCATGTTTATATAGGCTAATATGGACACAAGTATTAACTGTTAACAGTGGGCGTACTATCATTTTGATTTTATAATCCCTTGCAAAGAGCATAACGCGAAAACAATGATAAGAAATGGTAATCACGAAGCATATTTGCATGGTAATAGAATATCCTGACCAAAGAGCAGCCAATTAGAGAGCCTGTTATAAAAGCCTCGTACAATAATGGACAAAAAAAGAAATCTATCTCTTTTAAAACTTTGTTCAGAAAACAGCAAAGTATTCAATAATGTAACGTACTCATTTTTTTCTTACGTTGTCAGGTTTGAACTACAGTCAATTCGCAATTTTACAAAAGACATAAACGAGACGCAAATCTCTTCAAGCCGAGTGGAGCTCATCATGGCAAAGAAAGGAAAATCTTTAAGACAGTTGATGCATGAATTTGCTGCTCAAACCAGTGCTCATGGTGTTGGAAGAGTTGCGTCCTCAGAATCGATATTTTGGCGGCTTCTTTGGCTGTTAGTAACCTTGGCCTGTTTAGGAATGGTGATCCACCAAGGAATCCTGCTCATCAGGACATTCGTGTCTAAGCCGATTAAATCCGACGTTGACGTCACATACTCCAGGGTGAGCTCTCATTGGTTCCATCTCAGGTCTTTATGCTGGGATACCTCGTAAATCTGTAAGACTTTTAAAAATAACTAGTACAATTTCCTCAAACATTATTGGATTAAGGGCTAATGTAATATAATTTAATTTCATTAATTTATCTCCAAACTCTTAACCAACTGAGTATTCACTTGTAATTGGACAACTGTAATCATGCTGTTCCACCAGACTAATGCTTATTGCTCTCTGGGGGAAATGAACTAATTATGGTATTGATTACTATCACTAGGGCAACCAAAATTTATCTTAAAACCTGGAGCTTTTGCCAAAATTGTCGACGCAAAAATAATTAGTTGTTAAGGTAGTACTAACAGATGCTCGTTTATTTTTTATAGGAAATTGCAATAGTTATGATAAAATTGGTAACATGGCCTTGGACGTGCATTACGCGGGATAACGTTGTTATTCGACACAAGTTTTAAATAATAGTGAAAAATACAACAAATTTTTAAATAGTTGTGAATAAAATGAAAACATTGATATTCTTTTGTTTTATACGACAGACCGTCAATTTTCCCGCAGTGACGGTTTGCAACCTAAACATCGTCAAGAGATCTGCCATGAAGATGTTTCCTGATGCCGACAACATCTTAGGATCGTTTGAAAGTTTTATTGAAGGCAAAGACAACCATTCTGAGGGCGTAGAAGGGGCTGAGAGCTCGTTTGGCCCTGGAGGCGAACGAAAAGAAGCCATGATGGAATCTCTGAAAACCGACTCGTCCCAGGCCCAGATGGGTGCAACGCTGACCAACGTGACTGTAGACCCTGAGGGTTATGTGGAGGATCGAATGTTAAACCAGCTGGCGAAATATACCGACGACGAATTGAAGATGGCGGGGCATCAGTTTCATGAGCTAGTACGCCGCTGCACTTGGGGAGATTTTTCTTGTAAACATGGGTATGTATATGACGTTAGAAGCTCGCAACGTGTTGTGTCGCTTCCTAAGTCAAATTGGGCTATTATGAAACTCGTTTTTTCAGTATCCGAGTCTAAGACATTCCGTAAAATTAACCCCACAAAATAATAATTAACAAATCGAATGCGGAATTTGTTGCGGACTCACTGGGCTGCGCCTCGTGAGTCCACAACATTTTGACCACTGTGATGACGCGTATTGTTGTCGATAAGAGTACAGACAAAATTAAACCACATTCGATTTGTTTTTTACCTCAATATAAAAGTGGAAGAAAATGTTTTTTTTTTTTCAGAGCGTGACCAAGGTCGTGACACAAAGAAAGAGCAGCCGTTGTCTATACTTTCTCGCAACGCGATTGGTTTATTTCCAAAAATTAGCGTTTCTGATAGGCTATTAAATTGCGTGACACATTGACGCGAGCAGCATTGTCTAGATTCTCATCGACAACGGCAAATTAGCCAATCATATTCCGAGATTAGTAGCAATTGTGGTAAAATAATATTTTTAGTGAGAACAGAAGCCCATCAATATGAGCTCCTGTTGAGGATGTTATGTAGCGCAATTCATGCATTAGCTCTTTTGTGGCTTTGGCTCGAAATAGAAGTTACCAGGAGCCCATTACTGTACACAGGGGAGAGGCCAAATGGCTAACGTCACGTTCTTTCTTCTATGCTTATTTGATCGATTACATATTTCGACGTTAATAAATTTCCCAATTCTCATTACCTCCTAGCTTAACAATGCGTTGATATCGTTAAGAGAAATTACATATTGATTACTCCGGGGCATGAGAAAATGAGTCATTTTCTCTTGCTCGAGTGGGGGGGGGGGGGGGTGGGGGGGGTGGGGGAGGGGGAGGGGGAGGGAAGCGAAGGCCAAGGGATCAAAGATGGAGACCCCCGCTAAATCCTCCGAGTTAAAGTAAAATACCGTTAACATCCCCTGAACGAAAATTCTTTCTTTTATCCCCCCCCCCCCCAAAAAAAAAAAAAAAATCAAAAGAGTAAAAGAGTAGGGAATATGATATCCTACATTGTTAGTGACACAATCCTTTCTTAACACAATGTGTGCGAATACCAAATTTCCCTACCGCATTATCTCACGCATACAAGACAAATTCCTGTAAAAATCTACAAAAAAATATTACTTCTTCTACTCGGGATCTTAAAACCCACAAAATAATCATTTTGCATGTAATCGGATTTCCCTCCTTCCCCTCTCCCATAATTTCGATGCCAACAAATGTGCTCGTATGGTATCCTCCTGGTTTCTCTGATGATAAACCAACCAACTTCATTTACATGATGAAACAGTGCCTATCGTAGTTCTAGAAAGATCCCAGGAGTCTATTACTTGTAAAGAAACTTAAAAAAACAAGTGAGAGAAAATTAAGTTTCTGAGAATTTGTGTTAGCTATTTCCAAGCGTTACGGACCTATGTTGCTATTCCTCAGTGATTTTCTTAAATACTGGAAACGCACTTGGAACTGGAGATACGGAAACTGCTACACATTTAATTCTGGGACTTCTGAAGACGGCGTGAAGATTCCTGTATTAACCAGCTCTAAACCAGGACCCAAATATGGTAAGAATGAGTGTGGACCGTGCCGGAGTGCTGTTGACTTGTTAAGCAATTATTGAAAAAGGGTTTAGAAACTAACTATAGTGACTTGTTAGTGTTGAAAGTATTGTCTTTCTTCATGAAATCGAACAGAAATTTCAACGGAGTAGCATGCATGCAAAATATAATTTGCAGCAAGAGTACATTAAATGCAGTAACAATTGTATTTAATACTCACACAGTAGTTTTCTTCACCACCGTTATCGGACTTGTCGCGATCGTTTTGGGCTGATCGAAGAGCCGAAAAGAGGCTGTAGAGACTATTGCTACAGAGAATTATAGAAGTCATCCATAAACAAGGGCTGTGGTAGAACAATCATGTTTAAAAAAAACTTTTTTTTTTCCATAATTTAATGACAAAATGTTTTTTTAAACAAATTCCTCCGCACACTTCAAATCCGCAACCTCTGACTCACTAATGCTAGAATACAATCCTAGTAGACAAGCTCGGCATCTTGAAGAATTGCAAGTATAACCGCCAACCGGTTAGCCCAGTTGTTAGAGCAGCGAACTACCCCGCGGTAGGTCGCTGGTTCAAACCCCGGCCGGACCAACACTCAGGGTCTTAAAATAACTGGGAAGAAAGTGCTGCCTTTGTAATGACATCTGCTTAGACTCTCTAGACGTCTCGTATAAGGAAGATAAACCGTAGGTCCCGTCTCACAACCGTTGCTCATGATAACTTAGTGGGACGTTAAAGAACACACACACTGATCATAAAGAGTAGGGGACGTAGTTCCGGGTGTTGTGGTCTGGCCTTTGGGTTGGTGCTTCAGATAGGGATAACCTCTTTGGGCCTTTCCCCCTTAGACAAGAAAAATAAATATGTTCTAAATTCTGTGTTCTATATCTCCGCAGGAGTCACATTGGATTTATTTGTCAATCAAATGGAATACGTTGCCAGCCTCAGTCAAGAAGCTGGTGTGCGTGTTTTGCTTTCTGATCAGCGTAAAATTGCTTTCCCCTTCAGCGAGGGATTCACGGTGTCACCAGGATTTTCAACGTCTATTGGCATGCGAAAGGTACTAAACACTATTTC
This sequence comes from Ricordea florida, assembly GCA_949710005.1. Taxonomy (NCBI): domain Eukaryota; kingdom Metazoa; phylum Cnidaria; class Anthozoa; order Corallimorpharia; family Ricordeidae; genus Ricordea; species Ricordea florida. The sequence goes on along the minus strand of OX453273.1, from coordinate 23,779,986 downwards.
TAAAATATTATTGGATTAGGTTTTCGCAAGATAGCGAGAATTATTAAGACAGTGGCTTGTGTTAGCTGCCTTGGCTGGTTATCTACTTTGCTTTAAGTTGTTGTCAGTAGGTATGACATCACTTCTACAGTGTATAAAAATCGTTTTCTGTAAACAATTAAACCAGAAATAGAAAACAGTCTAGAGAAGAACGTGACGAAATCCTTCGAGAGGAAAGAGGCTCTATCTTGCTTGCTTGGTATACAATCAAAATTTAGTATCCAGCCGCGCGGGCATGTAGCAAATAATTTACGGCAGACATTAAACATTCGCTCTTCCTTTCCATTTTAGTTGGCCATTTTCCGAGTTGATCCATTTAACAACTTAAGTTGCTACAGTAAGGACGAGGTTGAGCAATTTTCCATTTACCAAGGCATCAAAGGATCAAAGTACTCAGTTCAGGTGCGTTCATTTTTCGACATTTCGCCTTGCATGTTTGTTTTCTTTTCTTACCTGATGTTGAAGTATTGTGTGCATGCCACAGGAAACCCAAGCCCACCGGAAACGGAAGAATAAAACCAGAGTTCTCGATCTTTCTCATTTTGGTCCATAAGTCAACGGTATGATTTTCATCTGGAATTCAGATTCTGTCAAATTATGGCCATTCACGTTGGTCGTAATTATCAAGGTAACACTTTGGAAATGGTGTTTCGGAAACTTATACAAAACTACCATCTAATTCCTCGCGAAATATTTTCCATTCTACAAAATAACAGGTGATACGCGGATGCTGTTATTTGGTTGAAGTCCGATGTCGCCAGTATTCACGCATCTCAGGGCGGGGAAAATGTCACGACCAGGGTTCTTGTTGCACTTCAGGGAGTCTAAAAAATTCAATCTGAAGAACTCCATTAATTCAACCAACTCTGTTCTTGTAGCATGATGTCGCTCAAAGAAGAACGTCTTATCTTGGCAGAGATTTTTAGATGAATCTTCATTCGTATTCGTGTGAGCTAGATTGATCTGTATTAACTATGCTTTTTATGGTGTAAGTCCTGAGTTTTCTTTGCGAACATCGTCTCTCCACATTTTTTTCATACTGTCTTTCACATTTTGCCTGTGAACCTCTATAAGACATGTACCGTGATCAGGACATCCAATGTGCATTATGACCGCAACGGTGAATTGTGACTGAAAGTGAAAAACGATGCCCATATTTCAACTCGAACATTCCCTCTTGGGAAGCCAGGGTACCTAATGCCCGCAAAACGCTCCAAGGAGATTTCTATCGAATCAGTGCTAAAATAAATTTAAGAAAAGACAACATTGAAATTCGAAACGAATGACATGCTGGAATATGGCGCTCGTCGTTAGGCTTTGATTTCTACTTGAAAATCTGAAATGTCTTCAAACTTAACACTACTTAACATAAATTATTTTCATTTTGACAGGGCTGCATGTACTCATGCCTAGCGAGAGCACAATTAGAATTTTGTAATTGTACAGAGGGAAAATTCCGCTTCGGAGAGAACATCTGTGATTCAATTTCCGAAGGTATTTTCAAGCTCTTTTTGCTGAAATTGATGACTGGAGTTTTAGATTTAAATCCTTTATGATAAACCCTATTTATTTAACAATTATTCTCTGAAAGCGAGGTGGATGGTGGCAGAATATTTCTAAAGCTACTATCAAGCTCTATTGGAGAGAATGATTGTTTTAGTGCACACCAATGAAACATCCTCAAGTATCGGAGGGACGTGCGAAGCAAGAATTTACGCCTTCCATTTGTGTTTTTGCTTCAACAAAAATTCACCTGCACAAAACTTTCCAGAACGTCCGACACTATTTACCTCGAAGCTGGTGAAGAGAGTTTAGTATCGCGAGATCGGTTAGCCAATCAGATTTCTCAAAATGCCAAGCTTCCTGAGTTGGTGTGGCTTTGTTTAACATCAGGGTCCGAAATTAATACTATCTGTAATTTACTTTAATTCTGGTTTTCACCAGTGAAATGTGTTTTGGACGTGATCAAGAAATATGACAATGACGAGTTAGGATGTGCAGCAAAGTGTCCACAGCCATGCAGGTATTTGCTGGTTATTAAGTGGTTCCGCCTCTTGTATCCCCGACAAAAAAGTCAGGATAGTTTTTTTTTATGATATCTAGGCAAATCTAAGTATCTCTGAATTTCTCCCTACCCCCGGACTATTTTAGAGAGGAGACAGAAACACGTTGTAAAAGGACACAGAGGCGGAAGGGGAAGAGGGTGGAGGAGGGGGGGGGGGGCTGGGGGGTGGTGAGACGTTGTCTGAAGGTATACTGCGAGTAGTCTAATTTTTTCACTTAATTCTTTGAGCTCGGTCCGCGATGCTCGAAATCATGGCTCGAGCGGCGAACTGCCAGGCGCGAGGAACGCGAGCGCTGCTCCCTTCTTGTTGTTTCAACTCATTTTAGTAATTACCGCTCTATCGTCCGCGTGAATCTCGCAGTCTGTTGTGTAGGTAAATATCTGCTGTTAAGTTAAACAGAAGGAGACGTAGGCCAGGTGAAAATGTGCCAATAACGTTGACCTCATTTATTGTAGGTTGCGGACACATGTCTTCCAAAATACCATGCGGTTGAGATTTTCGATATAGTTAATGACAGAACTTCTTTGACGAATCATGTGCCTGGGGAATATTTCTATTTCAGACATTACAGCTACAGAGCCTCTTTGTCAAGCTCTACCTGGTCTGCGCCCTACGAGGTAAAATGTAATCGATGATATCACCTACGATGATAATGATAATAATAATGACGATGATGATGATGATGATGATGATTAAAATAGCCATTAGGTAACCTCGGCAGTTCTTATAGCACCATGGCTAGTGGGGCCAAGCAAATGAATGAAAGAAACAACCAAAATGAAACTGGATGGCGGCGAAGCAGTTGGCTTCTTAAAACGAGGGTGGGACTTGGACTCGGGTCGGATCGCAACTCCAGTAGCTTAACCTCTCGACCACAGATATACTGATCAAGGCACGAACATACATCAGCGTTTATCAGTGATTTGCGCATCCCCTGTGGTCTCAGACAATGAGAGTGTATTGAGTTCTTGCTGGATATCTTTAAGTAAGGAGTAATTAATACTGACATTTCTAATTTCGTCGAAATTGATGTGCAGCGTTTAAGAATTCACCGGCGTGTCTCTGTACTATATATCAGCTCATCAATACTTTGCTTTCGTTTTTACACAGAAACAAATGCAGGCAGTGATGGTGAAGAGCAGTGATGAAAACGCTGTAAAAATGGGAAGGGATAAGGACACGCTAAGGCAGGCGCTATGCATTGAATCATGCTGTAGTTGTGCATAATTTGGGCCGTTGCCTTCTCTCTCATTTTTTCCCTATACTACAATAACACAGTGATAAAGAAGATATATATTCTGATCGAGGCGAGAAGATTGACTCTCCCGATAGTAACTCTATTTACCCTGGCACAGAGCCTGTGTGGGTTCTGCCGGAGGGTGGTGGATGGGGGATGGGGGTGTGGATGGGGAAATACCCCGCAGCTTATAAGTTTGATTAGTCGTCATCATTTGACGGCGAAACAAAAACAAGTCAATTCCCTGTGTTGCCTTAATTTACAATAAACTGTTATTTTTTATCATACAACATTAAGGATTTGGCTATATATTTTGGATATGCTGGCGTTTTCAATTCCACTAACTCATGACTGAACATCAACTAAGCCATTACTGGAAAAGCAAAATATCAATGGTCTGTTGCATTGATAGTTTGGTTACTTTCTAAACATTCAAATAACTGTTGTAAATTAATATGTGGACTGTTTTTTCTTTGACTTTTATGAAGGCAAGCTGGCAAACGCTGAGAGCGATACAATTGCCATGGTTTGAATGTCATGAAAGGCGATTGGCTAATCTCTGGCACTTTTTTAACCAGTTAGTTGTAAACCTAAACTAATAGCCCGCTGGCTTGAATGTCCACAGCCAGGTTTCTCGTGCCATTCGTGCTAGCACCTCCCAATGATTAGATAAGATGAACACGGTAATCAATAAATGAACATTTGTCTGCTTGTATTTTCAGGGAGAACTTCGTACGCCTTAAGGTTTATTTTGATGAACTAAATATGGAGCAGATCACCTACAGCGAGTATTACCAGGTAATGGGCTCATGATATTTCATGATATAGAATGCTTAATTTATTACAAGGTTGTCCTGGTATGAGACGTGAAGGAGAATTCTCTTTGGTTCCACGGGCCTTCCGTATTTTCCTATACGGACTGCTCAACGGCTACATGTTTTACTGAGTCGTAATTTCCAATCTTTAATTTGGGCATGAATTCTTCAAAAGTGACTCAAAAAGATCCCATAGTGTTCTTTTTCCATGTTGAGTTTGGTGCACACGCAGTAAGAAAGGGTATATTTGCAGAGAAGCCATTATTACAAAAACTTCATTGAACAAGCTTGTTCTGTTTGACATGTGTAGCTGTAAAGTTCAATGAAAATACAAAACCACATTTTGACTCAAGTTTCAACTCTGGGAGTGAAAAGATTAAATGGTATAGCACCACTTTGTATCATTTAAGGTTCGACCCCGGAGTAAAAAGGTTTAAGAACGACAAAGTATGTCTTAATGCTTGACTCAGAGAGTAAAAGGGTTAAATTCGAGAAACACATTTTATGACCTAACTTAAGCGGTTCAACTCTTTAAGCAAAAAGCTGTTAGAACCACGCCGTTTGCATCAAGGTTTGGCTCTGGGAGTAAAAGGATTAAATTAAATGCTAGAACCATATTGTGTGACTTAAGGCATAGTCAGCAAGCTATGCTTAAGCCAGTTCCACATTGCAAGTAAAACGCTTTCAGAACCACACCATTTGTTTCAAGGTTTGGTTCAGGGAGTAAAAGGGCTAAATGCTAGAGAGCCACATTATTTGACCGCTCAAGGTTCCACTCAGAGCAAATTGAAAGGTGGAGTCTAACTGGAATGAAAAGGATGAAAGTATCTGAACCGAACTGATACGCCTCACTAAGGTTCCACTCTGCAATATCGATCTAAAGTTGAAACCGTAAGCTACCTCATTACAAAGTACAGATTTTCAAGAAGTATTCAAATTGTCTTCAGTAAATATTCCTTTTCTAATAACTTGACGTACTACTGTTAATGCATATTCCTTTCTATTTCCGACAGTTTGAGAACCTCATGAGCGACATTGGTGGACAGTTGGGTCTGTGGGTTGGTGTGTCAGTGATCACGGTGGCAGAGTTCATCAAACTCCTTTTGGACGTTGTTGAGGTTATATTCCGTAAAATGAGAATCCAAGACAGCAAAGAAGTAGATAATATTAAGATGAGAGAGTGAAGACGTTCTTAAGATTGGTGTATGGCAAAGGTCTACAGTTGTTTTATAAGAGTGCGTTTCTTCGGTGTGATCCAGTTCTGCATTTGTAAGCCGAGATCACTCATATCCTGGGCAACAAAGAAACAGGTGGATCCTTGCATGGAGTGATCCATGTGATCTCGGATCACAAATCCAGATCCAGATTATACCAAAGGAACGCACCGTAAAACCCCAAGACTTAAATGCACAGAGCCAAGACCCCTTAAATAGACTTGTAAACAAACTATCCGGCAAAGAATAACGGTAGTCATCAAGTACCTGCACCTTTCAGTATCATAAACAGCACAAAAATATTGTACATATACAAACTTGAAATAAAACTTGAAATGTTTTCCAGGAACGGATGTTTACGTTGTTGCTTTCCTTCTCCTGACCAAACGATTACTACATGCTCAGGATTCATAACTTTCCGCACAAATGCAGATTACCACCAATCATAGATCTTTAAAAGTTTACAAGAAAGGCTCAAAAAAAGAAGACAATATCAATTACACGTACAGTCAAACAAACGACAGGGGTGTTAAAAAAGAGCATTCTCTTGGGTCAAGGTGCACGCATCTAAAGATTGCGCAACAAAGGGAAGAGAGTCAACAAAATAATATTTAAGGCGCTGTTACACTGTGTAATGTTTCGTGCAACTTGTCTCGCTCTCGTTCTACTCTCTGCAAAGGTACGTGCAACTTGTCTCGCAACGATTTTGGCCGTTGCGAGGTATGTTACACTGTGCAATGTGTTTCGTGCAACCTGTCTCGCAACGCCATTGCTCCCGCATTGCGAGACAAGTTGCACGAAACAATGCACAGTGTAACACTGAGCGCCTGTTACTGATAGGAATTTGGAATGAAAATCACTTAGATAAGCTGACTTGGGGGTTTCATTTCAAGATGCGGTTTTGTAGCGAGAATGCCAAAGTTTGAGCAGTCTATATTAAGAATAGAGAATTTTAAAAGCGCCCCAAAAATGGCAGTACTACATGAGAGTACTACATGCCAAACCGTGGATGTTTTCTTTTCCATCTTACGTCATATCATTGACGCCATATTATGTGTCGAGGTGTTGATGTGAGGATAAGAGAATAGAAAATGGAGCCACTTAAATCACACACATCAGTCATTCAACTTGTTTCTTTACTGTGTAAACCGTTCGTACTAATGTTCTCTCTGTGAAACCCTGATATGAAAACCCCTGCGCGTCCTTCAAAACGTAACTTAATTGGCTTAGTTTTTGCGAAAGTCGTTTTCCTAGCTCATGATAAGAGTTATCAATCATTTTCCTTCATTTTGTGCACTATTTTCAATCACTGTTTTTTCTTGTGGCAAATTTGACAAGTAAATCTTTAGATTATGCAGTACTACCCGCTGCTTAGTCTCCTTCCTTGTGGCTGGCTCGTCACGGAACGCGTGAAGAGCCAGACAATATCGGGCTATCAATGAGACCGCTACCTCTTTTTCTGTTCTTCCCACTCAGATGAGTGGAAAGCTTATTTTAAAGTTGCATGTAGGTCAGTAAAACATTGGTCAGTCAATGTACCTTGATAATCACCTTTCCTTAAATGGGGTATTTTTGTAACACTACTGCATCGTTGATGTGAATAACCAAGTTAAGGAAACAAAGAAGAAATTCACTTGGTGCTCTTATCACTGCGCTTTTCCCATAAGTAAGAGACCAAGTCAATTATGAACTCCAATAACTCCACCCCTGTCATTACTGAAACACCAATCCATAGGCCAAGCTGGCCTCCGATATCCGCCAACAGGTTTTCAACCTGAAACGTTGAAAATGGTTTATAAAAGTGGATAAATTTGATAAAAAAGACATAGAGTTTAGGGCACAGTTTTACATGCATACAGAAAGCCTTTAATGGTTACCATTAATACAGGTGGACCTCCTTCGAAAAGGATTAGGGGAAGGTGAGTGAGAGTAAGTAAGTGACAGTTTAGTTACAACACTGGTTCCGCGAACGCACAAAACAAGGCGAATCCTGAGTTCTGATTGGCTACCCGAGCGGGCAAGATGTCCCTGCCTTACCCGCTCGGGATCTCTCACTTTGTCCACGGAACCAAAAGAAGAAAAAAAAAATGAAAGAAAAACGAAATTGCGATATAATGTTTCGTTAACTGACCTAGCTAGTTTGGCTCAAGACGGCTGCATATTGACCTCGTTCGTGCTCGGCTTATTACATGGCTATTTTGTTTTTGTTTTGTTTCGCGGGACAATGTGGGAAATCCACATCTTACGTGCACGGGTGGGAAATCAGAACTCAGGGTTCGTTTCATCTTGCCTGTTCGCAGTTCAAGCTACATAATAAATGCCATTATTGATGCGAGCATTAGCGAGCAGCAACACTACTCTTCACTTTCCGTGTGGTGCCTAGGCTCTCTCTATATATATCTATATGCGTTCAACATTCGATCCGTTGAAGTGTGATTTTCGTTCGTTCCAGGTGGTGATGGTTTGTTTAAGCAGTGGTAGTTGTTGAATTGTGCGGGCGCAGCCCACATTGCCTTATGATCCTGTGATCTGTTCCTGCCATCAAGTCCTCGAGAGTTCAATAGTCGGCCAGCGTAAGTTTTTGACCCATTTTTTTGAACTGATCTATCATGTCAAATGCAATTCTATCAATCGCTGGAACTATTCATCAAGAAGACAATGCTCTTTCATGAGTTTCAGCGCTTATGGTTGTGTGGACAATCATGTCCAGTGCGGCGGCACTGGGATACTGCTACAGTTGACCAAATTTTAATCGAAGGAGACAGGATGAACTTGAATGCATTTGAAAGTCAAAATGTTACAGATACAGAGACCATGTCCTTGATTTATCTGCCAAATTAATCGCACTGGAAAGTTCAATCAGTAACAAAATAACAAAATCGCCCTTTGAGGCAAACAATTCAAGACCATTTGCCTTTACTATCAGTGATTTATTTACCTTTGATTTACAAAAAACCTCCCGAGTAATTTTAGTTGACTTTTGTAATATGTTTTGTAAATTAAGGGTATGTATGTGCAAGTCAAGCTTGTTGGCGTTCCAGTTGTATTATGTTCGTCCCCTCGTAGCACTTAAGTTGCTATTAGCAATCTCAAGTTATATATTATGTAACTGGTTTGACTGATAAAGTGACACTCGTTTAGTGAAAACTTGACACTAACGTGAGTCACGTTTCGACTCACCTCGTACGCTTCCTCGTTTATCATTTTTGCCACACTGAGATCTTGATAAAATACTTGCAAACGGAGGAAGTTTTGGCTGCAATAATATTTAAACACAAAGATAACAGCAGCTTTGGCATTTTTGCCCAATGTCGTTCCCCGTTGTCTTGTCGTCTTTCATTCGCCCCAGGGAATGAGAATGATTTCTGCCCTGACACGTGTTTCTTGAAAGACCCGTAAAGTATTGGAGCGAAAACAAACAATGTACTTTAGGAACTAAGGAACTGAGTTTCTGCCCATCAAACTTGGCCAGAATTCAAGATTTTATACTCTTAATGACATGCATGTTAAAAGAACAGGTTTACATAATGAGTGCTTTGAATTTTCAAGATTGACTTTTCAGGGTTAAAACGTTTTCGGTCCTTTCGAGAAACACTCGCCTGGACCCAGATTTATGAAGACTTCTTAATTTAAGATCCTTCCTAAGTATTACTGTTGGAACACGCCATGAAAGCCCTTCGTTAATAAACGGTACCTTTGTAGTGTGAGATATAGCCTACGAGGACTTGGAAATGTGAGGCCTGATTTAGCTACAGGTTTAATAATGAATTCCTTGAGACACTACACCTTCAGTAATTGGAGTCAGTAATTGAACTGAATGGTGTCGCAATTTAAGTTCCCGTCCCCCTCCCCCTTACCAACCAATACAAAACAATGCTCAAAATTTAAAACATTGAAAGAGGTGGAGGGAGGGGGAAGCTGGAAAATCAGCAAGGCTTTGTGTCGCCAGTGAAATTCAAAGGAAGAAGGGGTGTTTTTTACTCAGAGTGTCTCAAAAATTTTGCAACTTGTTGTAGCACATTTGTGTAATTTTGTACCTCGCCAGAAGTGAATTTGTTCCCATAAAATGCTTCTCATCGCCATACTTGTGCTTGATCATTCTCTGTTAACAAGGGATAAAGCAGATCAACTTGCTTGAAACTAGATTCATTTCATTCAAGACTGTTCTTCGTTTTTCGCTATACGGGATGCGTTATCAAATTCTGTTTACTAAAACATTCCCACCAGATTAATAAAACTGAAATATTCAGTCAGAACTTTATTCCTCTCGAAGCGAGGTTACTAATTGTGTCGCTTTCGGTCAGACCACGTCGCTCTCAAGCCCGAGAAAATCAAGCCAAGGGTTTCTATGGGTCCTTTCCATTCGAAGAAATTTTCGAAAATTTCGTATGGAACAAATCTTTTCCTGAAGAGATTTTCGAAAATTTAGGACAACTTTTTTCAGTGTTCCCGAAAAGTGGAAATTTCGGTATTTTCGAAAATTCTCGTGTTCCATTCAAAAGCTTCCAGTCGGACCGTTTTTCAGTCTCCTCGCATGCTCTTTGGAAGAAAAGAAAACCAAATTCCGACTGCGAATGCGAAGGAACCGTTTCTTGCATGAAGCACGAAACTGCAGCCAGTAACTGTAAGGGTATTTCATTTTCATCATCGAACAAGAGCGAATTGAAAATGAAATCGGAATCATAATCGGTTTCTGCGTACATTTTTAAAACGCCCGCCATTTTGAACACATACGATAAGCGGCGTCAAGAAGCCTGAGGCAAAAACTGACCGCGTGACGACAGAGAATAAGCCCGTTTCACTCGAGGCCGAAATTTCCGAAAATTCGAACGGAAAATTTTTGGTGAACGGAAAGTATATATTTTATAGGTGTCCGCAGGCCCGGCTTCTTGGCAACAGTAGCGCACGTGAATTTCCGCCATTGGGAATTCGGTGAATGCTATTTTAAAAATAATGAAAATTTTTGGAAACCAATTTTACTCGTCCTAGAACAACATCCCAGGAAGACGATCTCCGAGATACAAGAGAGAGCAGCGAGAGATCGTCGTCGAATGCCGCAAAAATCGACACACCGAAAGCACGACTCGAAGACTGCGATAGGGAAACGACGGCAGGGAGACTGAATAACAACAAACATCGCAGCAAAGACAAGAACTGCTCGCTCAAAAACGCAAAGGAAACAAAAGGGAAAAGGACCAGAAATTAGTTAGGTTGGAAATTGAATTTGTTATCGATAGAAACAATACTGGACATGAGCGAACGATTACATAACGAAATTGGCGAACAAAATTTAGCAAAACAACTTAGAACTGAAACCGAGTAGGAACGCGGACTTCAAAGAGAAGATTGAGAGTTCTTCGGAAAAATCATCCCAACGGAATACAATATACAACGTAATAGGAAGGCAAATAGATTGAGAATTTAAGGAAAATTGTGCCAACAGCATACAAACAGAATCAGAAGACGAACCACAGAACAGATTACCATATCATCATGAAAAAATGCCAGGAAAGGGGAAACAGAAACCAACGATAAAGAAATGAAAGATTACAGTCACGTACTATTTATACTGCCAATGAGCCTGATGCAACTAGCTAAGATCTATGTTATTAAGTAGTATTCTGAGTAGTAATATCAAGTATTTCAAGTTTTCTAAATGCCCCATGCTTTCAATCATGATTTTCCACTGAAAATACTACCTCAGAACCTATTTCCAAAACTTTAAACGAATTTTTAAACTTCAGTCACGAATCAATTGAATTTGAGATAACTAATGGTTTCTAATTCTCTGAGTACGCTTTTAATAACGCGTAGGTAGGTAGAATTTGGAAGAACCTATGTTAGTGATCGACAAGCAAATACCTGCTGACAGAAGTTACAATCGTAAATCTGTATATTGTATATTGTCGCCAATTACGGATTGAGACGATTGAGGACGATAAACTGTAGGCCACGTTTCACAACCCTTGTTCGTAATAACTTCGTGGGACGTTAACCCTATCTAGACCGGGCTTTTTTTTGCTTGTTTTGCCCGGGGGGGGGCCTAATGGGCCCCCCCTCCGTATCTCGTTAACGAATGGTCGTATGACCTCCAAATTTACAGTGAAAGGTGTATAGGCCAAAAACAATCTACACAGGTAGTTTGACGTCATGATGATGTAATACATTCTTTTTATGACGTCATCTCTTGTATTTTATTGTAAAATACGATATTTTTTCTCTTTTAGGCATCAAACGTTATAACATAAAACTGAGCAAGATAAATGTTACTAATACCAGTGTTGTATATCTAAAGCATTGTTCACATAATTGGCGATTAATATATACGTCATAATGACGTCATATATATGTATGTGTAATGACATAACTTTATGACTTTCCAAAGTATACATAAAATGTAGCTAATCATTACAAGATCATTACAAATCAGAGTTCGGGTAAGTCTTAATGTCAATCGCCATTTTTATTACCCACAATGCATTGATAAACTATCCCAAAATGCAATTCTCCATAGATTTCCAAAAAATCAGTAAGTGTCATACTTACTCGCCAGAAAATAGCAATTTTCTTGAACAACAATGTTTAACAACATATGTGTACTGTTTTTGATAAAAGGTTTACAAAAAAAATCAAGTTTAGTAAATTTATTTATTTCTTATGATCCGCCATCTTGGATCCGCCATCTTGGAACTTATCAGTTATTCTTTTCTGCATAATAATGTTTAAAAACATACATCAATTGACTGGAAACAACTAATTATAGTTTATCAAACATTTTTATAATCAAATAATGGTATTATCTAATATTAGAGATATTCTCATGAAACTAAAAATATTGTCCGCCATGTTTGTTTTTGCTAATTATAAATTCATGAATTCATCTAATTTACATACAATGATCATAAATTGTATAAACTACTATTAAATTAATGATTTATTGATGAATCAGTGTGAAAAGACCAGTGCAATGGTGAAATTGTAAACAATATGTCCAAAAAAATACTCATTCCAAAATTTTGAAAATATACCTGTGACGAATCGGTTACCATGGAAACACCAAAAATGACAGACATTCATAACCAACATAGAAATGTTGCCAGATAAATTTTAGAAAAAGTCGTCAAGTTTGGTGGTCCTAGCTTTCCCGGTTTGGGAGATACGAGCTGTTAAACTTCGGTAGGGCCTCAAAAGCCCCCCCCTGGTCTAGATAGGGTTAAAGAGCCCACAAACTGTTCGCGAAGAGTAGGGGATGTAGAACCCGGTGCTGTGGTCACAGTTAGGCTCTTATAGTAATGCAGTTTTAATTTATAGGTCGAGCGTTTCTTACATGAGCCACTGTCTCTGGAAATTGGGCGACCACTCCCCACGTTATAATTGAATTAAAGGGAAACACACACAGACAACTGTCTCAATGCCTTGACGAGAAGAGAAACTCAATTGACTCGGTAACACTTTCCTTTAAAAACATCTTCACATACCTTAAACGAGTTTGACCATTGGGAGCTTGATACTGTATAACTGAATGAGTGTTCACTGCAATAATAAAAAAAAATAACAAAAATAAACTAACAAATAATAATAAAAAAATGACTTTTTAAGAGGTCTGCAAGGGTCTTCAATCACAGGTTGATAAAGGTTTCTTTATTTCAAAGCTTCTTCTCAGTCCACTTAATAATATCACGTGATGTGATGGGTGCCTTCAGATAGTACCGCTGAAACCGTCGTTATCAATATGGCGACAAGAAATCGAAAGTCCCAGCAAAGCACGAACCTTGTTTGAAAAGCAACCTGATATCACAGACACAAGAATCATGAATGAGGTAATGAATTTATAGTGATAATATCACCTGAGAAATGCAATTTGATTAGCTAAGGGCGCTTCTACTTCGGGTTAATTCGAAAGTGACAGTTGAGGTCACTGCGATGTGTCATGAGGGACGACGGCGTCTAGTTAGCAGAATACCAAACATGCAGCATTCAGTGCCGTTTACTTTGTTTTGCCGTCCCCTTTAAAACACAACGTGTAATGGGCATTTTTCAAGTTTTCTCAGTGGACGGCAAGAAAAATCCGGATTTTAATGCAAGCTATGACAATATAATTTGGTAAATCCTACACTGTTTGAATGAGAAGTGAAACAATTGTACCATCCGGCGAGGGACAGGAGGAAACAAATTCATTTTTTCACTGGTGCCGTCCTCGGCATCGTCGTCTTGTTTGCTCAAACTTTCTAACTATAAATTTCTTACTTGTCTGCAGAAATACACGAATGTAAACGATTTGCACCAGATATTTCACGACGAAATGAAACTAACTAGCTAACCGTTTGCGGGTTTTTGTCGCCTATCGGCTCTTGATTTATTGCAGTATTATGCCCCCTGATACTTCTCGACATGAAGAAGTTATGGCATTTTAATTATGCGCCAGAAAAACGGTCACCGAAGCAATATGACCGTGTAGAAGGAATGTATTGTCTTACTGGCATGGCTGTGGACATTTCTTGATACAATCCAGCTCGCTTGTAGCGAATTTCCTATTCACGTAGTCAACACACTCCTCTGTAAAATGATAATGATAATAATGAAAATGATAATGATTTTATATAGCGCACGTTTTCATATGAATATGTTCAAAGGCGCTTTACACTTTTATTGGGTGAGATCGGACGTCAGCATGTAAAGGCGCCTCTGGCTGCCGCTATCAGTCCATGTATGATCTCACACACCTACCCAACCCATGCATGAATTGTCAGATGAAACCCGGCAGACGTAGAGATAGACCACCACACCGGGAACTACGTCCCCTACTCTTTTCGAACAGTGTGTGGGTTCTTTAACGTCCCACAGATTATTAGGAAGAAGTGTTGTGAGACGGGTCCTACGCTTTATCGTCCTTATCCGAGAAGACTAGAAAGTCTAACCATTTACAGATGTCATTACAAAGGCAGCACTTTCTCCTCAGTCAATTTTAAGACTCTGAATGTTGGTCCGGCCGGGGTTTGAACCCGCAACCTCCCGCACGGTAGTCTGGTGCTCTATCAACTGAGCTAACCGGAAATGAAACAAGGTTCTATGTTACAACTGGCAAAGGAACTTATGGGCGAATAAAGAAGTTAATAAAATCAATTCGATTTTTCTTCTCCAGTGAATATCCATCGTTCCATGGCCAGTTTGTTTGAAATATGTCGAACGAAAGTGTTTAATTCACTACGGGAACTCGTTCTGCCAAATTGGCCTTCATAAAACAGCTTGATTTCATCGCCGTGAGTTCAGACAATGGTTTACGTATAAGTCTTTTTACCGATCTTCTATAACTGATGTAATAGAAGTGAATATCGCCCTTTTCTGTGATGTATCAAAATATTCATTTGTTCGTCCTCCGATACCAAACGTGCATTTTAAGCAATTGATCTTCTTGTTAAATGTGTGAAATTGAAATAAGTCAGAACAGGACGCCGTATTGGGAAACATTAGCCAAAGAATGATTATAGATCGAATATCTCTTACCTATTTTTATTTCAAGAACACAAATCAAGAATTAATCGCTTTGAAGAGCTTAACTTCGACCACCTAAGTTATCAGGTGAAGTACTTGTTTGTGAGTTGTTTTGGGTAAATGTATAGTCAGTAGTAGATAAAAAACAAAATATACCGCAACATTGAAATTATTTTTTGTGGGTGGATCAGGGAACAAGTGACGTCTTCGAGTGGATCTTCGGAGAGGGTTTACGAAGTTTCATCGATTTAATTATTCTACTTAACAAACAGTCCAGCTTTCCCGTTTCCTGCATTCTAACCGAAAGCAGATGAGGGGGATACAATGTTAAAAATGATAACCTCGTCTTATTTCATCCAGAGTGCAGACAACAAAGAATAGTACGCCAATTGCAGCATTTATTGTTAAAGGGACTTCTAACGGGGAATGAGCAATTTTTCTAAATGCGATTTTGTCCGCTTTCTTTAAACTTCCAAGCTGAATTACAAATTGATGTTCTTTTAGGCAGTTTAGGGAAACAATTTATTCTTGAGGAATCTTTCACACGGTGAAAAATGCTATAAACGTTCTCTAGGCTCTGGAGCCCGTTTCGCGATGGCCCCCATAACTTTACGGGTCAGTAATTCCATTTTTGAATCGGCGTCTATCAAATCTTTGTAATATATAGATTTAGCCAAGCCTAAAAGCGGGCTCCTGTTTAGTACTTTCATTTCTCTTTAAACTGCAAAAGCGTTCTAAAATATTGCGAAGGAATTCACAAACGTTTTTATCTATAGTTAAGTGTCGAGGTCGGTTAACTCGCTATGATTTTTGTCTAAACTTTCGTCTGCCATTAGTACGGTCTTTCTACCTACAAAGTCATGGAGTATATTCTACAAAAAACACAAATTATCAATGTACTGTATTCTATTCCTGATGAAATTAACCATTCTATTTGCGTAAATGTATTTAAAAGATTTGTACACGCTACTGGGAAATGCAGGACACAACTCTTGTCATTTTCGTGTTAAAACGAA
This sequence comes from Ricordea florida, assembly GCA_949710005.1. NCBI lineage: Eukaryota > Metazoa > Cnidaria > Anthozoa > Corallimorpharia > Ricordeidae > Ricordea > Ricordea florida. The sequence continues at coordinate 23,764,107 of OX453273.1, read as the reverse complement.
CACCCCGGTAAAATAAATGTTTACTCCAAGCGGGGTGCAAAGAAAATTAATTTTACAAATTGCCCTTCGCGCAAGCTGTAACCAACAGCTACTAGCCCGAAAAACATTTTTCACGAGAATGAAAAAATAATTATTAATTATTCTTTTCTTAATTACATTGTAAGTTTAAAAAATTACTGCCTTCATTTATTCACTACAATCAGCTGTAGTTACTTAACAAAAGAAATAAATAACCGTAAAAGTGTGAACTATAAGTAGACCTGGTCCAACGCAACACGTGAATGACTAACATACATTTGAGAAATTTTACAATTTAGAAGAACATTTTC
>OX453273.1:23536278-23758778 GCA_949710005.1 Ricordea florida | reverse complement strand
TTTTGCGAATGTCAATGGTGACTTAAATATAAAACACAAACCTAGATCATGCAGTATTTGACAAAAAATCCGTATTATAAATTTATAATTATAAAGTGACTGAGGCAAGTGCCTGGGCCCGACTGTCACTTGCTGCGGCCTTGACATCGAGGCACAAACTGTTCCATCAAACACATCCAGACGTTAAAATGAACCTAGTACACGATATACAGACCTGAACATTAAGACGGGCTTAAAAAGAAGTGATACATCAAGTCTATGAAGGACCATTGTCGAGGAGTAGACCAGTTTCCTTGGATTTAGCATGTGACGTATAGCTAAGATTTTATCGTCAAGGATACGGGCTTAAAGTTGAAGAAAAGGCTACCTCAGGGAGCATGCGCGTAATCGTAGCAGGCAATAAACGCCGTCCGTTGTACTCACCTGACTAGAGTAGTTTACATGATATTTTTCTCGGTAAATGTTGTAACTTTCGTTTGTTCGGTTCTCGTCGAAGCAGCTGTTGTTTCGATAGGGGTCAACTCTTTTCACGTATTTCTGAAAAAGTAAAAAAGAAAAAAAAAAGCAATAGCAAAAACAAGCAACGAAGGAAAACATCAAAACGGAGTAAATGGAGAAGGGGATAAACTGGTGCCGATGTATTCATTGCAGCTTATGTAAGCGCGTGTTGTAGAGGGCACACAAAGAGTTGCAACGCTAACAAAAATTATTTGGAACTAACTCCTATGAGAAAAAGAAAAAAAACAGCTTTTCCTACCTCAGCTTTAGCAACCCCCACCCCTGAATTAGTAGGAGTCTACTGTAAAACGTCAATATTTTTGTATAGTGGGAAGGTTGAACCTAAATGTATTAGCCGGCTTTAATTAAATGCAATAAAGTCCTAAATGTAATAATATTTGGCCTTACATGTAATAACTCCCTCTGTGCGATAACAGTAATGGACTTTAATGTATTAGGCAAAGAGCTCATGTATATACCCACCACGAGTCCCCTGTTCATAATTGAGTGGTACGTAGACGTAACTGAATGGAGCATTGAATAATTTAACGTGTGTTACGTAGTTGGGGACTCGTGGTGGGTATATGCATGAGATCTTTCCCATGTATTAACATTATGTTACTGTCACATTAAATTTAGTAACGTGGTTCATGTCTTTTTACCGGTCACGTGGGTGTTGGTCATAAGGCTAAGAATGCCTGATGTGACTACTAGCGTGACCAGTGGCGTGACGGATCATGTGTCTATTGTTATAACCAGTGAGATGGCTAATGATGTATAAGTTACGTCATTTGTGATTTATGACGTTAGCATAATGTTACTACATTAAAGTCCATTAGTGTTATCGCTCTAAGGGGTTATTACGTTTTTAAAAGGCCAAAAGTTATTACATTTAGGACTTAATTACATTTAAGGCCAAATATAATTACATTTAGGCCTTCAACAGGAGCTTCTCGTGTGTCATGCTTCGCGTGCCGTTTCTCGGGTCTCTGTATTATCCTCAAAATTAAACGGTTCCCGTAGGTATGACGTTATTCGCAGCAATATTTGCAACAATATTAGCAACAATTTTCGCAACTTTGCCTCTTAGGCATAGTCACGCGTCTTTTACACAGACGGAAACATAACTTGAGGAAAAAATCCAAGCAACATGAGAAGGGAGCTTTCAAAGGAAGAACCAATGGACTTAAAACCACTAATAGTATCCACTGCCATACATATATATGTTTACTATGTTCCCTGTAACTTAACCGTGACATGTTTTCAATAATAATAATAATAATAATAATAATAATAATGATAATAATCCTCATTATTTTTTGTATTTACCCACGTCTTGTCTTTGGCGTTGTCATTATGACACTCTTAGGTGGTCCAACAAGCGCAAAAACTGGGAAAAACAGCTTCCAAATATGGTAATTGAAAAATAATGAATCTGGAGAAGTTGTGAATGCGCGTTACACGTTTCTGTAAATAGTCATAAAACCACTAATAGCATCCACTGTTGTTATTATTGTACGTATTTGTCCGTTCGTGTCTTTTGCGTTATCATTATGATGCTTTCAGGGATGTTTGAGTAGCCAGACAAGGCGCACAAAATTGTTTTCTATCAGGCCTCAAAATAGCTTTGAATTACCTGTAAATGCCACTGCATGTTTGGGGTGCTAATACCACTGGCAAGAGAATCCTTTTTCAAATGTTTACGTTACCTTTGCAATGCCAACTGTGGTGGAGAATCCTGTTGGAACGCTGAAACCCTCGTCAAAGGGAAACGGCATCCGCGCTTGATCCGTCAACACAACTCTGATGCCGGCTTCTTCAGTGATGGCAGTGTATTGATCCTGATTTATAAATAAGTCTATTTCAAGTCCTATGGATCGGAAAAAGTACGAAAAAGTCTAGTAGTGCACATCGTAGTGCTGTAACATCGAGTTTTCTCCTGCGAAATTTTTTACATGTACCCCCACAATGAAAGAAACTCATAAACTTGTAGCTGCCTTTGAATGTCTTTAACCACAGCTTGCCCACATTCAATCAATAAAGGTCCATATTTGAAAAATTAAGAGAAACCAAATGAACCAATCAAATTGGCTTTAGTAGCGTGACGTACTTACCGGCATACCTACCTCTCCTCAACACACGATGGACACGCCATTTTTCCAAAAGCATGTTGTTTACAACGCGCCCTGCAAGCGGGACTGTTCTAACAAGCGCAAAAGCTGGAACAAGCAGTTTCCAAGTCCGGTACTTGGAAAATATTGAATCTAGAGAAGCTGTGAACGCGCATTACACGTTTTAAGTCTTCCGGGTTTCTGGCAATATTTATGAAATTCTTTTTTTTTTTTCTAATGAACTCAATGTCTTTAAGCGTGTGCGCAGTGTCGTGCGCCGCAGTCTAATGTTTAACATCATAAGCGAGCTTCTGGGTGACCTCTGGGGGAACGTAGCTAAGTTCATGTTTGGGTTTACAATTAAAGATCTCAGGAATTTTTTGCTGCCATATTGTGGGTGAGATACTCAGGGTGGAAAGGGCAGAAGGCTAAACCGAGACAGTATTCTTACCTTTCATCTTGCATTTGTGAAGCCTAGGTTTATTAATGTTTGAGATCTTTTTTTGCTTCTTTTATATTCGTGGAATTTTCTTGGTCCAGGAGCGGGCCGTGCGTAATGAGGGACCAAAGGATTTCGCGATCCAGGACCTATATAAATGGGCTCCTCTACTCTCTCATTTGCATATTCCTGTCGTTGGTATGTTCCAGAGCTGACCCTTCCCCCCTCCTGCCCTCAACCTTGGATATTGAGCCACTAGTGTGTTGTGTACTCAATGCCAGGAATCCACTGATTACTTCTGTCACTACGGTCACTCATTAATTTATGGATGCTAAAACTCCATTGTTTGAAATTAAACTACATCGGCTGCAACTGACTGATGTAAACATTAGAATGTACATACCGTTGTATGGACCCGGTTTTTGAGCTTGCAAGATGGGTAGACTGCCACCATCTTGGCTCAACCCTGAGTTAAAAATATAACAGTTGCCGTACTTCCAGTGCCAGAAATGTGTCCAAAGCTTCCGAAGAGATCTGCCGTTTGATAAAAAAGATTTTTAAAGCGGTGAAGGAAAGCTGATAGACAGATAGAAGCTTGGGTTTCACTGCCACTACCCGTGATTTATTTAACCAGGGTAACCCATCAATTACCTTACTTCTTCGACGGTTTTTTCGTATTGTTAAAGAAATAGATCATCAATTACAACAAAGATATTTTTTCTCGAATCATGGCAATCGGCAATGGAGACGGACGTGGTCAACGAAAGCAAAGCATTTCTTCATGCGTACATGCCATTTCATTTCAAATTAGAGACGCAAGTTTTTGTGTAGTAATTCAAACGAAAGATATTATGTTTGGAATTCTTACCCTGACGAAAAAGGTCACCGAAAATTCTGTTGATAAACATAGAAGGGATACCACCGGAAAGAAGCCGGCTTTAATAGAAAATATCTACAGTGTTTGAACCAGACAAATACGAACCTAGGTGTTTTAGGGAGAAGTCGAGAGCAGATCGTAAATGCTCCATAATGATAGCTCAAATTATTCTGCAGGTGGCTCAAAAACTGTGTTTGTACAGATTGATATAAGTAATACTATTGATCAATGATGATAGCGCGGTAGTATCCCTTACATCTTAAGGAATAACGTAAATGCAACGAGTTATACATGTAGCAATGAGTGGATTTTTCATTGCATCCGGGTTTCGAATCGGAGGTAAGTATCGCGGAAAAACCGTTCAAGTTAGTAGCATCCGAATACAAGGCTACACTCCTTGTTTAAATACTCCATCCCTCATCTTTGGAGTGAGCTGGAACATCATTATATGTTCCACTTCCTAGTTTGTAAATTTTGATCAAGCTCGAACCTGGTTCCTGATTTTAACCTATATACAACGATCGAGTTACAATTCATGTGATCAGGAAAACTCCTCCGATTGGTTCTGTACAAACAAAACGGCTAGAATAATAAAAGCTTTATCTAACTGACAAAACACAGTCCTAGGGAGGCAGAGAAAGTCTTTAACATTCCCCTAAGTTATTTCATAAAAGCGAATTGTCTTCGCAAAGCTTCTCCAGTGGCTGTTGCTGCGCGTCTGGGCCTTGTATTCTGATCCACTGGTCGGGCTTCATTAGTTACTGTAGGCTCCGGCTGAAACTTGAGCTCGATAAGCACCAAATGCTGTACGACTCTTCTTAGATGAGACAGGCGACCTGAATCGTTGATAACTTTCACTATAGAAGCTCTAACATTGCCGTCCCTTCCAAAAATAAGCTCTTCTACTTTCCCTAGTTTCCAGAAAGCTCTACTCGTAGAATCGCTTTTCAGCAAGACAAGATCTCCAATGGCAATACGCCGTCTGTTGCTCCCCTTATTACCAACTTGAGGTGGTTCATTCAACTCGTTTAAGTATTCTCGACGCTACTGATTGGTCAGTTGTTGAAGAACCTGTCTATGATGACGAGATTTCTTTGAGAGTGACTGATTTGTACTGATAACTTCATAGTGTGCAGCGCTCGGAGTTGAAGTTATTCGTCGACCATATATCACTTCGGAAGGTGTCATAGGGTAAGAGATGGATTCTTCGTCATCACACACGTACGTAAGGGGTCTGGAATTGATAGCTCCTTCGATCTCCACTAACACAGTGCGCAATTCGTCAAAGCTGAGAGTCGACCTTCCTAGGTTCTTCTTTAAGGGCTTCTTGGTGCTTCTCACAAGACGTTCCCAGAATCCTCCCCACCAAGGAGCTTTCTCGACAATAAAATTCCATGTAAATTGCTTGTTCGCAAGGTATCACCAAACTTCTTCTGCTCGGGTTATCCTTCGAACGTTTTGAGATGAAGATCTGAACGCCTTGGCGTTGTCTGAAGTTATGGTAACAGGTGGTCCCCTTCGACTAGTGAACCTTCGTAAAGCAAGTAGGAATGGTTCAACACTAAGTCCTCGCGTGTGTTCCAAGTGTACAGTTCGAGTGGAGGCGCACGTAAAGAGACACACATAGACTTTCTGTGATTTTCTTTTACTTTTCGTGTTCTTTCTGTTTGTGTTTCGTGTTCTTTCGTAGTTTCGATGTACACTGACGGTCCGGCGAAGTCGAGACCTATATGCGTAAACGGAGGATCATCTGAAACTCAGTTACTCGGCAGGTCGTCGCGAAGTAAAGGGCCGTATGGTGTTAATTCGTGTTTACGACAAATAACGTAACTTCGAATGAACCTTTTTACCGATTCCCGTCCACGCAGTAGCCAGTAGCGTTCTCGTAGTGTCGTTAAAGTGTCCCTTATACTACCGTGTTTAACAGAATCAAGCGTCTGCTTGATCAATAAACAGGTGAATTCGTGTTTTGTACATACTGCTTCCAAACTCTCCGACAGAGTGTCGTCTCGGATTCGCACCAGTAAACGGTTCTGTGATTCCCTTCAATGGCTGAATTGAACTTTTTCACCAATCGGGCGAGGGATAAAGCGCCTAGAAGCTCTAAACGAGGCTTTGATTGTCTTGTGGTCGGTGCTATGCCTATGACCTGGCTAACTTCACCTCGACTCTTCCGTCATCGTAACGAGATCGTAAGTAAACCACTGAGGAGTAGGTGCGATCGGAAACGTCACTGAAGGCGTGAATTTGAACATCAACAGGAGTCGTGCTGAAGTACCATCGAGGGATGCGCACGGTCTCAAAACATCTTATTTCTTCTGAGACGGATTTCCACCTTCGAAGTAAGGATCCTTGTAGTTCCTCATCCCAGTCGGTCTTGGTCAAACAAAGTTCTTGAAATAGACTCTTCAAGCAAATTTTAAATGGCGATAAGAACTCCATCGGATCGAAAATCTTTAATGAAACCTTTAGAACTGACCTCTTGTTAAGCGGGAGCGATTTGGCGTATTCATATAAACTGGAAAAATCGAAGAAAAGTTCGTCGTTGAGAGTATTCCAGTTTTGCCCTAACACTTTAACGACAGTGTTCTCATTTTTTGAAGGACTATCCAATCCAGTAGTTGTTTTAGCGTAAGATTGATCGTCTTTAATTGTGACATATCGTTGAGTTGCTTTGCGTAACTAAACCTTCTTGACGCCTTTCAGAATTTGAAATCTCAGACATCACTTTAAACGATTTACAGTTCCATTTTCTTAGGTTGAATCCTCTGTCTGCCATGATTCTCTTCCATTTCTGATAAATCTCCAGGGTCTTCTCTTCGCTTCCAGCTTCGAGTAGCGCTGCCATTTCCGCTTCACTTGTTTATACAAACCCAAATGATGAACAATTGTTGCTCCAAGTATCGAGGGCGTTGGTCGCAATCTAAACAAGAGACGGTTGAATTGAAATGGCGTGACTTTAGATCTGTCTTGCTCTGGGTTATCGAACCACAGGAAAAGTAGCATGTTTCGGTCTTCATCTTTGATGCTCACCATCAGAAAGGCCTTTTCGATGTCTGCAGTAAGACCAGTGATATTACTTCGAAACCTTGATAGCATGTCAAATATAAGCGGAATGTAATTATCGCCGGTCTCTAAACAATCGTTTAGTGACAGTTTTTCCCTGAACGATTTCGCTGACCCGTCGTATACTACGGGTACTTTAGATGTTTCTCGATCCTTTCTAATCACCGCATGGTGTGGCGAATAATGAACGCGGCTCTTTTTAATGCTTGTTTCTTCTTCAGGAACCACCTCGACGATTTCGGCTTGTGTTTGGTCTCGAATAATCTTCTCATAGACCCTCAATAACTCTGGATCCCTTTTCAACTTGAAATAGCCGTTCTTGGTCGGTTGAAAATCTTTTTTCCATGGAATTCTAATCTCGTAATTGCGGCCGCTGTGGTAGATTTCTGGCCTTCGCTTGTCGGCAGATACTAGCTGATCCTAAATTCCAACACTCTCAGACTCCCAGAACTTCTTTAAACTCTCAACCAATTCGTCATGCATCTTGCCCTTCCAACATCGAATTCTTTTCTCCAGAAATAATCAAGTTGGAAGAAACAACACTGCTAGATGATCAATCGTAGGTTGGTCCAGACAACAAACATCCAAATTTGCTGTAAACTGCGGTTGGCCCATGATCGCCCTTGATGGAATCTCCAGTCACAAAGTCCCAGTAGTAATCAGAGCCAATCAAGACATCGATAGATTCGGTGCTGTCAAAGTTGTCTGCAAAATCTAGACCTTCTAATTGGACATAGTCAACTACACTGAATTTGCTTGGCAAAGGAGAACACATTACTTGGTGATTCAAAGCATAAAGTTCCAATTCCTCGTGACTTAGTGTTTGTAAACACAGCTTTACAACATTACATTTCTGTTTCCGGTAAGTTGTGTCCCCGAAGCTGTTGATGTGCAGATTTTTGGAACTGACAGGCTTCAATTTAAGACGTGAAGTTACACTCGATGAAACATACGAACGCTGACTTCCGTCGTCGAAGAGTTGGATCCGTTGACTGCCGCGCAACTTGCAGTTTGAAGTAGCACAGTTCCCTTGGTCACAGAATTCGCAGTTGTCGTCTAAGTTACTGTGGTGCTTTCGTTTTGCGTTTTTCTTATTTTGTCGTTTCGATTCGGGTTTCTTTGATCTTCCGCTGACGTATCAATTCTTGGGCAAATCGATTGATGATGTTTTCCATCGCAGTGTCGGCATTTGTTTGTTTTAAAACAGCTTTTCGCTACATGCCCGGTTTTGAGACAAATAAGACAGCGATTATTTATCTGAAGGATTTGCTTTCGATCTTTAGGTTGTCGAACCTTCGTGCAAGAGGCTGAATAATGCTCCCCATTGCAACAAACGCATCGAATTTCAAACGTTTTGCCTTACGTGGAAACCAGTGTACTCGCGGTTGAGTGTTTCCGTCCTTGCACTTCTTGAGCTTTGATCGCTTCGCTCGCTTCTCTCGCCTCGATTTCCCCTTTGATAGTTTCCAACAATTCATCTATCCGCCATACGTCAGTGGTCGATTTTCGCGCGATTTGAAGTCGTATTTCATTTGGCAGCTTGGACATGATAATCGGTATTAACAAACTGCCATACTCATGTGACGAAACTCCAAATGAAGATAATCCTCACACATGTACGCTCAACTTGTCGTGTAGAAACCGAAGAGACGATGGACGATCACTGGAGCAAGGTTGGAGTTTGAGAACCTCGTCCATGTGCGTTGCACTTATTTGCTGTGGTCTTCCCACTCGTTGTTCGAGAATTTCCACCGCAGAATCGTAATTGGAGGTCGATAGAGTAAGGGCTTGAATGGCTCGACTTGCGGCACCTTCCAAAAGCGATCTTAAGTACTTACACTTGTCGATTTTCGAAATGCTTTCGCTATCGTGTACTGCGGATTTGTACGAAATTTAGGTAGAATTTGTTTCGGCAATTTCTCCTTGCCTTGATTCATAGGATGCTGTGATGGTATCATGCCTCCGGGTAGCGCTTGAATTAGTCCTGCAAGTGGGTTAATCGTTTCTGGTGTCTTCCCAGCGGTCTTCTGAGAAACATCGCTTATTTTCTTCTGGCATTTGATAATCCTTTCCACATACTTCTCGGATTCCTCAATTTCCTGTGGAATTTCCTCCACGCTGCAGAGAGATAGAAGTTCTTGATCGATGTCTTCGAGAGTCTTCAGTTTTGCTTCCAGCAATCGACTTGTGACTCCAATTCCTGAACTTGGTCGGTAAACGTAAATGCTTCATCTTCTATGATATCCTTTACCTTACTGTTTTTCGTAACAACGGAACGTTGTGCTCCACGTATCGCTCGTAATCGTGCTAAACTTTTTTTCTTTTCCTCAGTCGTCATGATCGTTGGTTATACTCGTCAAGGAGCTCGCTGCCCTACGTTGGGCGCAATTTAAGAAACGTGATAATCGCAATCGTCTTACTCGGTTTATTTTCTTCGGATCTACGGCTCAAAATTAAAACTCCTAAGATCAGAACATCAATTAACCTATATACAAAGATCAAGTTACAATTCACGTGATCAGGAAAATTGATCTGGTTGGTTCTGTACAAACAAAACGGCTAGAATAATAAAGCTTTATCTAACTGAAAAAACACGGTCGTAGGGAGGCTTTGAAATCCTTAAATGCGTAACAAATATGCATAAATGAAGTTGCAGTATTGAAACCTGTTGGCTAGTTAAAGTTACGTTCTAGAGAAAATGTCCCATTCCACGACCATAATAAGTGTAATCCGAGTCGATGGATTTTTGAAGCATTTCCGGCAAAGAAGCAAGTACCAGTAGACGAAGGACGCCTTCCATTTACAACAGATTTCCGGAAAATCCGTTTGGGATGTAAGCGAAACATGACCTTTAGGCTCCTTCCTCGGAACGTTTTGCAGAATGATTGGAAAATCTTAAATGGCAGTCTTGTTTTCCCGTTCGGAAATCCCTGTTCCATTCACTGTTTCGCTAGGTTTGCATCAGTTCCAGGCTATTTAATTTTCACAGCCACGATAATTCCTCGTCTCAGCAATGGAACACACATTTTCTTAAGGAAAAATCCTACAGTGAATTTCGCATCAACTCTGAAATTGTAAAGCCCCTACCATGACTGTCATTTTTTTCCCTCTGTCACTCATACTAAAGGCCCGGCCAAACGGATTCAACATGTTGATGCAACATCATCCAACATTGTTGAATCCAACATGTTGCACTCGTTTGGCCACCATGTTGCACGATGTTGCATGGTGTTGGATGATGTTGAATGAAGTTTGATTTTCATCAAACATCGTCTTCAACATCATCCAACATTTCTTTTGTTCTTAAGTGTGAACAAAAATGTTGCATTCGTTTGGCCACCTTGTTCAACACTGTTGAACGCGCGCATGCCCGCTAAGTTGACTTTGCTGGTATCTGTTTCCAAGTCAATGATTCACTGTTTATATTTGCTTCGTGCGTTGCCGCGTGGATGTTAAGATGCGGTATGGCGAACGAGGAAAGTTTTCAATCACTCTACGAAAAAAGCGCTAGCGATCACTCTGCGAATAGAAAAAGAAAGCAACTATTGAAAACACGAGAAGATGGTCTGACGCGGAGGCAGATAGACTTATCGAACTACTGGAATCAATCATTAACTCTTTCACTATATTGTTAAAATATCCCTTTTCTCCCCTTCGCTTTATCCAGTGTCTAGTCTTTCCTCTTCTAGTGACTATCATCCTACTCTTCCAACATTTCAAGCAGAGCAAGAGCGGCTACTAAACACCTCTTCACAGTCGATCGATCGCACGCCATTTTTTGGGAAAATCAATATGGCGCGCGTTTTTTCTAAGAATTCTGGGTAAATTTTGGACCCAGACCTCTCGAGCCCGAGTGTTGAATCCAACATGTTGCATTCGTTTGGCCACCTCGTCCAACACTGACCAACATCGTCCAGCAATGTTGGATTCAACAATGTTGGATGACGTTGGATCCGTTTGGCCGGGCCTTAACGCCTTGAATTGAGACAGATAATATGGAAAATTTGATTAGTTCTTGATTAGACTAAATTACAAATTTGTAAAGAAAACATTCAAATAACCCGCTTGCTTCTGAGTGTCGAGTGAAAAACTGTGCTTCATTTCTTACCCCGAGTCACAAGTAAAGGATGTCCAGCGACAACACTTCAACATTTCGTCCAAATTGTGTCCAACCTGGGCCAGCTGTGCATCAGGCACACTCTTAACAATCATGTCCAGATATTTTGTCTCCATGCTGGACCTATCAACTCCTATATCCTGTAAGAGTTTCCTCTCTTTGTCGCTTTTCGCTGCGGCAAGAACAGATTTTCTCCTAACTTTCTCCATTGATTGGATCTGATGGTCAATGTCGGTTGCAGATATGTTGAGCTGAAACGACGAATTGGCCTGCCTGGTTTGCGAGAAGGCCTGTGGTGTCGCGTTGTTGTATTGTCTTTCCTCCAATCTGTTTAAAATTTGGGACAGAAGTAATCGGTTCTCCAGTTTCTTGCGGTTGAGCATATTAAGGTTGCAGATTGTAACTGCTGGAAAATTCAGCGCCTGAGTGTGGACGAAAGGCATGCATTTAATAAGATTATTTACCCAGCAAACGTCTGATGCATGCTAACCTCTTTCAAGATGAACAGAGTCAGCACATGTATATCCAAGTATATTGAAAATAGATCTTAAAGGAGGCTTAGAGCAGTTGGTTATGATTTCACCATCTTGCTATGGCTAAAATACGAATCTACTACTTCCGCGGGCGTACTTGCCACGGAGCAGCACTATTGATTGACTATTGAATCTCAATTATGATCAGTTGATACCACTTGATTGTTGATCATTAGCAATTGATTGATATCGGCTGGTATCATGATCCTGAGCATAGTTTGACCATTGCTTTAACAATCCCAAAAGAATGAAGAACATCTTTCCTGGAGGTGGAGAAATTTACTCAGCTAGTTACGATGCAACAAAACCTGTTGAAACTGGATTCCGAGCGCCTTATGATTCCAATTCGGCCTTACTGGTCTACACTTACTAAGCAAAGAGGCACGCATAAGGGTGAGCACAAGGGAATGGAGTGATTTCCATCCTCCTGATCTTAAGCTTGAGATTCTCATTTGTGCGCTTTGTACTCGCCCTTTATATGGAAAATAGCCTGAGTTTTGATTGGTACTCGGCCTAATTAATGTCAATGGCGAGAAATGATTGACTTGTACTTAGCTGATTATTTGATGGCAGAATTTACCCTTCAAAGATTTTGTAGTGATGAAAATTAATTCATGTTACTTTACTTGATTAGGGTATATCCCAATATCCCAATTGCATGCATTGTTCTACCGCCCCCTCCCCATCTCCCCCTTCTCCAGTGGTTGGCTTACCTCTTCAAAGCTCATCTCCATTCGTGAAACAACGGGTTTGTCCATGTAACGTAACACCAGCGCAGAGCACATCCAGGCCAGTGCCATATAAAACGCCAAACTTATCATGCACCATAGGATTAACCTCGGCACACTCGAGGCAGTGGCTATCCTTCCAACGCCATGCGCGGTAGTGGAGGCTGCGAAATTCGATAGCAGTGTTCTGAATGACGTCACTCGATGTTTTGAAGGTTCATCGGGTAAAAGGTTGGCTTTGGAAGTTTGTACATCGCAGTTGAGTGGTTTGGTGTTATTGTTTCTCTCTTCGAGCTGAATAACACCTGGGATATGACTGTAAATAATGGAAAAACAACTGTTGACCACCAACTTGAATGAAAAATACAAAAAAGCACGAAAAACGTAAACACAAGGACATTACCAAAACCAAGTAATCCCAACGACTATGATCTAATATCTAAAGCCTAGAGTTGAAAGGTGATGGTACTGAGCAAGAGAGGAAATGAGGAACCGTTGGTCGCTTCCTCTTTCAATATTTACAATTAGAGCGACTGAAAAGAGACTGCTAGCAGTTAATATGAAGCCATTTCGACACAGGGTTGGACTCTGATGGTAGAAGGGCTGTTTATAATTTAGAAACCTGGTTTATTCGAACTTATGGACTAAGGCTGTTGGTAAACAGTTGAAGATTGAACTTAAGCCTTTCCTAAAGAATTGATTTGCCGTTAGAACTCAGATTAAAACTATTTAATAGTTCCCGCCGATACAACATTGACAACTTGGATCAATATAAGTATCTGGGCAACTGTGCACCTACCCCTCCCCTAATTCAATAAGTTATAATAAGTTAAATAGATACATTAATCCTAAAATTGCATAAAATTACGCAATTTTAATTTTCTGTCAACTTTTCAAAAGTTTACTCCTCTGAACGCCTGCAGTTCTGAATACTATTTTACTTCAGTTCAACAGGACTTTCCAGTTAAGCGAATCAAATGGCCTGACATTTGCTGCAGAGACAAGCAGTCACACTGTCTCTTGGGTGATACAGCAAGTAAAAACCTGAAACAGACGGCTTGGCCGCTAAAACGCCTTAATAACTAAACTGCGTATGTGTCTTAACATGGTAGATCTGACTCGGTAGCCGTGCAAACACTTTTGCAAATCCCTTTGAGCGAAATATTTCCCTTGCTACTGAATTTATCTGTTGCAACAAAAAAGGAATTCATTTAAGGTACAGCAGGGTTGGTTCTACGCATTGCTAGCACAAAAACACAACGTTCGCCCAAGCTGATTTTAACTATGTTGAGGTATTAGAGGATCGTAGCCAACGCCATTTGTATGCAAAGAAAAAGACGTAGCACTCTCAAACCAACTCTCATACGAGCTTGGGCTACCAGTGGCCAGCAGTACAAGAGAGTCGCCAATTAGTACAGTGGAATATTTCAGTAGGCCTACAGAGAAGGTAGGCATCACGATAGAAATGCTCACTTCTGTAGGTTGGCCTGAATTTTTTTCTTCACAGTTATAACAAACGCAATGAATAATTTTCACTGCTACTTACGTCAAGTCTTCATATGATTTGTCATTTCCGTTCGACATAACTGTGTCAATTTTTTCGAAAAAAGAAAAAAAAAGCCAAGGAATCGACAATGTTGAGTATGAAATTCTAATACCCAGAAATGTATTCTTCGTTCGCGTAGATTTGGTTTGCTACTGAAAAAAAGCTCTTTGTTTGTGTCTTATAAGTAACTAAAGTCTTTGTTTCCAGTCACTGCACTTCACTGCTAACAACTGGTCGTTATTGGTGTTTACTCCAGTCACCTTTGGAGTCAAACAGTGATGGTTGCCCTTAATACTAGAACAAAAGGAAACAAATGTAGATATTGATACAGAAGGCTATCAGTAAAATTCATTAACATATCTTTTACGCACGAAAAGTACACCTAAAGTAAAGAATGTAGGATATTACATGTCCGCGAAGAGATGCAAACGTTTCTTCAAGTACGTATTAAAAATATTTTATGCGTGATCACATCGAAAGAGTGAAATAGTATTTTTCAACATGAGAAGAGAAATGTTTGCATCTCTAAGCGACCATGTAATTTTCTTTTTATTATGTAAAACATAGGGGTATACCAAGTAACGAGTGATAGCAAATCGTTAAAAGAGCTCCCCCGCAGTGATATCTCACATATTCGAATATATTTATATCAACACAAGTGTGATATCATTTTGATCAATTCGCCACTACTCGGTATGCCACTCAATTTGAAACAACAAGTAAATATATCTACTACCACAGACATATATTGCTTCTGTGGTACGTTTTTTAGTGTGTCGATTAACCAATTAGTTTGCACCCAAGACATCATTCTCTCGTCTGCAGATCTGTTCAGAAGGCCGTGGGTTTGCTCCTTACGCAGGTTAAATAAATTTCTCGGGGTTCACCTCGGATGTAACGTTCAACTAAAAGTTTATATAAGAACTGCATCATTAACGATGACTAATAATATATTCCATAACAACGCTCACAGCCTTGCACAATCACCCCTGAAGAAGACACTGTACAGGAGTGTCTAAACGTCGGGTCCGTGAATTGTAACTTTTAAGTTACATTCATTATTTCAAACAAGCGTAGTATCAAACTTTGTCTGATTAGGGGAGGCGAATGGTCCTCAGTTCAAAACTCTGGGTCTCGCAAAATGTTAGTCGAATTTCACGGGTCTCGCAGTCTCGTTTTTTATTGGTTATATGCGTCTCGCAGTCTCGATTTTTATGCGAAAGAGTCTCGCACTCAAAACACTTTGAAGTCTTGGTCTCGCAATCCAAAAAGTGAAAATGTCTCGGGTTCGCAAAGAAAAACGCTGTTCTTGCCGTCTCGCAAAGTCTCGCTTTTACCATTCGCCACCCCTCTGATTGTCCACCTTGTTGCAATGTGCACTTTTCCTCACGTTCACGAAGTTGACATGTTTAGTCAGTACGTATGTATTGAGAGTTTTCTGGTTTTTAACATAACTAATTCGAGATGGCATTGCTATCTTATAAGATTTATTAGTATCACTTAGAAGGTTGTTGATTCAATTTGATCTCATGGCTTCTTAAACTCTTACAGTTAAACAAGAACCGTCCAATGAGCTGATGAGTTACTCGGAGCAGTGTATCAATTGAGAGACATCTTAAACATCATTGGGGAAAATGGAATGTATGGAACGGTCAGTGAGTTTTGTTAAGGCAACGGTAACTTCTTGGTGTATTCAAGGTAACTACTCAAACCCCAGCTTGCACCAAGTAGTTACCAAAGCAACTTAACGGTCGCTTTTACAGTTGTTTTCTATCACATATCGTTTTTTGAGTGGCCACAACACTGAGCTCATTAATACCTTCAAGTCTTGATACAAAGAAACTTAGCTATTGGATTTTGAAGCAGCTTTTTATTTAATATTTCTTGGTTTTCCATTAGCCATTTTAACCATGAAATTGTCTTTCTTCACTTTTTGCACTTAAAGGCTTCAATCAAGTTGTTATCATTGTCAGAGATTTTTATGACCTCAACATGCAAGATAGTCCGTTAAAACTCGAGAGTACAAGCTACTTTTTACAATGTTTAAAAATGATAATGTCAGTTGTGAACGTATGGACCGGCTTATTAGAACAAACCACCATGTTTACACTAAAAGTAAACTTTCACTTCTTATTTACCATACGTTATAATGGCAACACAACACATGACGTTAGCATACTGGCGGCTGTTAAAATATAATATCGATTGTATAGTTTAAACTTGCTTGTTTGTTTGTTAATATTAGTTAACAAAGAAAGGAAGTCAGAAGATGTGTAAGATAGTACAATGGCAATGTATCGTCACTGTTGTAAACAGTCAATCAGTATCTGGTGGATCTCAGTTTTGTTCTTCGTCTAAAAACCTGAGAGCACGAAAGCGTAGCAATGACTTTGATACAGGATCGAAACAAATGTAGCTAATATAAAGCTTCAAGGCAAGAAATATGACAACACAAAATTAAAAGACCCACCACAGCCTCAATTTAATTCCTCCTTGTTATAAGGGTAACTGAAAACTCTGGTTGCCATGGAACCGTGATATTAGAACTTTATTAGCTTATTCAAGTTACAGTCTGGCCTTCTTAGTGGAGAGTTAAGTAGCTCCACAACCTTCTTTATCATTAGTCAACAGAACAACAAAAAAATGTAAACCAACGACACAAGCAATGTTCCTAGCTATAGCCTGAAAGTATGATAACTAAGGCTTGTAGAGGTCGAGTGAAGTCATCTCAGAAACCCATACACCTTATTGGTTTTGTGATCATATTTATAGGCTTTAACAGCTAATTGGGAGGAAGGCGCTGAGACTGTCTAGGTAGCGCATGCGCAAGGAGCACGCACTTGGCAGGAAAAAGCTGTTATACTCACAGCTGGTTTCAGTAAATCAAACACTCATACTAAATAATTTATAACTAGAGGAAATGGGGCCGTTACTGATTAAGTAAATGTTTGAGTATATTTTGGCCAGTCACATGTCTCTCAGACAAATGTGTTTCCCAGCGTTCACGTTCCTGATTGGATAAACGTTTATTTTCCAGCTATTCACCTCTATTTTTGACGAACTCATTTCCTATCGTTCGCGTCGCTGGTCTTGGTTGTTTAAGTTTGTTGTTAGCTGTGCTGATTGGTCGAACGGTCTTCGTATCCAGATTGAATGAGCATTGCTTTTTATTCTTACGCTTTCTACCTGAACAGCTCTGGGAGAGAGATGAAATAAGTTTTGCTTCAAACCATTTTCACAAGTGAAACTCATTACCAACAAAATTAAACGATAAATCTATGGAAAATGCTCTCTGTGATTTATAAATTTGTAAGCGCATTTTCCCATAGTGATGGCCTCTGTATTTACCCTAATGCATAAATTTTTCAAAGAAATTTGCATAAAAGAGAAAACTCCACTTTCTGTAAAAGTTTCAGAAGCCTAAGAATAAAATAGCAACGGTCTGATTTGTTATGCTGTATCTTTATTCTGCATTGAAAATTGTACAAAGAGAGTACTTGAAAAAAGTAACAAATTTTATCCTTGTCAAGTCTTTCATTTCCTACACGATTCGACATGCCGCAGTAATTGTTATTGCATTACATTGCAAAGGGCTTGAGATACTTAAGTAAACGGTTTCTACATTCTTTAAATCCATATCCTGTGTCGAAAAATTGCTCAAGGAACAGAAACTGAATTGATAGGACAACAACAACAAAAAAAAGAAAAAACAACAAATTTGTCTGTATTTGTCGAGCTTTGAGTTTCCTACGTGATTTGTCACTAGTTGCTATTAAATCACTTTGCAAAATTAAAAATTGGGGATATGCGCTTAAGTGGTTGGCGTACAAAGTCATAATATTCATGTCCGTGGTTGCATAAGAAAGAGTACTTAAACTTGAGAACAAGGAAAAAATAGCACCTTTTATAAAGTGTTCCATTTCCTTCGTGATTTTACACTGATTGTCATTAGATTACCGTGCAAAACACTGAATTTATTAGTCTAAGTGGTTTGGTGGTTATTTGCTTAAGTGGCTAGTCATAATATCCATATTCTGTGGTTAAGAAATGCATAGAAAAAGGTACGTTAACTTACGAACAAAGAAAAACGTTTTATACTTATCGAGTTTTCCATTTACTTCGTGATTGATGACATTGATTGTCCTTATCAAGTTACATTTGCAAATTTTTACCAATTTTTCCTTCCGTCATTGAGTT
Organism: Ricordea florida; assembly: GCA_949710005.1. Classification (NCBI taxonomy): domain Eukaryota; kingdom Metazoa; phylum Cnidaria; class Anthozoa; order Corallimorpharia; family Ricordeidae; genus Ricordea; species Ricordea florida. The sequence continues at coordinate 23,740,666 of OX453273.1, read as the reverse complement.
TCAAAGTGTCATTTTACATCTGATCGTCCAATGGTCAGGTATGATAATGTGATAAAAAGAGCCTGTCTTAGAAAACGCTTCAGTTGTGGCAAACAGAGGTACTTGTTCATATTTAAAAGCTCTTCAGCGATTCTTCCTGGGGCTTGGACAGAATGTTATTCGTGCGACTAAATTAAAAATCAAACATTTTCTTACTGAAATGGGAAAGCTCATTTTGCAACTAGGTTAAAAATATCTTGTCATTTGATTCACGACACAAATTATTTTTTTTTTTCAACATCCGACCATGCAAGAGAGGCATAAAAGTTTTTTTTTTAAATTAAATCAAAAATCTGGAATGAAAGAACGTTTTGTTTAATTGAAGGTTAAAAGTCGTGTCACCAGGTATTAGCCTATTAATCCCAAACGTTACATTAACTTGTGGAATGAAAATCCTTTAAGCTCAGTGCTGCCAAAAAATCCGAAAAGAACGCAAAACGTTCTTCATTTCCAGTCCAGTTCTTCTTTGCCAGGAAATGAATTGATTTTATTTACATGCCTGCAGAAATTCCTTTGCTTCCTTTATGGGATGGGAAAAATCAATCAATATTCATTTAATACACCCTCTATAATTCGTCATATAACAATTGGAGAGTCAAAGCGTTGTTGGGTTTAAGAAATGTTATTATTCAAACGCTTCTACCTTTAATAATCCTTTAAATCTGTTTTCCTTTAAGAAAAACGAGGAGAATGCCAAATGTGACTTTTCTTTTAGTTTGGTTATGTAAAGTAGATTGTTTTGTGGCTCGACTGTTTGACCATGACATTTTGCCTATCCTGCCACATTGGAAAATTGAAAAATTGAGCTTTCATAGCCTACAACCTTATTTTATCACAATGCATTTTAAATTTCAGTGTTGTGCACAAAAAACATCCGACCCCTTTTTACTTCGTACAATTATTTCAACTTAAGCAAGGCGAAGGGAGTTTGCTGAAAACGAACTAATTTTGTCCAAATTATGCAACGATTTTTTTGTTTTGACGATCGAGCGGTTTACAGGAGGGAAATAATAGATTTTAGGAATAGACATTGTCAATAGACATTGTCTAATGCCCCATTCACACAAACTAAACATATTTAGTTAAACCAGGTTTTAAAGTGTGAAAATTGGTAACCGAACACTGGAACACAAGCTTTTACACAGGATTAAAATAAACTGTAACATGTTCTTTCCATTTATGTTGAATTTGTAGTCGACAACGTCTGTAAGCGGCTTTTATAAAGGAAACAGTTTTACACCGTGTTTAACTAAACAGCATTTAAACGTGTTTAAGCTTTGTTGTGAACGGGGTATAAGACGCTCGTTCTTTGCGCAGAACGTATTGCTAATAAGTTATTGCGACTTTCTCTGTATACGTTTACTACACAGTTCCATCTTATCAGTAGATATGTTTATCTAGTGGTCTTTTATCGCAAAATGCTTTGTCGCTTTAAAGCTGTAAAATCTCAAGACTGGTAGATATTACAGGTATTGCTTAAAGCTTCTAGCTTAGCCACCGTATAATGTGTCACGTGATACACTTTGACCCATTACGTACGTGCAAAAATATCTGATGGATTTTAAATTTATGTAATCATAAACGTAATCATAAACGTTGATGGGCACACACCTACTCCTTTCAGTTTAAGTTACGTTTGGAGAAGAGGGTTGTGGTTTTTTTCGCACATTTTCTCTGAATGTCTGCCTAAACAATTAAGCTAGCTGTAAATTTCCGAGTCAGCCTTGCCAATTCTTGACTAATTGTTAGACGTTAATAACTACTACATTAGCGGAGGGGCGTTTAAAAAAGGCTGCGAATTAGCTTTTATATTTTCAAAAATTCTGGAAACTTCTTAAAAACTACCTCCGGCATCCGACAAAACAACTAAAGAAAAAAAGTACACCTGGAAACGAATTGTACTTAACACATACTTTTATTTCACTGCAAAGTGACCCTCTTCAAATCTTAAAGTTTACTTAATGCAAAAAAGACATTAATGCACCGTTTATGCGAAGTTACATAAAAGCTTTTAGCTTAACCTGAAGTTTAATTTTTCATTTTCCATTATCTCTCACTATAATAGTAACTTGTCTGTCATTTTCATGAGATCTAGATTGATATTTCATACCACTATATTCACATTTCAAACATACGCATAATGTTCTCTTTGCCCTCGCTCAGCTATTAACTTTCATCGGTGTCTTGTTAATTATTTTCTTAGGTCTTGAATAAACTCACTTGTTAGATATACCGCTGTCCACAAGCACGGCATTCACAGGATGTTATGATTTTCACCGTTTTGATGACTCGAGTGGATTTTCGGCCACGACATTCCAATTTAATTTTTTTAGCTGTTGTAGATACAGGAGTACAGAAAGAGCACGATTCAAAATTGCTCTTACGCTCCGGAATGAAAAACGAACGGCACTGACCAAAGCACAAGTTGTTTGTAACGGTCTGCTTCTTGCATCCACGTACGCGAATTTGTTGTTGAAATGGTTTCATCCTGCACCATGGCTGGCCGAGATCCTGTTTTGCGATTGGCAGAATGAGGCCGGCTTGTGAAGAGTCAAGGCCCATACCTCTTTCTTCGGCGTAGATAGCTTGCATTTTGAGGATCGTTATAGCCACTAGTAGGACGATCACGTGACTGTTTTGTGATAAGCCCATGTCCAAAACTTGGAGAATTTCGGAAAACTGACAGAAGAATACAAAAATGGTTACTTTAATCATACAGTAAACAGACCTTGCCTGGGGAGGAAGAAATGGCCGACCCATTCTTCACCATTTTAGAGAACACTTTTTTAATATTACAGTATTGGATTGCTGTTTGTTTTGCTTTACAGTGTTGTTTCAACTTTTTTATCCGTGGATGAAACCATATATTAAGTCTACTATATGGAAAGCTGCTAAACATAGTGTGGTACTGTTTTCTTTACTGCTCTGTGTAGTACTATTTCTTCCATCCCTGGATCAACAAAACCATGTAGTGTGACACTTTTCAGAAAGCTGTTGAACAACACTGTACTATGGTATAGTGTGTTTTACTGTAGTGTGGTTAAAACTATGTATCTGTGGATGAAACCATGTGTGTGTTCATTATTTGGAAGGCAGTGAACAGCCCACCGTGTTGAGTGCCTCCACCTTCCTTACATGTGGCTAAGATTCTATATACTCTACTGTCAGTTAAAGAGTTGATCACCAAAGGAAACCTCGTAGTCTGTTAAATGCCATTAAAATAAGGACGATTTTTACCGTCTTCGCCTCTACGATCTTTCAGGGATCTGTCTGTTTTACCAAAGTCTCCTTTTGACCTGTATGTTCCGCATCGACCTCGCTCTTTTATTTACTATTTTGTTTTATTTGCTTTTTTCATCACGTCCGTAAATTTGTGACGTCATGCACAGCCTCCCGTTTTAATAAATTGTCACATCAAATAATGTTGGGAATTCTAGCGGACGTTACTAGAACGACTACGGTAAGAACTAAACTGGGCGTACTTTCATAAAATAATATATTCCCTATGCCGCAGGCTTGCCGTTTGAAGAGCGGCAAGCGGACCTGCGGACGTTAAGAGGGCCGTACACACGTTAACGTTTGGTGCGCTACCTTAGCAAGAAAGGCAAGACTCAACAAGCACCTGCAGCTGATTAACTGCAACAAGTTAAGCAACACAGTGAACCACACAGGGCGGATTGCAAGATGCATAGGTTTATATGCAAGCAAAGAAAACAGCGTTTAGTCGTGTTCGAGTCAGTCTTCATGAAAGGGAGAAAGATATGTTGTTAAATGCGATCGCCAATTTAAAACGTGTTGTACATTGAATTGAAAAGAAATTTTTTTCTTATCTGATATTATGTGGCTCAAATACCACAGAATTGTGAACCTAGTTTATCTATGATTTGTTCTTTAAATTTTTGTCGGTAGCAAAGGTGTTACTGGTTTCAACGCAATGGCCACTGAGAAATGAAACAATTATATAAAATGAATTGAAAAATGTGCAGCTACGGATTATTGATTCTTGACCTAAAAATTTCCACCGATAACAACATTGGAGTTAAAGAAGAACTTTTCGAAAACTCGATTCGACAAACTGAGAATCACATTGGCTCTGTACAGGAGTTAGCCCATACTCAGAGTTAAAACTATTTCAAATTTAATTTCTGGTTTCTTGCTTTTGCTGAAAATATAGAACGTGTTATATGGTCAAATTACGTAGCTTTTCGTTAAAAAAGGAAATAAGAAGGTTCCAGTTACTTACTTTGGTATGTGTATTGTGGCCCCGCAACCTGCGTCACTCACCGACACTCGAGTCGCAAGGTGTGGGTTAGCTGAGCCTACATATTACCGAGTAGAGATCAATTAGTATTAATTTGTCTTAGTAGCCAGCAATTCGCAAGCATTAACGCCACCGCCGCCAACACCAAGTGCAAACGTTTTGAGTGCTCTCACATTCAGCTAACGCCACGCAAAAATCACGAATATCTCGCAACGCAACACATCATACACGGAAAAACCCAAAACATAACGTCGCCAGCGAAACGATGCACTCTTCTGTTGCTCATAAGGTAAACTTAATGCAACTTTCCCGTTTAGTTTTTTAATTGTATATAATGTAGGCAAGATTTACCGTTTATTTCTCCAGAGGATGTTATCAGTGATGTTATTAAACAAACGTTTGCGGAGACAATTCGTGTTCATTTGTCAACCCACGCTATTCCTAGGTAATATTTCATATCGCAATTTTTTAATCTACTAACGGAAGTTTTTGGATATTGTAATCGATGTCATCCAAATAATTTCAATGCTTTTATCAGTCTGGAGACTCGAAGGCTGCCGTGTTTCCTTTAGTCGAGCAAGCTACTAAAAATGTACCGTATTCAAAAATTCATGAGCTTAAAAGGAAGTAGTAAAGCCTGTTTGTTTTTTTCAGTAAATGCTTGCGTTTAATTTAGCGATTTAATTTCAAAACCACGCTTTGTAATAACACAATGTATATAGTTTTTTAACAAATATACGTCTGCTAAGCGGTAATAGACAGAGATTGACGTCTTTTTGTACTCTCCTTCCTAAGGAAGTCGCTTTGAGCAATCTAGTTTGTTTTATTTTAAACAAACAAAATGAGTGACGCGATCTAAGGAAGTTAAAGTCAAGCAAAGATTTCTAATGGAAGCACAATTGAACAATATAGAAGTTCCAAAAATACTGTTCTTTCTTAGATAACCTGCGATTATCAATTTTCAACCTGTGGCAATTCTTTGTAAGGTTGCCATAATTAGAGTACCGTAATGAAACATACAGTCTATTTTATCATACAGCTTGACTCCTTTGCCAAGCCTCAACGTTTTCGTCTCTTGATCGAATCATGTAGTGTGAAATTCCTTGGACTTGCGGCGTCTGAAGAAAACTGTACAATCGTGCCGTTTGTTTTACTACACAGTGTGAGTCTTACTTTTTTATCTGAGTCAAACCATGCTTTGAACAAAGGACTGAAAGCTACTGAACAGAACTGTACGGTGGTCCGTGTGTTTCACCGGAGCCATTCTAACGTTTTTACTACGGTTTGTTTAACTCTAGTGTGTTTCATTTTACGTCCAAGGATGAATCCCTCCAATCAAACAGACCTGTATTTCACCGTATTCCCTTAACTAAAGCTTTGGAATATTTGATAAATGAAAAATCCTCTCAGCTATGTAAGTAGCATAACCAGTTGCCAAGATAAGATCAAAAATAAAAAACTCAGGCTTGAACGGGATTTGGGAACGGGAGGGGAATTCTTTAAAGACCATTTGTGGTCTTTGTCAGAAACAAACATGTTTCTTAGACTCAAAAAATGTATGCCAAATCATTACGGAATAACCTCTAAGCCAGTATGTCATGTTTTTGTTTGAACGCATAATTTGATTTTATGCAACATAAATTAGGAAATTAGCTCAGTTGGAGCACAAGCCGATGTCATTGAACTGTTTGCAAAGCCTCTTTTGTGAAATGATTAAACCTATTTTAGCGTGGTGCGAAGCCCAAATTGTGCTAAAAATAGCGATGGAAAAACTTTGGCGATTGCAATTGTTATTTTCTTTTATTAAATACCGCAGCCTTTCCTTTTCATAGGAAATACACTGACAAAATCAGAGTTGTCGCTTTAACTAGTTTGACCAACTCTGCTACATTAGCCGGAGCGCAAGATGTTGTTAATTTTCTTCAATTCTTCTGGAAAGGATTGTTATGTGATACAATATATCACGATTATAACTTTGGTATCCGTGATAACTGTATCAAACAGAAATCGCCATACCATTTTCTTAAGGAGCGGTTTTCAATAAATTGAAAGTAAACAAAAGTTCGTGACTGCTTTAGTTTTGCATTGCTGCGGTAGTAAATGGATTACGAACTTTGCGCCCTTGTTTTAATTTATAAGAAGTGAAACTAAATCCACCCTTGACTAGCTCTCGTACATTTTAAACTCGTGGATAAGCAAAGGGTAGAAGCGAGTTTTTGAGGGGACTCCGATATGCAAATTGTTACTCACTGGCACTCATTCAGGCGTAGACGCGGTTCGTAATTAGTCGGCTAGAACTCGAGAGCGCCGATATGAAGACGACAATTGACGCTTTCACCTGAAAGTCTGCTGATCAAAGTTCACCCCAAGCGTGCATTATACCCACAGTTTGCGGTAATTTTGTAGCTTAACTGGACGATTATGGGTTTCACTAAATCTCCAATTACGACAATAGCCAACTTGGAGACTGAATTTCATGAGCCTTTGACTCGTCCAGGCGCTAAACGTGACGTGAAGATAAGCATTTGCTCTTCGACCGCTCGATCATGGATCGTGGAAGACGTATCTAATGATTTAAGCTAACAGGAATCGGGTCGGAGAAGTATTCAGTGAAACGGTCAAGAAGTAAGTCAAAGTTTACTTGTAAATATAGAGGCGCCCACCGTGATAGAGAACCATCAAGACTATAGTGTAAAAAAGTCATTAAAATGTTAAAAAAAAGTAAGTCAAGAAGAACATTCATTGTAAAAACAAGAATAAGCATAAAAATATATATGTATTACTCTGTGTTAATGATAATTGTGACTTTTAAAAATAATTGTTATTAGCAAAGTGCAATAAACAACAAGAAACGTCTTGTGTTTCAAAGGCAAAGATATTTCCTTCAGGTAACATTGAGTTGAATCCAGGTCCTGTGAATGTGGTCTACATTAGCTCAATATGGCTAGTCAATATTAGATGTTGGTGGTGCAGGTCAATCGTGTTTTGTTTTTTTAGAGCAGTATCTAGATGTCATCAATTCTATGGTAAACCTAGCTATCATATGAACATTTGTAGTGTTGGTGTTCAATATACGAGAAATAACCCGGAAAGATTCATTGAGGGTATTCGAAATCTTTCAAAACGTATCAATAACGCTGTATCCAAGCCATCAAAACCCCCGCTCTACACTGAAGGGAATATCTACCATGCCCAGCCAGGGATTTTGGATATAAAATATCTGGAGCTCTTTCAATTCAGGTATATGGTATTTTTAGTCACAATTTGAGTATAAAGTATATTGCTTTTCCTGGATATTAGGTATTCAGTATATTGTCATGGATTAAATGTATATGTAATGTTTTCGTTTTTAGTACTAGAAATATACGATTCCCGCAAATTAAACCTCGCGAAGCTAGTTTTTGAAGAAGTCGTAATGGTTTTTCCTATCAGGGATAAAACCCCAATTCATGTATTTACTTATTATTATATCATCATTTTCATTTTTTGTACTTTACCATTACAATTAATTTTAATTATTATCATGATTATTATTATACCATTATTATTATTATTATTATTGCTAGTATCCATACTATTATTATCGCTATACTTTTTTTATATTATTTGTAATCTAATCCTTCTAACCAGCTGTATTAAATGGCCGCGTTTCTTTGGTTTAGCAACAATCGTTTGCAAATGATACAGCCAGAGGTTCGCCTGTTTATAAAATATTACGATTTTCACTCTTTCTTTTTACCATCGCGTAGATAATGTAGCAGGACATTGTAGAGCTAGGAATAAACCCAAGAAATCGCAGATCGGATTTACAAGAAAAGACCGCGACCAATCGACGAGTGTGCAAATCAGACGCCTTAAGTTTTCAAAACCGTTAAAACAGACAAGCTCCGGAAACTTCGAAAGGAAACGAAGAATTTACCCCCCCCCCCCCCGCCACCCCGTGCTATTTATGCCAAAAAAAATCTTCTTTTCTAAAAAGACTGCAGACCAATATGTCTTAACAGACTGAGTATAAAGTTAGTGATATGTCTTTTTACAGTTCTGTAAACGCTAAGAGGGTGTGGATGCTGGATATAACACTGAAAACATCGATGGATCCCGTTCTCCAAGTGAGATACACCCCTGGTAGGGTGAGGAGGTCGGAATTACTGAAAACTCCAGGTGGCACTATCTTCGTAGTATCACGTTGTCCCGACTACGTCTCCATGTTTATACAGTAGTAACAGCTTCTTTACTTACGTCATTATCCAACATTCTCATAAGTATAACAGACATTGGAATTCATCAATTTATCATTTGATTGTAAGTCCAAATATGGAGTGTCATGTGTCATCATTTCCTCCAATGTGCTCGTCAATTGTTCGAATGTGGGTCGTTTGTACGGTTCCTCTGTCCAGCAGTCTGGCATCACCTTGAATTTAACCAATAAGGAGTTGAATCATGTCAGAAATAACCATGTTTATTATATGGCTGGTTCCACCGGCAAGATGAGGCGAATCCTGTGTTCTGATTGGCTACCCGAGTACAGGAAAGATGGCCCTATCTTGCCTGTTGGGGATTTACCGCGTGGTTCCTCGAAACAAAACAAAGCAAAATGGCCATATAATAAATCCTTCATTGACCAAGCTTGTTCGGTGAAGACGGCGGAATATTGGCTTCATTCTTTTTAATATTTTATTTACTTTAACTTTAGGCCCAAACGTATATGGTGGAGGCTTGTGGAGACTGAGCTAAAGAACATGAAACACAGCCGAGGCCATGATATTGAAAAGCTGGCCAAGGACAGACAGTGGTGGAAGTTGTTGCTGCCCTAGATGCCAGTGGACATAATGGGCAGTAAGTAGTAAAGTAAGTAGACTTCGTCTCAATAAAAACAACAACAAAAAAAGAACTAAGTCAATATGCAGCCATCTTGACCTCACGCTTAGTTAATACCGCATATATATGCCGGAAGCATTGTGAAACAGAATCAACTCTGATTGTAAATGTTAGTGCTTAAAAGTCACTTCCTGAATGTTCCACTGAGAGTTAGTGCAAGTGTTGGAAATAACGAGAACACTGGGCGGGACAAAGAGAAATTGTTTTCTGGGAATAGAATCCACGACTTCTAAGAGGTTAGACGGAAGAAGGTAAGTCGCAGCGGAAATAGTAATTGATATATTTTATTCCCAGCCTCAAGGTCATAGAAATTTATCTTTTTTTCGTGTGTTTTTTTTTTTTTTGCAATACTTGGGCTAACGCTCAGTGCATGGAATTTCCGGGAGTAATTTGTTGCTCTAGAATTGGTACTCAAAGTCAATCCTGTGTGACATCATTAACTTTATGAGTATAGTGATACGCGATATACAAATTAAATATAGCAAAGCAAGTTATGGCTAAGTAAATTTCTGCTTTTTAAAGAATACTGATTCAACCTTACCTACAAGCTCGAGCAATGAAGCTCCTCGTCCCTACTTGTTTTCTGCTCTCGTGATTTCTCTCTCTTCGTGTTTCCCTAAAATGAAATTTCGGTGTTCCTTCTCCTAACTTTTGCTGTATGCTTGATCCCCACCTTCACCTTCCACGATAAATTTAGTATTGAAATCATTAAAGAAAACGTGTCCGCTCGTCATGTTTCAATGTTTTCTCGGCTTTTCTCGAAAACGCCATAACGAGCACATGCCTACCAGGAGCATACTCTGCTGCTTCTTCGTTCTGTGCTTCCTCACACTTTAGAGGCAAATCTACATCTTAATTATTTTTCCTTGGAAGGATTCAGAAGGCATTTCTGAGTTTAAAAATGGGCTTCTGTTTTGTTGTGGTTCAGTCATAAATCGTTCTCGTGACTGTACGGCGTATGCGTGAATAAACAAGAAACCTGTTGCAATTTACATTTCATGTGCACTTTCACTGTTATTTGTACGTGTCTTTATGATGCCACTGTCAACTTTCGCTCTAGAACTTTCAAACCACAACAGGGATACCAAAGAGTGTGGCAAGAAGCCGGTGTTTTGTTTGTAACTAGCATCAATTGTAGTTGGCGATAGTAAATGTATAGTAGTATATAATATAGATAGTAGAAAGTTGTTTGGTAACCAAATGCCTCATCTGCGGAAGGTCTACAAGAATGCATAAAATAAAGCTAACATAAAGCCCTAAGTTTTCTAAGTTAAGTACATTGTACAAAATGACCCATACCAATTAATTGTATTTATAAATGTGAATATGAAACTGTCATATATATGAGAACTAAAGAAGAAAGATTTAATAAGTGAAAGATCGTAGCAGTAATGTGAACAACTCAAGAAGTTGCAAAGATAAGATCTGAGAAAAATTTTTTTTTTGTTCTCAGTTTTCAAACAACATTTCGTATTAAAAAGACTAGGAATGGGATTCATTGGAAAGAAAAATAAATATTTGACTTACAGTTCATCTGAACTTGTATCGGGTTGTCAGAACGGTGTCCTGCTTTGAGGAGTTCGTGCAGCTGTCTGCAGTTAATCCCAAGGTATGGAGTACCACCTACAAAAACGGAAGAGAATTTTACTGGTCAACAACTTTTTTAAGATTGGTCACATTTGTGCTGTTCCGGTATTAACTAAGTATTGACACTGCATGGTGAAAACGTTAGAACCACACTGTACAGTAAAACAAACCGTACCACACTACAGTACTGTTCAGTTGCTTTCCAAAGAATGGTCACAATGCATGGCTTGATCCACAGGTGAAAAAGTTAGAGCCACACTGTATAGTAAAACTCACAGTACCACAGTACAGTACTGTTCAGTTGCTTTCCAAAGAATGGTCACACTGCATAGTTTGATCCACAGATGAAAAGTTAGAACCACACTGTATAGTAAAGCAAACAGTACCACAGTACAGTACTGTTCAGTAGCTTTAAAAAGAATGGTCACACTGCATAGTTTGATCCACAGATGAAAAGTTAGAACCACACTGTATAGTAAAACAAACAGTACCACAGTACAGTACTGTTCAGTAGCTTTAAAAAGAATGATCACACTGCATAGTTTGATCCACAGATGAAAAGTTAGAACCACACTGTATAGTAAAGCAAACAGTACCACAGTACAGTACTGTTCAGTAGCTTTAAAAAGAATGGTCACACTGCATAGTTTGATCCACAGATGAAAAGTTAGAACCACACTGTATAGTAAAACAAACAGTACCACAGTACAGTACTGTTCAGTAGCTTTAAAAAGAATGATCACACTGCATAGTTTGATCCACAGATGAAAAGTTAGAACCACACTGTATAGTAAAGCAAACAGTACCACAGTACAGTACTGTTCGTAGCTTTACAAAGAATGATCAGAGTGCATAGTTTGATCCACAGATGAAAAAGTTAGAACCACACTATACTGTTGTATACTACGGCTTAAAATATTTCTTAACAATCCCTGTAACATTGTACTGCTTGAGCCACAAAAACAAATAATGTCACAGTATAGTTTTTTTTTTTATTAAAACATGCAACTGTACATTACTAACATTACATACATCAAGTTTCTTACCAAACTAACAACAATGCTACCCCTATTACAATTTATTCTCTTAAGGTATACTATATATTTTAGTGAGGTAGACAACACAACACATCACAGACACATTGCAGATACTTCAACTAGATTCTGTCACATGACTTCGTTAATACCAAAAAAAATAAACAGTACAGATTTTGAATAAGCCATCCACATACTTTCTCCACGTAATATCACAACAAAAGTTATTATAATAAAAGTTCCCATCTTTTCCTAAAATCTTGAAGTTTCTTATTTCTTAAGGCAATGAACCTTTCACTCTCCTTCTTGGCTTCTGCTTTGTGTAGAAACAAATCGAATTTTGGAATTGCTTTGTTTCTCCTACACTCCCATATACATAATTTACCTAAAATTATCAGATAATTTAGCAGATCATTTCTATTTAAAATGCCAACTATAACATCTTTTAAAGATAAGCCCAAATTTTCACTCCGAATATTAGACCACCAATTGCAAAAACTGTTCCAAAAGGTGCGCGCATAGGAGCAGTCATAAAAGAGATGGTATAAGTCTTCGTTGTAAATTGCGCAGAAAGAACACTTCTCTGACTCAATTAACCCAATTTTAAATAACTTGGTATTTGTGAACAAAATGTTATTTAATAATTTATACTGAAAAGACCACACATAAGTTTCACCTGCTGCGTTATAGGGGATCGAGAACACCTCCTGCAACGGGTCTGAAATTTCCAAATCGGCTGACAGAGTTTTGAATCTATTCGGATATTTAGCTTTATTAGCAATCAGCAGTGAGTAAAACTGCTTAGATTTCGCTGAGTGCGCATTGAATTCCGTACCGTTATATTTGAAAGTCATAGGATCAAATTCCACCGGTGGGAACGAGGATAGCCTATCCTTAGGCACAGACAGCCATAAGGCAGACCATGTCAAAAAGTTAGAATCTAGCCCCGCATTCTTTAGGTATTCAAAAGAACGTACATTATCCAAACTAAATAACAGATCATTTAAACTAGAAATACGACTCCCGCAAAACCTCGCGAAGCTAGTTTTTAAAGAACTCATGATGGTTTTTCCCATGAGGGATACAACCCCAATTTATGTAACTATTTACTTATTATATCATTATCACTTTTTTACTTTCTCAGTTCTTGTAATTATTATCATGATTATTATTGTATTATTACCATTATTATTATTATTGCTGGTATTGATATTATTATCATTGTTATTTTTTTTATGTTTAACATAATATACTGTTATGGGGTGGGGGTGTATGCCCTAATCTGGGTAAAGGTATTTTTTCCTCTGCTACTATAAGCAATACAGTTTTCTTCTGAATAGGGTCTGTATCAGTTGTGGTAAAAATTACTCATCTCTGAACAATACCATTTCTTCTTTTTGGCTCAGAATCTAGTTATTGTTGCCATAGACACAGGATCTTAAAATTCCCTTACTTTTCCCTGACAAATGTAAAATTTCTCTTACCAACTAAATAAGAAAACTCACAAATTAGTCCTGGTAATGGCCTCCAACCTCACCTCACAGCCAACCTCTCCACCCATTTATTTAATATGGTTTCAGAAAGTCACATACAGTGCATATGGATTGATAGTTTCTCAAGGTAACAAAGTCATGGAAAAAGGATTGATTTTCTAGGCACTCCAAAATCAGCTTGTCATTTAATTCTACCACTCCAACACATTTCATGTTAATTCTTAATTACACCATATCATAGCTGAATTGGCAATAAATAAATTAGAACTCTTAAATTTCACTTTTCCCTGACTTCTCTCAAAGACTTAAACTTTCCCTTACTCGAAGTGAAAATCCGTTACTTTTCCCTTGCTTGAAGAATTTTTTCCCTCACCATTTCCTGACCTGTAGCAATCATGCTAGTGCAGTCATTTATCTTTACAGTTAGTGTGGAAAATCATGATTGAAAGCATAGGGCATTTAGGAAACTTCAAAGACTTGTTATTACATACAGCAACCTTGGAATGAATATATAAGAAAGATCATAAAAATTTTGGCATTACAAACTTTAGTTTCTCCTTTGTAGAGTTTTTTAATGTAAAATGTCAACTGTATATTGTGGTTGTTATTAAATATTTGTATTTGACATCATAAAAATGAATTAGTCCATACAGTCATTTGTCCATACAGTTAGTGTGGAAAATCATGATTGAAAGCTCAGGGCTTTAGGAAACTTAAAAGACTTGTTATTACTTACAGCACCCTTGCAATGAATATATAAGAAAAATCGCAAAAATTTTGGCATTACAAACTTTAGTCTTCCCAGTGTAAAAGGTCAACTGTATATTGCAGTTGTTGTTAAATATTTGTATTTGACATCATAAAAATGAATTAAACAGCATTAAGGAAAAAGGTTAAGATGTTATGCCTAATTTTGCAAAGTAGGGCTTAAATGAATTTTTCATTTCTGGGAAAAGTGTGGGGGCTAAGAGAGTAATTCCCAGGGATACCTGGAACTCAAAGATAAAAATCCATTTACAAAAGGCTATGGAACTTGTCAGTCCCAATGAAACCTTTGAATTACTTAATACATATATGTAGCAAAGATATCATCAGTATAGCAAAGAGAAATACTACTCAAAAGTCAGTATTAAATACCATCTGCTTTATTTTCAAAGAATTGCATTGATCACTGATAATATTGCAGAACCAGTCACTGATTGTTTAGTATCTTTTTCTGTTGAAAAGGCTGAACATAACTGCTACAACAGACAAATCTACAATATATTTTGGTAAGATTTCCGCACAGGTCCCTACTTCATTGTGCATTCTCTAACTATACTATTTCGCTCTACCAACACAAGAAATATTTCCACGTGCATTACACCAGCCAAGACAGCTTCAGCATGCATAATGAAGTAGGGACCTGTGGGACTTTAATCTTTCATTTCTTTGCGGTTGGTTTCTGTTTCCCCTTTCCTGGCACTTTTTTTCACGACGATATGGCAATCTGTTTTGTCGTTCGTCTTCTGATTCTGTCTGTATGTTGTTGCCATAATTTTCCTTAAATTCTGAATGCTGTATAGCTAAAACGAGTCTTTGTTTCTATCGATAACAAATTCAATTTCTAATCTAACTTGCTTGTATTCCTGGTCATTTTCCTTGCTGTTTCCTTTGCCTTTTTTGAACGAGCAGTTGTTGTCTTTGCTGCGATGCCTCTTACTATATTATCGTCCCTTAACCGTAGAACTTCTCAATCTCTGCTTTGAGTCGCCGCTTCCCGTGTGCTGATTTTTGCGGCATTCAAACTTACTCGTCGACGATCTCTCGCCACTCTTACTTGTGCATCTCGCATATCTTCTTGCTAGGATGTACTTCCAGGATTAGAAAAATCGGTTTCCACAAAATTCACATTATTTTCAAAACATCATTCACGGTATTCCTAATGGCGGAAATTCATATGAAGTAATGTTGCCAGGTAACCTGGCCTGCGAACGGACACCTTTAAAATATAGATATATATTTAACAAATAAATAAGCCTCCTCTGGGCTTTGTTCTGTTTTAGAAAACAGTCCTAAGAAAGTACGCGCGCTGATTGGTTAGAAATCGTGTTTCTATAACTCGATAGAAACACAGAACTAGCACGAGCTGTTGACGTAATGATGACGCGAGCAAAGAGAATTTACATTTCGATAATCAAAGCTAACAAGTTGCTTTTCTTTTTTTCGTCGCGGTGTTTTCTAAAAGAAATAGAAAACATGTTCTTCGTGTTTCTATTGAGTTATAGAAACACTCGTGAAAGTTTGGGAGAACTCGAAAAAGCTGTGGAAACACTCGCCTGCGGCTCGTGTTCCCACAGCATTTCTCGTTCTCCCAAACTTCCACTCGTGTTTCTATAACTCGATAGAAACACGGTATATGTTTTCTATTTCTTAAATAAAGCACGCAGGAGGTGACGAGAGCACGAAAGAAGTGTATGGGGAAACACGAGCCGCAGGCGAGTGTTTCTCCCTACTTCTTGAGTGCTCTCGTCACCTCCTAAGTGCTTTATAACAGAACAAAGCCCAGAGGAGGCTTATTTATTTGTTTTACTAGAAATACGACTCCCGCAAAAACCTCGCGAAGCTAGTTTTTGAAGAAGTCACAATGCTTTTATATTTTATTCTTTATTTTTTTTTCTATATTTTGTAATTTATTTTTATATCAACGTATTCCCCATTATTTTATTTCTTATGCTGTGTTTGGTACACAATTAGTGACGCCTGGTGCAAATTACATGATCAGTATACCGCTCAACACAGTGCTTAAAAATTGACCTTCATTTAGCTCTTTCATTGCCACTTAGATTGCACCAGAGGGAATAGAAGTAAAATAATTTATTATCTTGACAGGGAATACAGAGTCGATGAAGTATCACAATAATATTCACTTAACACAAATTGAAAATGATTGTAAATCTTTTGCAGGTGAAATCTTGAAGAGTTGATATGAATGCATGTGTTTACCACGGTGTAAAAACCTGTGTTTTTTTCTTTAGTTTTATTTTCTTAGTCTCTACTGCTTTGTCTTCTTTGTTGTACATCACTTTTAAACACAATATGTTCTTACACTGAGGATGAGTTGAATGCTCCAATTATTTTTTTGTTTATGTTTTTTGGTTATAATTGCATGAGATTCATTGTAAGAAGAATCTTCTGATTAGATATTTTATTGTCTACTGCAGTCATTATTTCATTCCCGGGTAACCACAATTGAGAGCATTATGAATAGTGCATGTTTTAATTTGTGTACTCTTTTCAGTTGCAATGGTACCCCCAGTGGTAGATAGAAAAATTCCTCTTCCCTCAAAAGAGATGCCATATCAACAGAAGTGTGAGATACAATGTCATTACATTAACAAAATTTGGGGTAAAACAATTGGATTCTACAAAAACTTTGAATAAAGGTTTGGTAATAGTGAGTGCCGACTGTATAGTATGTGGTTGTGCTATTTTTAGGTCATATCATAAAAACAATACATGTAAGAAAGAGTTATTAAAATCTTAATGTGTTCAAAAAGATTGCTGCACTACCTACTCCTGTAAAAAAATAATGTGAAATCAACATCAATCAGTGAAAAGTATATACCACATGAAAGTTTAATTGTGCTGTTACAGAAACAGGCAAAATATCCATACCCAACCACAGAAGATTATATTATTTTGAATATATGAAAATTTCTATTATAAAAACTGCAGAAGAAAGATTTAATATAATGATGGTATTTCATTGAAAAAGTCATGGCAGCCAGAGGTATTGAACTGTAACCAATGACATATAGTAACGAGAAGAACTATCATTATATTATTATCATTATTATTATCATTACTATTATTATTACTGGTATTGATATGATTATTATTGTTATATTTTTTATGTTAAACATAATATATTTTTATGGGGTGGGATGCATGTCCTAATCTTGGTAAAGGTATATTGTTACTCTACTACTACAAGCAATACAAAAATCTTCTTAATAGGCTTTCCATCAGAGATGGTAGTAATCAAAACAGCTCCAAACAACAACATTTCTTCTTAAAGGCTTAGAATCTAGTGCAGTCATTTGTCTATAAAGTTCGTGTGGAGAATCATTATTGAAAGCATAGGGCATTTAGGAAACTTGAAACACTTGCTACTACATACAGCACACTTGCAATGAATATATGAGAAAGATCATAAACATTTTGGCATTACAAAATTTATTTTCTTCTTTATAAAGTTTTTCCAATGTAAAAGGTTAATTGCATGTTGTGGCTGTTATGAAATATTGATATTTGACATCATAAAAATAAAGCAAACAGCAGAAAGTAACAAAGTTAATAATAGAGAAATACTACTCAGAAGTCAGTAATGACAACTGCTTTATTTAGAAATACTTGCACTGATCACTGATAATACTGCAGAACCAGTCACTTATTGTTTGGTATGTTTTCTGTTGAAAATGCTGAGCATAACTGCTACATCAAACAAATCTACAATTTATTTTCACTGTTGCAATGATATCAGATCACATAATTATAAATAATTGCTATCACAACTGCAACCTCTGTATTGGGAATTTCTTTAAAATGGAAGGCAATCGTTTCACTACGAAAAATACCTACTTGCATTCTCATTGCAGTATAAATACTACGTGACTGTCATCTTTCATTTCTTTGCGGTTCGTTTCCGTTTCCCCTTTCCTGAAACTTTTTTCACGACGATATGGTAATCTGTTTCTTCGTTCGTCCTCTGATTCTGTCTGTACGCTGTTGCCATGATTTTCCTTAAATTCTGTTTTCATTACAGTTTGTCTTGTGATTATCATATTTTCCAGTGTATCTCAATCTTTTTGAAGTCGTTCCTACTCGGTTTCCGTTCTAAGTCTCTCATGTCCTGTATAGCTAAAACGAGTCTTTGTTACTATCTATAACAAATTCAATTTCCAATCTAACTTGATTGCATTCCTGGTCCTTTTCCTTGCTGTTTCCTTTCCCATTTTTGAGCGAGCAGTTGTTGTCTCTGCTGCGATGTCTCTTGTTATCGTCCCTGCCGTAGTTTCTTAATCTATTCTTTGAGTCGCCGCTTCCCGTACGTGCGCTGATTTTTGCGGCATTCAAACTTACTCGACGACGATCCCTCGCCGCTCGTTCTTGTATATCTCGGAGATCTTCTTGCTGAGATGTACTTCCAGGATTAGTGAAATCGGTTTCCACAAAATTCACATTATTTTCAAAACATCATTTACGGAATTTGAAATGGCTGAAATTCACATGAAGTAATGTTGCCAGGTAACCTGGCCTGCGAACGGACACCTTTAAAATATAGATATATTAAACAATTAGATTATGAGCTCGAGATTTCTATCGCGTGATAGTTGACGAGGGCGCAGCCCGAGTCAACTACTAGAAATACGACTCCCGCAAAAACCTCGCGAAGCTAGTTTTTGAAGAAGTCACAATGCTTTTATATTTTTTTTTATATTTTTTATATCAGCGTAATCCCCATTATTTTATTTGTTATGCTATGTTTGGTACAAAATTAGTGACACCTGGTGAAAATTACATGACCAGTATACCGGTCAACACAGTGCTTAAAAATTGACCGTCATTTAGTTCTTTCACTGCCACTGAGATTGCACCAGAGGGAATAGAAGTAAAATTATTTACTAGAAATACGACTCCCGCAAAAACCTCGCGAAGCTAGTTTTTGAAGAAGTCACAATGCTTTTATATTTTATTTTATTGGTGAGAATTACATGATCAGTATACCGGTCAACACAGTGTTTAAAAATTGACCTTCATTTAGCTCTTTCACTGCCACTGAGATTGCACCAGAGGGAATAGAAGTAAAATTATTTATTATCTTGACAGGGAATACAGAGTCGATGAGGTATCACAATAATATTCACTTACCACAAATTGAAAATGATTGTAAATCTTTTGCAGGGGAAATCTTGAATAGTTGATATGAATGCTTGTGTTTACCACGGTGTAAAAACCTGTGTTTTTTTTAGTTTTATTTTCTTAGTCTGAGTCTACTGCTTTGTCTTCTTTGTTGTACATCCCTTTTAAACACAATATGTTCTTACACCGAGGATGAGTTGAATGCTCCAATTATTTTTTGTTTATGTTTTTTGCTTATAATTGCATGAGATTCATTGTAAGAAGAATCTTCTGATTAGATATATTATTGTCTACTGCAGTCATTATTTCATTCCTAGGTAACCACAATTGAGAGCATTATGAATAGTGCATGTCTCAATTTATGTACTCTCTTCAGTTGCAGTAGTACCCCCAGTGATGCCATATCAACAGAAGTGTGAGATACAATGTCATTACATAAAATAAAAATTGGGGGTAAAACAATTGGATTCTACAAAAAGTTTAAATAAAGGTTTAGTAATAGTGTGTGCCGACTGTATAGTATGTGGTCGTGCTATTTTTAGGTCATCTCATAAAATCAATACATGTAAGAAAGAGTTACTGAAATCTCAATATGTTGATAATTATTGCTGCACTACATAGTCCTGTAAAAAAATAATGTGAAATCAACATCAATCAGTCAAAACTGTATACCACATGAAAGTTTAATTGTGCTGTTACAGAAACAGGCAAAATATCCATAACCAAACAGAGAATAGTACATTATTTTGAATATATGAAAATTTCTATTATAAAAACTACAGAAGAAAGATTTAATATACGCATGGTATTTCATCGAAAAAGTCATGGCAGGCAAAGGTATTGAACTTGTAACCAATGACATATAGTAACGAGAAGCACTATCATTATATTATTATCATTATTATTATCATTACTGTTATTATTACTGGTATTGATATTATTATTGTTATATTTTTTACGTTAAACATAATATATTTTTATGGGGTGGGATGCATGTCCTAATCTTGGTAAAGATATTGTTACTCTACTACTACAAGCAATACAAAAATCTTCTTAATAGACTTTCCATCAGAGGTGGTAGTAATCAAAACAGCACCAAAGAATACCATTTCTTCTTTAAGGCTTAGAATCTAGTGCAGTCATTTGTCTATACAGTTTGTGTGGAAAATCATTGAAAGCATATGGCATTTAGGAAACTTGAAACACTTGTTACTACATACAGCACACTTGCAATGAATATATGAGAAAGATCATAAACATTTTGGCATTACAAAATTTATTTTCTTCTTTATAAAGTTTTTCCAATGTAAAAGGTTAATTGCATGTTGTGGCTGTTATGAAATATTGATATTTGACATCATAAAAATAAAGTAAACAGCAGAAAGTAACAAAGTTAATATGTTATGTCTAACTTTTCAAATTAAGGCTTGAATTAACATTTCATTTGTGAAAGAAGGGCAGGGGTTCTAGATAGCAATATTATCAGGGGAGGGGGGTTCATTGCACTCTAAGGTAAAACTGACCCATTGTGAAAAGGCTATGAAACTTGTTGTCTCTACGCAATATTATTGAAACCTTTCAATCAGAGAATACATACATATATATATAGCAAAGAGAAATACTACTCAGAATTCAGTAATCACATTTGCTTTATTTTGAAATGATCGCATTGATCACTGATAATATTGCAGAACCAGTACTTTATAGTGACACAGGGTATATATTCTGTTGAAAATGTTTAACAGAATTGCCAGATCCAAAAAATTTACAATATTTTCACTGTTGCAATGATATCAGATGACATCGTTATAAATGATTGCTATAACAACTGCAACTCTCTGTGTTGGGAATTACTTCAAACTGGAAACGCTATGGTTTTATTATGAAAAATACCTATTTAAATTCTGTTGTAATGTGTTGGTCGTCTTCCGATTCCGTTTTTAGACTAATAGAATTATTTTCCAGAGATATCTCCAATCGTTGAAGTCGTTCTTACTCGATGTCCCTTCTAAGTCGTTTTGCTAAATGTACTACGCCAATATATTTCGTTATGTAATCGTTCACTCATGTCCTATATTTCTATCAATAACACATTCAAATTCAAAACTAACTTGATTGAATTCCTAGTCCTTTTCCCTGCTGTTTCGTTTGCCTTTTTCTGGAGCGATCAGTTGTTGTCTTGGCTGTTGTTATTCTCCCTGCTGTCGTTTCTCTATCCCGGCTTTGAGTCGTGCTTTCCCCGTGTTGATTTTCACGGTATTCGAACTTACTCGGCGACGATCTAGTGCTCATATTTCTTGAATATCTCGGAGATCACCTTGCTGGGATGTACTTCCAGGACGAGTGAAATCGATTTCCACAAAATTTACATTACTTTCAAAAAGGCATCACCGAATAATGGCGGAAATTCAGCAGTTCTCAAGTGCGTTACTATTGCCAGGTAACCTGGCCTGCGAACGGACACCTTTAAAATATAGATATATATATATATACATATATAAAAACTCTCGGCTCGATTTATTCGGGCTTGCGAGCCACGTGGTCTGACCGGAACCGACACGATTAGTAACCTCGCTACGCTCGGCCTTCGGCCTCGCTTCGCGAGGAATAAAAACTCTCGGCTCGATTTACTCGGGCTTGCGAGCCACGTGGTCTGACCGGAACCGACACGATTAGTAACCTCGCTACGCTCGGCCTTCGGCCTCGCTTCGCGAGGAATAAATCTAGTAGTCGTTCAAAACTTTGTCTTTTCTGGAACAGCCTCGACCAGTAGACTGTCTAAATCTTCTTCACGGACACTTCGAAAACGTGAAGAAGCGGCCGCCATTACGCTACTCACTATCTATCACAGAATAGATAGTGAGTAGCGTAGCCAATCAGAGCGCGGCATTTGTGATAGAACGCTAGTAGATTTATACTAAATATATATATATATATATATATATATAGAAAAAGGCATCCGGACCACGAGCCATAAACAAAACCCGCTATTGATCTGCGAACAACGATTTTAGAAAGACTACTAGAAATACGACTCTCGCAAAAACCTCGCGAAGCTAGTTTTTGAATAAGTCACAATACTGT
Organism: Ricordea florida; assembly: GCA_949710005.1. Lineage (NCBI taxonomy): Eukaryota > Metazoa > Cnidaria > Anthozoa > Corallimorpharia > Ricordeidae > Ricordea > Ricordea florida. Next base: position 23,718,386 of record OX453273.1, on the reverse strand, counting down.
TATATTTTATTTTATATTTTATTGTTTATATCAGCGTAATCCCCATTATTTAATTTGTTATGCTGTGTTTGGTACACAATTAGTGACACCTGGTGCAAATTACATGATCAGTATACCGCTCAGCACAGGGCTTAAAAATTGACCTTCATTTAGCTCTTTCACTGCCACTGAGATTGCACGAGAGGGAATTGAAGTAAAATTATTTGTTTTCTTGACAGGGAATACAGAGTCAATGAAGTATCACAAATTGAAAATTATTGTAAATCTTTTGAAGGTGAAATCTTGAAGAGTTGATATGAATACTTGTGTTTACCACAGTGTAAAAACCTGGTTTCTTTTTGGAGTTGTATTTTCTTAGTCTCTACTGCTTTGTCTTCTTTGTTGTACATCACTTTTAAACACAATATGTTCTTACACCGAGGATGAGTTGAATACTCCAATTATTTTTTGTTTATGTTTTTTTCTAATAATTGCATGAGATTCATTGTAAGAAGAATCTTCTGATTAGATATTTTATTGTCTACTGCAGTCATTATTTCATTCCTAGGTAACCACAAATGAGCGCATTATGAATAGTGCATGTTTCAATTTGTGTACTCTCTTCAGTTGCAATGGTACCCCTAGTGGTAGATAGAAAAATTCCTCTTCCCTCAAAAGAGATGCCATGTCAACAGAAGTGTGAGATACAATGTCATTACATAAAAAAATGGGGGTAAAACAGTTGGATTCTACAAAAACTTTGAACAAAGGTTTGGTAATAGTGAGTGCCAACTGTATAGTATGTGGTTGTGCTATTCTTAGGTCATATCATAAAAACAATACATGTAAGAAAGAGTTATTGAAATCTTAACATGTTGAAAAAGATTGCTGCACTATGTACTCCTGTAAGAATATAATGTGAAATCAACATCAATCAGTGAAAAGTATATACCACATGAAAGTTTAATTGTGCTGTTACAGAAACAGGCAAAATATCCATACCCAACCAGAGAATAGTATATTATTTTGAATATATGAAAATTTCTATTATAAAAACTGCAGAAGAAAGATTTATGATAAGGATGGTATTTCATCGAAAAAGTCATGGCAGCCAGAGGTATTGAACTTGTAACCAATGACATATAGTAACGAGAAGAACTATCATTATATTATTATCATTATTATTATTACTATTATTATTATTACTGGTATTGATATTATTATTATTATTGTTATATTTTTTATGTTAAACATAATATATTTTTATGGGGTGGGATGCATGTTCTAATCTTGGTAAAGGTATTGTTACTCTACTACTACAATTAATACAAAAATCTTCTTAATAGGCTTTCCATCAGATGTGGTAGTAATCAAAACAGCTCCAAACAATACCATTTCTTCTTTAATGCTTAGAATCTAGTGCAGTCATTTGTCTGTAAAGTTTGTGTGGAAAATCATTATTGAAAGCATACTTTAGGGCATTTAGGAAACTTGAAACACTTGTTACTACATACAGCACACTTGCAATGAATATATGAGAAAGATTAAAGTTTTTTCAATGTAAAAGGTTAACTGCATGTTGTGGTTGTTATTAAAGATTGATATTTGACATCATAAAAATGAAGTAAACAGCAGAAAGTAACAAGGTTAACATGTTATGTCTAACTTTGCAAATTAAGGCTGGAATTAACATTTCATTTGTGGGAAAAGGGCAAGGGTTATAGATAGCAATATTATCAGGGGGGTCATTGAACTCTAAGGTAAAACTTACCCATTGTGAAAAGGCTATGAAACTTGCTGTCTCTATGCAATATTATTGAAAATTTTCAATCAGAGAATACATACATATATATATAGCAAAGAGAAATACTACTCAGAAGTAAGTAATAACATTTGCTTTATTTTCAAATGATGGCATTGATCACTGATAAAATTGCAGAACCAGTACTTTATAGTGACACTGGGTATATATTCTGTTGAAAGTGTTTAACATAACTGCTAGATCAAGAAAATTTACAATATTTTCACTGTTGTGATCTCGGGCTAATCTTTCTTGAATATCTCGGAGATCACCTTGCTGGGATGTACTTCCAGGACGACTGAAATCGGTTTCCACAAAATTTACATTACTTTCAAAAAGGCATCACCGAATAATGGCGGAAATTCAGCGTTCTCAAGTGCGTTACTATTGCCAGGTAACCTGGCCTGCGAACGGACACCTTTAAAATATAGATATATATAAACATATATACTAGAAATACGACTCCCGCAAAAACCTCGCGAAGCTAGTTTTTGAAGAAGTCACAATGCTTTTATATTTTATTTTAGATTTTTTATATCAGCGTAATCCCCATTATTTTATTTGTTATGCTATGTTTGGTACAAAATTAGTGACACCTGGTGAAAATTACATGACCAGTATACCGGTCAACACAGTGCTAAAAAATTGACCGTCATTTAGTTCTTTCACTGCCACTGAGATTGCACCAGAGGGAATAGAAGTAAAATTATTTACTAGAAATACGACTCCCGCAAAACCTCGCGAAGCTGGTTTTTGAAGAAGTCACAATGCCTTTAGCTATTATCCTAATCCCCATTACTATATTCGTTATGCTTTGTTTGGTACACAATTGTTGACACCCTGTGCAAATGACATGATCAGTATACCGCTCAACACAGTGCTTAAAAAGTTAACTTGATTTAGCTCTTTCACTGCCACTGAGATTGCACCAGAAGGAATAGAAGTAACATTATCTGTTATCCTTACACGGAATACAGAGTTTATGAAGTATGACAATAATATTCACTTAAAACAAATTGAAAATTATTGTAAATCTTTTGCAAGTGAAATCTTGAAGAACTGATATTAGTGCTTGTGTTTACCACAGCGTAAAAACCTGTTTTTTATTTTAGTTTTATTTTCTTAGTCTTTACTGCTTTGTCCACTTTGTTGTACATCACTTTTAAAAGCAATATATTCTTACACCGAGGATGAGTTCAATGCTCCAATTATTTTTTGTTTATGCTCAATAATTTGTTATCATTGCATGAGATTCATTGTAAGAAGAGTCTTCTGATTAGATATTTTATTGTCTACTGCAGTCATTATTTCATTCCTAGGTAACCACAATTGAGAGCGTTATGAATAGTGCACGTTTCAATTTGTTTACTCTCTTCAGTTGGAATGGTACTCCCAGTGGTAGATAGAAAAATTCCTCTTCCCTCAAAAGATATGCCCTATCAACAGAAGTTAGAGATACAATGTCATTACATAAAAAAATTGAGGGTAAAATAATTGGATTCTACAAAAACTTTGAATAAAGGTTTGGTAATAGAGAGTGCCTACTGTATAGTATGTGGCTGTACTTTTTTTAGGTAATCATAAAAACAATAAAAAAATTAATGCAAAATCAACATCAAGCAGTCAATAGTATATACCACATGAAAGTTTAATTGTGCTGTTACAGAAACAGCCACAATATCCATACCCAACTAAAGAATAGTATATGAAAATTTCAATTATAACAACTGCAGAAGAAAGATTTAATAGTATGGTATTTCATAAAAAAAGTCAAAGCAGCTCGAGGTATTGAACTGTAACCAATGACATATAGTAACGAGAAGCACTATTATTATATTATTATCAGTATTATTGTTATTATTATTATTATTATTAATTACTGGTATTGATACTTTTATTATTATTGTTACATGTTTTTATGTTTTTCTTAATGTATATTGTTATAGGATGGAATGTATGTCCTTATCTGGGTAAAAGTATTGTTCCTCTACTACTACAAGCAATACAAAAATCTTCTTGATAGGCTTTCCATCAGAGGTGGTGGTAATCAAAACAGCTCTAAAGAATGTCATTTCTTCTTTAAGGCTTAAAATCTAGTGCAGTCATTTGTCCATAAAGTTAGTGTGTAAAATCATGATTGAAAGCATTGGGCATTTATGAAACTTGAAACAATTGTTACTATATACAGCACACTTGCAATGAATATATGAGAAAGATCATAAACGTTTTGGCATTACATACTTTAGTTTCTTGATTATAGTTTTTCCAGTGTAAAAGGTGAACTGTATGTTGTGGTTGTTATTAAATATTGGTATTTGATATCATAAAAATGAACAGCAGTAAGTAACAAAGTTAATATGTTATGTATAATTTTGCAAATTAGGGCTTAAATTAACTTTTCATTTGTGGGAAAAGGGCAGGGGTCCTAGATAGCAATTTTATCAAGGGCTCATAGAACTGTAAGGTAAAACTGACCCATTGTAAAAAGGCTATGAAACTTGCCTGTCCCCAGGCACTATTACTGAAACCTTTCAATCAGAGAATACAGTACTTAGTGACACTGGGTATCTATTCTGTTGAATATGCTTAACATAACTGCTAGATCAAGATGATTTACAATATTTTCACTGTTGCAATGATATCAGATTACATATAATAATTGCTATCACAACTGCAACTCTCTGTGTTGGGAATTTCTTCAAAATGGAAAGGCTATCGTTTTATTACGAAAAATACCTTCATACATTCTCCTGCAATATGTTGCTCGTCTTCCGATTCCGTTTTTAGAATGATAGAATTATTTTCCAGAGACATCTCTGATCGTTGAAGTCGTTCTTCCTCGGTTTCCCTTCGAAGTCGTTTTGCTAAATTTAGTTCGCCAGTATATTTCGTTATGTAATCGTTCACTCATGTCCTGTATTTCTATCATTAACACATTCAATTTCAAAATTAACTTGGTTGAATTCCTGGTCCTTTTCCCTGCTGTTTCGTTTGCCTTTTTTGGGGCGAGCAGTTGTTGTCTTTGCTGGGATGTCTGTTGTTATTCTCCCTACCGTCGTATCTCTGGCTGTGCTTTGAGTCGTGCTTTCCTTGTGTTGATTTTCACGGTATTCGAACTTACTCGACTACGATGTCTTGCTGCTTTTTCTTGTATATCTCGGAGATCTTCTTGCTGGGATGTACTTCCAGGAGGAGTGAAATCGGTTCCACAAAATTTACATTATTTTCAAAAAGGCATCACCGAATACGCAATGGCGGAAATTCAGCAATTTGTCAAATGCGCTACTGTGGCCTGGTAACCACGCCTGCGAACGGACACCTTTAAAACTTTTTTTTTTTTTTTTTTTTTTTTGAACAACTACAGTGAAATTTTATTATGTAATAAAGAGCATTAAACAGTATTATGTGATTAAAAACAAACCAATTGGGTCGATTGAAGTGCATTTTGCAAGATGGAATAGGGGGCACTAATTACAAAATGATATGTCTCATCAACAAGAGAAGGGGGGACGGCTTATTACATTCAAAGGTAACTTATTTTTTTTTTTTTTTTTTTTTTTAATAATCTTTATTTCAATAACAAGGTACATTACATTAATACATCACAACATTGCTACACACACCACACCGGCTAACGCTACACTAAACCATCGGTTTCATATAAGAAGAAAAAGAAATTATTACAACAAGAATTGGCGACGTCTAGCCAATAGGCATCACACATATTCTGTATATATAGCGGACACCGTGCAAGTCGTAACCTTCACCGTGTATATAATTTAATACGCCATAGCTTCCTTTAAACATTATCTGAACTTATTTGAGGCTTAATTTATCATTGATTAATATTTTTCAATGCGATATTTCAATTCTAATTTTTTTATAAATTCTCTCAATCTCAGTTCTTTTGAATTTAACTTGTTTGTATAGAGATAGTATCTAGCAAATAAAAGAGCATAGTTAAGCTTTTTTAACATCATAACTGATGGGGCGGTAATTTCTGTTGAGAATTTCCCAAAGAGTAATTCAGTTATGTTAAGTGATGAGTAGGAGGTGCCATTTTTTTCATTAAACCACTTAATGACTTCTGCAAAAAACTCTTTCGACCATCGACAGTGGATGAAAGAATGGCTAATTGAGTCAGGATCCTGACAATAAACGCAGGCACTGTCACTTTCTATTCCGTATAAACACAGTTCCTTTCTTGTTACAATAATCCTGTGTAAGAATTTAAAGTAGAACTCTCTCAAATTATTTTCTTTACAGATATTTCTTAAATTTTTGAAATAGCCCGTCAATTCTATTTCGTTGGACTGCAGATCGCGAGCCCATTTCCTAGGCGCCTTAAGTTCTGGATTGTCTTTATTTATAAAAAGCCAGTAGTAGTCTCTATTCTTCCATTTTAGAAGATTCACGCTTATTGAGGATGATAGCTGGAAAAAAGTATCATCTGGTAAATAAGTAAATTTAGCGTCCAGTTTTTGTTTTGCTTTTTCAACTAGTCGCCTCGGTATTGCCGAGACCACCTGTAAATACTGTAAGAAGTTACATTTTAAGTTATACTTTGTAGTGAATTCACTATGCGAGAGAAGAGCACCGTTATTCGCTAGGAGGTCATGAACTCGGAAAATCCCTTTCTGAAACCATGATTTATAGAAAAAGGTCTTACTATCTATAAGAATTTCTTTATTGTTGAATAAAACCAAGTCCTGCCCAAGGTCAGTTTCGTAGGAGGATTTTAATTCATGAAAGTACTGCAGCATTACTTTGTAAAATTGAGGCATACCGGTCTGCTTAAGGAATCTCGAATCGTAGTTACATCTTAACAAGAAATTTAGACCACCATACATGTCGAAAAAGTGGTTTGGGATTGCTTTCCAAACCTGGCTCCATTTCTCATCGTTAGATAAAAGCCTTGATATCCAGGCTAGCCTTAGGGATTTGACCATTACATCCGCATTTGGAACACGTATTCCTCCTTTATCATAATTTTGGTACCTTTAAAATATATTTAGCAATTATTCCACGAAATCGAGTCGTATATGAGCTAATAGCCAACGAGGCGCGTAGCGCCGAGTTGGCTATAGCTCATATACGACGAGATTGAGTGGAATAATTGTTTTATTATATCTCTAAACCCTCGCTTATGAGACACTGGAAGTAGTTTGTACGACAAGAATTGACTTTGTTATTGTTTTTGAACTGAACCATGTCGAGCCGACATATTGTAAAGCCGATGTATAAAAAAGTTTCAAACACGAGTCCGGCTCGTTTTTAAACATCTCTTTAATGCACTTGTCAATTTCTTTTTCGAGTTGGCAAATTAGTTTGAGAATTTTAAAGTGGAAAAAGTAGGCAGAAATAAAATAACTAGAAATACGACTCCCGCAAAACCTCGCGAAGCTAGTTTTTGAAGAAGTCACAATGCCTTTAGCTATTATCCTAATCCCCATTAGTATATTCGTTATGCTTTGTTTGGTACACAATTATTGACACCCTGTGCAAATGACATGATCAGTATACCGCTCAACACAGTGCTTAAAAAGTTAACTTGATTTAGCTCTTTCACTGCCACTGAGATTGCACCAGAAGGAATAGAAGTAACACTAGAAATACGACTCCCGCAAAACCTCGCGAAGCTAGTTTGTAAAGGACTCCTAATGGTTTTTCCTATGAGGTATAAACCCCAATTTACGTATTTACTTATTATTATATTATTTTTACTTTTTGTACTTTCTCATTTTTTGCAATTATCATGATTATTATTATCATATTATTATCATTATCATTTTTAATATTATTACTGGTATTGATATTATTATTAGTATTGTTATTTTTTATGTTTAACATAATATACTGTTATTGGGTTGGGGTGTATGTCCTAATCTGGGAAAAGGTATTGTTCCTCTACAACTACATGCAATTCTGTTTTTCTTGTGAATAGGGTTTGTATCATAGGAAGTAAAAATTACTCAACTCTGAACAATACCATTTCTTCTTTTAAGCTTAGAATCTAGTCATGGTTGCCACAGCCATAAGATCTTTAAATTTCCTGACTTTTCCCTGACAAATGTAAAATTTCCCTTACCAACTAAATTAGAAAAGTCACAAATTAGTCCTGGTAGTGACCTCCAACCTCCTCTCACAACCAACCTCTCCACCCATTTATTTAATATGCTTTCAGAAAGTCACATACAGTGTACGTGGATTGATAGTTTCTTACGATAACCAATTCATGGAAAAAGGATTGATTTTCTTGGAAACCCAAAATCAGCTTGTCATTTAATTCTACCAATCCAACACATTTCATGTCACATTCTTGACCACACCAAACCAAAGCTGAATTGGCAAGAAATAAATTAGTAGTATTAAATTTCACTTTTCCCTGACTTGATTTGAAATTCCCTTGCTTTTCACTGACCTTGAAGAATTTTTTCCCTTACCATTTTCTGACCTGTGGCAATCATGCCAGTGCAGTCATTTGTCCATACAGTTAGTGTGGAAAATCATGATTGAAAGCATAGGGCATTTAGGAAACTTCAAAGACTTGTTATTACATACAGCACCCTTGCAATGAATACATAAAACAGCAAACAGAAAAACAGCTAAAACTTTTAGCATTTCAAACTTTAGTTTCTCCCTTGTAGAGTTTTTCCAATGTAAAAGGTCAACTGCATATTGTGGTTGTTATTAAATATTTGTATTTGACATCATTAAAATGAATTAAACAGCATTAAGGAAAAAGGTTAAGATGTTGTCTAATTTTGCAAATTAGGGCTTAAATTAACTTTTCATTTGTGGGAAAAGGGTGGGTGCTAAGAGAGTAATTCCCAGGAATGCATGGAACTCAAAGGTAAAAACCCATTTTGAAATGGCTATGGAACTTGTCTGTCCCAACGAAACTGCTACATCAAACAAACATAACTGAACATAACTGAACATAACTGCTACATCAAACAAATCTACAATATATTTTCACTGTTGCAATGATATCAGATCACATAATTATAAATAATTGCTATCACAACTGCAATCTCTGTATTGGGAATTTCTTTCAAATGGAAGGCAAACGTTTCACTACGAAAAATACCTACTTGCATTCTCATTGCAGTATTAATACTACGTGACTGTCATCTTTCATTTCTTTGCGGTTGGTTTCTGTTTCCCCTTTCCTGGCACTTTTTTCACGACGATATGGTAATCTGTTTTGTCGTTCGTCTTCTGATTCTGGCTCCTACTCCGTGTACCGGCACAGATGACGTAAAACAAAGCCAGACAATAACAAACATGTTACTGAATAATTTTACACACAATGATGAAACAATGCGCTACGTCATCTGTGCCGGTACACGGAGTAGGAGCCCTGATTCTGTCTGCATGCTGGAAGTCGTTCCTACTCGGTTTCCGTTCTAAGTCATTTTGCTAAATTTTGTTCGCCAATTTCGTTATGTAATCGCTTGCTCATGTCCTGTATACCTAAAACGAGTCTTTGTTTCTATCCATAACAAATTCAATATCCAATCTAACTTGATGGTAACTTGATGGTATTCCTGGTCCTTTTCCTTGCTGATTCCTTTGTTTTTTTTGAGCGAGCAGTTCTTGTCTTAGCTGCGATGTCTCTTGTTATCGTCCCTACCGTCGTTTCTCAATCTCTGCTTTGAGTCGCCGCTTCCCGTGTGCATTTTTTGCGGCATTCAAACTTACTCGACGACGATCTCTCACCATTCTTTCTTGTATATGTCGGAGATCTTCTTGCTGGGATGTACTTCCAAGACGAGTGAAATCGGTTTCCACAAAATTCGCATTATTTTCAAAACATCATTCAAGGAATTCGTAATGTCGGAATTTCACATGGAGTAATGTTGCCAGGTAACCTGGCCTGCGAACGGACACCTTTAAAATATAGATATATATAAACATATATATAAATATAAATATATATACATATATAAAAACTCCCGGCTCGATTTACTCGGGCTTGCGAGCCACGTGGTCTGACCGGAACCGACACGATTAGTAACCTCGCTACGCTCGGCCTTCGGCCTCGCTTCGCGAGGAAATTATCTGTTATCCTTACACGGACTAGTATGACAATAATATTCACTTAAAACTAGAAATACGACTCCCGCAAAAACCTCGCGAAGCTAGTTTTTGAAGAAGTCACAATGCTTTCATATTTTATTCTTTATTTTTTTTTATATTATATATTTTATTTTTTATATTAGCGTAATCCCCATTATTTTATTTCTTATGCTGTGTTTGGTACACAATTAGTGACACCTGGTGCAAATTACATGATCAGTATACCGCTCAACACAGTGCTTAAAAATTGACCTTCATTTAGCTCTTTCACTGCCACTGAGATTGCACCAGAGGGAATAGAAGTAAAATTATTTATTATCTTGACAGGGAATACAGAGTCGATGAAGTATCACAATAATATTCACTTAACACAAATTGAAAATGATTGTAAATCTTTTGCAGGTGAAATCTTGAAGAGTTGATATGAATGCTTGTGTTTACCACGGTGTAAAAACCTGTGTTTTTTTTCTTTAGTTTTATTTTCTTAGTCTCTACTGCTTTGTCTTCTTTGTTGTACATCACTTTTGAACACAATATGTTCTTACACAGAGGATGAGCTGAACGCTCCAATTACTTTTTGTTTATGTTTTTTTGGTTATAATTGCATGAGATTCATTGTAAGAAGAATCTTCTGATTAGATATTTTATTGTCTACTGCAGTCATTATTTCATTCCCGGGTAACCACAATTGAGAGCATTATGAATAGTGCATGTTTTAATGTGTGTACTCTTTCCAGTTGCAATGGTACCCCCAGTGGTAGATAGAAAAATTCCTCTTCCCTCAAAAGAGATGCCATATCAACAAATTGGGGGTAAAACAATTGGATTCTACAAAAGCTTTGAATAAAGGTTTGGTAATAGTGAGTGCCCACTGTATAGTATGTGGTTGTGCTATTTTTAGGTCATATCATAAAAACAATACATGTAAGAAAGAGTTATTGAAATCTTAATATGTTCAAAAAGATTGCTGCACTACGTACTCCTGTAAAAAAATAATGTGAAATCAACATCAATCAGTCAAAAGTATATACCACATGAAAGTTTAATTGTGCTGTTACAGAAACAGGCAAAATATCCATACCCAACCATAGAATAGTACATTATTTTGAATATATGAAAATTTCTGTTATAAAAACTGCAGAAGAAAGATTTAATATAAGGACGGTATTTCATCGAAAAAGTCAGGCCAGCCAGAGGTATTGAACTGTAACCAATGACATATAGTAACGAGAAGAACTATCATTATATTATTATCATTATTATTATCATTACTATTATTATTACTGGTATTGATATTATTATTGTTATATTTTTTATGTTAAACATAATATATTTTTATGGGGTGGGATTCATGTCTTAATCTTGGTAAAGTTATTGTTACTCTACTACTAAAAGCAATACAAAAATCTTCTTAATAGGCTTTCCATCAGAGGTGGTAGTAATCAAAACAGCTCCAAACAATACCATTTCTTCTAAAAGGCTTAGAATCTAGTGCAGTCATTTGTCTAGAAAGTTTGTGTGGAAAATCATTATTGAAAGCATAGGGCATTTAGGAAACTTGAAACACTTGTTACTACATACAGCACACTTGCAATGAATATATGAGAAAGATCATAAACATTTTGGCATTACAAAATTTATTTTCTTCTTTATAAAGTTTTTCCAATGTAAAAGGTTAATTGCATGTTGTGGTTGTTATGAAATATTGATATTTGACATAAAAATAAAGTAAACGACAGAAAGTAACAAAGTTAATATGTTATGTCTAACTTTGCAAATTAAGGCTTGAATTAACATTTCATTTGTGAAAAAAGGGCAGGGGTTCTAGATAGCAATATTATCAGGGGGGGGGGGTCATTGCACTCTAAGGTAAAACTGACCCATTGTGAAAAGGCTATGAAACTTGTCTCTACACAATATTATTGAAACCTTTCAATCAGAGAATACATACATATATATATATATATATATATAGCAAAGAGAAATACTACTCAGAATTCAGTAATCACATTTGCTTTATTTTAAAATGATCACATTGATCACTGATAATATTGCAGAACCAGTACTTTATAGTGACACAGGGTATACATTCTGTTGAAAATGTTTAACATAACTGCTAGATCAAGAAAATTTACAATATTTTCACTGTTGCAATGATATCAGATCACATCGTTATAAATGATTGCTATAACAACTGCAACTCTCTGTGTTGGGAATTACTTCAAACTGGAAACGCTATCGTTTTATTATGAAAAATACCTATTTACATTCTCTTGTAATCTGTTGGTCGTCTTCCGATTCCGGTTTTAGACTAATAGAATTATTTTCCAGAGACATCTCCAATCGTTGAAGTCGTTCTTACTCGGTGTCCCTTCTAAGTCGTTTTGCTAAATGTAGTACACCAATATATTTCGTTATGTAATCGTTCACTCATGTCCTGTATTTCTATCAATAACACATTCAAATTCAAAACTAACTTGATTGAATTCCTGGTCCTTTTCCCTGCTGTTTCGTTTGCCTTTTTCTGGAGCGAGCAGTTGTTGTCTTGGCTGCGATTTCTGTTGTTATTCTCCCTGCTGTCGTTTCTCTATCCCTGCTTTGAGTCCTGCTTTCCTCGTGTTGATTTTCACGGTATTCGAACTTATTCGGCGACGATCTCGTGCTAATATTTCTTGAATATCTTGGAGATCACCTTGCTGGGATGTACTTCCAGGACGAGTGAAATCGGTTTCCACAAAATTTACATTACTTTCAAAAAGGCATCACCGAATAATGGCGGAAATTCAGCGTTCTCAAGTGCGTTACTATTGCCAGGTAACCTGGCCTGCGAACGGACACCTTTAAAATATAGATATATATAAACATATATATAAATATATATATATACATATATAAAAACTCTCGGCTCGATTTACTCGGGCTTGCGAGCCACGTGGTCTGACCGGAACCGACACGATTAGTAACCTCGCTACGCTCGGCCTTCGGCCTCGCTTCGCGAGGAACAAATTGAAAATTATTGTCAATCTTTTGCAAGTGAAATCTTGAAGAACTGATATTAGTGCTTGTGTTTACCACGGCGTAAAAACCTGTTTTTTATTTTAGTTTTATTTTCTTAGTCTTTACTGCTTTGTCCGCTTTGTTGTACATCTTTTTTAAAAGCAATATATTCTTACACCAAGGATGAGTTGAATGCTCCAATTATTTTTTGTTTATGCTCAATAATTTCTTATCATTGCATGAGATTCGTTGTAAGAAGAGTCTTCTGATTAGATATTTTATTGTCTACTGCAGTCATTATTTCATTCCTAGTGAATAGTGCACGTTTCAATTTGTTTACTCTCTTCAGTTGGAATGGTACTCCCAGTGGTAGATAGAAAAATTCCTCTTCCCTCAAAAGAGATGCCATATCAACAGAAGTTAGAGATACAATGTCATTACATAAAAAAATTGAGGGTAAAATTATTGGATTCTACAAAAACTTTGAATAAAGGTTTGGTAATAGAGAGTGCCTACTGTATAGTATGTGGCTGTACTTTTTTTAGGTAATCATAAAAACAATGTAAGAAAGAGTTATTGAAATCTTCATGTGTTGAAAAAAATGGCTGCACTACATACTCCTGTAAAAAAATTAATGCAAAATCAACATCAAGCAGTCAATAGTATATACCACATGAAAGTTTAATTGTGCTTTTACAGAAACAGCCAAAATATCCATACCCAACTAAAGAATAGTATATGATTTTGAATATATGAAAATTTCAATTATAACAACTGCAGAAGAAAGATTTAATAGTAAGGTATTTCATAAAAAAAGTCAAAGCAGCTCGAGGTATTGAACTGTAACCAATGACATATAGTAACGAGAAGCACTATTATTATATTATTATCAGTATTATTATTATTATTATTATTAATTACTGTTATTGATATTTTTATTATTATTGTTATATGTTTTTATGTTTTTCTTAATGTATATTGTTATGGGATGGAATGTATGTCCTTATCTGGGTAAAAGTATTGTTCCTCTACTACTACAAGCAATACAAAAATCCTCTTGATAGGCTTTCCATCAGAGGTGGTGGTAATCAAAACAGCTCTAAAGAATGTCATTTCTTCTTTAAGGCTTAGAATCTAGTGCAGTCATTTGTCCATAAAGTTAGTGTGTAAAATCATGATTGAAAGCATTGGGCATTTCTGAAACTTGAAACAATATGTTACTATATACAGCACACTTGCAATGAATATATGAGAAAGATCATAAACGTTTTGGCATTACATACTTTAGTTTCTTCTTTATAGTTTTTCCAGTGTAAAAGGTGAACTGTATGTTGTGGTTGTTATTAAATATTGGTATTTTATATCATAAAAATGAACAGTAGTAAGTAACAAAGTTAATATGTTATGTATAATTTTGCAAATTAGGGCTTAAATTAACTTTTCGTTTGTGGGAAAAGGGCAGGGGTCCTAGATAGCAATTTTATCAAGGGCTCATAGAACTGTAAGGTAAAACTGACCCATTGTAAAAAGGCTATGAAACTTGTCTGTCCCCACACACTATTACTGAAACCTTTCAATCAGAGAATACAGTACTTAGTGACACTGGGCATCTATTCTGTTGAATATGCTTAACATAACTGCTAGATAAAGATGATTAACAATATTTTCACTGTTGCAATGATATCAGATCACATAGTTATAAATGATTGCTATCACAACTGCAACTTTCTGTGTTGGGATTTTCTTCAAAATGGAAAGGCTATCGTTTTATTACGAAAAATACCTTCATACATTCTCCTGCAATATGTTGCTCGTCTTCCGATTCCGTTTTTAGAATAATAGAATTGTTTTCCAGAGACATCTCTAATCGTTGAAGTCGTTCCTCCTCGGTTTCCCTTCGAAGTCGTTTTGCTAAATTTAGTTCGCCAGTATATTTCGTTATGTAATCGTTCGCTCATGTCCTGTATTTCTATCAATAACACATTCAATTTCAAAATTAACTTGGTTGAATTCCTGGTCCTTTTCCCTGCTGTTTCGTTTGCCTTTTTTGGGGCGAGCAGTTGTTGTCTTTGCTGGGATGTCTGTTGTAATTCTCCATACCGTCGTATCTCTGGCTGTGCTTTGAGTCGTGCTTTCCTAGTGTTGATTTTCACGGTATTCGAACTTACTCGACTACGATTTCTTGCTGCTTTTTCTTGTATATCTCGGAGATCTTCTTGCTGGGATGTACTTCCAGGACGAGTGAAATCGGTTTCCACAAAATTTACATTATTTTCAAAAAGGCATCACCGAATACGCAATGGCGGAAATTCAGCAATTTGTCAAATGCGCTACTGTGGCCTCGTAACCACGCCTGCGAACGGACACCTTTAAAATATATATATATATATATATATACATATATAAAAACTCTCGGCTCGATTTACTCGGGCTTGCGAGCCACGTGGTCTGACCGAAGGCGACACGATTAGTAACCTCGCTACGCTCGGCCTTCGGCCTCGCTTCGCGAGGAATTATCTTCACGGGGAATACAGAGTCGATGAATTACCACAATAATATTCACTTAACACAAATTGAAAATGATTGTAAATCTTTTGCAGGTGAAATCTTGAAGAGTTGATATGAATGCTTGTGTTTACCATGGTGTAAAAACCTGTTTTTTTTTAGTTTTATTTTCTTAGTCTCTACTGCTTTGTCTCCTTTGTTGTACATCCCTTTTAAACACAATATGTTCTTACACTGAGGATGAGTTGAATGCTCCAATTATTTTTTGTTTATGTTTTTTGGTTATAATTGGATCAGGTTCATTGTAAGAAGAATCTTCTGATTAGATATTTTATTGTCTACTGCAGTCATTATTTCATTCCTAGGTAACCACAATTGACAGCATTATGAATAGTGCATGTTTCAATTTGTGCACTCTCTTCAGTTGCAATGGTACTCTCAGTGGTAGATAAGAAAATTCCTCTTCCCTCAAAAGAGATGCCATATCAACAGAAGTGCGAGATACAATGTCATTACATAAAAAATGGGGATAAAACAATTGGATTCTACAACAACTTTGAATAAAGGTTTGGTAATAGTGAGTGCCGACTGTATAGTATGTGGTTGTTCTATTTTTAGGTCATATCATAAAAACAATACATGAAATAAAGAGTTATTGAAATCTTAATATGTTGAAAAAGATTGCTGCACTACGTACTCCTGTAAAAAAATAATGTGAAATCGACATCAATCAGTTAAAAGTATATACCACATGAAAGTTTAATTGTGCTGTTACAGAAACAGGCAAAATATCCATACCCAACAAGAGAAGGTTATATTATTTTGAATATATCCAAATTTCTATTATAAAAACTGCAGAAGAAAGATTTAATATAAGGATGGCATTTCATCGAAAAAGTCATGGCAGCCAGAGGTATTGAACTGTAACCAATGACATATAGTAATGAGAAGCACTATCATTATATTATTATCATTATTATTATCATTACTATTATTATTACTGGTATTGATATTATTATTATTACTATTGTTATATTTTTTACGTTTAACATAATATATTTTTATGGGGTGGGATGCATGCCCTAACCTTTGTAAAGGTATTGTTACTCTATTACTGCAAGCAACACAAAAATCTTCTTAATAGGCTTTCCATCAGAGGTGGTAGTAATCAAAACAGCTCCAAACAACACCATTTCTTCTTAAAACCTTGAAATCTAGTGCGGTCATTTATCTATAAAGTTTGTGTGGAAAATCATTATTGAAAGGATAGGGCATTTAGAAAACTTGAAACACTTGTTACTACATACAGCACACTTGCAATGAATATATGAGAAAGATCATAAACATTTTGGCATTACAAAATTTATTTTCTTCTTTATATAGTTTTTCCGATGTAAAATGTTAACTGTATGTTGTGGTTGTTATTAAATATTGATATTTGACATCATAAAAATGAAGTAAACAACAGAAAGTAACAAGGTTAATATGTTAATTAAGGCTTGAATTAACATTTTATTTGTGGGAAATGGCCAGGTTTCTAGATTGCAATATTATCAGGGGGGGGGGGGGGTCATTGAACTCTAAGGTAAAACTGACCCATTGTGAAAAGGCTATGAAACTTGTTGTCTATACGTAATATTATTGAAACCTTTCAATCAGAGAATACATACATATATATAGCAAAGAGAAATGCTACTCAGAAGTAAGTTATAACATTCGCTTTATTTTCAAATGATCGCATTGATCACTGATGATATTGCAGAACCAGTACTTTATAGTGACACTGGGTATATATTCTGTTGAAAATGCTAAACATAGCTGCTAGATCAAGAAAATTTACAATATTTTCACTGTTGCAATGATATCAGATCACATCGTTGTAAATGATTGTTATAACAACTGCAACTCTCTGTGTTGGGAATTTCTTCAAAATGGAAACGCTATCGCTTTATTATGAAAAATACCTACTTACATTCTCTTGTAATCTGTTGGTCGTCTTCCTATTCCGTTTTTAGACTAATATAATTATTTTCCAGAGACATCTCCAATCGTTGTAGTTGTTTCTACTCGGTTTCCCTTCTAAGCCGTTTTGCTAAATTTAGTACGCTAATATATTTCGTTATGTAATCGTTCTCTCCTGTTCTGTATTTCTATCAATAACACATTCAAATTCAAAACTAACTTGGTTGAATTCCTGGTCCTTTTCCCTGCTGTTTCGTTTGCCTTTTTCTAGAGCGAGCAGTTTTTGTCTTTGCTGCGATGACGGATGTCTGTTGTTATTCGCCCTGCTGTCGTACTCTTTCCCTGCTTTGAGTCGTGCTTTCCTTGTGTTGATTTTCACGGTGTTCGAACTTACTCGGCGACGATCTCGGGCTACTCTTTCTTGAATATCTCGGAGATCATCTTGCTGGGATACACTTCCAGGACGAGTGAAATCGGTTTCCACAAAATTTACATTACTTTCAAAAAGGCATCACCGAATAATGGCGGAAATTCAGCGTTCTCAAGTGCGTTACTATTGCCAGGTAACCTGGCCTGCGAACGGACACCTTTAAAATATAGATAGATATATATATATATATATATATATATATATATATATATTAAAGGTATATATATCGGACACCTTTAAAATATAGATAGATATATATATATATATATATATATATATATATATATATATATATATATATATATATCTATATTTTAAAGGTATATATATCTATATATATACATATATAAAAACTCTCGGCTCGATTTACTCGGGCTTGCGAGCCACGTGGTCTGACCGGAACCGACACGATTAGTAACCTCGCTACGCTCGGCCTTCGGCCTCGCTTCGCGAGGAATAAATATATATATATATATATATATATATATATATTTTTACATATACTAGAAATACGACTCCCGCAAAACCTCGCGAAGCTAGTTTTTAAAGAACTCGTAATAGTTTTTCATGAGGGATAAGACCCCAATTTATGTATTTACTTCGGTTACTAAATCATTATCACTTTTTGTATTTTCTCATTTCTTGTTATTATTCATTATTATTGCATTATTATTATTATTATAATGTCTGGTATTGTTATTATTTTATGTTTAACATAATATACTGTGATGGGGTGGGGGTGTATGTCCTAATCTGGGAAAAGGTTCCTCTGCTACTACAAGCAATACAGTTTTATTGTGGCTACGGTTGCTATAGCAACAGTAGCCATAATGCCATCATTATGCCATAATGCCATAATACCATCAAATTATATCGACAGTATGTGTGCCTTGTTTATGAGTACATTGGTGCGTCACGAAGGCTTCCCCTGCCTAACTGTGTTTACAATAGCATTCGTAAAGCTTTCCCAAATTCTGATGGGGAGTATGCAGGCTACGAAGAGGAAGCTGAAGAGGATTAAAGTTTTGAAAGAATGTTACTTCTTCCAGTTTTGACTGGTAATATTATTTTCGAATGAATTTCTTTTCCTTCTTCAGGTACACCTTTGAACTTGCAGTTTAAATGGACAATTGAGGGTGCAAAAACAAACACCTCTTCTGTCATAAATACCAAACATATTGTGCACCTTTCAATGTCAAGACCAACCGGTGTGATTGAGGGGTAAGGATTTTGGCACTTTTTTGAAAAAAGTCTAATTCTTACCCTGGCTCAGCATGACTTGTCTTAAGTTTCAAAATCCCCACCCTGTGGCAAGGAAAGGCCCCAATTCCCCTTTATTTGTCTTTACCCTGTGGCCAAAACTGTTAGTCAAAAGTTAAGATATGTAAGAAAACGATCTCTGGCTTTTTTTAGAAACTACAAGCCAGAAATGAAAGACCCATACTTTCTATAAGAGTGAAATAACAAGAGGTAGGTCATGTATCTATAAGTTTTTATAAGAGTGAGGTAGGTCAAGAAAGTAAGAGGTAGATGATGTTTTCAGATTGTGCAAATGAACCTTATATAATAAAATTGCATTTAAAGAAGCCTATCATCCTGTCATGTCCTAATGTCAAGTTACAGAGAATTTTGTACCTTTGGTAGAGACATATTTAATTCGTCTCTTGTGTAAGAATGTATTTTTTTAAATAACATTGTCCTAAAAACAAATAGACAAAAATAGGAAAACGTAAAGTTTACTTTCAGTCTCAAAATGGATGAGTAGTGGTAGGAAACAAACAATTATTTACTCACTTCATCTGTGTCCATCGCTCTACTACTGGAACATGAAGGCATGCTACAAGAGGAGCCTTCCAACAAGTCCTTTAAAACCTTGAGTAGAAGATAAAATTATAGCTAATTAATCGAAGAACACGACTAAAAAAGGTACACTCGTTTATCAAGTTCCGTGTGCAAAACCTATGCAAAAGTGCATTGGGATTTCTGCTTGTACGCGTTGAGAAAGCTCGCAAGAATTCGCTACAGATAAGCACAGTATGAAAAAAATAACAGATTGATTTGGCGCGCTTTTCAAATTATAAGCTTACCTTCTGTCGCGCCTTCTCCTTCATGCGGAGGCTTCTCTCGGAATCCGGAGCTTTAGGTTTCTTCCCCTTTTTCCATATGGTAGGCAGGGATCCAGGTTCGATTTGCCTGCGCTGACTTGGGTCGAAAGCCCGAGTGAAACAGCTTTCCTCGAAGTGCACTGAGCAAATGACGAAACGTGACTTCGGACCAGGGTGAAAATTCTTTCGCTTTATGTTTACGAAGCGGTCCCACGAATCTCTGGTGCTTTTGTCGATTGGGCAAGCATGCAGGGCGATTCCTGCCGCTCGATTTGAGTGATTGCTGCAATCCTGCACGACACAGCGACTTCCCACCATTGCAAAAGCGAAAACAGCTCAGCATCGAACTGAGTGAAGTGTGGGAAATAATATGCGAAATTAGCCATGTGCGGGCTTTGACTTGAGAAAATGACGTCAAATGTTTTCCCGCGTAGCCCGGCCTCTGTAGTCATTGGAAACCATCTTCGTTTGGTAACCAGGCCAAAGGAACATGGCGGTTCAATGGCGGACGAAAATTTATTGAGTTTAAGCGCCGAAAAAATACACTTTTCTTCAACGTATGAGAATATACTTTGAAAATTATGTTCTACAGAAGGTTAAGTATCGATCGGACGAAAAAAAAAGGTATTGCACAATTTGATCGTAGTAGCACTTTAAGTTAAGTTAAGTTAAGTAAGAGTCGGGACACACTCGGAGTTCGAAGCAAGACTCGGAAAGTGCTCGGAGTTAATCGACGATTACTTTATAACTCGGAAGCCCGGTTTGTTTTGACCTTTTTGGCGGTTTCCCTCACCGACGGTCATCGGCATTCGTCGGATGGAATCGTTCAACCGTGTGCTTTTCACTGTGCATAACATCCGCCATTTGCGAAGTGAGGAAGGCTAGTTGTCCTAGTTCAGTGGGGAGAAGGTAAGTTCTGATTTTATACAATACTTTTGTGCCTCGTTAAACGTTAACTCAAGCACAGCTCACATTTGATGTTTCCTGCGCTCCCTGGTAAATTTTCCTGTGTCATTTTGAGGTGATTTGACGAGATCCCCAATCCGAATAGCCTCTTAACGCAAACGTTTTCGGGTCCGAAATGACGATCGCAGAATCGTGTTTGTGTGGACTTAGTCGAGTGTTTTACCGTGATCATTCGATCTCAGCGTGTCTTCGTAAAGTTTCTTTCACGATTCTATTCGGTATTCAAGAAATGTGCAGCAGATTGACGACCACTGAATTGAAATTGTCCTTGGGAACGAAATATTTCCTTCGAGGGGAAAACAAGAAATGTCTTTCGAGACAAATAATTCCCTACTGGGAACGAAATATTTTCGGCAAGATTTCCGCACGGGTCAAGATTTTCATTATGCATACGGTCCTTTGACTGAAACACGAGCGAAATACGGAAAATCAGATCGGTAGAATTTCTGACTGAAATATGGAAAATCGAACATTTCCTGTATGCATAGTGAAGTAGGGACCTGTGCGGAAATCATTCCGAGAGTTCAATCCTAATGAGTTGGCGTTCGAGAATACACTAACGGGCCGAGCATGTAGAAATATTATGTCAATCTGCAAAGGTACATCTGTTGTGAATGTACTACATCAAGCCCATCAAGCAATCATGAACAGATGCCTAGTGCTTGTGTACAAAGTAGTAGACATCGTGCCATTTCGCAATTTAAGAGACAGGGAACTATCGAGACAGTCAAGGTGAACTGTGAAAAGAATTATATGTTGTTTAAGATGTAGAGAATTTAAGAAGGAAAAACTGCAAAATAATGAAACAATCAGCACCAGCATCATGAGTTTTAATCAAAATTTGAGTGTATTTTAAAAAAATGGTATGTTCTTTATGTCCATTATATCCAAAGACAAGATACATTAAAATCAGAAGAACCAGAATTGCATTGTATAACATAACAAAAAGCAGTATTATGTTTTCCGAAGATGTTGAATTAAGCCCTGGTCCTGAGGCAATAATTTGTGATGAGTCAGATAACACCTTTGACTCCAGACTAAATAGGCTTGGCTTAACACCTTTAGATGTTGGTGGAGGGGTGATTGTTTCTTTCAGACTGTGTCACATCACTTATATGGTCTATGGTGATGCTAGTGATATTCGTGCAGCTGATGTTCATTTACCACAACATCCTGAAAGATTCATTGAAAGCATTGTGGATCCATCATGGGTTCACTATTTAGCAACAATGAGTATGTCAGGAACATGGGCTAACATGTTATTATACAAGCTGTAGCTGATGCAATGAATTTGAAAATTCATGTGATTGAATCAAGTCAAACTTTTTTCTGATAGTCCTGTGGTTGAACTGGCAAATATTTTGCAAAAGCTAAGACCTGTATTTATTAGACACACAAGTGAAATACATTGTTTCAACTGTAACTCTTAAAGGAAATGCAGTGGAAAGAAAAAGCGAAAAGTTAAATTCTTTTATTTTAAGCAAACTGACCATAAGAGAGAAAGTAATTTTCTTGGCTCAGAACAAAGGAAAAAGGGAATGTTTACAGCTGCTCATAGAAATACTCAAGACAATACAAGGCCAAATCTAAATGAAGCCAGTTGTAATGAGCAAAGGAAATATGAAAATTCTTCATTAATTTTGTTACTGAGCAAATAGCACCTAAGACTTGCAAAATGTAAGGCTAAGAACAATGCATATATGAAAAGTTATAGGATATAAGATTTCTGTAGAACAAACGGCAAAAAAGCCATGCATATACAGTGTATGAAAGTATACATGAAAATTTATAGGGTATCTAAGAGCTCTCCAGAGAAAAAGGCAGAAAATAATGCTTATATGAAAGAATGCATGAAACATTATTGGGAATCCAAGGCCTGTCCAGTGAAAAAGGCAGAAAACAATGCCTATACGGTCATTTCGTGAATACTGATTACACCAGTTCCTGGAACAGGTTCCCTCAGTCGGTCAAAATGACTGGTACACAGAAAAGCCCCTAGTACCTTTTAAGACACAACTTTCAAAGCTTAAAATAACAGCTGGTTAGCTACCACTCATAATGACTAACAAATTAACTTGCATTTTCTATGCTCATAATAACAATTACTGTTATTTCATTTCAGATGAAACACTTGAAGGCTATGTCCACTTGATAAGTGGAGCTAAAACTGCTACAAATTGTTCAACCAAGTACTTTGACCTGAAACTGCAAACAACGGAAAGTGATACTTTATGTATAGTGTGCTACTTACCAGAAAAGCGACAAAAATTACAACAATCCCAGCAGAGTAAATCACCTGTTAAAATCTCTGGACTTTTTAAGGCTAAACGAAAGAGGTCCAACTCCCAAAATGAAGAGTACACAGTACATAAAAGGGCAAGAATTACCTCAGTGGATCTTGAATTCCAATGTGATGTTAAAGATGACATGATGAAGTCTGAAAATGAACAGCCCATACTCCATGGTGAAAAGATGAGGTACAAAAAGATTCCATGGTAGCAGACAAAACCAGTTCAATGAAACCAGTTCTAAGGGAGGATAGCATCGACAAGATTCATGTTGGCAAGTGCTACCACATTGAGAATTGCAAAGTTAGGGTCTTTGACGACTCCAAGTTCCTCAACACAGACAAATTTACCAGAATAACTGAAATTGATCAAATCCGTAACATCAACCTGGCGACACCAAAATTACAAGACAACATCATTACTGCCCATTGTCTTGGAGTGGGCATCAAACACACCACCTCTAGTTGCATTTGTTGCTATAAAACCATTGAAGATGTATGGATAGTTGATGACACAGTTACCTGTCCCAACTGCAACGTGACTCTCATGAAAGATGTTCTTCAAACAAAAAGTTGTTGCTTAACTGCTCATGAAAATTGGCGAAAAGCAGGTCAACTATACAGCCTTCAATGACGCCATCCAAAGCTTCTTGTCCATCATCAAATGTGAAACAAGCTTATCCAGAATAACTTCTGCAGAACTGTCAAAGCTTTTCTTTAATGCTGGAGCGCAAAAGGTGATGTTAGACCAAAGCACAAGACTCATTGCTCAGTTCTTGCCATCCACCCAACCTTGACTGATGTGACATGACCATTTCATTCAATGTTGCTCTTACGCTTATCAAATTAGCATCAAACAATGGAGTTTCGGGTCAAAAGTTTGAAGGCAGTCGTTTTATTTTGCACCTTTAAGTTGTTGTTCAATGGGAAAAATGACTCAGTGCTTGCCATCCATGTGAGCTTAACTGATATGATATAACTATTCTGTTCATTGTTGTATTTGTGTTATTGTCAACACAACTTTTAATATTTGTAAAGTATGTTTGATTAATAGTTCAGTTCAAAGACAGTCAGAAAATGTTTAATTACAGGGATTTTTGTACAGTGGATGATACTGCATAAGCAACCTACTCTTGGGCAGGCTTACTTCTGTTGGTTTATTTTCATCCATAAGGCAATTGTACAATTGCATTGCTCAATTTTTTTCGTCTTCTTAAGGTTTGCAGATGTGATTGGTATCGTTGTTGTGTTGTATAATAATTATTATCAATAGAATGTTTGACTGAAGTTCAAGACAGGTATTTCAGTTTTGCTGTCACTTACATATAGTTCATACACCATGAATCTCCACTTAAAATCTCTGTATTCAAACTTTTCCAACATCTATGGATGCATCATCAAATAGTCAGTTTCTACGCCTACTTTGGCTACACAGATATTTTTCCCCCCACCCCGCCAAAAGAATTTGATGTTAGAATTGTTGAGTATTAAGTGGATACTGTAATGTACACATGTCATTGAACTAATTGCATACTGTTTGGTGATCAGAAAATGGGGTCCCATTACATTAAAGCTACCCACTTCTTTACAAAAAAACGGCTCCACTTTAAGCTTTCCGTTCTTCTATTTCGTTCTATCTCATAATATATTCGTATGAAAAAGTGTGCTATACAAATACATCGTCATCATCATAATTATATTCTATTATGCTGTAGCCACATACAGTCCTTGACTGTCTATTTTTCTGAATAGGGTTTGTATCAGAGGTGGTAAAAATTACTCAACTATGAACAATACCATTTATTCTTCAGTTTAGACTTATAATCAAGTCATGGTTGCACAGCCACAGGATCTTGAAATTCCCTTACATTGCCCTGACAAATGTAAAATTTCCCTTTCCAACTAAATTAGAAAAGTCCAAAATTAGTCCTGGTAATGGCCTCCAACCTCTCCTAACAGCCTACCTCTCCACCCATTTATTTAATATGCTTTCCAAAATTCACATACAGTGTACATGGATTTATAGTTTCTTAAAATAACAAGGTTATGGAAGAAGGATTGATTTTCTTGGATACCCAAAATCAGGTAATCAGCCATTTAATTCTACCAAACCAACACATTTCATGTCACATTCTTGACCACACCAAACCATCACTAAATTGGCAAGAAATAAATTAGTAGTCTTAAATTTCACTTTTCCCTTAATTCTCTCAAATACTTAAACTTTCCCTTACTTGATTTGAAATTCCCTGACTTTTCACTGACCTTGAAGAATTTTTTTCCCTTACCATTTTCTTACCTGTGGCAATCATGCTAGTGCAGTTATTTGTCCATACAGTTAGTGTGGAAAATCATGACTGAAAGTATAGGCCATTTAGGAAACCTTAAAGACTTTGTTATTACATAGAGCACCCTTGCAATGAACATATAAGAAAGATCACTAAAAAGTTTAGCATTACAAACTTCAGTTTCTCCCTTATAGAGTTTTTCTAATGAAAAAGGTCAACTGTGTATTGTGGTTGTCATTAAATATTTGTATTTGACATCATAAAAATGATTTAAACAGCATTAAGGAAAAAGGTTAAGATGTTATGCCTAATTTTGCAATGTAGGGCTTAAATTAACTTTTCATTTGTGGGAAAAGGGTGGGGGCTAAGAGAGTAACTCCCAGGGATACTTGGAACTCAAAGGTAAAAACCCATTTTGAAATGGCTATGGAACTTGTTTGTCCCCACGAAACCTTGTAATTACTTAATACATATATGTAGGAAAGAAATATAGCAAAGAGAAATACTACTCAGAAGTCAGTAATGACAACTGTTTTATTTACAAATACTTGCACTGATCACTGATAATACTGCAGAACCAGTCACTTATTGTTTGGTATGTTTTCTGTTGAAAATGCTGAACATAAAGTGCTACATCAAACAAATCTACAATATATTTTCACTGTTGCAATGATATCAGATCACATAATTATAAATAATTGCTATCACAACTGCAACCTCTGTATTGGGAATTTCTTTAAAACGGAAGGCAATCGTTTCACTACGAAAAATACCTACTTGCATTCTCATTGCAGTATAAATACTACGTGACTGTCATCTTTCATTTCTTTGCGGTTGGTTTCTGTTTCCCCTTTCATGAAACTTTTTCACGACGATATGGTAATCTGTTTCCTCGTTCGTCCTCTGATTCTGTCTGTACGCTGTTGCCATGACTGGATTTTCCTTAAATTCTGAATCTGTTTTCATTGCAGTTTGCCTTGTGATGATCATATTTTCCAGTGTATCTCAATCTTTTTGAAGTCGTTCCTACTCGGTTTCCGTTCTAAGTCTCTCATGTCCTGTATAGCTAAAACGAGTCTTTGTTACTATCTATAACAAATTCAATTTCCCATCTAACTTGATTGCATTCCTGGTCCTTTTCCTTGCTGTTTCTTTGCCTTTTTTGAGCGAGCAGTTGTTGTCTCTGCCGCGATGTCTCTTGTTATCGTCCCTACCGTAGTTTCTTAATCTATTCTTTGAGTCGCCGCTTCCCGTGCGCTGATTTTTGCGGCATTCAAACTTACTCGACGACGATCCCTCGCCGCTCTTTCTTGTATATCTCGGAGATCTTCTTGCTGAGATGTACTTCCAGGGTTAGTGAAATCGGTTTCCACAAAATTCACATTATTTTCAAAACATCATTCACGGAATTCGAAATGGCGGAAATTCACATGAAGTAATGTTGCCAGGTAACCTGGCCTGCAAACGGACACCTTTAAAATATATATATATATATATATATATAATATAAATATACATATATATATATATATATACATTTAGAAAACAGTCCTAAGAAAGTACGCGCGCTGATTGGTTAGAAATCGTGTTTCTATAACTCGATAGAAACACAGAACTAGCACGAGCTGTTGACGTAATGATGACGCGAGCAAAGAGAATTTACATTTTGATAATCAAAGCTAACAAGTTGCTTTTCTTTTTTTTCGTCGCGGTGTTTTCTAAAAGAAATAAAAAACATGTTCTTCGTGTTTCTATTGAGTTTTAGTATAAATCTACTAGCGTTCTATCACAAATGCCGCGCTCTGATTGGCTACGCTACTCACTATCTATTCTGTGATAGATAGCGAGTAGCGTAATGGCGGCCGCTTGTTCACGTTTTCGAAGTGTCCATAAAGAAGATTTAGACAGTTTACTGGTCGAGGCTGTTCCAGAAAAGACAAAGTTTTGAATGACTAGTAGATTTATACTAAAACAATTAGATTATTCGCTCTCGATTTCTATGCGTGATAGTTGACTCGGGCTGCGCCCTCGTCAACTATCACGCGATAGAAATCTCGAGCTCATAATCTAATTGTTTAATAGAAACACTCGTGAAAGTTTGGGAGAACTCGAAAAAGCTGTGGAAACACTCGCCCGCGGCTCGTGTTCCCACAGCATTTCTCGTTCTCCCAAACTTTCACTCGTGTTTCTATAACTCGATAGAAACACGGTACATGTTTTCTATTTCTTAAATATAAAAACTCTCGGCTCGATTTACTCGCGCTTGCGAGCCACGTGGTCTGACCGAAAGCGACACGATTAGTAACCTCGCTACGCTCGGCCTTCGGCCTCGCTTCGCGAGGAATAAAAACTCTCGGCTCGATTTACTCGGGCTTGCGAGCCACGTGGTCTGACCGGAACCGACACGATTAGTAACCTCGCTACGCTCGGCCTTCGGCCTCGCTTCGCGAGGAATGAAAGAAATTGTTCCAAAAAGAGATCTCTGATCAAGATATGGTTCAAGATCGGCCGCTGTAGGTTGTAAACAAGCTGCCAACGATGATGAAAGATGTCAGAGTTTCGGGCTGGTTTTTTCCAACATTTGCACAAATTATTCCGTGATATTGATGCCATAACCTACCTCAAACCACCTGACTTCACAAATCGACAAATATTAACGCCAATATGTGGCTACGGCAAAGAAACCTTTCTTCGACATATTTCCATCGGTCGCTGTACGAGCATATAAAGTTACATGCGACAACTTCGCAAATGCAGCCACGTCGTTACCGCAGCACTTCTTGATCACAATAAAGTCCAAAAAACAGATCTTAAACCACTGCGGCTTGTTAAAAGTGAATGAAGTCCTCCATTACAATAGCTGCCAGTTCCATCTGTAAGCACGAAATTCTTACGGATCGACTCAACAAAATACAGCTGCGACTTCTGTAGTAAACAAACCACGAACGTATTCTTTCATTGTACGTTCGCATGAATATGTGTTGACTTTTCCTGTAAAACAGCTTTTATAAGTTATCATGAAATGAGTGCAAAAACTCGTGTTTTGAAGTGCTGCTGTTTGTTGTTTGACTGAACTGAGTTTTGAGAAAGTTCAGCGCTATTAAATCGTGAGTCATGAATGGCTGAATGTCGTCAGCACTGTCCTTTATACTCTGATAAAGTACAGCAATTTGAGCCAATCAGCGAGCTTGTAAGAATACGTCCAACACTCTCATTGGTTCAAAAGACAAAGGCTGTCAAACCATCAAAGTTCGAACGCAAAGCACTGAAAAGTTGTTTTTGAACGCGAGATTTTTTCAGCTCAGTCAAGATATTTTTAAACATTCTCAAGTCTTAAATTAATCGAAATCCAGTCAAATTATGGCCCATGAAGATAATAAGAGGAAAAAACCATTTGTGGAATTTAGCAGAAGAAAACAAACAAGACGAACTGCTTAGCTTGTTGCTGAACTGACTAAAGACAGTGTGCCATGTTTTCTGAATGACAACGCTCAGTTTATGTCAATGCGAGAACTGCTGTTTTTTTTGTGCTTTTAGTCTCTGCTTTAATGATTATGTTGTGGAGAGATGAATTCGACACACAAGCAAATTTCTGTGTGTTTGATCCGTACTGTTTGTCGTTTTTACTAACTGCGACGTAAGGGAGCTCAAATTAAGCAACCAAGACTACAACGCCGAGTACTGTACCAGTGGCAAAAGTGGATTTGTCTTCCTCTTGTACTGTTGACGGTAGGCAAGTTTCATATCGTTTTCATTTTTCTTTGAAACTGTAGAATTTTCCACTTAGTCCGTTTGCAGTCCATTTCGAATTTTTGCCGTCAACCTTCACGACTTCAGCGGAGAAGACTTGTAAATTGGTCACTTCACATTGTTGTTTTGCATAGCTTGGCACTGAAACCAACCGAACTCTATTTTGCCCGGCAATTTTATTGTTTCATTCAAAAAAGCCTTTGTTTGATGGTGTTCCTGGTTGATATCGTAGTCCTGTTTTTCTTAATTTAACTCCCCATTTTTACAAGTGCTGACTAAGTTGTTTAACTCGGTCTCTATATCTACATTTTCCTAGAGCTCCTCATCTTCGCATTCTTGTAAGTGTAAGGGATGCTTTGTTCGAGCTCGTTCAGAATATTTTACGAAAAGCTAGTAAACTCTTTGAAAAATTCCGCCACGTTTTTCACTGCGCAAAGCTGGGGGATGACGCGAGCACCGTCCTTTATACTCTGATAAAGGACGCTGTTTGGACCAATCATATCGCGCGTAGTATCGGGACTGTATTATAATTAAGAAATAGAAAACATGTACCGTGTTTCTATCGAGTTATAGAAACACGAGTGAAAGTTTGGGAGAACGAGAAATGCTGTGGGAACACGAGCCGCAGGCGAGTGTTTCCACAGCTTTTTCGAGTTCTCCCAAACTTTCACGAGTGTTTCTATAACTCAATAGGAACACGAAGAACATGTTTTCTATTTCTTTTAGAAAACACCGCGACGAAAAAAAGAAAAGCAACTTGTTAGCTTTGATTATCAAAATGTAAATTCTCTTTGCTCGCGTCATCATTACGTCAACAGCTCGTGCTAGTTCTGTGTTTCTATCAAGTTTTAGTATAAATCTACTAGTGTTCTATCACAAATGCCGCGCTCTGATTGGCTACGCTACTCACTATCTATTCTGTGATAGATAGTGAGTAGCGTAATGGCGGCCGCTTCTTCACGTTTTCGAAGTGTCCGTGAAGAAGATTTAGGCAGTTTACTGGTCGAGGCTGTTCCAGAAAAGACAAAATTTTGAAGGACTAGTAGATTTATACTAAAACAATTAGATTATTCGCTCTCGATTTCTATGCGTGATAGTTGACTCGGGCTGCGCCCTCGTCAACTATCGCGCGATAGAAATCTCGAGCTCATAATCTAATTGTTTAATAGAAACACGATTTCTAACCAATCAGCGCGCGTACTTTCTTAGGACTGTTTTCTAAATACATATATAAAAACTCTCGGCTCGATTTACTCGGGCTTGCGAGCCACGTGGTCTGACCGAAGGCGACACGATTAGTGGCCTCGCTTCGCGAGGAATAAAGAATTCCACAGTCTGCATATTTTTTATAAAAAATAGATTTGTTATCAATTCTTATCTCTTTATTATTCCAGATTACATAATGGGCATAATTAATATCAGAGAAAGCATTTCTAAAATCTGCCCACCATTCAAGTAGCTGCGGATAAAAACCGTTTAAACTTAAATTTAGATCTCTTACGTCATAATTACATTTTAAGAGCAGAGTCCCTCCATATTTTTTCAAATGAAATGTAAAATACGACTTCCATGGACCTACCCGCTCATCAAGTATCCGTGAAATCCAAGACAGCCTTATTGCTTTAATTTGGGTTTCGAGATCCGTAAGATTCAGGCCACCGTTCTTCAGCGTGTTAATAACTGAGAGTCTAGTCACTTTATCTGGACCTTTCCACAAAAATTTATATACCATCCTCTCCATCTGTTTAATAATTTCTTGTGGGGTTTCCAATATTGTAGAAACAGATAAAAGCTTTGGTATAAGGAACGATTTTATAATGGTCACTTTGCCAAACAAGGATAAACCCCTCAAACTCCATAGGTTGATCGTTTTTTGAATGTCGCTTAATCTTTCATGAAAGTTTTGTTTTATGACCTCTCCTGGGTCACACGAGAAATGAATTCCAAGCGTTTTAACTCCAGTACACCATTCAAGGCCCAGAGGTTTCTCTAATGAATTCTTATTTGCCCCAATCCACATCGCTTTAGTTTTTGAAACATTCATTTTTAAACCAGAGCATTTTTCAAAATCGTTCAGGATTTGCATGAAGATTTCTACAGAAGAGGTGTTCGCCAGAGTAACAGTCATATCATCAGCATACAGGAGTGTTTTAATTTCGTCATTATCGATTTTTATGCCTTCAACGTGCTCATTTGTCCGAAGAGATGTAGCCAAAATTTCAATTGCCACAATAAATAGATAGGGTGACAAAGGGTCGCCTTGCCTTACACCTCTTTCTAACTTAAAAGGTTTCGAAAATAATCCATTGTTTATAACACAACTCGAAAGATTATTGTAGAAGGTTTTAATCCATCTTATCAGGGTCGGACCAAAATTAAAGGCCTCTTTCAAAGTCTATAAACAGTAGAATACCAGGTAACTTTAACGATTCAGTGTAATCGATAATGTCGAGGATTGAGCGAGCCACTCTCCAATAAATCTACCCTTGATAAAACCGGATTGATTATGGTGGATTATTTGAGGAAGAACGGTTTTTATTCTGTTGGCAATGACCTTAGAAGCAAGCTTGGAGTCAACATTGACTAATGAAATCGGTCTCCAATTTTCCAAAAACATTCGATCTTTACCTTTTTTATCAATTAATGTGATAATTGTTTGTTTTTGTGAATTTGACATTTCTCCCGAGTCAAAAGAGCAGTTAAAGGCATCGGTCATAAGCTCACCTACAGAGTTCCAAAAAGTTTTGTAAAACTCGGCAGGTATACCGTCATTACCAGGAGTCTTTCCATTTTCAAAAGTATCCAGTGCTTTGACACATTCTTCAATAGTTATTCGTCCTTCACAACTTAGTCTTTCTTCCTCGGACAGTTTTGGAATGCTAGCGTGACCAAGAAAGTGTTCCAATTTGTCGTGCTGCACCGTATTGATTTTCCTACTGTACAGACTTTTATAATAATTCGAAGAGGAGTCTATTATTTTTTCATAGCTGGTAGTAATAACTCCACTTAGACAAAGTTTCTAATGTGTTTCCTTGTATGATTTCTTTTCTCCAGACTTAAAAAATACTTTGTACTTTTCTCCCCATGTTCATGCCATCTTGCCCTTGAGCGCACAATTAAGCCATTGGCTTTTTCATCATAAAATTTTTCTAACTCAGTCTTACACTTATCCAGAATCTCTTCAAATTCTTCACAAGGATTTTGTTGAAGTTGTATTTGAGCAGCTTGGAATTTCTTCTGCAAACTTTCCTCTTTCTCTCTCTTAGTTCTTGCTAGCTCTTTTGAGTATTGCATTGAAAAAAGACGAACCTTATATTTAATCCAATCCCAAGCAACTCTTTTATCTGAGAAATCTTTCCCTTCTTCTTTCCATATCTCCAGATTCGTTTTCATTAGATGAATAAAATTTTCATCTGACAGAAGCGATGTGTTCATTTTCCAGAAACCCGGCCCTTTTTTAGTCTCCTCAAACCCTTGCAAATGAGGTACAATCGCCGAATGGTCCGTTTTAATGGCTGCAATAATGTCTACATTTTTAATCAAGTCCTGGAGTGTGTCTGAAATGAGCCAATAATCTAATCTGCAAAAGATAAATGGAGATTTTTGGCACCATGTAAAACTTTTTTTCTTTGAGTTTTTTACCCTCCATATATCATGCAAATTGAATGTCCTTAAGATTTCTTCGATGCGTTCAACAATTTTCTTCCTGGTCATTATTATCCCGCCTTGTTTATCCAACATCGGATTCATAGGACAGTTAAAGTCCCCTCCAATAATTATTTTATCTTCATAAGCAAGGTCTTCTCTTTTAAGGACGGCAAGTAGATGATCATAAAATTGTGCGGCATGATTATCATTGTTTGGACCGTAAACGTTAAATAAATAAAAGTTTTCGTCATTGATTTGTGCTTGAATTCCAATATATCTACCAGCGGGATCAACATATTTCTGTTTTATTTTACAATCAAAGCCATTTCGTAATAATATCGCAACACCTCTTGCATTACTGCTCCCATGGGCGAGTTCTAAAGGTGCGCCCCATTCAGCTTTCCATTGTTTCTCTTTGTCACGCGTAGAATGTGTTTCTTGAAGAAAGATTATATTTGCATTTTGTTTTCTACACCATGCAAATATTGAACGTCGTTTCTTAAAGTTACTCAAACCTCTTACATTCAGAGATAGCATTTTGAAAAACACATAAACAGACACTTATAAAAACACAAACATAACGAAATTTGGATGAAAAAAGTTTCCGAGAACATATTAACGGAATCTTTACTGCTGGAGTCTCGCATCCTTTGCTCCAAACAGCCGTGTCCGGTCCTAAACGTTACATGGCTTTTCTTTTTTCCAAATAAATAAATATAAGTATTTCCTGGCTTAGTTTTTGATTTTCAACAACTAATAAGCGCATTAGGATAAAGCCCCTAAATATATTACTAAGTATACTATGACATAAAATAAATACATGATTACTCATCTGGCAAGAAAAAAGATTTCAATTTCGATGAATCTTTAACTTTGTAGAGAATACGCGCAGGGACGGACCAAGGAATATAAGCGAAGTCCACCTCTTCTCGAGCGCGAATTTCGTTAATATGACTCTCCTTCAGCCTCTTTCGATCGTCTCTCACTTTCTTCGACACGTCGTCAGAGATGTAAAGATTTGCCTCCAAGAAAGGATTATCTTTTAGGGCCGACGCGGCGCTGCGGAGAATGTACTGTTTATCTGTGTAGCGTAGTAAATACACGTGGATGGGTCTTGCTAGAGGTGGAGCTGTATTTTCCTTGATATTTTGTCTTCTTATATTTGTTCGATGAGCACGCATTATTTCCAGGTCGCCTTCCAAGTTCATATGCTGACTCAAAATGCTGCTGACGATATCTTGACAAGAGGAATCTTTCTAGGCACCTTCTGGAATATTCCATATAACAATATTGTTCCTTTTCGACCGGTTCTCAAGGTCTTCGAATTTTCTTTCTAAAGTGGCAACGTAAGCGGAATCCGGTTTATCACTCAAGGTAGCCTTTACCATCTCGACTTCTTTATTAGTAAATTCAAGACCTTGCTTTAAGTCGTTAATCTCACCCGACAAGTTAGCTGTTATGGACTCGAGTTGCTGAAGTTTAACGCACAGGACATCATGGCGGCTTTGGCTTTCTGAATCAAGCTTGTCGATTTTCCCTGCCAAGCTCTTGACCAATTGAGTTAGTTCTTCTAAATTGCTATCAGTCGGCATTTCTTCTTGTAAATTGGCTGCCCCTTTCCGTAGCCGTAAATTTCTACTCATACTTGCCAGGATAGAGAAAAAAAAAATAGCTTAGGAGCGGAGCACGGAGTGACACGTCCTCACGCTTAGGGAGTCATGCCCATTATATGTCACAGTATAGTTGTTCAGAAACTTTTCAAAGACCAGTCACATTAAACATGCATGGTTCCACCCAGAGAGATGATATAGGAAGAAGTACACTATATGGTAAAACAGACAGGGCTTTGTAAAGAATGATCACACTTCATGCATGGTTCAGTGCACGGATAGACTATTTTTATCAGG
Source organism: Ricordea florida (assembly GCA_949710005.1). Classification (NCBI taxonomy): domain Eukaryota; kingdom Metazoa; phylum Cnidaria; class Anthozoa; order Corallimorpharia; family Ricordeidae; genus Ricordea; species Ricordea florida. The sequence goes on along the minus strand of OX453273.1, from coordinate 23,683,679 downwards.
AATGTATATAGCAAAACAAAAAGTACCATAGCAGAATACTGTTCATTGAAATGAACTTTTCAAAATAATGTCCACACGGAACGTCAAATTCTCCGTTGAATTATTTTCACGTTCAGCTTTCGCTCCTCCATGTCATTTTTATTGGATTTTGAACTCCTTTATTTAGGACACAGTTTTTCAATTTCAAAGATACTGCACTTTAAAAGTTAAAGACAAAAAGAAGAGGCAAAATTCGTACCATTGTGGAGAGCTCCCAAAGTACAACACCAATGACCAACTGAAAAATGAAAAAAATAAGCCTAGAATCATCCCGTCCATCGAGGAGAAATAATTATCTTAAAGTTTTTAGAACCGCAGTGTGTAATTTGAAATTTGATTTTGGCTTGTGTGAAAGGGTTAAAAGGCAGTGAATCAAATTCTGACTAGAGATATGGCTGTGTATACAGAACCACATTTTATAACTTAACGTCAGTTTGGCATAAAAGGGAAGTGCTGAAAGTTCGGTAGATATTGCATGACTTAGGTTTTGGGCAAGATTTCCGCACCGATCCCTACCTCATAATACATGCAGCAGATGATTTGTTTAGGGTAATGCACATGTAAACATTTCTTGTTATTGCAGAATAAAGCAGTATGGCTACAGCATGCATAATGAAGTAGGGACCTGAGCGGAAATCATTCCCGGTTTTGCTCTGGCAGTGAAAAGTTTAATGTTTCAAGCAAATTGATTGAGTAGAATTTTACTCTCTAAGTTAAGGTGGTACACTTTAGAGCCATATTACATTACCTATAATCTGGAAAGTCAGAAACTAAGTTTTGCCGTGTCATATGTACATGGCCACCGCATTTAAGGGAAGTACACAAGTTTACTCTTATGTGTATACATACACGTCACATTTAGAGGTGTAAATATTGTTGTACACTGCTTCTGGTGCCATCCACTTGATGGGAGGTTTTCGTATACCTCACCATAAATATGTCGCGTTTGTCCAAGATGTGAAATCTTCATCACCTTATTCTCCCCAATGAGAACATTGCGTGAATCCACCGCTGGCCAGGAAACTCTTTGGATAAAACAAACAAATTAGTTTAGAGCGCCGTTTACACTTAAGATCTTCGTTGTAATGCGGTGCTTTTTTCGCCCCAAAGCCCCACCTTTAAATCTCGCGAATAAACAAGTTAGGCCGGATGTTCACGGTTAGACTGAACTAAGTATTGATTTAACACTTTCACAGTTTTGGTTAAGAATCGCGGCAAAATTGCATTGGCTAGAGTTCGAACTCTGGCCATATCGCAGGTACAACTTCAAATCGCTTCTTTGAGCGACAATATTAGCAGGAAGTTTAGCCCACAGCACAGGTGTTCAGTGGTGTATGAAAGTTCGTTTGAGAATCCAAATCAAACTGGTTTCCAGGGTCTTCTCGGTTTTGCTTTCTCAAAATGGCGGCTTTTTTGGAGACTTTTGAAAAAGTAACACCGAGAAGAACGAGGAACCGGAACGAGAGCCCAAATCGCTTTCGGTTTGATCGGCTCCATATATCGTCAGTACTAAGACTATTCCTACTCAAAGCCCTGTGTTTCCTTAAAAAGGTAATTGTCTGATTATTGAATTAACCTCAATAAATGGAAACTCGTTTGTCAAGACATGAAGAGCCAAGTATTCTCCCCTGAGCGTTTCAGAGTATATCACTACAAACTCTGTTTTATTGAATAAATGCACCGTGGGACCCCGTAAATATGGTCACCAATGGGTCCAAAAAGTTGGCCGCATCAACGGGTGGCCGTAATACCTGGTTGGGCCGTAATGAGAAATCTATCGCATTCGCACTTCCTGATTTGCTTAAGTGGATGTTGAAGTCAAGATTTAGTACTTTTATCATGAAGAGGGAACAGCGTTGCATGCTTTGTAAAGTAAATCAGCTCTTTGATCAGCAAATGACAGAGATCAATAAAATTGACATGTCAAAGGCATTTTGGTTTGCCGAATTTAGCGCGGGTGGCCGTATCAACAGGGTGAAATTATAAAGGATTCTACAGTTTGGAATTTTAAAATGTGTTCTTTGGCCTTATTAACGGGTGACCAGTTTAACGATTTTATTTTATAAGAAATTAAAATGTACTGCCTCTCTGCCGGGCCGAATGAATGTAAGCCTTTAATAACGAGGTGACCATATTACCGAGGTGGCCGTAAGGCGGGGTTCCATGATATGTTGGTCTGTTTTGCCGTTTTCTCTGAAATAAACGTCATCAGGAGTGATTTACGTCATTGAAATGCACACTGCGGGAATCAGAGGTAATGAACATGTTCACATCTTGCATAATATTACATTATATTTATAACATAAGCCGAGAAATTTAGGAGATTTGATTGTAATATATAGATTTTACTGTAAGAAGCTATTCTAGGTACATATCCGATAGCTTTTGCGAAGACCTTTCTCTTGTCCCGTGGCACATGGTACACTTCTTTGATGACATCGATTCCCAAGTGGAAACATTTAATTCTCTCTTCTTAGACGTGTTGGATCAGCATGCGCCTATCAAACGTATAAAGATCAAATCCCGCTCTAATCCGTTCGTAACACCTGAAATAAAGCAGCTCATGAAAACCAGGGACTGCTGGCATAAGAAAGCCATTCAAACCAATGACAGACTATGCTGGAACGGATATCGCTTCTTTCGACAAGAAGTGAAACGAGAACTGAAGCTTGCTGAAAAAATCCATGTAAGGAACGAAATAGCTAACAGCAGAGGAAATACAAATGCCATTTGGAAGATCTTAAATCGATGCATGTCTCGAGGTGTTGCTAAACGTCCAAATACTTTGGAGGACCATAAGACGTTGGCAAATAAATTCAACAAGTATTTCACATCAGTAGGCGAACTTACTGCCTATAAAGCGAACTTGCTAACAAAGGAACAAGGTTTCGATAAAGAATGTGGTCCTAGGGAGGAAAGTATGGAAACCGGCCTACATGCTGAACAAAAAGGATTTGAGTTTCAAAATGTAAAAGAAACTGATGTCAAGTCTGCTGTTAAGAGTTTAGCTTCTAACAAAGCGTCAGGATATGATAAAATCTCTGCTCGAGTCCTGAAAGACAGTTGTGACTGCATCGCACCTGTGATCTCTAGACTGGTAAATGGTTCGTTTCAAATGGCTGCCTTTCCCAAAGCATGGAAAATTGCTGAGGTGATACCGGTACCTAAAGAAGGCAATTCAGAAGAACCGGCTAACAATAGACCGATATCATTGTTACCCATTCTATCGAAAGTAAGTGAGAGACTGGCACTCAAGCAGTTTGTGGAATTTTTAACAACGAATGATAAACTGTCGCTCTATCAAAGTGGTAATAGGAAAATGCATTCGACAGAAACTGCCTTCATTAATGTTTCAGACAATCTTTTAAAAGCAATTGACGAAAAATCAGCCTCGTTACTTGTACTGCTTGATATGTCAAAAGCTTTTGACAGTCTTAATCATAATCTATTGTTAGAAAAACTACGAAAACTTGGCCTTAAAGCTTCGGCGGTTTCCTGGTTTAGCAGTTATCTATCTAGCAGATATCAAAGGGTACGATACGAAGATTCAGTTTCAGAAATGTTACCTTTAACAAATGGAGTACCTCAGGGATCAATCTTGGGTCCAGTGCTTTTTACAATTTATATTAATGATTTAATTAGTGCTATTACCTACAGTCAAGCTGCCGCGTATGTTGATGATAGTCAATTGTACTTTAAATTTTCTGTATCAGCTTCATCAAGTGCTATGGCAGCTGTAAACCAAGATCTTAGGAATATCAGCAAATGGTGCGCAACAAATGCTCTACTCATAAACCCTGACAAGACAAAACTAGTGGTTGTTGGCTCAGCACAACTTATTAAGAAGCTACCTCCTATTTCATTGTCTTTGTTAGGCAAAACTATTTCACCAGTTCCGTTTGCCAAGGATCTAGGGGTATATATTGACCAATGTCTCACTTATGATGTACATATCTCTAAGACAGCTTCTAGTTGCATGAACCAGTTGGTACATATCAGAAGAATTAAACATCTCTTAGACAAGAAAACACTATTATTACTTATAAATAGCTTCGTTTTCAGTAAATTGTTTTATTGTTCCTCAGTGTGGGGGAACACATCTAAACGTAATCTACACAAACTACAGTTGGTGCAGAACTTTGCAGCCAGAGTTGTATTAGGGTTAAGGAAGTTTGACCATATATCTCAGGGTCGGAAATCCCTTAGATGGTTAGATGTTACAGAGAAAGTTTTATTTAATGATTTAGTTTTAGCATTCAAATGTGTAAATGGTCTAGCTCCAGATTATTTAGTTAAATATTTTGTTAAACGTTCAGCAGTTCACAATAGGAACACAAGGGGATGTAATAATTTTGTGGTTCCCCGATGTAGACTGTCAACAGGACAAAGGGCGTTTTCCTATCGGGGTCCAAGGGAATGGAATGGGCTAGCTGAGAACATTAAAAATATCAAAGAAATTAATAGTTTTAAGAAGACTCTTTTTAAGAATATGTTTTATAACAGTTAATTGAATTTTAAATTTAAATTGTTATTGTAAATAAGTTTTTAGTATTTTTTAATAGTTAGTTTATTGTGACTGAAAAGCCCTGTTAAAGGGAGTTCCAATAAAGTATGTATGTATGTATGTATGTATGTATGTATGTATGTAGATTTAGCCAAGCCTAAAAGCGGGGCTCCCGTTAGTACTTTCATTTCACTTTAAACTGTAAAAGCATTCGAAAATATTGCGAAGGAATTCACAAACGTTTTTAACCATAGTTAAGTGTCGAGGTCGGTTAACTTGCTATGATTTTTGTCTAAACTTTCGTCTGCCATAAGTACGGTCTTTCTACCTACAAAGTCATGGAGTATATTCTACAAAAAACACAAATTATCAATGTACTGTATTCTATTCCTGATGAAATTAACCATTCTATTTGCGTAAATGTATTTAAAAGATTTGTACACGCTACTAGGAAATGCAGGACACAACTCTTGTCATTTTCGTGTTAAAACGAGCACCTCGGTAAAATAAATGTTTACTCCAAGCAGGGTGCAAAGAAAATTAATTTTACAGATTGCCCTTCGGGCAAGCTGTAACCAACATCTACCAGCCCGAAAAACATTTTTCACGAGAATGAAAAAATAATTAATTATTCTTTTCTTAATTACATTGTAAGTTTAAAAAATTACTGCCTTCATTTATTCACTACAATCAGCTGTAGTTACTTAACAAAAGAAATAAATAACCGTAAAAGTGTGAACTATCGGTAGACCTGGTCCAACGCAACACGTGAATGACTAACATACATTTGAGACATTTTACAATTTAGGAGGACATTTTCTACGAAAACAACGGCGTTGAAACCAAAGTTCTCAATCGACACACTAAATGACAACGTCGACAACGCGAAAAGCTGCCAGTGAAAGCGCTACATTCTGCAATTTGCCGCCAAGAGAAAATTCCCGCGGAAGTATTTCTTAGCCGTCGACAGGGGAGATGTTTATATGATTAAAGGACATAAAAATTTGAAATCCTTCATCAGTTTGCTTCTCATTCAAAAGTAGTGCATTCAGAAGATCATTTTTCTGAAGAAGGTTTGTTTAGAAGTCGGTTTTCCAAGTCAAGTGTCAAGTTTAAGGGAAAGTGGAAAGTGCGAGTGCTGAGTCACGCATCAGTGAGCAAATATTTTGCAGACAAAACTTATGCAAATTTGTGGTCCATAGCACGGAGTCTTTCCACTTCTCGGCTTTCTTCGCTACAATTTTGTCTGTTTTCCACAGCACGGAGTCTTTCCGCTTCTCGGCTTTCTTCGCTACAATTTTGTCTGTTTTCCACAGCACGGAGTCTTTCCGCTTCTCGGCTTTCTTCGCTACAATTTTGTTTGTTTTCCACAGCACGGAGTCTTTCCGCTTCTCGGCTTTCTTCGCTAAAATTTTGTCTGTTTTCCACAGCACGAAGTCTTTCCGCTTCTCGGCATTCTTCGCTACAATTTTGTCTGTTTTCCACAGCACGGAATCTTTACGCTTCTCGGCGTTCTTCGTTAACATTTTGTCTATTTTCTCGAGCCCGGACTCTTTCTGCTTGTCGGCGTTCTTCGCTATAATTTCGTCTCCTTTCCATTTCCCGAGCGCGCCTTCTTTGGCGATCTACTTCGCTCATTCTTCCTCAGTTAATTCTTGCTCTCTTTCCCGTTGCTCTTCACCTGAACCCTGTGTTCTGCAAATTATATTTTCTCTGCTATTGTTTGTTGACATAGGAATAGAAATTGTTTCGTTTATCCTTTAGTAAAACTTTAACAGTGTAGAGTAGTAATATTGTGTCTCAAAAAGACAATGAACTGAAAATTTCTTTTTCAGTCGTCAACACAATTTCCCGCCAAAAATATGCGGGCTACCAGAACAGCTTCCAAATAAATCACGTCACCTCGATGAGTTGACACATGAGCCCACAATATGGTCATGTGATGCTGGTCAGTGGCTATCCCGTTTTGACAGCTGTCAATTGACCATATTGTGAATGTCCAATATAAAAGATGTGGATTTGCCAAGACAAGCCTGAGATACCCCTCCCTTCCTTTTGATAGTCTCCCCTACCTTACCCTAACAATCTGTAGACGCGTACGTACGGACGTACGGACGTACGTACGTACTCTCGGTCAGTCACGTGACAACCAAAAGAAAAGAGGTTGACCATATTCCATGAGTATGGGGCTCTGCTCCACGCGCGCTTCGCGCGCGGGAGCCCCGCTATGATAGTATCCGTATTTCCGCGTAATAATGGTATAACAGCAAAATTGGATGGTATAACAACGTAACCATGACAACACTGAACACAATTACCTTTCTACTTTTGCTTTCAACTGAAAATGACGGTGAGGAAATACAAAAGCTCGCTGAAAAAGCAGTAAATAGAAATACAGTCAAAACTGTTAAGACGTGGATGAATGTTTGAAAGTCGTGGATAGAAAGCAACGGCCTCAACTCAACGACGACATTGTCATATACGAAGCGAAAATTTCTCCGCTTCTATTATAAACAAGTAATAGCATGACCTGTATGTGGTATTTGGCGATAATACTCGCTAGTAACATTTTAAAATTCTCCTCTATTTTGGACAATTTTGAAATATTACGTACTCGCTCTATTATTGCCAAATACCACTACAAGTCATGCTATTACCTATTAATTCTATGTTAATCACCTTTTCCAATATATAATTTAAATTTAAGTGAGAAATAACCTTGACTAATAACCTCTGTCGCTTGAATTTGAAAATCTCGATTCCGAATCCAGCTTTCATTCCTACTTACCATTCCTCACGCAGTTTGCTATGCAAAACAAAGGAGATCCTTAGCTGTGAAGTCATCATCAGGCTCAGGGTTGTCATTGGAACCCGTCGACCTCGATGAAATGACTTTCATATCGGTCGAAGCTTCTTCGTTCAGGTTCGACGCCCCTTCGGCCAGGCCTTTCTCTTCATCTCTTAAAGAAGCCGATGTGCCAATCAATGGCGGTTTATTGATCGATTTCTTGTCGTTAATGCTGACCAAAACTTCTTCGCAAATCCTTTCTTTATCGGTCACAGCTCGCTTTTGACCTGAATGCTTAGTGGAAACATTTAAATCTTAATTTGTGCATGTCTTTAGATACAAAGGGTTGTATTCTTCTTCTACGCATTCTACTTCAGGTCGAGGCCACGTGAGGTGACCTTAATACAGATATTCTTTATTCTGTCAGCAGGCATGATCTTCATAGCCTGATATAATCAACGTTTCATAGTAACTGCATGCAAATAAAAGAAACATTACTGAGCAGGGTTCAAACCAAGATGGACGTCATATCAAGGGCCTGTTGCTCATTTCAGGTTCACTAAATAACAGCATAAATTACGTAAATAGTTGCAACAATCAGTTCAGACAAATTATTTCAACGTTTCGTAAATTTTTGAGTTTGGTACTGTTACAAGGAGAACTTTCTAGAACCTATTAATATCATGGAAATATTTGTTAAGTCGCGCAATATTCTTACTCGAGAGCACTATAACATGATGTAACCGTATGAGGTAATCTTATTATAAATAGTTATTATAGTAAACTTTCGGAATGTTCTAGAATTCCTTGTAAACTGTATATAAGGAACGATGCCACAGAGCTCTAGGACGTTCGATCTGTAGTAATCTAAAGGCTTCTAAAGTTGAAGTCCGGAGTGCCGTAAAGAGAACCTATCCAAAGGAGCATACGGGAGTTGTTGCACTCATCATTCTCAAGCTATATCAGTCTCTTATTTTCCCTACGTCACCTATGAAATTAGCTCGTGGGGTCAAGCGTCTCAGTCTAAATGGAATAAGCTTCATCTCCTTCAAACGCAGGCTCAGATACGTTTGATGAACTTTTCTCCAACCTGTTCATTTTTTTTTCTGTCGAATCTGTTTCTTGTCTAATGTATGATGTCCAAAACAAGCTAGCATTTGCTCATTTTCAAAATTTATTTCCGCATGTTTCAATCAGATATTCAGTCTTATAGGTCAGCCACTACCAACAAAATCATTTCTCATGTCTTCTCACATTGTACAATTAAAGAATTCATTTTCCCTATTTGCAGGACGTTTATGGAATGCTTTACCTGAGAGTATTAAAAGGGTCTGCGAGTAGAAACGTATTCAAAAAACATATACATGAAATTTTCAAACTAGAGAACTTGTACCTTGCACCATCTTAAAAAAACTTGTAAAACTGGAGTAATCCTGTAACTTATAATCTGAAATCCTTGTAAAGGCAAATGTGTATAGCGTCAAAACCTTAGTTGTAATAATAGTCATTTTTGTGTTGTCAGTTTGTTTTACTATTTTTTATTTGCTTAAATCATTTACCACTGTTAATCTGAAATCCTTTTAAATATAAATAACTATAGCGCCAAAAACGTAGTTTTTAAGCCTAACTTAGTCATACCTAGCAGCCTCGACTAGTGTTTAACTATTTGTGGGTACGTAGGTATTATTCAAATTGTAACTGTCTGTTTTTTAATAACGTGTTGCAGGAGCCCATCACCGTGTTGTTAGGAGCAGTTCCTCCTCCCTGGGGTAGATCATGAAAGATGCAAGCAGATGTGTTGTTTGTTATTCTCACTCTCAAAACACACCAAACCCTTAGAAAGGCTGGGAATCACTATTATGTCATATATTGCAAGCGGAAATTAGATAAGGATTCAGAAACTTTTTATTTCATGAAAATATCACCATAGAAACAAAAGTTATGGGCATTTTTGTGCCGGTGGTCTTGTTTCGAGAAATATGAATTTTCTTGGCAAAGACAAAAATCATTACATTACTTTCTAACAGCACATCACTTCCACTGGAAATAAATAGAAATAACCTGTACTTATGTGAAGCAGACAAAAGTACTAATTTTCACAATTAGTAGAGTCTGCTGTCCAAGAATGAAAGCATTGATGTCCAAACTCAGTTTGCAATGATGGTAGATACACAGAGAATTATGTTTAGAGTCACATTTCAATAGACGTTTTGACTGAACATGTGCAACAATATGTCCTGTGAAACTGTTGCCAGTATTTCACAAGATTGTGCCACTTCTCCCATGCAGCAATTGCGGTGTGAGAGAATACAAAGTGGTTTCTGGTCTTATGTAACACAAGCATGCAGTGTTCTGGACTCTCCTGTTCAGGTTCTGAACTGTCACAACTGATCTTGGCACAAAACACACAGTCTTGTCGCCTCTCTTCTACAGCCACAGAATGACAATGCTTATTCAACCTACTTAACTCTCCTTGTATCCAAATCAGCTGTTGATCGAACTGAAAAGCATAGAAAAACCAGGCGATGCCAAAAATATGTGGTAACTAAGACAAATAAACACAAGCCGTTGCTATCACTTTCAGCATCTGAATCCTCAAAATTGCTTGAACTGAGGTTTTCACCCTCACAAACATTATCCTCGCTTTCGTTTTCATGGTGGTCTGAAAGATCTCCTTCGGTTTTAATCCGAAAAATCCTAATATAAATTATCCTAGAACACTCTTCTGTGCAACGTCATGCTAGGACTTCATCGAATTAAATAGCTGTACAACGTCCCCATTTTTAAAGCATAAAGAAATCGAAGAAGCTAGTTTTTTGCCATAAAACGGTCAGAATTTGCGAGAGTAACTAGAAAAACAACATACCTAATTTGTGTAGCCAGAGCTATGAAACTGCTGCGGAAATTTATGCCTGCGATCGTTGTAGGAAATTCAATTCTACCACCGCGTATTGCCTCGGAAGAATGGCTCGCTTTCATGAAAAAGGTCGTGAAATCGGAAATAAATGACAGGTACTTGTAGGTGTTAAATCTTATAATTGAGCAGCGTAGGTATTACCAAGGAACATTAATTAAATCTCGAACTGCTAGTGTTGAATACTATGCATCATTATGCTACAAGAGTTATAGTTGATGTCTGACGCGGCACGGCGCGACACAGCGCCAAACCTTGAAATCTCCCCACCTAGGCAACAGCGCGCCATTGTCACAACATCGCAAAATATATACGCCAAAGAACCACAGAGCGCCATTTCAAGCTCATTATTTTAACTCGCACGTTTTTTACAACATACATGTGATACGTCTATAAGTCAATCGTTTGCGATACTGACACTTTTATCAATCCAAATTTGATTAGATTCTGATAACTGGCTTTAACGAAACTCGAAAATGAAGATGACAGTGCAGGCCTTCTTTGTTTCATATCGAGGCTCTACCAATGCGCTTTGCATTCTGGTCCGCTGAAGGCGAGGCTCTTTCATAACGTAGAGCATTATGGTCCGCTGAAAACGAGGCCTTACCACAGCACAAAGCATTGTGGTCTACTGCAAGCGGGGCTAGAAACCACGGCAAAATCTCGATTTTTGGGAAAGATCTCATGTATATGTTGTGGTTCAATTTTATCCTTGGTTTAAATTTTATTTTGCTTTGTTTCAAACTCATTATCATATATTACCATACCAAAAGACAAAGGAAAATAAAATTTAAACCAAGAGAAAAATAACACAACATACATACCCACCACGAGTCCCCAACTACGTAAGACACGTTGAATCATTCAATGCACTATTCAATTACGTCAACGTCCCATACTTGGTGTATCTATCATATAGTGGTTTGACGTTATCCAATATAGGCATATTTATAGGGAGGGATACACAGACCTACACAACTATACACGACTATACATAGCACCCCACGGCTATACATAGCCGTACACGGCTATCCATGAGTATATATAGCCCTACACAGAGATACACGGCTATACATATCCCTCCACAGATATACATAGCCCTACACAGCTATACACTGCTGTACATAACCCTACACATCCATTCATGTGTATGTATAGCCTTACACGGTTATACATAGCCCTACACAGCTATACACAGCTATACATTGGCCTACACGGCTATACATAACCGTACACAGCTATACATGGCTATACATAACCGTACACAGCTATATACATGGCTGTACATAACCCTTCACAGCTATACATATCTATACATAACTGTACACTGGTATACCCGGCTATACATGACCCTACACAGCTATAAACTTCAATGTGAACTTCAATGACAGCTATAATCACAGTAAACAAGATATTAAGCAGAAAGTACCAGTCATAGCTATCGATATTCTTGTAGCAGTGGAAAAAGTTTGTATAGAAATAAGTTTATTCGGTTACAGCGAAATTACTTGGAAAATTTGGAGAAGGCGAGTCAAAATCTGCTCTGCGACTAATCTTTTTACGTCCAGAGGCCTGAGTAAGCAGGAAATTCCAAAGATTCCTAGGCGGGTAATACGTCAATCAAATGTCATAAAACTCCCTTGCCTCCATTGAACGACTGTGCAGCTTGTACGGCAATGTACAGCTATATGTTAGGCTGTGTAGGCCTATGTATAGTACACAATAGCCGTGTACAGATATGTATAGCTGTGTAGGGTTATGTATAGCAGTGGAGGGCTATGTATAGCTGTGTACAGATATACATAGCTGTGTAAGGCTATGTATAGCCGTGTAGGGCTATGTATAGCTATGTAGGATTATGCATATTCGTTTATAGGTGTGTAGGGCTAAGTGTATCCGTGTAGGGCTATGTATAGCCGTGGAGGGCGATGTATAGCTTTGGAGGCCTATGTATAGCTGTTGAGGCTTATGCATAGCCGTGTAGAGCTATATATAGCTGTAGAGGGCTATGCATAGCTGTGGAGTGCAATGTATAGCTGTGGAGTGCTGTGTATAGTTGTGGAGGGCTGCGTATAGCTGTGGAGGTCTATGTATAGCCGTGGAGGCCTATGTATAGCCGTGGAAGCCTATTTATAACCGTGTAGGGCAATTTATAGCTGTGAAGGGCTCTGTATAGCTGTGGAGGACTGTGTATAGCTGTGGAGTTCTATGTATAGCTGTGGAGGTCTATGTATAGCCGTGGAGGCCTATGTATAGCCAGGTAGACCTGTGTAGAGTTATGTATAGCCGTGCATAGCTGTGTAACAATAACAATAACATTTATTATTTGTATTGCGCCTTTTCTATAAAATATTCAAAAGCGCATCAAAACAGTAATTAGTGACTAAAATCTATCAAAATTATAAAAAAAAGTATTTACATTAAATGGGTAAAAGATGATTACAAATAAAGATATAGATATGCTAAGATAACTGAAATGATTCCTTAAATAAAAATGTCTTAAAGTCTTAAAAGATTCTAAGTTCGTTGCTTCGCGCGCGAACCTTGGCAGCTTATTCCATAGGAAAGGAGCAGCTACCTGGAAAGCTCTGTCTTCCAATGTTTTCTTGGCTTTCACACTTGGTCTTTCCAACAAACGACTATTGTCGTTGCGCCTCAAATGGTAGGACGAAGGCTGTTGAATACTAATTAAATCTGAAAGGTACTTAGGTGATAGGCCGGCATGCAAAATTTTAAAAGTTATCAAGAGTATCTTATAATGTATCTTGGCGCGCACTGGTAACCAATGTAATTCTGCGAGTAGAGGTGTTATATGACAGAACTTGTGCGCACGATATATAAGTCTTGCACTCGCATTCATAACACGTTGCAATTTCATAGTCTGATATTCCGGGATTCCATACAGAAGGCTATTACAATAATCCAATCTACTACTAATAAAAGCATGAACTAATTTCTCAGTTGATTCTCTGGATAAATATTTCCTAATATGACGTAAGTTGTATAAATAATAGAAAGCGCTGCTACAAGTCTTTGTAATGTGAGTTCCCATATCTAGATGCGTATCGAACCATGTGCCTAAATTGCGCTTAGAGGCTACAGGACAGACTTCAGTCTGCCCAATCTTGATGCTTTGGATTGATACTCTTGAGAGCTGCTGACGAGTACCTATAATCTGGAACTCAGTCTTGTCATCATTGAGCATCAGCTGATCCTCCCTCATCCACGCTCGGACATCGCAGATGCACTTCTGCATGGCTGACACAGCTTCGACTTCACTGGAAGAGTCAGAGGGCTTAAATGACAAATACAACTTAGTATCGTCAGCATAAGTATAAACAGAGGGCAGATGGTGTTTTAGAATCTGGAACAGCTTACTCACGTAGATGGTAAATAAACGTGGGCCCAGGCACGATCCTTGAGGAACTCCACATTTCAAATTAAACGGCTTTGAGAGAGTTCCGTTGATAGACACTTGCTGCGATCTGCCCTTAAGGTAACTCTCAAACCATAAAAGTACTTTCCCCCGCAATCCAATTGTTGACCTCAATCGTTCCAGAAGGATCTCATGTTCGACGGTGTCGAATGCAGAGCTTAAGTCGAGAAGCACCAGCAGCGTAACTTGACCTTTATCCATCGCCATTAGGAGATCGTCCTTCACCTTGAGTAGTGCGGTCTCAGTGCTATGATGTTGGCGGTAAGCACTTTGCAATTCTGGAAACAAGCCATTGACTAGCATGTGCTCTTGTAATTGTACTGCAACCGCTTTCTCTGTGAGTTTGGACGTGAACTGTAAATTACTCACAGGCCGAAAGTTCTTCTTTATCAATTGAACACCAGATTTTTTGAGCACAGGATGTACTACTGCCCTCTTCCAGTCATCTGCAAAGTAGCCATTCTCTAGTGATACGTTCACCATCCTACTAATCACTGGAAGTAACTCCTCTATACAAACCAACAAGATGGATGATGGAAGAGGGTCCAGAGTACATGTCTTCATAGCGGGGCTCCCAGAGCCCCATACTCATGGAATATGGTCAACCTCTTTTCGTTTGGTTGTCACGTAACTGACCGAGCGTACGTACGTACGCGTATACAGATTGTACGGGTAGGGTAGGGGAGACTATCAAAAGGAAGGGTAGGTATCTCAGGCGTGTCTTGGCAAATCCACATCTTTTATATTGGACATTCACCATGTGGTCAATTGACAGCTGTCAAAACGGGATAGCCACTGACCAGCATCACATGACCATTTTGTGGGCTCATGTGTCAACTCATCGAGGTGACGTGATTTATTTGGAAGCTGTCCGCTAACCAGTAATTGATTTACTAGATCGTGGGCTAAAGTCTCTAGTTCTGGTAGTCCGCGTATTTTTGGCGGGAAATTGCGTTGACGACTGAAAAAGAAATTTTCAGTTCATTGTCTTTGTGAGACACAATATTATTACTCTACACTGTTAAGGTTTTACTAAAGGATAAACGAAACAATTTCTATTGCTATGTCAACAAACAATAGCAGAGAAAATATAATTTGCAGAACACAGACACACAGGGTTCAGGTGAAGAGCAACGGGAAAGAGAGCAGAAGAGAGCAAGAATTAACTGGGGAAGAATGAGCGAAGAAGATTGCAAAAGAAGGCGCGCTCGGGAAAGAGAAAGGAGACGAAATTATAGCGAAGAACGCCGACCAGCAGAAAGAGTCCGGGCTCGAGAAAACAGACAAAATGTTAACGAAGAACGCCAAGAAGCCGCGGAAAGACTCAGAAGACAGTACATTGATAATTTGTGTTTTTTGTTGAATATACTCCATGACTTTGTAGGTAGAAAGACCGTACTAATGGCAGACGAAAGTTTAGACAAAAATCATAGCGAGTTAACCGACCTCGACACTAAACTATAGTTAAAAACGTTTGTGAATTCCTTAGGAATATTTAAAGTGAAATGAAAGTACTTAACGGGAGCCCCGCTTTTAGGCTTGGCTAAATCTATATATTAGAAGCCACAGCCATCTTCCTTACAGCCTCCTCAGAGAGAGGCTGAAACTCTGATAGCGTGACAAGGTCATCACTACTCGATGAACCGTGAGGCGCCCTCTCAGTAAACGCAGGAGAGACCGTGTCACCAGCTAGCTTTGATCTAATAGCCATTATTTTATGGATGAAGTATTCATCCATCTCATTTGCAAGAGTAGAGGCGTCAGTGTGAGGTGGGAGAGACTTGTCCGCTTGCAGATTTAGTAGGCTCTTGCTAGCCGGAACAGCTTTGATTGGTCCGAACTGTTCTCGTCAATGAATTCCTTGTAATAAGTACATCTAGCTTCATTCATCAAATGTATGACATAATTTCGCTTAGCTTTAAATACTACAAGATCTGCTTGGACACTAATTACCCTCCATCTTCTTTCGGTCTTCCTCCTGTCCCTACGGGCCTGAATTATGTCTTCATTGAACCATGGGGGCCTGGGTCGACTGGACACATGACGAGAACAAACGGGCGCGTGATCATCTAATAGTGATCTTAAAGTCGTGTTATAACAGTCGAGCAGCATGTTCAAATCATTAGGCGGGTCTTGATACAGCTGAGAATTTCGGATATCTTCTTTCAGTTTAGATATATCAGTTAATTTGAGTTTCCTGTATTCAGCATGTTTAATTCTTAGCGGAGGCTTCGCCACACTTAGCTTACATATCACGGCAGCATGATCAGAGAAATATCTCTCAGGAAGGGGCTCACCGTCCCCAATATCGTCAGGCTGCCGTGTGATAATCAAGTCTAAGGTGTGGCCATGTATGTGCGTGGGTCGTTTGACATGCTGTACCACACCCATAGAGTTCAACAGGTCCTTGAGCCGGATGGTGTCAGTGTCTGATGGAACGTCCATATGAATGTTAAAATCACCACATAGACAGTAACTCATAACACATGACTAACGACTCGAGATAGACTGAGAATTCATGAAAGAAAACACTCGTAGACCTCGTAGTCACGGGATGCTCCTTAGAGTGTGTTGGCCTATACACGATGACAACACGCAGACGAACAGATCCGAACACCACAAGCCATTCCGACACTTCAAACGAAGATCGCTCGGCTGAAAACACTTTGTTTACATCCAGACCGTCCCGATATAACAGCGAAGTCCCGCCACCCCTACGATCAGCACGAGGACAGTGGTAGAGCTTCGAATAACCGGGAAGAGTGAGCTCCCTGATCATGGAGCCAGGACTCGCATATCGTAAACAACTCGGCCCTCAAATCACATACCAAGTCCACAAAAGCCGTTCATTTGTTTCTTAATGATCTTGCATTCAAACTGCGCAACTGGAATGCCCTGTTGTCCTGTTGTTCAAGAATTGGCGTGTTGAAATGCTTTGTTGTTGGCGCTCTCTTAACTGTGTAGGGTCATCACGGTATAGCCGTGTATACATGTGTAGAGTTATTCATAGCCATGTATAGCTGTGTAGAGTTATGTATAGCCATATATAGCTGTGTACGGTTATGTATAACCGTGTATAGCTGATTGGAGTTATATATAGCCATGTATAGCCGTGGAGGCCTATGTATAGCCGATGAGGGATATATGTACAGCCACGTATACCTGTGTAGAGTTATTTATAGCCGTGTATAGCCGGGAAGTTGGTTATGTATAGCGGTGTATACCTGTGTAGAGTCATGTATAGCCCTGTATAGCTGTGTAGAGTTATGTATAGCCGTGTATAGCTGCGTTTGGTTATGTATAGCGGTGTATACCTGTGTAGAGTTATGTATAGCCATGTATAGCTGTGTAGAGTTATGTATAGCCATACATAGCTGTGTACGGTTATGTATAGCCGTGTATAGCTGATTGGAGTTATATATATAGCCATGTATAGCCGTGTAGGGCTATGTATAGCTGTGGAGGGTTATGTATAGCTGTGGAGGGCTATGTATAGCTGTGGAGGGCCGTGTATAGCTGTGGAGGCCAATGTATAGCCGTGGAGGCCTATGTATAGCCGATGAGGGATATATGTACAGCCACGTATACCTGTGTAGAGTTATTTATAGTCGTGTATAGCCGTGTGTTTGGTTATGTATATATAGCGGTGTATACCTGTGTAGAGTCATGTATAGCCATGTATAGCTGTGTAGAGTTATGTATAGCCGTGTATAGCTGTGTTTGGTTATGTATAGCGGTGTATACCTGTGTAGAGTTATGTAGAGCCATGTATAGCTGCAGGGGCGGATCCAGGATTTCAAAAGGGGGGGTGGATGGATGGCGGGTCGACCCGCCATCTTGGAAATTACCCACAAGACCCTGGGAACGAGGTTGCCATCAAACCTGAGCATCGACTGAGCACATGGGTTGGTAAGCGCGAACGTTTCCCTGCAAATTTCGCAATAAACAACAACCAGACATGAGCGAGAGCTAATTTTTCTTTCTTTATTTATTTTCTATTTCAAATAAAGTGACATTTCGAATTATTTTTTTTACTGAAAAGTGGGGGGTGGATATCCACCCTATCCACCCCCCCTGTATCCGCCCCTGAGCTGTGTAGAGTTATGTATAGCCATGTTTAAATTTCTGTACATATGGTTGACAACGCTTGGCAACCACACACTTGCATTTTTCATTTCCGCTCGCCGTCACAGGGGCGGGCTTGCCGTCATCATATCATATGGTCCTTATAATGACAGTATAACAGACGTTAGCACATAGAATAGTGCAGTCTGGGATGTTTCGAGGGTAATAATTAGAAAATGTCCTAAATCAAATTTTAGACTGCTCTATGACTTTCTATCAGAATTTTTTGTAAGGTTTGAGAACGTGAATCGAGATGTTTATAACACTTCAACTGAAGAACATATTTTTCGACGGCCGGTGTAATATAATTTATTCACATAACTGACGTAAAACAAAGGACACAAAGCATTCTTAACAATGTACCTAACCCTAACTAACAAATTATATTACACTGGGGATGACCCTATTTTTCTGGAAACCAAATAAACCAACTTTTACAGGCGTCTTCTCAATGCCTTCTGTTATCAACTGAATTTTTATATCACCCAAAAGTAGGTAAAATATTAGAATGCATTCTACCTACTAACTGCATAACTTTGTTCAAAACCATTGAAATTGTTCTTTAATTGTTATTGGCTCATAAGTGTTTACACATTCATTTCATTTTTTTCAACGAATATTTCGATCCTCATCCTCCATAGGTTACCGTGATATACAAGGTTGTAGAGTTTTATCAATGGCAGCTTTAGCTGCGCCAGATGAAAACCTACAGTGGTTAGTAAACCGCCTTTCAGTGAACATTTGTCTCAAACTCTTATTGGGATATCCTTCGAACAGATGGTGACGCATTCTACTTTTTCATTGATTATTACGGTTGATCATAAGACGGTATTTCCCGTGAAGTGATGGTATTCAACGCTGTTAGCTATTTGAACGATGAAGCCATTTTTTTAGCTAACAAGTTGATTTGAAACACTGCTTGAATTATTTCTAAATACACCGTTGAACGTCTATTTTCGCTTCAGAATTGAAGGAAATAAACCGGAGTACAAATTCGTTGCAAATTAACCATCTGGGTGAAGGGAGAGGGAGGTACATGTTCCAATCTTCCCCTCAATCTCCTTGCATTTTCTCCCTTGCTTCCCTTGTTCCCAGCAATTCAATCAGAGGTCGAATCTGCAAGATCGTTTCCATATTCATATATTCAAAGCGCCCTAGCGAAATCGGTTTTCTCGATTGAATTTTTTTTTCACAATCTGAACCACTTGAAAAACAAATCCCTGAACTATTGAAAAGTGATCAATATCTCTCTTAAGACTCAAAATAAAAGAAAAACCTGACTTTTTTGTATGGCCTCGATTTTGTTATCAAGCTCAATATGTTTGTTTATACACCCTTAAAAGTTGCATTTATTCAATCACAAAACTCGTTCGTTCGATCATGCTCTGAAAGCATCCCCATCTTTTTCCGCGTGGATCTGGCCCGAAATGATCCCCAACGGGAGCCCACGGTCCTCAAGTAGTAATGGCAACTGAAACTGGTGATTTTTTTAATGTGCAAGGTATAAGAAATTGTAATGTAGTAATATGCACATGCAATTATATGCATCAGCACATTCCATCACAATGGCATGCACTATGTATAACTGATTAGTATGTATAATGTAGTTTCTTGAATAATAAATCATTCGATCGTTTACACACCACTGTGTAACATGGTGGCAGCGGTGGCGGTTTAAGCCGTTTTTTTTAAAGCGTTCTAAAGCATCATGGCTTCGCCAAGCTCTCCATTCCCGTCTCTTAAAACGACGGGCGACGATAAACATGACATGGAAGTGTACATCGAAGATTTAGTGGATTATTGTGTTATGCACAACTGGTACGACCCAGCGAAGGAAAGTGACGCGGAGAAATGGACTAAACCGGACAAAGCGATGGCTTGTCTACGAGCATCCCTTTCTCCAGCAGCGAGGTCGATATACAAGTACAGCTTGGGGCTGTCCGAGGAGAATCAGAAGAAACCTCACTTGGTTGTTGCTGCGTTAAAAGAATTCTATGGCGCTAGTATCGGAGTTTCTGGCGAACGACAGAAATTCCTCGGCCTCATTCAGAACGAGAGCGAGTCGATCGCTTCGTGGGAAACAAGAGTCCGTAACCAGGGCGCACAATGCGAGTATGAGAACTTTGCGGACGAACTCATGAGAGACCAGTTCATCGCTGGTTTAGCGTTCGAAACGCTTCGCGTCAAACTGATCGGTAAAGGGCACAGGCATCGTGACGTGTCACAAACAAAGGTTACCTTGAAAGAAGTGGTCGAAACCGCGAAATGCTTTGAAGCCACTACCTACGCCAACCAATTGATGAAGACCGCTCGAGGCAATCAAGAACAGGTGAACTACACAAGCAAGCCGAAAGCTGGAAAGGAAGTGCACCGGCAATCGACACCTTGTTATTGGTGCAATGGCAGTCATCAACAGCCTCGCCAGCAGCACTGTCCTGCGTATGGCAAGAGATGTAATAAATGTGGAATCATGGGCCATTTCTCTCGTGCTTGCAAAAGCAGAGCAAGTCATCAGAAACCACATCAACAGTCGAATTTCGTCGAAAGCGAACCGAGTGAGGAGGTTTTTGCGATCGATGGCGAGAAAACAGCGTGGTCTGACAAGAGGCCTGGAAGAAAATTCTTCGCCCATCTTCATCTGATACACGGTGGCAAAACAAAAGTTGTACGAGCTCAGATTGATACTGCATCCACGTGCAATACTATACCTGAAAGTTTGTTGCGAAAGCTGTTTCCCGGCGCTAAGATTTCAAAGACAAAGACCACAATCAGCACGTATGGAGATCAGACTTTGCAGCCAAAGGGTCAGGTAACTCTGTGTTGCGAAAGGAAAGGAAAACTACACATCTTAGAGTTCCTAGTAGTGGACGTTCCACAAGGAAAACCACCACTTCTCAGTGGTCAAGACGCACAGGCCCTGCACTATTTAAAGATCTATGCAGACGAAACTCATGCGGTTGACGGAGAGGGCACCGATAGTAAGACAGCAACGCCCCGTTCACCTCTCCAACCTGGAACGATTACAAAGGAAGACGTTCTAGAACGCTACACCTGCGTGTTCAGACCAGGCCGCGGAGAACCACTAGGCAGCCCCTTGCACATCGAAATGGACCCTGATGTCATCCCTGTCCACGCCCCAAGGCGTCGTGTTCCAGTGGCCAAACTTGACAGAGTCAATGACGAACTAAAGAGGCTCTGTGACGACGGAATTATCAAGCCAGTAACGGAACCTACGGAATGGCTCTCCAATATTCTAGTCAAAGAGAAACCTAATGGAAAGTTGAGGATATGCATAGACCCAAGTCAGACGATCAACAAGGCGATCAAAAGACCGATCTACACCATCCCAACAATCGAAGAGAAGCTACCACTACTGACAAAGGCGAAAGTATTCACTATTGTGGACGTATCGGAAGCTTTCCACACCATCGTACTGGATGACGATTCGTCACTGCTCACCACATTCCTGGGGCCAAACGGACGTTATCGTTACACACGCATGCCATTTGGTATCTCTTCGGGACCTGAAGAATACCAACGTCGACAGCACGAGTTCCTGGATGGCCTTCAGGGTATCATTAACATTGCTGATGATATCTGCATATTTGGATGTGGTGACACTAAAGAAGAAGCGGATATTGACCACGACAGAAATTTGATCGCCCTATTAGACAAGTGCAGTGACTATGACCTACGACTTTCTGCGAAGAAGCTCCAATTCAAGGCCAGCTCGGTTACCTTCATGGGACACAAACTTACTGACAAGGGCGTGGAGCCTGATCCGTCTAAGGTGACAGCCATAAGAGAAATGCCAAGGCCAACAGACAAAGCCGCTGTTCAACGTTTTCTGGGCATGTGTCAGTATCTCAGCAAATTTTGTCAGAACCTGTCTGAAACCGTCCTACCCCTCAGGGATCTAACCAAACAAGACGCAGTGTTTGTATGGTCTAACACACATGAAAACTCGTTCAATTCAGCAAAGCAGCTCATTGCCTCAGCAACTGTCCTTCGATACTATGATCCGTCTTCTCCTGTAACCCTCCAAGTTGACGCGTCAGAGAATGCCATTGGAGGAGTACTCTTGCAGGACAACGAACCAGTGCGCTTTACTTCGCACACTCTTAGCGTCACAGAAAGGAACTATGCCCAGATCGAAAAAGAATGCCTCGCGATAGTCACCTGCATGCACAAGTGGCATCAATATCTTTACGGAAAGAGCAACATCACAGTTCACACGGATCATCAGCCTTTGGAAACGATTTTCAAGAAGCCTCTGAGCCTGGCCCCACGCAGGTTACAAAGGATGATGTTAAAACTCCAACGGTATCAGTTCACAGTCAGCTATAAGAAAGGGAAAGAACTATACGTAGCAGACACTTTGTCGCGCGCGGCCGTCAACGATCCAACTTTAGTTGACATTCAGCAAGTGGAAGTGTTTCGCATTGAGCTAGCTGAAATGAACCTCAAACCAAGTCAGGTTACAGTTGACACACTACAACGCATCAGAACCGAAACCAGCAAGGACCCCGCCATGGCAGCTCTGTACGAAACAGTAATGAATGGTTGGCCTGACGAGAGGAAAGAAGTTCCTGAGCCGCTTAGGTTGTATTGGAGCTACAGGGACGAAATCTCAGCATACGACGGTGTCCTTTACAAATCGCACCAAGTTATCGTGCCCACTTCGTTGAGACCCGAGATGCTTAAAAAGATCCACAAGGCACATCAGGGCCCTGATAGCAGTATACAACGGGCCCGTGAAGCTCTCTTCTGGCCTGGGATGCAAGCTGCTATTCGAGAAACGTGCTTGGCCTGTGGAACTTGTGCTCAGTATCAGGCTGAACGACCAGTCGAACCCATGCTCTCGCATGATGTACCTTCACGGCCCTGGTCCAAGATAAGCGTGGACTTGTTCCAACTAGATGGAAAGCATTATCTGGTGATGGTAGACCATTACAGTGATTATTTTGAGCTGGACTCTCTAAGGAGTACAACAGCTAGCGCCGTTATAAGAGTTATGAAGCGAAATTTTGCCCGTCTTGGCATCCCGGACGAGTGCATTAGCGACAATGGGCAGCAATTTGAAAGCTACGAGTACTCGCGATTCGCCCGGGATTACGGCTTCAACCTTGTCAAGTCATCTCCATACTACAGCCGCGGTAATGGGAAAGCGGAATCCGCTGTAAAAATCGCTAAGAATATCCTGAAAAGAAGTCACGTCATGAAGACCCATATCTTGCCCTCTTGGCCTATAGGAACACTCCTCAGCAAGGACATGCCTACTCACCAGCGCAGAGACTTATGTCCCGAAGGCTACGTGACCTTATTCCCATGGCTACAAGTCAACTTCGACCGCAAACAGCCTCGCCAAGAGTGGTGGTGCAGGATATTGTAGGAAGAAGACAGCGATCGAAGATGCAGTATGACAAGAAGGCATCAACGCTACAGAGGGAGTTCTCACCAGGGGAGAAAGTATTTGTGAAGCCTAACCCCAAGAATAAACACAAACCATGGATTTACGGCGAAGTAGTCGGAAACCCAGCTCCAAGGGCTTGCCTGCTAAGCACCCCATTGGGGCCGATTCGTCGAAACCACAGTCAGATCAGGAAAGCCCACACGAAGCCTGTTCACCACTATCAAGCAGAGCCGGCCGATTTGGAAACAGCATCCTTGACTGGGGCAGACGACGTGCCAACGGAACAAGGCCAACAATCAACCCAACCGATCGCAGAACAAAACCAACAGACGGACCAACCGGTCGCAGAACAAAACCAGCAGACGGACCAAACAGCCGTAGAGCAAAACCAACAGGCGGACCAACCAGAACCGGGGGCGCTGGATCTAGAACCCACACAATCTCGTGTCACACAACGGAGATCGGCAAGGCGTAGAAATATGCCTTCTAAGTTTAAAGACTATGTTATGAACATTGTGCACTCTCTCAGACCAGTTAAATGAACATTAACATTGACCGAATATCGAACACTGAACAGTAACATTCACCGAACGTCTCATGATCACCGTTATTATTATTTTTTTTATTTATTTTTGTTTTGTTTTGTTTCTTTCAAAAGGGGAAGAGTGTGGCACATGTAGTAATATGCACATGCAATTATATGCATCAGCACATTCCATCACAATGGCATGCACTATGTATAACTGATTAGTATGTATAATGTAGTTTCTTGAATAATAAATCATTCGATCGTTTACACACCACTGTGTAACACTTAAACTTCCAGTGATTCATTCATTCCAATTATCTGAAATTTTTGCTCGCAATTTCAAAATTTGTAGAAAATAATGCTCAAGCCCTTGCGACGGTCGACGGCCCAGATGGACCTGTAAAGAATGGGGATACGGACTTTGGCTTGCAAAGCATTGTGGCCTATGTGTCTTTTGGAGTGACACCCCGGATTGCTGTTTGCTCTGAATTTTCGCTGAGTACTGCGTTTTTTCCGGTGCTGTTCCTCTTCGATACCTAAAATACGCATCATGGATGTCTTGCGCTGCTTCAACTGCCATCATACAGGAAGGAGACATGAGGATTTCTTCAACATTAGTGAAGTCCAACGGACAATCGCCGAGAGTTCGGAGAATCACAGAACAAGTCAAAACGGATCTGTGAAGGAAAATGTTTATCTTGTCTGCGCAGATTGCGTCTATGATCGCCTTCAAGAATGCCGAAGTTGCGCCAAAAAGGCTCCTCTATGTATGTTTAAAATGGCGGAGTGGTTTAGTGATAAGGAAAACCGAAACTGCATCGATTGTGCTGCAACTTTTGAGGCCCTTGAACTTTTTCAAACGGGCTATCCCTCTAGTGTCATAATTCGTCAATGCTCGGTTTGTCGACATTTTAAATATTTACCTTCTTTCATCACTTGGAGCAAACACAATCCCCACGATGTTTTGAAGGATTGCTTCGAGTGTCAGCTTCGTGGCGACATCGTAAATTACAAGACGGAACTACGAAATCGCTACGAGCAAAAGTTGCAAGAGGAACCTGTTCTAGGCAATGACAATAAACATCCAGGGACAGGTGGCATGAATGTGACCGCTCAACATGGCGCCACTTACGCTTCTGTAGTTACGAAAGGTTGTAATGAAACTAAATTATTCGCATCGAAGTGTCAGAATGGCGAGGGGAGAACTGCCGAGGAGCCTGAAACACAACTGGGCATAGCAAGTGACGGTACAATTCACAAAGGAAAGTGTTTTAGCACCTGTTTGGAAGGTCAGTGTAGCGTTTGAAACAAACTTGAGCAGGTGCTATATGTCCTAAGTTCGCTTTCCTTTTGTTGCGCAATTCGTAGTGCTTGTTTCATTCGTCGATTTCCAACTCGTACAAAATTGAGCTTTGCCGTTATTATCTTGGTTCGCGCACATTATCATAAAAAAAAACTCGACCTGCTTGAACAGGTTTCCACGTCGTAGAGTCTCTGAAACCTAAAACCTCTATCCTCATCACACAAGAAACGGCAAACTATTTATTTTTAGAATGAAAAAATACTTCCTAGAGTCTTTTTAAATATATTCTGTATTGCCTTATAAAATTATTATACAACTGCACTTCCGGTGGGAACATGAAATTTGTAACTTTGCCTATTGTATTCATTCGAGATAGTTAATTTGCTTGCTGTGTAATGAACTTCTCCCTAGAGCTAAAGACAGTTGTTGCTGTTTGAAAATGGAGCACTTTAATATTACTATTATTATTATTGTGGTTACAAACGTTTAATTATTTACATGCACATGTATACCCCTGTGCCAACCAATCTGCCATTTTGTTGGTTTATCTTATAACACATCATCAGCATATTCCACTTATATTTGACTGTACAACTAAAGCCACATTCTGCAGAGGAGGTAAAGCTGTGAATTTGAAATGAAAGCTGTGGTTTTTTTTTTCATAGTCATTTGTTTCACTGTAGTAGGATGCAAACATTGACAAAAAAGCATAAAACAATTTATTTTAGTGTACAAGGAAATCAATTCAGATATTAAGGTGGAGTTCTATATGGGAGGCCAT
Organism: Ricordea florida; assembly: GCA_949710005.1. NCBI lineage: Eukaryota > Metazoa > Cnidaria > Anthozoa > Corallimorpharia > Ricordeidae > Ricordea > Ricordea florida. The sequence continues at coordinate 23,657,847 of OX453273.1, read as the reverse complement.
ATCAGTCAAAAGTTGTATGAGTTCACGACTGGTGATTGAAAACATCGATCACTATGGTTGAATTCACAATTGGTGATTGAAAACATCGATCGCTATGGTTGAATTCACAATTGGTGATTGAAAACGTAGATCGCTATGGTTGAGTTTATCGATTGGTGATTGAAAACATCGATTGCTATGGTTGAGTTTATCGTTTGGTGAGTGAAAATGTTGATCGCTGTAATTGAGATTATCGATTGGTGACTGAGAATGTCGATCGCTATGGTTGAAATTATCGATTGCTGATTGAGGATAATGGTCATTTTCAGTCACCAATCTTTTTTTCAACCATAGCAATGGTCAGTCTTGATATTCAATCAATTATTGGACCATAGCGACCGTTATTCTCAATCAGCAATCGATAATCTCAACCATAACGATCGACAATATCAATCACCAATCGATTATCTCAATTACAGCGATCAATGTTTTCAATCACCAATCGATAAACTCAACCATAGTGATCGATGTTTTCAATCACCAATCGTGAACTCAACCATAGCAATCGATGTTTTCAATCACCAATCGGGAACTTATACCACTTTTGACTGATATGGCCTCCCATAGTTCTAAGTCACGTCCAGTTACATGTAAGTTTTAAAATGTGACCTCTGAACTTGCACTGTACACTGTACATGTAGTATGGGTTTACTGTCCCATTAAATTTACATGTACAATGTATTGACAGAAATAAAACAATTGCTAAACAAATAGTTGGCTACTGAATGGGATGTTTTGTATGAAGTTTTTTGCTCTTTCAAAATTGCTTTAATTTTATTTTATTCCTTCTAGTCACATTAAATTATTTTATGCTGGAACACGCCACTTATATGTACATTTCAAATGAAATATTGATTAGATTTCAGTAAAGTTAATTTAGAAAATGGAATGGTAGATTTGAACGGAAAAATTGGACCACCTTTACTGGAAAATTTCCACCTGGAATTACGTTGTATACATTTTTATGGTTGGAGTTTACAGAAATTTTCCAAATTTCTAGCAAAATAGAGCACCCTCAGTCTTATTAAAAGCATTTTGCAACAGTGTATATGTTTTAAAAAAAATGGAAATAAACTTTGCCCAAATGAATTTTCTGTTTTGCATTGGGCAGAAACAATAATGTGAACTAACTCATAATGACAATCCCTGCTGCAGAGTCATTTTGTGGAAAAGTTCTTCAAGCACTCAAAATCTGCTTTAGCCAGCTGGAGGAGAAAACCAAGTTAGAGCTCAAGCTTCTTCAGTCACATCCAAAATTCTGGCAGATTGCATTACGAGACAAGCTACTCCGAGTTTCACAGCTGTTTTCCAGTCAGGCCACAGATCAAATTCACTTGACTGATGCCGAGTCCCGCTGGGCATATCTTGGTACTTACACAGCAGCTCATGCTAGTTTAGTCCAAGCTACTGTGACTTCAGGTCGCTTTGAGCCCTTGACTAAGTTTGTGAAAGAAAGCCACAGGAAAGAAAGGTAAATAAATTATGGATGTGTGCAATCTTAACCAACCCCTGTTTAATAAAGTAGAGTTATTTGTACACTGTACTTAATGAAAATTTAATTGGTAATTTTTGTGTGTAGTACTGTTATGTTTCTTGAAGGAACTGCTTCCATGATAATTTGCATTATTCTAAAGATGCTTTAGTTTTAATGTGAGTGATACAATGTGGCTCTAAGTTTGAGTCATTCCATTTACATGTATATAAGCGTCAATTAAACCCTCAGTTGTGCGCTACAAGTACATTTACATGTATTCCTGCCCAATTAACCTCTAATTTTCACTAGCTGGTTTGTACAGTAATTTACAATCTACTGTAGCGACTTTATGCTACACACTTGAAAAGCTCATTCTCTGCTGAAATATAAGATTTAAATAACAGAAGTTATTGTGTACTTTATACATTGTAGAGACCATTAGGGATCCCTCTCAACCAGGGAAGTGACTGTAAGCATTGTTTAGTTAAACAGCTCTAACACCTAGTTGAAGGAAAGGTGCACATTACAATCATGTGGACACTCAGACATACACTGTAGTTGGTTTGATTAGTAATGAATGTATCTTAGAAAGTTTCAATTCACTGATCCGACAATTTCGACACTCCTGTCTTATGTCTAGTGTCTTCTTCTGCTCTCATACATTTTAATATTTTAAGCTCTGATGCAGTCTGCTCCACTACATCCTGTGAGATTTCATGTTTAAACTTTTACTACTAACTGTACATCTACAGTATGTACAGCATACATGATAGCGGAGCTCCACAGCGGCTCGAAGAGCCGCTGAGCGGAGCCCCATAACTACCGTGCGAGGATAGAAATTGAGAAAACCATGCGTTTGAGTTTTCATGGTCATCGTGGCTAGCGGCATGGCTCGCGGGTGCGTGCGCGTAGCGACGACGACGAACGACGACGTTGCCCCAAAATGGCGGCCATAGTCATCCGGGATATTTAGAAGGTCTTAAACCGAAATGAGGCTTTGTCTTTCGCGCGCTTTTCGCGGCTTGCCGCGGCTACACAACCTACAGCCAGCAGTCTACAGCAGTCTACAATGTTTTGCTGAAGAAACGGATTATTCATAGCGGTTTTGGAGGAAAAATTTTCTTCCTACAAGTTTTCAAGCGTTTTTGGAGGGACATAAACATAAAGCTGAGTTCTTTCTACAAGTTTTTAAGCATTTTTGGAGGGACTGTGTGAGGAGCTCCGCTTTTAGGTTTGCCTAAATCTATTTAATAGCTACAAGTGAACTTGAATTACATTTCACAGCTGACACATTATACATGTACACTTACCCATCCTACTGATTACGGTGGCCCATACGGTGGCCCAACAGCATCAGTTACGGTGGCCCATATAGGACATGAGCAATTTTTTTTGTTCGATTGAAATTTTAACTCAAATTTCAGTTACAAAAATCCTTATTGTGTAATTGTCTAAGCGTACAACTCGGATTTATACTAAAAAATCTTAGTTGTAAACATCGTTCAATCTACAACTCGGATTTTGACCGCAAAAATCCGAGTTGTTAAATTTCCAAAACACAACTCCATTTTTACCGCAAAAATCCGAGTTGTTTATTTCCAAATGCGTTACACGGGCATTGTTACGTCACGTCACGTGACATTAGTCAATATGGCGGACATCACAGTCACAGATGTAAGTATTTTCTGAATATTTGAATAAATTTCATATAATGGGATGGCGCTGTCCGCTCTTAGTGGAAATAAAACTCTGCATTAAACCTAAAAAAGGTAGATAAAGGCACAGCAACAGTCATCATGAATAAAACAGACAAAATAAAGGAGGCCCAAGTGCAACTCGACAACAGAGAGCACTATAAGCCTTTAAAACAACCTTTGGTGAAAGACACGCAACAAAGAGTGAATCAAATTATCACTCAGCTCCACCAAGGTAACCACATAGATGACATGACCGCTAAGTGGCTTTCACAAACTCCCAGTCCGCCTAGAATACCTATATTCTATACCCTAACAAAAATCCACAAGCCTAAACTAGTCGGGAGACCGATCATATCGGGGTGTGAAGGCCCCACAGAGAGAATATCATCATTTGTGGATAGACTGCTCCAGCCAATTGCTCAAAGGCAAAAATCCTACATTAAGGATACTACAGACTTTATTAACTTTGTGGAAAGAACTAAAATACACCAAGACAGTATCCTAGTGTCCATGGATGTCACAAGCTTGTACACAAATATACCACAGGAGGAGGGAATAACAACAGTATGCCGGGGGCCATACGACATAATTATTTCACAATAACAACCCTCCAATCCCGACAAACTACCTTAGGGATATGCTTGTTTTAATATTAAAGGAAAACTCATTCCAATTCAATGGCGAAAACTATCTGCAAATCCATGGTACTGCCATGGGTACTAAGATGGCAGTTGCATTTGCAAACATCTTCATGGCAGAAATTGAAACAGAACTCATTCGCCAGAGCAAAATCAAGCCAATAGAATGGAAACGTTACATTGATGACGTTTTCTCCTTGTGGAACCAAAACAAGCAAGACATTGATTTATTCATTGAACAAGCTAACCAGTTCCACCCTTCTATCAAATTCACAGCTGAGATTTCAGTGAGGGAAATCACTTTCCTCGACACAATAATATACAAAGAGGATAGATTTCAAACTGACTCTATCCTGGATATCAGGACCCACTACAAGCCAACAGAAACCTTCCAATACACGCATGTCACCTCATGTCACCCTCCGGGTGTAAAACAAGGTTTTATCAAAGGCGAAGCAACACGACTCCTCAGAACAAACTCTTCACAGACTACATTTGAAGAGTGCCTCTCAAACTTCAAACTATGCCTCAAAACGCGAGGATACCCTAATAACTTCATTGAGAGGTCCCTAACAGGAGTCTGCTTTGAAGACAGAAGGTTGGCACTCCAACAAAGAAAAAAGACTCAAACGAGAGTTTTACCTTTTGTCATGACATATCACCCAGCAGTGCGTGACCTAAAGAAAATTTTAATGGAAAACTGGGTTGTCATACAAAATCAGCCGTTGCTGAAATGTATCTATACAAAGCCTCCCATTATATCATACAGAAGAGGCAAATCTCTTAAAGATACACTCGTTAGAGCGAAGATTTGACTGAAGGCTAAAATGCATTGCTACCAGAACTCACGAGGGGAGTCCGTGTAGACCTGTCATTATCTTTTGGTTCTCGTTGCACTTCTAAGCTGTTCCCGGCGGAAAACCACGTGTCTGAAGTAAAAATCTGAGTTGTGTTTTTGGAAATTTAACAGCTCGGATTTTTGCGATAGAACTCCGAGTTGTGTTTTTGGAAATTTAACAACTCGGATTTTTGCGATAGAAATCCGAGTTATGTTTTTGGAAATTTAACAACTCGGATTTTTGCGGTAAAAATGCGAGTTGCAAATTCTGAAATGTTCACAACTCGGATTTTTGCGGTAAAAATCCGAGTTGTAAATTGAACGATGTTTACAACTAAGATTTTTTAGTATAAATCCGAGTTGTACGCTTAGACAATTACACCATACAAATTTTTGTAACTGAACTTTGAGTTAAAATTTCAATCGAAAAAAAAATTGCTCATGTCCTATATGGGCCACCGTAACTGATGCTGTTCATTAACATACTTGAACTGCTACATGTATGATACTGTAATAATAATAATAATAATAATAATAATAATAATATAATTATTACACTGTTAGGCACTTTGCTTACTCAGGGACCAACATTGTCGTATTTGTCATTTCTAGGCTACATGTTTGTTGCCTTGGAGCTGGGCCTGGCAGTGAGATTTTAGGTCTTTACCAACTCTTTCCATCTAACACTGAATGGTTACTACTGGATAACTGTGAACAGTGGGCTCACACTGCCCAGGTTGTGCTTCAAGATGTCTGTGAGATACCTTTTCGTTATGGAGCTTTTGACATCTGTCAAAGGCCGGGCAAGCATCAAAACAGTCTAACTTTGTCACCAAGTTATGCACTCAGGAAGGTAAACTGAAAGCACTTTTAATCATCTTCAGTTTTTGTTGAGTGAATTTGAGAAAGAGATAATTGGTAATTGATAATTGATAATGATTCTGGTCAAATTGAATCACTCCAGCAAAATATAATTTCCCTGGAATATTAGGGCTATAAGTTAGTACTCAGTAACTCAGCTATGGTAATAAAATGGTAACAGGAATAAAAAAGTTAATAAATCAAACTACTATACATACATTGTGGAACTTTGGGAAAGGAGTCACACAAAACCATCCAAGAATTTTGCATCATGGTGTAACTAAGTACGTGACTGCCCAGTTGAAGATCTTAGTAAGATCTTAGTAAGATTCTTATTAAGTTTCTTAGCAAGGTTCTTATTAAGATTCTTAATTAAGAATCTTACAAGAACCTTACAAGATCTTAGGAAGAATCTCACAAAGCTTAAGGTCTCATAAGATATTGGAAGGTTCTTAATTAAGAATCTTAATAAGAATCTTGCTAAGAAACTTAATAAGAATCTTACTAAGATCTTATAAGATCTTATAAGAACCTGACAAGTTCTTGAAAGATCTTTGTGAGATTCTTCTTAAGACAGGCCTTCTGACAGGGTGCAGGAAAAAAAAAGTGTGCGGGTTTTGGGAGGCAAATTGTGTGGTAAAAACAGCGATTGTGCAGGATTGCGCAATTGTGTAAACAAACAAATATTTGATCACCAGGCCCAAAAAAAAAACCTGACATGGAGGAATTTCTGGATAAATGAAAAGTGCAACAATTGTGCTCTTAGTCTGGCAATTAAACATAAACTAAATTTCTATTTTGCTACAACTTTGGCCAAAGTTTGTATCAACAAAATCATGTTGCATGACACGATGGATTAAGTTTATTCAAAACCGTATGAATTCCCGGGCGTAATTCCGCTTCGAAATAAAATGTTTTTGACCAGAATAAGTTTTTTTATGAGAAATATTGACATTTTTGTACAAGTTCTTTTTTACGTAGAGCGAATATTATCTCGTTAAGGTTTAAAACTCTTCACGCTTGAAATTGCTGCAAAAAAACACAACACCGAGACAAATGCAAAGTCAATTGCATGCGGCCCAATTCAATTTGATATCATTTTATTCTAAACTTAGAAATAAGAGCTTGAAACTTGTATTTCCTGAATGAAAACGTCCTTGACCTGAATAACAAAAATATACCCTGTTTCTTGACGAGAATTATTGATTTTCTGTCGCCCAAAGTTGCAGCGCTTTTGTTTTCATTTGCAAAACAATATTGCCGCGAATCGCCAATGAAAAATAAGATTAGACTGAGACTAGTACCCAGGCTGGCAGGGAGCTATGAAGAGCTGCCTTGTTGTTTTTATATCCACTTGAGCTGTTCAATTGCGGAAAGTGGCGGATTTCTCTATTGTTTTGCAAGGTAAATAGCCCAGATATAGCCTAAGAAGCTTCTTTAAACCTTGGCAATCGATGGAAATACCAATTTAATTAGATTTTTAACCAAATCTTTCCATATTGTGCGGTATTTCACGGATATTCAGAAATTGTGTGGGATTGTGCGGCTGTGATCGAATTGTGCAGTCCCGCACCCGCACACCCTGTCAGAAAGCCTGTTAAGATTTTGTAAGGTCTTAATAAGATTCTCACAAAGATCTTTCAAGAACCTGTAAGGTTCTTATAAAGATCTTATAATAATTGTGATTCTTATGTAGATTTTGTAAGGTTCTTACAAGATTCTAACATAGATCAGTTCTTGCAGGATTCATTTTAAGATCTTACAAAACCTTGTAATAATTATTCTGACATAGATCTTAGAAGATCCTATAAGATTCTGACATAGATCTTACAAGATCTAACAAAATTATTACTATTGGCTTCACATGTAAGAATATTACCAAAATTGTAACTTGAAAGATAACTTGAAGGGCTGAGATATATACAGTACCGCCCAGGCTGCAAAATAGGGAAAACTTGGTACAAACACTTTATTTTTATTTTTCCCTCTGACAGTGCCATGATCACATCTTGCTTAGAAAACAGAGTGTGCCTAAAACCTTATTAACACTGACATGTACAATCTCTCAGGTCGAAGACTGGGGTTTTGCTAAACCATAACCTCCCTTGCAGGAATTATGTATACTTTTACTTTTTAAATTAAGGGACAAAAGTACACTTCATTTTGTACTTAAAATATATGCTAAGTATACTGAAAGATGTGTACTTAAAAAGTATGGTACTTTTGGTTACTTGAAAGTATACACTTTGTACCAAGTGTGCAGTTGATCTATACCGTAAATATACTTAAAGTGTACTTCTTACTAAGAAACTGGATAAATCAAACGAGTTGATTAAGTAAGTTATACCACCGTAAGGTAAAAGGGAGGTGCAGCACCTCCCATTTACCTTACGGTGATATAGCTTGATCAATTCGTTTGATTTATCCAGTTTCTTGTGTTTCAGTTTCCCACCGACGCAGCACCAGTTTCTTTAGAAACTATCCCCACGTGTACTTCTTACTAAGTATGTAGTTTATATATAAAGCATACTTAAGGTATACTATGCCAATATGCAGGCATTGTACTTTTGATGTGTATTTATTACAGTATATCAAAGGTGCAGGACATCTTGGTGTGTCGTACATAATATTAAATTGCTCTCTTCAATAATGCATAATTTTATTGATAATAACTCTGAGACATCAAATACTACAGGTATTTTGAATCTGCAGCTTATACTATTTATTCAAAAGCTTTCAAATGAAATTCTTAATTGGGTAACACTTTTAAAAGTCACGAGTCTCAAGTCATGAGTAGTTATTGTGGCAGCTTGAATCTCACGAAGCAAAACTTTGGAAATAAGATCTGACTGACGAGGTGTGTTATCATAATAAAACTGATGATCAAGACCTAGCTGTTATTGATCTACTGTAGCTATCTCTATGGAAAGTTTTTCCATGTGTTGAGCAGTAGTAGTAGTACAGTATGTTGCTTCTTATTGTATGGTTTTTTATCAGGGAATGGTGGTGTTGGTAGTTACACTGTACAAGCTCACCTTAAGTTGTCAGACATTTAGTATGTACATGTACATGTAGGGTACATGCATTACATTTTTATCTTCGTCTTTTTCATCCAAACAGGCCAAGTTGTTTTTGTTGGTGAAGTTTGTTTCTGCAGTTCAAAATCTGCCTGGAGCTTTCAAATATTTGTCAGATATTCTTAAACGGGCAGCACCTGGCACGCTGTTTCTGTTTCTGGACAATGCTCATATCCAAACCAAGAACTTTATTGAAGACTTGGTGTTTCCTTCTCGTGACAGCAGGGAAAAGGAGGAGTACAAAGAGAATGAATCGTTTAAGCTGTACACAACTTATGCAGAGTTAAAGTCTGACTTTGAAGAAGGTCTCAAGTCACCAATACTGTGCGAATGGGTTAGTCTTATGAGCTACTGGTTGGACAGACACCCAATACTTGACCTGAGGGTTAACATACATCTTGCTGTAAAGAAGGGGTAAGGACAAAGACACGTTCCCATCAAATTGTATCGTGCTTGTGCATGTATTTCATGGCTTGAAACATTTTTTTTTTAATCTGTAGTCATGTTCTTAACTCATGACCATTGTGTAACATGCATTAATATTTTTTTACTCACACAATACATATTTTTGCTCTTGGAAAACAGAAGCATTTGTTATCACGTAAATGTCATAAAAACTGTACATTAAGCAAATTGCTTATTGCATTGTATAATGCTAGATGGGACTCTTTGTCATGCTTTGACAGCATTTTTATTTTTGATACAGTTGAAAAAAATTAGCCAAAGAGGAAACAAAATATAATATCTTATTCTGAGAATGCATCTTCACTTTCAATTATTTTTATTGACTGTTGATTGTGCAAAGGTTGCACAGTGGTACATGCAAAGGGGATGCACTGCTGGTTCAGATTTGCATAGTGGAGTAAACAACATAAAAAAATTTTAGACCAAAAACTGTTTAACCGTTACAAGTTCTGTCATACACGTATTAATTTTCCATCTACTTTTAAACATTATAATTATTAATTTTTTTAGCTGCAAGTAAGTCATACTGTACATTAATTTTCATACAGCACTAACACAGGGAATGTACATATATTAGAATACCAAGACGTTCTGTTGTTAGTTATCATTTCCCCATAGGGCCATTGTCTGTGTTCATTGCTATATATTAATATTACAGAGAGAAATGTATTGCCATATTACACCAATTAGTTGAGCGTTGAAATGAAATAACTTGAATTTATTGGAAGGGAATAGAGGTAATGAAAAATAGATCAAACTGTAGGTAGGAATTTAAGAATTGAAGAAAAATCATATGTGTAAGGAGAAAAGTTTATGAAATAATATTATTTTGATTTTACAAGTTAATCAAGGGAGTGCAGTTATGGCCAATCTTAACTTTTGTCCAATCACTTTTTATCACCATCACAGTATTATTATTAAAAAAGTTAAGCTCGCGTTGGAGAACGTGGCATTTGCTTTATGTTTACTGGTGTCTATGTTCATTGGCTGTTAGTTCCGCAACTCCTGTTAACATGAGAGCCAAGGAAACTTAGTGTACAAAGTAAAAGGGATTTTAAAATTGGGGAAAGTGAGAAAGGGGGAAAAAGTTTATAACATGACATTATTTTATTTTTACCTTTTAATAAGGTTAGTGCAATTATGGACAATATTGACCTTTGTCCAGTCAGGTTTCAATTACTTGATACACTTGTATAATAGAAATGTGACATGTATTTAATTGTGTAACAGTTTACTACATACACAGTGGTCACATGGACATTATTTTTATTACATTCCACTGATACCACACTCCTAATCATGTTCCTTGATTCATTATCACACATCATATTTAAACTGTGGTCTCAAAGACCAAGCATTATTTGAATCAAGGAACTATGATATTGTCTGTGACCCAGCATTAAGTTAGACTATTATTGTTATTATTATTATTATTATTATTATTATTATTATTATTATTAGTATTATTATTATTTTTACCTTATTATTGGTGAGAAAGTCTCAACAAGGATAATAATTCCACAGTTGGTTCTTTTCCAAGGACCTTTTTCCCTACTGAGAAAAACATGTTAGTATCTACTACCATATACACCGAATTAGTATACTTTAACCAACTCAGCAACCTTGGCATTTTGAACAATCTGATTGGATCTCACCCTTGGAATTTTCAACACTATCCACTTCCTTGTAGGTGAATAATGTAGGGGCATCTGGGTAATCCTTGTGCCAGTGAGTTTTTATTTGGAGAGAAAAATAAATGGCAACCAAGCTAAGTAGTTGATTCTCGCTTTACAGCTTTCTCTAAGAGATTTTAACAGGGAAATTACACAAAAGACAACCACAATGAAATATTTTTCTTGAGTCTTATGTTTAACGTATAAGCTAAAAATACTCTACAGTATGTTCATAGAGTTTTATAGTTACAGTATATTGAAACTGAATGTTTGTTGTTTCACTGTAACAATTATTATTTCATTGTATACTCCATGTAATTTGGGAGGGAAGGGAGGAACAGGGCGTGTGTGTGTGTGTGTGCCATTTTTACACTATGTGGGTTGAGTGGGAAGTAGTTAGTATAGTACAGAGGTAAAGTTCTTGGATTTATACATGTTTGAACACAAAAAAAATGCAAACCAGCAAATTGTAAAGTGTATTGTAAATGGTGTAAAGATACTCTGTTGTTAGAATGGTTCATAAATGACTGTAGAAAGAGCATGTACATTTTACAGTATGTACTCAATTGCTTTGGTTTTCATTACTAAACCAACCAATCAGAAGTAAAGCTAGAACCAATTGTATTGAAGTTGCACTCTTTTTTCCTCACTTGGTGCTGGCAAAAAAGGCTCATTGGTATTAATTTCGCTATGGTCACTTAAAATCTACTCTAAACCACGGATGAAAATCAGTTAGTGTTTATTGTTCTAAACTGTGGGTTAACCTAACTCACTCTTCTTTTGAAATAATAGCCACATTACCCTTGGATGGGAGTCTTGGTGATTAAGGATAATCATTGTAAGTTAGATGTAAAAATTGCTTGTGAAGATCTGAATATCTGATAATTTAAGATGTTGATTATGAATAATTCTATACTCAGTCATTGGCAAAGACAATTTTACTTTCAGTTAGTAAAATTAATATATTGAAAAGCTCAGAACAAAGGGTCAAACAGAGTCACTGTCAGGAAGTGAGTTCTGCTTTAGCTCCTTCTCAGTCTCATTGAGTCTGTGTGCCAAACTAAAGTGGTTTTGTCTTTTAATCCTTTCTCTTTTTAGTGTCAGACCCTGAGAGGAGTAGCATGGTTCTAGATAACATTTTCTCTTCCAGCAGAGTCACAGCCTTGAGTCATGCAGTTGGTTCTAACTTTTCACCCTTTCACCCCACGAGTCAAACCTTTAGTCCAACAATGTGATTCTAACTTTATTGTTCCATCCCAATGATTTAACACTGAGTTATTATCTTTTCACCTTTCAACACACATAGGTGCATACCACAGTTTATGATGTGGTTTTGACTTTTACCCCTTCACCTCTCAACCTATTTTTACAATAATTACCGGTATACGATTATTTCCAGTGAGATGGAGGACTGTATTGTTTCCTTTCTGAAAAATCAATTGACTTTAATTTATAAGGGACGTGGCCAGGAGCCTGAGTATAGCAGGGCCGGGTTGTGCGAAGCAGGGTTAAGGTAACCCAGGGTTAGGGAAAATTCAAATGCAGATATGAGAGCTTAAAAAGCACATTCAGTATAATTCTCTTTGACTACAATTTGATGATTGTATGCACTGAATAAAATAGAGAAAGTTAGAGGAGAAAACGCTTTTCAACAAGAGGAAAAGAAACTCATGTCAAAAGTTAACCTTGGGTTAGCGCGAATCGGCCTTCGAACAACCGGCCCCCTGGTGATTAAAAGGGTTTATTCTCAAAATGAAGGAGGTCTCTGAAGTTTGTTTCCATGAAGAGATCTTTCACTCATGTAAAATGAGATATTAAAAGTCATTTTTTACGTTTTTTAATACTTATAAGTGCATTAAAAATGATTAATTTATCCATGAAGGAGTGATAATAATCTGTGCATAAAGTTGACAGTTTGTTACTGTTTGCTTGGGCCTAAACGATGAGCAGTTTTCACTTCAGGAAATGGAATGCCTGGCACACTGCAAAGTTTTTGTAGCTCAATCGCCCTAATGGCCCATGCCGTTTGGAATAAGTACATCACCCTTCTTAACCTTTCAACGCTTAAGGGGCTTTTCTTTGACGAGTAAAATCTATAAAGTCACTCTCGGAGGGAAAAGGATTAAGGGTGATAGTTGTTTGGGAGATGGTCTTTTAACCCTTTAATTCCTAAGAGGTCTCACTGTGACGAGTAAAATCGTCTGGCTTAAGCCAAAGTAAAATCTATCAAGTCACCCTTAGGAGGGAAAGGGTTAACAGCAATGTAATCAAAACCATGACAGTCACTTTAGCTAAGATGAACGTCTGAAGGAAAAAAAAAAACTACATTTTGGCCATTAATTTAAAGTAAGCCCTTCCCCCCACCCCACCCCCAATTTCTAATAGAACCCCATCACCATCAAGCAAAGACACCCCAGCTCTGAATAATGTCATTGCATTCCGTTGTGAATGAGTTTACAATAAGCTTCCCACCCATTCTCCGTTATGTCGAAGAAAAGCCCGTCACCATCAAGCTAGGAAATCTCGGCTGTGAAAAATAATGATTTGTCATACTTTCATACTTATTTTTCTTGGACAATTCTGTCCAAGGAGGAAAGGCAAAGAAGGTTATCCCTATGTGAAGCACCAACCCAAAGGCCAGACCACAACACTGGGAACTACGTCCCCTACTCTTTACGATCCGGCAGTGTGTGGGCTCTTTGACGTCCCACTAAGTTATCATGAACAAAGGTTGTGAGACGGGACGTACGGTTTATCGTCCTTATCCGAGACGACTAGAACGTCTAACCATTTGCAGATGTCATTACAAAGGCAACACTTTCTCCTCATTTTATTTAAAGACCCTGCGTTATCAGTAACCTTCCACCTATATTCAGAACAAGGATTGACTCTAAAGAGAATTATAAGATTCAAATGAAAAATCTGTTCAATTTATTATTCTAAATACCTAAAATGCACTCTATTTGTGAATCCAAGACATTTTAGCAGTCGCGGTGAAGTGTGCTTTATTCATGACTTGCTACACTAACACCTGAAATCACTCTTTCCAGACTAGTAGACTGGCTTAAATAGGAGAAAGACATTTATTGAGGTCAGTATTATTTCCTCTACTTCGACTCAAATGCAAGTTCTATTTTTAGAGAATATTAAATTTAGAGATTTCAATGTATTTGGCCTTTACGCAGTGTCTCTTGTCACATACGCTCAGTGTAGACTAGCTTTGTGGCTCTTAAAAAGTTGCGGGCTACCATTCTTCTTTGTATGATCCGAGCCCCGCTACGAAAAGACGTTGTTCTTAGGGATGCTTATTCGTCTCTCAGAGAACCAATTAGGATTCACCACGTAATAGTGCTTTTTTGTTCCATGGGTGGGGTGGAAGAAGCATGCATGACGGACATAGCGTACATCCTTGGGGTGCTTAGACAGCAAACTATCCGGTCTTGGAGCTACTATGTATCCGGGGTCGTGACTAGAATTCCTCTTGGAGCTGATTTGAGGGGATTTTGGCACTTGTGTCCTCTCTCTGGCTTGCTGAGCGTGCGCAGTAACGGAACTAGTAAGGCGTGGAGACAAAGGCGACGAATGTAACGCACTGGAGAGACTCGGTGCCTTTTGCTTGAACTGAGCAGAGGTTCTGTTTGTTAAGTTTAGAAGGCCAGTGGTAGATTCAAGGTCAGACATGGGAGATGAAACTCGCTGTGTTACGTAATTCCCCACAGCCCTTTCTTCCAATGTGCGTTTCACAAAGTTATTAAAAACACCTCTTTCCACGGCTGGAGCATTATGGTCATCCTTGCATGAAGGCTTGCACAAAACTTCTCGATACCCTGTCAGCTGTTCCTCTGGCCCGCAATTCTCGGAAACTTTAGGAGTTGCTTCTGTGTTATTGAACTTTTCTGAAATAACGGGAAACAGTTTCGGAGTGTCTGTGATGTTTATCTCGCGGTCTCTTCGGTTGGGCCTCGTACGTGTCAGGATCCTTTCGCCAGCTATAGTTTCGTAGCTGGTCATTCTGGCAGCAAACGGAGGCCTCAAGTGTGATAGTAGGAAGGCGTCTTGCACTTCGTATCTTCTGGTGGTTTCGGTAGCCCGTCGCGGCTCGTACCATGTGTATTTCGGCACCTGACTGTGCAGAACAGGAGCCGTAGAATGGCAGTAGCTTGCATTATACTCAGTTTGAAAAGGTTTTGTAATAAACGTGTGAAAGTAGCCTTTGTAACCGGGGTACTGCAACTCCATTCCGGTAGATCTATGTCACCGTAATTGAAGATGTAGTGTATCTTTCGCAGCTAACACGTCGATATAGCCGTGCTCTTCAAAATAACTCACTTCTGATCTTCAAAATCCGACCTCTCACAGCGTAGATAAGCTAGAAAATTCTTCAACTTATTTAAAGCTTTCTCTTGATATGGCCTATTTGCAACGCGAGGTTTCCAACTTCTCCGTCCTGATGGAACTGGCTTGATGCAATCGATCGTTATATCCAATTGTCAACACAGAAGTTGCTATGCATTAATCTATGACGATGATAAATTTTTTATAGCAAGCGTCTAAGTTAATATTTCGTGGTCCTAATGAAGTCCATGACCACTATACATTTTCATTCAGCGCAAATATTTCAGTATCACTCATGGAGTAGATAAATGCCCCTATCACCCCGGGATCACACCATGCTTTAAGTATATAAATGTTTACATTTAAATCGTTTTCCAACCTTTAATTATAGTCGATCAGTTAGAGAACGCTGTTAACTAATTAATTCAACACAGCATTTTTTCGGTAACAATTACACTTGATTTGCTCGCTATAGGAACATTATATTCCTACCCGGGTGTCTTTGTCAGTTTTCTTTGAGTATTCTGGACAAAAACTGAAATGTGATTCGTTTTCTTTTAAGAGAAAAAAAGGAATTTAATTTAGAATAGCTACAACTGTAGGAGGCCCATGCAACAAGGGCTAGCTATTATATTTTGGTAGCTCCTGTGGTTTGGCTTAAAAACATGAGAAAAGGATGAACTTAATATAAAAGTGTCCTGAGAACTGAAAGCAATCCACGAGTTAAATCAAGCGGTGGATAATGACGAAAAGGGGACAGAGATTTCTAAATATAAAGGATTCCCTCTGCAACTTTGTTTTGTTTTAATTGAGATATTTCAAAACATTCTCGGACAATGTTTCGAGGTTTAGTCGACGCGGTTTTTCAGGAGAATGTAATGAGGGTTTTTTTACGGCCGATATTTGTCTCTGCATCTACAGAAATGCTGGACTTAATTCCAATTCCTTGCCAGTCAATCCAGGACTGGTTGTAGTATGATTGATTTTTTTATCAGTGGCAGTAACAAGACCCCGTGCAGGAGAGTGTTAAGTTCTACTCGAAGATTATATATAACACAGTTCAGATGACTAAAAAGCTTAAGACGCTGTCATGATATCCTTCTATATCCACATTTTGGGATTTTTGTATCCTTAACTGAAGTTGTTGTTCACTATGAGTGTGTATAAGCCTGGCTCTGATCATGTAAGCGGGCAAAATAAACCAAATCCTCCCCTGCGATTGGCCACCTGAGCGAACAAGAGGGAGTTGATTTTCCTACTCGGTACTTCCCCGTATTTCCACCAGAAAAGTAGAAGGTTGACAAATCCTATATATTATCCAGCAAGCTTTTCGGTCAAGATGACTGAGTTTTGGCCTTGTTCTTTTTTGGCGTGTTACCGAGCTACTGCGTAGATCTCGATCCACCATTAAACGATAAAAAAAAAGATTTAGTTGATATCCATGTATATTGACTTTACTCTTGGTCAATAACCCATACATTACATATTCCACCTGATATTGTAGTACTGGTTTTGTGCCGGCACGCATTCTTCACTGTTGGAAAATTCGCTCTTCTCTTCGTACTCAAATCTACAAGACTTAAACAACATTTTAGTAAGCTGTAAGGAAAAGTTAACTTGAAAGTTTTATCTGTTTATAAGTCATGTTTCGACTGAAAGCTTCTGTGACCAAAATGAGTTTGAAAAGCACCTGTCTAACCATTAATGGACTCAGTGTGCAATGCGCCAAATTCCTCTAACATAATAGGAAAAATTAGACTTCAAGGTTAACATGATAACATATTTTGTTGGACAAAAATTTAAAAGGTAGCAGTTCAAACTAACGATCCTGATCAGGCTGTTCTGGCCTCAGAAGTCATTTCGAGAACTTGATGGCTAGGTCCCTAAAAAGGCACCAGTCTCAGTAGGATTGAGCGTTAAGCCTAGTAAGTGACCGTTTTTTCCCGGGCTAGCGCTGATCTAGGGTAGAGCTTTCTGCTTTGGTTATTTTAATGCGGGACTCCATTATCGCTAATCCAGAATTAAACGCTACCCTTCAGTTATTGCAACGCAGGTCAATGGTACTAGGAAAAGCATTAGAAGTACGCTTTAGTAACTTCTTATCCGACATTAGTGTTAATCCAGAGTTAAGCGTCAAGCTTCAGTCAATATTATGAAATTAGAGATTTTAAAGGGTTTGACAAGATTGCTTTCCGTGATGAATTAAGGAATGAAAATTGGAAGTCGGTTTATAACAGCAGCGATGCAAATGAAGGCTTAACAAGATTTCTGCACATATTTAACAGAATTAGCAATAAACATGCACCAATTAAATTAATTAAGATCTAAAGTAAATCTAACAAACCCTGGGTAACTAAAGGCTTAAAAAAATCTATCAAAGTTCGAAATCAGCTTTATAAAAGATGGTTGACAACTCGTAACAGCTATTATTATGATCGATATAAAATTTATCGAAACAAAATCGTTTCAATCAATAAAATGTTCCGTACCTTATACTATGATAGCGTACTTAAAGACTCAATAAACACTAAGAAAATGTGGGATAACGTTAACTTAATAATAAATAAAAAGCGGCCGTCATGTGTTATTGAAAATTTGCAAGTTAAAGGTAAGAATCTCCAACAGCCTGTTTCGATATCAAATGCTATCAACAAGTACTTTTGTAATGTTCCCTCTGAACTTGCATCTGATCTGCCTAAAACAGATCGCCGTGCTTCGTCTTATGTGAATAGGAAAAAATGCAGTTTCCACTTCACTAAAGTAAGTGAAATGGAGGTCTTTTTGCTATTAGATAGCATTGATTGTAAAAAATCATTTGGTTTTGATAAGATTCATCCTTTCCTTTTGTTCTCTGCAGCGTTGGAAATATTTAAACCACTGACATACATTATAAATTTAACTCTTGAACAAGGTATATTTCCTAATAGTTTAAAAATTGCCAAGGTTATCCCGATTTTCAAACAAGGCTCTCGTTCCTCATGCAATAACTACCGGCCCATATCCGTCCTTTCCGTGTTAAGTAAAATTTTTGAGAAGTGCATTCTTAATCAATTAAAATTTTATTTTATGATTGAGAATATCTTAGTATCTAATCAATATGGCTTTAGATCTGGGAGCACCACAACTGATTGCTTGGTAGAACTTATGGATGAGATAACAAAAGCTATTGATCAAGAAAAATATGCGGTTTCTATTTTTCTTGATTTAAGTAAAGCATTTGACACGGTCAATCACTCTATTCTGTTATCTAAACTTAACTCATATGGTATTCGAAGTATTGAAAATCAGTGGTTTAAGTCTTACTTGAGCAACAGGAAACAAAAGGTATTTGTTAATGGTATCGAGTCTAGTTCTCTTTTAATAAGCTCAGGTGTACTGCAAGGGTCGATTCTAGGTCCTTTTCTTTTTCTAGTTTATATTAATGATATTGTTAAATCAACCAACTACTTCTCTGTAAGACTATTTGCTGATGACACTTCTTTAACTGCGACTGGTAAAGATTTAGAAGTACTTCTACAGAGAATAAACTCAGAATTGCCTGCTATTTATGAATGGTTATGCTCAAACAGATTGACCTTGAATTTAAGTAAGACAAAATACCTGGTTTTTCAACCACGCCAAAAAAGAAATTATAATTTACATATCCCTCTTAAACTAGCAGACCGGTACCTAGAACAGTCTTTTAGTGTTAAATATTTAGGACTCATTATTGATTGCTCACTGTCTTGGCACGACCATATTGATTATATAAGTAATAAAATTAGCAAAAGTGTAAATGTTATTGCAAAAGTAAAACCCTATGTGACATCCCAATCCTTAATAAGTATTTATTATGCACTTATATATCCCTATTTAACTTATGGTTGCGTACTGTGGGGTAATAATTACGAGGCTCCATTGTCACAATTGGTTAGACTACAAAACAAAGCTATTAGAATAATTAACAATGTGCCACTTCGTGATCATATTACTCCCCATTATGTAAACCTTGGTCTTATTAAGCTTCCTGACATTGTTAAACTGTATACCTGCCAGCTATTATATGACCACTTAACTGATGAAAAACCGTCTAATTACACCGTATCTCTGGTATCTGAGCAACATAACTACGCTACTCGAAGTGCATCCTTACAACACTTAAACCCCGGTTTCTCCAGAATAAATATAAGGAAATTTTGCCCCACTGTTATTGGATGTTACTATTGGAATGACCTTCCTTTATCTATACGCAACTTAGCGACTAGAAAACATTTTAAAAAAGCACTCTTTCAGTATTATTTTGCTCAATATTAATTAATTTATACTTCTTCTTCTCCTATTGTCAAGTTTAACTTTTTTACCCTAATTTCTATTGTCAATTAAAGAAGGGCATCCAATTAGCTTGCTATATTTTTGCCCTTTTCCATTTCTACTCTTACTTGTGTAATTTATATTTATCTTTGTAATTCTGGAATGGAATAAATAAATAAAATGAAATGAAATGAAATATTTAGCGCCAAGTACACGACATTCCAGTGTTAAAAGTTAGGCGTTATTAATTGTCCAATTTCGGGTTAGCACTGACTAATCGGCTTTCTGGTGACGAAGTCGAACAACGAAAGCGACCACTACGAAGATTTATAGTAACTTTCGGGACTAACAGATACAGCTCATACAATGCAGGAAGAAGTATTGTGAGAATAGTTTCTAAAGAAACTGGTGCTGCGTTGGTGGAGAATTGAAACACAAGGAATTGGGATAATCAACTGACGAATTGATAAAGTAAGTTATACCACCTAAGGTAAAAGAGAGGTGCTGACGTTTCGAGCGTTTGCCCTTTGTCGTAGTAAATGAGAGTATGTTGGTTTACGTACAATTTCTACGTACAACGTCTGGCGTAAGACTTCTCTATATAAATTGTACGTAACCACAATCCTCTCATTCGCTCCGACGAAGGGCTGACGCTCGAAACGTCAGCACCTCCCTTTTACCTTACGGTGATATAACTTACTGATCCTTACTTTATCAATTCGTTTGATTATCCCAATACAGGAAGAAGTTTAGGCTACAAGGAAAAATGAGATGAAAGTATGTACCGCGGTATTCAAAATTCACAATATCACAAGACACCCTCATTTTATTTCCTATTGGAAGTAAGATTGTCTGCTGATACATGTCGACAAATGGATTTGTGTGGCATTCGCCAGTGAGTCACGCGTTGCTTGCAAGACCCTCTATATTCGTTCGTGGACGATATCCAAGGCCTGCGTTGAAGGAAAACATAGCAATGTAAAACTTCTGGCGTGACTATCCAAATAACGTGTTTTTCCGAATGTAATGATTCTTGCGTTCGGAAACCCATTCCGGACTTATCACGAAGAAGCGTCTGGTAGGCTCATTGGCAGGACGAAAGAAGCATTGTTTATCGATGTAACGAAAGTCGTTCGGAAAGCGAGACAGCAGACTCGGCGGTCTTCTTGCTACCAAACTCGGTGGACGTCTCAGAAGATCTTCGGTGCTCGGTTGGTCACGCTTCGAGAATCCCGATAATGAACTCGTGGGTCTACGACTGTGCGAGCTGCGTTCGGAAATATTACTACTTGGTCTTGGCATAGCGCTTTTAGCTCTCGCTGTTGGCCTTGGTTGTAGACCTTGAAGGTTTATTCTTGGTTGTTCTTTACGTATTTGGTGAAACGGTAACTGAATGACCCGGGAAGTGCCCGGTTTTTGGGCTTCATCCCATGCTGTGGTACGAAGTCGGGTTGGAATCCGCACTTTCTGAAACGGGTCGCGCGTCCCGGTATAACTGGTTGTATACTCAGAATTATAGATAATTTTGCTGATTGCTTCTTGTAAAATTCCTGGCTCAGTCGAGTACTTTAAGGAGGGCATCATTCACTGGAAATACAGTCCTGTCGGTAAAATATTTTCCCAAGGTCAAGGCGTACACCAAGCTAACTATCCGGACTTAAAATATAAGCGAAGATGTGAAGCGAAGAACGGCATTCACGGATTGTTTTCCTTTTTCACTTGTAACCGCTCTTGAAGCTCAGAACTTCTCAGGTATTGCATGGAAAGCACTTTTGTGTACAGTCTATATCTGTTGCGTTACCTCGTCTGTGTCCCTAGCAACGGTTGTAGTTTACATACTTACATTCATACTTTCTCTAATTACATTGTTCATTTAAGCCTAGTCTTATTGTTTGTAAGGTCATAGAAGATATAGAAATGCTTTAAAGACACATCTGTTCAGGACTTGATTATTTTAGAAAAACAAAAAAGTCGTTATTTTGGTACAACAAACGAGAACACAGTTAGTGTTGTCTTATTCTAAGGGTATTGTCTATCTATCAGCCATAAATTGAACAGAAAGGGAAACAAGCCGATAAGAGTGAAATAAAAGTCGTAAGTCATAAAACTAAAACTTGGTTATGCAAGGTGAGAGTCAATTTGCGTAATAAAAAGCTACCCAAGTTGTTCCCGGGAACTCATTCTCCCGAATCTAAAGATAGGATTTCTATTTACGAAAATTTGACCTCCCATAGAAAGAAAACGGTTAATGAGACAAATGGAATGAGGCGAGACGGACTACTGTAGGAAGTATGGACCATGGACGGGCAAGTCTACGTTAAAACCTCGTCATAGGGAAGACCCATTAGAATAATGGAACTGGACGATCTAAAATCCCTATAAAAACAATTTAAATATTAGAAGGGACTGAGGAAAATGGATATCGATATCTTCATTTGATTGGGGGAAGGGATTGAGAGAGGGAGAAACTTTCTCTGGAATACGAAACCTCTTATAACGTTTTCTTAGCTTATACTTGTTTGTTTCTTTGTTAAATTTTCTTTGCCTATTCTTTATTCGCGTTGTAACAGAAGTTTTTTTGTTTGTTTTCTTTCTGTTTCTCAGAGAATAATTTGCCTTTTTAAGGACTTTATGCGGTAACAATGCATAAAAAGACAATGCACGATATTTTATCTTAAGACGTCAGGGGAATAAGAGACCAACTGAAAAGGAGGAGCATCTTGGCATAGCTTAAACATCACTCACCAAAAATTATCACTTGACAAAAAAAATCTGTTATTCGCTGACACAGGATTTCGAAGAGAACTACCTACTGTATAATTATCAATTTGGTTTCCGAAAACAACGAGGAACATCAATGGCTATTCTAGATTTTACGGATAGGATTCGGCTTGCTATTGACCGTGGAGAATTTGCTTTAGGCCTGTTTTTAGACTCGTCAAAGGCATTTGACACAATAGATCAGAACATTCTGGTAGGAAAACTTTCGTATTATGCCGGAATCCAGGACAAACAAGCAGACTGGTTTCGCAGCTATTTATGCAAGCATAGGCAATTTTGCGATTGGAAGTGCACTCTCACAAAAAACGATAAATTTGGCGGCACCGTTTGGAAACCGTCAAACTATAGGAATCTGTTATATTTAGATCGAAATGTCTTTGGGTAGAAAAGGTGAACGCTCAGCAAACATATTTCTTTAATTTAGAAAAGAAGAACTACAACAAAAAAACTATCACTGAACTTCATGGAGAAAATCAGGAACGTTTTTGAAAATGCAATAATCAGAAGCTTTTTTGAAGATGCAACAATTAAAAATGAGCGACAGATATTAGATAACATTGAAAAATTCTATAGCCAATTGTATACAACGGTAAATAACCTTGAACAACAAGATTTCGATAGTTTCATTGAACCACTAACATTCTCTAAACGTATGATTGAAGACAGAGAACAATTGGAGAGTTCCCCCTCCTTAGAGGAATATAAAAAGGCCTTTGACACATTTGAGGGTGGCAAAACACAAGGAGAAGACGAGCTTACAGTTGAAGTCTATAAAACTAACTTTGATTTGATAGGACAGGATCTGGTTGCGAGCTTCAATGCTGCTTACGAGGCAAATGAACTTTCCACACCACAATGAAGAGGAATTGTTACTCTCATACCAAAGGAAGATGGTTCACTACTAGAATTTCAAAATTGGAAACCATGCAGTAACCTTACTTAACGTTGATTGTAAAATTGCAACTCAAGCGAAAGCGAAAAGAATAGAACCATATCTACCAACGAGTTAATACATAGTGATCAAACTGGTTTTATCAAAGGAAGATATATTGGAGAAAATATTCGCTTAATTGAGGATGTGATGGAACACGCAAAGCTGGTTAATATACCTGGTAATCACTGGATTTCAGAAAAGCTTCTGATTCGTTAGAATGGGGATATATAATGAATACACTAGGCGTTTTGATTTTTGGAGCAGTATTAAGCACTGGATTAGCAATTTTTATACAAACATCGAAAGTGCAGTTATAAACAATGGAGTTTTAACAAGCCATTTAGAGATGTAAGACCGGGAGATCCTCTTTCTCCCGTCTTATTTACTCTATCAGCTGAACTGCTAGGAAACAGGTTAGGACAGGACTCAAGGACAGAAGGAATTAAAATCCTGGATAACGAAGTTAGTTGAGTCAATTTGCAGATGATACAAATTTGTTTTGCGCAGATCTGGAATCAGTTATAGAAGCCTTGAAGTAAGTCGACGAATTTGAAAGGTTGTCAGAGCTAACTTAAAATGTTAAGAAATTCCAAGCGATGTGGGTGGGGAAATGGGAAAAAAATGAAAGCAATCCTTTAAATCTAAAATGGATGCTCACTCCGGTACGTATATTAGGGGTTCAAACAATGAATTAAACTTTCATCTTAAAATACGCAAGTTGCAAACAAATTTAGATATACGCAGAGAGAGTTTGGAAAAGATATGATAATTAAGTCTCTAGGACTATCATAATTAGTTTATTCAGCCTCGACCTTAAACCAATTAAATCACATCAATTTTAAAACAAAACTATTTAGTTATCTGTGGAGCAACAAAAAGATCAAATTAAAAGGGATGGGTTTTACCAAGACGTCCATAGAGGCGGATTGCGTATGGTACACACAGAAATAATGTTCAAGGCTATAAAACTGGCCTGGATCGGATTCCTAGACTTTTGACTCCAGGAAATCCTAATTGGAAAACAATCCCAGACTACTATCTAAGAAGAGTGGGGTTCTCAACGTTTTATTAAAATGCAAATATTCTAAAATACTTAAGAGAATTAAAAACTATGCATAATCATAATCAAGACCCAAATATGATTTTACACAATAACAAAGATATACTCGTTGGAGACTGACCATTTTTTATTAGGGAATGGTATCAAAATGGCATCCTGTCAATCCAAGATCTTCTAACAACGACCGCTTTACTAATGTCGTGTCAAGATTTCTTGAACAATTACCTCTGTAAAAATACTAATTTTCTTCAATATTATCAGGTCACAAGTACCATTCCAAAACACGTGTTAACTATAGCACGAAATCAGACTCCAAGAAAAAAAAAACACTACCTTAATAACACCTTTAATTTTCAGATTGTTGAATCTACAAGAATAGACCTGATTAAAATTCGAACTAGTGGTTTTTATAAGACACATTCAGCAATGCATAAGGATCCCCAAAAATGGAACAATTACTTTTGAATTAAAGAAGACGTGTGGAGAAAACGTTTCGCTTCCCTCAAAACAATATGTAAAGAAACCAAGCTCAAAGGATTTCAATTTAAATTTATGCACCAAATTGTAGTTACAATAAGGGAACTTTTTCGTTACATGGCATCCAATCAGATGATGACTATATTTATCGTGGCGAAAAGGACTCCACTGACCATACTTTTAGTGACTGTGTTTTTCTCAAGATGTTATCAGTTGGTTCAATGAAACAAATAGAACTCATTTCAAACCGTCCACAGAAGAGAAGCTGTTCGGTGTAAATTACTTCTGAACCACTTGGAAAAAATGCAACGAAGAAATTTATCTACACGCTGCTGTTGATGAAATACTATATCTACACTAACAAATTGCACACTAGTTCAATATTACTGGCTGATTTTGTAATCTCACTTAAATACAAAGCCGAACATATCGAAGCACAAATAATATGAGAAACAAAATATGCTTCCTCGTTTTTCTTTTTCTTGTTGGTCCCACATTTTTTTATAATAATTAAAGTAATTCCTAATCATTAATAGTAAAGTGACTTTAGGTTATCTAAAACGTTTTTTTTTTCTTTTTTTATTTAGTGATTATGTAAGGATAGGTAAGTTAATGTAAGTATGTCACGAAAGCGCTCTTTGTATTGTTGAAAGGAACAGAGGTTATTAATGGTATAATTTAAAGGTGGTAATTATATATTGTTTAATGTATAGATTAATGTAAGTAGATAAATGTTACATAATTAGTACATTGTAAATAATGGAGCTGAGAAAATAATAATAATAATAATAATAATAATGATAATAATAATAATAATAATAATAGTAATTAACATTACAAAAAATCGACCAGGAAACGAAGTGCATTCAACGATGTTTTTTGTAACTGAAATGGTGTTGTTGTTATGCTCAGTATGTATTAAAGTTAATTTGCTCGAAATATATTAGCTGAACAGAATTATAAATACAAAAATTCTTGTTAGTTTGAGGAAACGAATGACAGCGAATTTTGTTCTATCTTGTGCTAAGGTTATTACTTTGGAACGAAAAGCAACGAATGAGACGATGGTTTTTCAATGTTTGCCACACTATTATACTCAGTATATTTATTGTGCGGGTAAACACATAATAAAAACATTTTCTGTTTGTATTCAGTTAGAGTTAGTCTATAAAAGCAAGAAACAACAGTTTCTATGAATTTACCGGCGAAACAAACCACTTGGGATGTTGGGAGAACAATCGAAGGGCTTGTAAACCACTCGCCTGCGGCTCGTGATTTACAAGCTCTCTTTTGTTTACCTCCCGCGTGGTTTATTACGCCGATAAACCCAAAGAAACTGCAGTTTATTGCTTAATTAACTCATAGGTTTTCGACCAATTAGCGCGCGTCTAGAATCTGAGTTATTTTACAAACATGTAGAAACGCAAATTTATTTGCCGTCTTAGTTGTTTGAAATAAATCGTCTGAGTAAAATTAGCACCCTCAGGGCCCAAAAGTCTTCGGTATTTATTTAATAGTGTCCCATAAAAGACATAGAGGATATTACACGGTGGCGCGAAGATATGAATTTTAATTTCGAGTGGCAAAACAATATTTTAAGAGAGCGCAGCGAGTTAGTAAAATATTGTTTTTGCCACGAGAAAATAAAATTCATATCTTCAAGCCGCCGTGTAATGTTCTTTTTATTATATAGACAAAAAGAATTTCGGAGGGAAATTACCGAAACTACGTCATGATCCATCGATAAACTCACGTGTGAGATTATGGAAAATAAACCACTCGGGTCCCGGATGTAGTTTTTATGAATTTTACGAGTGGTATATTTTCCAGTAAAACACTCGTGTCTATATAATAAAACTGAATAATCATGATGACTAATGTTTTTTTTTATTATTTTTCTTTCAGTGCTTAGTATGCTTAAACATCAATTACAAAAACAAACCAAAAGAAAACTAATAAATAACATCACCCGTACAAAAAGATGAAGAAATGATAGGGTAGGCTAGAGTAATTCTCTTTAGAGGATTAAACGTGTAAGGGACTAGGGGAGTACAGACCCGGCAAATGTTTGCCAAGGGTTACTTCAGGTTTCCTTGCTAATGAACTGTAATGAACATAATGAACTAAACTTACACTGCTGTGTGTTATATAAGATTTTGTCGTCATCGGTTTATTCTTCAATGTTGTAAGTAACATCTAACATCGACACTATGCTATCCTGAAAATTTTAGACAGAAAATAATTTCCATTACTTGTATTGAGCGGGATCGCAAGATTTGTTGGGAGAATGTGCGAAAGTGATCAGTGTAGTGACTAAAACCTCTGTCGTTTTCTATTCATAACTATAAGTGAACATGTTTTAAGTGATTAGTCGAAAGAACAGCCAACAATATAGTATTTTCAATGAAAGGTTCCGTATTCAGCTATCAATCACTGTAAAATAGAGTGCATAAGTCTTGACCTCAGTGTATGGCAGTTCTAACTATCATAACTCCGAGATCTAGAGATGACAATCTCTAAATTTGGGTTACGTTTAAATTTGATAATCACTTTTTGATTGCACTCATGCACTCGTAACTCATTACATGATCTTCCTACAAGGTGATGTGGGAAGCTGTGCTCAACTGTTAAAATGGGATATCGACCTACGAACAACTGTATTAAAGAGACATATCACTCTTTTCAGAACTCAAATTCACCTGGACGATCGAACTCGACAAACAAATACCGAGACTCCTGAGGTCAAACCATTTAGAGTGTACTTTTCCTTTAAGAACATTTGGTGAAAAATAAGTGTATTGTGGCAAAACAACTAGAATTAAAGAGCTAAATATTTCGGTGATACTGCGCCCTTAAGCTTCAACCT
This sequence comes from Ricordea florida, assembly GCA_949710005.1. Taxonomy (NCBI): domain Eukaryota; kingdom Metazoa; phylum Cnidaria; class Anthozoa; order Corallimorpharia; family Ricordeidae; genus Ricordea; species Ricordea florida. The sequence goes on along the minus strand of OX453273.1, from coordinate 23,630,342 downwards.
TCTTCTCTCTCCTACATTCTCTTAAGTGTGACCATTTCCAGGAGCCGATTACTACTGTCATTTCCTTATATTCTAGTTCTAGAATTTGACATAAGATCACTGAATTCAAAATCCACACCGATAAAATTGCTCAATTCTGATCCTCTGTTTGCTAAAAGATCTATAGTGTTTGTCGGAAGAAGTTATTTTCCAATCATTCGAGGAAGTGAAAGGCTTAACTGAAATACATTGGCATTGTGCTCTCAGTAGGCACGTGCATAATTACTTAGTGAAGAATAAATGAAGTGATTATAAAGTCAATAAACTATTCGTAAAGGCTACGAGAAAGGGTTGTTTTTTCGCACTGGTCTCTCAGACACCCAGTCCGGCCTGACAGTGAAATATGTCCTACATTCTTTCGTGTTATTGTAAAATGCGTTGTTGTGTAGGAAGATATAGTCCCCCATTCCTCCGTATCTGACGGCCGGTACAAACCCTGGTTGAAAGCTCTCTTTTGGGTGGCCACGAACGTAATCTGGAGGACAACGGTACATAAAACTTGATGCCAACTTAATGTGCGATTGAACAAGCTTTGTCTTCGGTGTGAAACTGTGGTCGTACTCGGACTTGGACGGTTGAGTTTTGCCGTTGGTTAATGTCATGCACAAAAGCGGTGGCAGCTTGAACCGTTCAGACATCTTTTTAAGTAGGTCCGTTGCCTTTCACTTTCCTTTAAAACCACAATTACGACCTTAGCGAACGTGACAGACTGCTCTCACATATGTGACTTTCCTTGCGAGGTTCTCCTGTGATAAACATATAATTCGTCTGAGCGTTCTATCAAAAATTACTTGTGTTGTTTGTGTAAAATCCTGTATCTTAGATATTAATACCGTGTTTAGAGAGCGCATGCAACGTGTCTCCAGGGACGATTTAGTCTATTCTTTGTTTAATCTCTGTATACAATAAACGGCTTTATGTACATAACTTAAGCCTGACAATTTTAGAGTTGAAACTCACTGTCTGAGTCGATAGTATTCCTTGAATGTTTATTAGCTCAGATCTCAGAATATGCTTTGAAATTTAACTTTGCGGTTAAGTCTTTACTGAAGGTATATACTAGTTGATCTGGCGTTATGGTTCCCAATCACCTACTGAAAACCTCCACCATAGTTTCTATATGTAGATGGTTATGAAACTCGACAAGTTTCTTTGTTTCATGTTTTTGTTCGCCTTTTTGGCCTTGAACCTGCACAAAAACACACTTTTTTCGCTAGGATAACCAATCAAAAGTTTCGGCTAATATATTCACAACTGAGTAACATGCGAAACAAAAACAAAAGACTGTGCAGGGTCACGGTCGATTCAACATCTACTGCGAGTGCATTGTTCTTGCTTTTGAAATCTCCAGGGTTTCATAACCAGTCCTCTATTAACTATGCCTCCACTGAGATGAGCGCCAAGTACTAGTGTTAGTGAATTACGATACTGTTTGTACAAAATTTATTAATGAAGAGGGTGGTGGATCCACCTGTGGATCAAAGTACGTTGTGTGACCATTCTTTGAAAAGTTACTGCCAAGTACTGTACGATGACACTGTTTGTGTTACAGAGCGTGGCTCTAACTTTTTCATCTGTGGATCAAGTCAGGGAGTGAGCTAGTGACCATGCAGTCTTACCATTCCGGCTTTGGAAAGCTACTGAACTGAGTATACAGGGGCACCCAACGAGAATATAGTTTAAAACCACTTAAACACAGCATTGTTAAAGTGTTTTAGTATTTAAAAGGTAGATATAAGCATCTTTTTATTCCCTAAAATTTTTTAATCTGTTCGGATTTCCTAGCTGAAAGTCTTGTGATCCGAAAATTATAGCGATCAAAACTTACCTTTTCGAAAATTTCAGCCAGAAAAAAAGCTCCCGAAAATTCTAGGTGACCTTTTTACGTTAAAAATCCGTTAAAAATGGGCAATTATACCATTTTTAGATGTTCGAAAATCCTAGGAGAGGCAAACAAGCAAGAAATTTTTTTTAACAAATGTTCCGAAAATTCTAGATCTCAATCGTCTTCCGAACAGATATTTTCCGAAAATTGTCGTTGGGTGCCCCTGAGTATAGCACTCACGATTTCACTGTTTGTTTTACTATGGCTTGCTAGACAGTGTGGTTCCACCTTGTCCATCTGTGGCTCAAACAGTGAGGTGTACTGTAGTGTGATACTATTTTACTATAACGCATGGCTCTATTTTGTTTAATCTGTAGATCAAACCATGCAAGGTGACCATTCTTTGGAAAGCTACCTAACAGTTCTGTACCGTTGTACAGTCACTCTTACTACTGAGCTGTCCGGTACTCAGTATTCAATATGTGCCGTGACCTATCAAACTCTTTTGTTTGTTGATAAAGCTATATCACTTTTTTATTTCTATAAACGTTATTGAAAATTAGCTGAAAGTGCTTTTAGAGTTTTGCTAACCAGTTTCCTTCCTCAAGGAAAATTGTAGCGGAAGAGATTCTTGTAAATCAACACTGTCTTGTTTCCGGGTAGAATATCTCGTGACTCTGGTATCGTGCGGCTTCGGATGGCTCTTTTGGCCTTACTCTGTGCTTAGGGATGGCTTCACCACCGTGTACCAGAGAAGTCAAATGAACAATCATTGTTGAGAGCTTATTAATTACCCGAGCTTCTGTCATTGCACACCCCCTTTATAAAGTGAAAAAAAGAAAAACAAGAATGTTTGGCTTAAATTCCACTTTCCTTAATTCAAACTTGAAGAACGCGTCAGACACGTGCACGCACATGTTTTGTGTTGGGGACGATTCCAACGCATATTGCTGGTGAATGGCAAGCGTGTCATATTTCGGGGGTGAACCTGTTTGGGCCGAACTTGTAAAACTTGATGAAACCTGTTGTTCTCTAATAATCGCCAGATCACCACTTTGCGGACTAAAATAAAGAATTTTGGTGGTGTAAAATATATTTTAGCCCGCTGAAATAAACCAATGAAGAATGTGAATCAAATTATCGTACGATTTAAGCAGCCAATAACAACTGAGAATCCATTACAATGTTAGCGCCGTTTTCTTGGAGCCAGCTTCGCTCGATTGTGTATTTCATTGTGGTAAAGTAAATGCTCAATGTTTTGTTATCAAGTTTCTTTTTTTAGTTTTTACTTTCTCAATCCCCTCCAGAGTGGTAACAATAGTAATAGAGTTTATGTTCTTGGGTATAAATATGTTTTGGGCCTTTCTCAGAGCTCATTTTAAAATGAGTCTGAGTCGGGCACAAAACAAACTTACGCCCAAGAACACATCATCGTTCCCAGGGCTTTTTTCTTTTTCTTCTTTTTTAAGGGAAAAGCCCTGGGAACGAGGTTGCCCAAGAACATAGACTATTGTTTTACTGACAATGAATCTAATGCTTGATACAGCCGGGTCGAAAACGTTGAAAACACAGAGAAGAGTTGAAAAACATCGTGTAGCAGGGAATTTTGGAAGGCAAAATTCGATATGTTTGAAACGGCGATAAGGAAAACAATGTACGGATTCTAAAACGAATTTATTTAGTTGAGGTAACAGTTGCAAAGATGAGTTGTGTTTCATCAGATATGCGACATGTCACGGTGCTTGATATCTGAGCCTCTCCCAGGGGTCTTAGCCGGAGCAAGGGAACAGGAGCATTTATTTTCAGGGAACTGGGGATATTGTCAAATTATATTCAGGGAATAAGGGAACTCCTGGTTACTCTGTTGGGAACAAGGAAATACCAATCTACTTTCAATTATACATATTTTTTAAACTTTAAATATAACCACAATTAAGGCCTCTGTTCTCTTGAGTGTATTATGATTATGCTTTACGAGCCGTGCAAGGCATCTTGGAAATGTTTCTGCAATGCGCCATAAGGCAGAAAGTCAAGATGGCGGAAAAGGGAGGCGGAGATGTGTCAGATGTCGAGAAGTTTACAGTTGACATAGCTCGAGAAATTATCACAATCGTACCAGTTACTGGAGCAATTTATTACAATAGAGGTGGCTTAGAATGCTGAAAATTGCCGGAGGAAGGTACCGAACAGCTGTGTCACAGCTGTCCTCCTGATGTCACACACAATGAATATTTGGAGATTGAAACTTTTCTGTTGTCAAACGAATGCACAATATCGATCTTAGGAATTTTGAAGAGAGATGTTTTTAATCTCTCCTTAAATGAAGGAAAAAGTTCTGTAGGCCTCCTAGTTTTGAATTTTGTGATGTCACATGAAAACCACAAATTATTAGCTGATTGCAAACATTTTTGATAACTGGCATAACTCAGTCTATTTAGTTAGCTTTTTGGGGTTAACCTGGCCATGGTCACTTGTTGTAACATTACTTTATCCGTCAATAAGCAGGAAAAAGCTTGAATGAGTTGTTCTTATATGGTTCTGTTGATCCTTACTCATTTTAGTGAAGGTGTTTGAAGTTAAAACGGCTGGTGTGCATGAGTTGCTAATGCCAGTCACATATGCAGCTGGAGAGGCTTGCTTGTGTAGGAGTTCAAGTCAATGGAGTGCAAACTGTGCAAGTGAATGAAAAGGAGACTTAAGCCGCCCCGCAAGCCTGGTCAGCCAGTGACAACACGCCGAAAGATTATAAGAAATTGTTTAAACATTTGCGTAACAATCCAGAGGGCAATGGAGTTGTGTAACCACGGGCGTCTTGCAAAATCGGCAACCCAAATCTTGCAGAAAGAACCCACGATTCAAAAGCTGACAGTTTTACAGATTCTTTAATAGTTTCTCAGTACAACTGGTCCAAGTAAATCCATATGATCCAACGAACCGCAAAACTAAATGAACAAATACAACGATGATCTGATATAACGCAATGCGCTGACACCGCCTGTGACAAAATGAGCTCTGAAGAACGGTAGTAAACAACCAAACAATGCCTTTGTTCAGCTACGAGGCCGCAGAAAGGTCCAAGCGAAATCAATTGACGGTTCCACACCGTAAAGGCAAACGAGTGAAGAAAAAACACGCACTAAATATCTTACCTCAAGAATCTAAACCTAAACGAAAAGCACATGGTTTTTTACGCCCGCGCGAGTGTTCTTGGGATCTACGTCGTTTGTTGATTCATGTAAGCTACAAGTTGAAAGGAAAGAATGGCAAATATCAAAGTGGAACAATTTCAAATCAGGTTACCGTATTTGTGTAATACGCGCTCGTGTATAATACACACCCTATATTTTCGACCATAACTTGGAAAAAAAGGTTTAGTGCAAACAAAACCAGTAGTTGATCTTTGTGAAATCATGTACTGAAAGAAAAATGGCTTGTTTTCTTATTTGAACATAAGGGGTGGCGAATGGTCCTTCAAAAACTCTGGGTCTTGCAAGTTTTAGTCAAATTTCACTGGTCACGCAGTCTGGTTTTTTATACGAAAGAGTCTCGCACTCAAAACACTCGTCTCGGTCTCGCAATCTAAAAAGTCAAAATGTCTCGGGCTCGCAAGGAAAAACGCTAGTCTCGCCGTCTCGCAAAGTCTCGCATTTACTATTCGCCACCCTAACATAGCCTATAGAGCAGGCGGTTTGGCCTTCATATTAGCAATGAAGCAAATAGTGCTCGTCCTAATCCAGTCTATGTAATATCATCCAAGATGGCGGCTGATCAACGATCTGGTTTGAACAACGCTGTCAGGATTTCCTGGAAGGCGTAACAAAAAAGCAGGCCTTACAGTTTTTGGTTAAAGCAACTTTCACCATCACCCCTCAAAATCAACTGTCATCACTGATTTTAAGTTCCCCGTCTTCTCAGCACACCACCGACTGTTACTTGGTTCTGCTCATTCCATGAACTTTTGATTGCAATTGCTCGAGAGAGACATGCATGTTGTTTTGTTGTTCTTATTAGGTGTTTCGTTTCAAGTCATTTAAATTCTCTCACCGACCAAACTAGAAAACTTTTTAGTCGTAGTAACTTGAATTGTAGTCATTAACAAACAGTTACATTTAATCTTTTGTTTTGTTATTTAAAGTATGCTAAAGAGAACGTTCCGAAACAATGGGTTCCCGGCGTGTATAAAATGCATCGCAAATTTGAACTGTAATTTCTAGGTAAAAAAGCGCATATTATACACGGGTAAATACGGTAGTTCATGTGTGACAATGCAAAATGATCAAACTGCTATTTTTGACAACAGATTAGAGGTGAGATTTTTAAAGGATAAGTGTGGAGACATAATTAGTTGTATTGTGCATGTACATTGAGCTTCCACAAAATATGTATACCATTACTGGCATCACTCACATGGCTTGCATTTGAAAATTCAGGTTTTTGAATTTCTTAAGTGTACTTGTTTATTTTTTGGCCTAACTGAAAGGGAGTACCAGTATTAATTAGATTTCAAGGCCTCATAACAACAATTTATTGATTTGATGAAAACTGCTCATGGCATTGTATAAACTCAAACGGTCAGTTTCCATCATATCTTGAGGAGCATTGCACATTATTGGTGCATGGCTTGAACTGCATGTTTTTAATATTCATCTTTCCTTTTCCTACTAGTAATGGACACTGGAAAGTTTGTTCTGAAACTAGAAGGAAACAATCAAAGACTGATGCCATGCAGATATCCATTATAGCCAGCTTCAAAAAATAGGCCAAAGATAATCAAAGGCTCCTAAGAACTAACTCATTCGTACATAACACAAAATTGTGACTAATCGTGGAGGGAGGATATTTCAAGTTACACCCCACCTGGATTAATAAATCGGTGAAAGCGAGATCTTCTAGTTATTTCTTTATTTACCTGGATTGTTTCCTTGATTTGTTTACCGGCGTGTTCGACGTCACGTTTGCATTCTTGTGGCAGAGTTTTCTCTCCACTATCATGACTTTCATCAACTTGCATTGACTTCGTGATACATCGTTCTGGTACCAACAAAAGGAAACAAACGCCGAGCGTACTTTGAAAACGTTTGTGTTAAATTTCTCCTGCATGCAGCGGATAAGGCTTTGCATTACACTACAAAACTGCATATTAAAAGTTTGTAACGCAAATATGTTTGGCAGTTTGATAGCTAAGCCTTGTACGGCAATTGTATCGCATGCAGGGTCTTGTACGGCAACTGACAGTACCACAAATATATAGGCGCGGCAGTCGATTGCATTCACTTTTTGTGTATGTTTTAAACAAAATGAAATAATGGCAGAAATAGGGGTTTTACTTACTGAAATGACGTGTGAAAGTCCAAAGTCAAAATTCCTGCTAAAAAATATGGTTGCCTTCCTTCCAAACAACATGGCTGTCTTGACAAAAATAGCCCCTGGAGGGGAGGTTGGGAGATAGGTATGCGGGCTCATTTTACGAGAAGAAACACATTTATAATTTTGACAAATTTTATTTACTAAAGAACTCAATACCTACAATTACATTACCTTGAGGCATTTTGCAATTTAGGAGGTGCTAATTAGCTTGATTTTGCTGTTTATGGCAAATTGCTATACGGCTTACTACGTGGTCAGCGGTTGATCCCATTTCCTTACGTCACTTCCGCTATTTGTGCTAACGCGGCCATTTCCGTCTACGCAGATTTCTGCTAACGCCGTTTTCCCACTGTCCACAACAACTCATTCTTCTTCGCAACGAATGAGTTAAAAAGAAACAGTCTTCTGATTCTGAATGTGATCCAATAGACAAAAATGAAGGCTTCGACTTGGACAACTCAACTATAGAGCTTGAAAATATGTAAGATATGAAAGCTTGAAACCTAAGATCATCAGTAGCTGAATTAATTAAAGTATAATAAAAATGTTGATGGTAAAAGTCTCCTTTTTTCTTTTAAATTACAGAGAATATGATAACCTGTGTGATGAGCCAGAGTAGAGTCTTTGTAACAGGGACTGATATATTAATGTTGACACTGTTGATGATGATAGTTATTCCTCGTCATTTCATGAGACTGATGGTGATAGTGATGGCAAAGATGAGTTTGGTATTAACAAACATTTGGCAAATGAAATAAAAGTGGATTCAAACAAGTACACTGAATGTTGCTGAGTATGTTGAGACTATTGAGATGACAGAAACTGCAGCCGATAAAGTACAGCTTGAGCGAATTCCATGAAGAAGAAAGAGGCAGTTCGAAAGCGATTTTTTCTGCATGAATATGAATATGAATTTTCATTATGAATAGAAAGGTAAAGCAAGCAAACAAATATGGGGAGCAATGGTAAACATTATTGGGGATCAAGGGAACAACGCAAAAAATTTTCGGGATTCAAGGGAACACGATCTAAAACCATTTTAGGGAACAAGCGGTTTTATAAATGGGAACAAGGCATGAAATCGAAAGATCAAGGGAACATGGGAACATTTACAGACTATTTTTCTCTTCCAGATTTGTAAGGAGTAAATCTCAGTACCTATGGAATAAGCATAATTTCTCTGAATTTTGATTCTTGGTGGACTGTTAACTTCACCTCGATCTTAGAACAGACACGGAAATAAAACTTCATTGGTCAATATTTGGACAAACTCAAGGTTAAAATGTGCAACTTGTGATAAGAATACTAATTAGGGGGAAGGCATTTTTATATGATTGATCAGCTGATATTGTAGTCTCTTTAAGTGAATATGCCCGAAGGTGCCTTCTATGTATGGTCTGGTTTCCCATTCATTTTGGATGGAAAATGATATCAATTAAAGCTATTTGTAGTTGAAATTGGTTAGCGTGTTAAACATTTTGTAATTCGGTATATTTTCTTGCGTCTTCATCAGAGGTAACTTGTTTGTTAAAACACATGAAAATTTAGATTTCGAACGCGACAAATGTGACACCAATATCAGTTACAGTTCCTGTAAAGGGTCTTGAGAATTTTGGGTTTTGGCCCTCATTAGAGTCCTTCAAAGGATGACAACATCCCTTAGCGAAGAGTACCCCCGCTAAGACAAGTACGGTATCGTCTTTGCCAAATGAGTGCAAAGAATTTTGCATTCAAAATATCTTGGCGCCCGAGCTAGATAATTTTTGGTTTAACCATTGGTATCTCCAAAAGAGTTCGGCTTTTCGAAAGATATTCTAGTAAGAGTTTGAGAGTTATTCTCATTGAAGTTGTATCAGCCACAGGCAGTAACTATGGCTTGAATCACATAAATCTAGAATTTGTAACTATGTAGATAGTGACCTAAAGTGGAGCTAGCATTTTGCAAATTCTGGTTGCTAAGGAGCGAAAAACTCCTTGATTAAATGAAATTTTAAACATTGATGGGCAAATGCTAACTGAAGGTAACGTTCGCTGGCTTTATACCAAGTTGATAGAAAGAACGTATACTGATATTTTACGGACATGTACATATGCTAAAAGAGAAATTCAATTGATAAAAGATTAACGTCATTGAGAGCACACCTGTAAAAGGTGGTTTCAGGTCCCAAGAAAATGTGTTGTTTCACTTAGAGTGTTAAAAATAACCCTATTCGCGTTCTCTCACATTAAAAAAAGTCTGGTATTATCTCGGGCCTTCTTCGTGCACACACTCACGAATGAATTGAAAACATGTCTTTAGGACCTGGGTTAGCTTGGTATTGTTACATCTTCTTATAAGAGCATCCTTTCTACTACAGATCCTAAGTGAGAACGTCATCAAGCAGTTTGTAGTTTAATTTATGATGCTTCCTAATTATTATCCTTGGGGCATGCTGTGATGAAATGTCACATGGTTTAACGTCTCTTACACTTTCATCATCACAGCGACATAGAATCAACAATTATAATTGGTAGGTTCATTGCACAACTGATATCATATATTGTTACACGGCCAGAGTTAATGTGTTTTACTCCAGACTCCTCAGACAATAATATCGATAATTCAATGCGAAGTAAACAACTCATTCTCCTATGCACCTGTCGTATTGACCAGTTGTTAGGGAACTTGGCACAGTTTTATCTGTTGCTGCAGGCAAAAAGGCTGAAGTCACGATGTTCGAACGGAACTCGGTAAGCAGCTGTCACCCTTCATAATTATTCATGATAGAAAACGTTTAAAATCGTTTCTTGTTTTGAGCGAAGTCTTATTTTTAATTTTTAATCAAGGGAACAGTTAATTAGTTTGTTTGCACAATATTTAGTGAGAGAAGGCTAACCAATGTTACGGCAGCTCATTAGAGCGTTAGTTAGTGAACGATGATCGATTAAGCCCATAGCCTACTGTAATAACGCTTCTTATAGTTTTCCCGTCTCAACTGGGTAGTGTTGTGGTTCAGGAGCGCTAGCTTCACTTTCAAGATGTGCGTTTGGCTGGTTTTAGTGGTGAGTACAAAGTATACGAGATGGTTATTTTCAAAGCGCAAAACTAGCCAGAAAATCGATTTATCGACAGCTGCAATAAATTTTACGCGCTTTAGAGTCAAGTTGCGCTTTTATCGACCCAATTGGGGGCGTAGATCGACGCGAAGGTTCTTGCGTGGTTAAAATAGTTTATTTCGAAAAACAGAAAGAAAATAGTACCACGTCTGTGATTTTTCTCTCGTTGAACTTTCCTTTGCCGAACTGGTATTACACTAGTCCAGCATCCCTATGTTGGCATTATGTGGTATTTAAATAACTGAGTTTGAGGACTGCTTTAAACTGAAATTAGTATGAATGCGGCTCAGCTGACTGAACAACAGTTGCGGTCACGTATGCGGCAGTTCGAAAGGCCCTAGTGACCGTATAAAACAACGAAATGGTGAGAACTGTAGTCTTTATAAACGCCCGTGTAAAAAATTGGAGGATGTCTGAATTTAGCTCGCATTTTTCTTCATCGCAGCAAATACAGTCACACTCCGACTTGCGTTTTGCGGTGAGCAAAGTTGTAATTAACCTGTTGAGAGTGTCGGAGTGAAAAATAATAGAAACCAAATATGAAGATGTTTGAACTATCTAGTATTGCAGCCAGGCTTGTGGAATTATCAAAAGTCGTAGCTTAATATAAAAAGAAACGCAAATTTGAAGCACCAACAGGCAATAAGGCTAAACGAAGTGCTCTATATGGTACATTAAGGGTGAAATTAAACGTAGTTATGAAAGAACACGTACACGATGTGAAAGCGACTCTGTCACCAATTTGCACTGGCATGTTTTTAAGATCTCGGATACCTCTCAATCACTGAAATTGCTTTTTAAATGTACAGCCTCCCAGGTTTCAATTGGACTTAACACGAATGGATGGTAATCGAATATTCAAATGTTGTAAGGGACGGAACATCAGCAAGTTATGTACGAGGTCACACTCATCATTTATAGGCAACCCAGTTTACGATCACGGAGCGTCTATTTTACATTACCATGAACTTTCTATTGTTAATTAAATGAACCTATCAACTATACATTTAATACGCATTGATCTTTCTTTATCTTGTAGTTCTGGACGAACAGTTGTCTTGTGCAAGGTGAGTTTCCTTCCTTGTATGCATGATATCAGAGTTATATTCCATGCATTGCTGAAAGTAACTGCACATATAGGAGGTACTTACACCATAGCTATCGAAAAATGTCCGACCGTGTGTCCGTAACACGTCATGTGACCGATCTTAGCCAATTGGAAAGAAGATCACCATGTGCTTTTCCTGGTTTCTTCGCATTCGATTTGGTAAATTAATTTTCGTTTTTACAGAATGTTTTTGGGCAGAATAATTTCCTCAACTTATCACAGCGTTCAGGACATGAATCTTGGCCGAATGAAATGCAGCGATATTTATCTTGCATCAAGGTTAAGTCGTTTCGTTTAAGGAACGATCCAACACGCGAAAATGTCGAAGGAGATACTGGTTCGAAGGATAAGTGAGCCTCATCTGAGGATAAGTGAGCCTCTTTGGAGGATAAGTCAGCCTCTACGGAGATTAAGAACGAACGAGATTAAGAATCAGAACTGCTTTGTGAAACTTTGTATCATAATGTTGTCATACCATGAGAGCATGCGTGGACTCGGCCCGGGAGGGCGGTTATTTTGAGCGCAGCCCAAAACCCTTCGCAAATGTCAAAATGTCTATCTATAGAGGTCAAAACTAAATACAATTTAGATCGGTTGTTCGTCATAAAGTTCTGATGTTCAAGTCTGGGCGCAAAAAGAAACGAAGTGATCGTAGTTCGACAGAAGAAGAACCAAGAAACCCAAAACGTACAAACATGGCGGCCAGCGAGCAGGAAGATTCAGCAGAAGAAGACGACGAAGAACCAAACCTGTCTGAAATAAGAAAGATGCTCGTCGACCTCCAGTCCACATCAGCCACCATTCTCGAATGCAACAACAAACTATCCAGTGAGATAGCCGAACTAAAGAATAATTTTGAGTCACAAAAGAGGGAACTGAATGTCACGAAGGTGTTAGTTGAAAAGACAATGAACCTCAACAACAAATTGAATGAAGATCTGGCGTTGGCTCTGAAGAAAATTAAAGAACAAGCCGAGGAAATTACGGAATTGTACAATCTTCAAGATGAACTTGAGCAATACACTCGGAAAAACTCTATTGAAATCTGCGGGATACCAGAAAGCGCTTATAATTCGACCGAGGAAGCAGCTTTAAAACTCTCTGAAACACTTGAAGTTTCAATGGGCCCGGAAGACATCGAGATTTCGCATCATGTAAACAGGAAAGGATCAGAAAAAGGTATCAGACCGATAATAGTGAAATTTGTAAGCCACAAGGTTAAAACCCAATTGTATAAGTCAAGAGCAAAGTTGAAACATGTTCGCGTAAATCATGTATTTCCAAGCTGCTCGGTGACCACACGTACAGGCGGCCGTATTTTCATTAACGAAAGTCTAACTTCCTCTAGAAGAGAAATAGTGAAAAAAGGCAAACCAGATGCGGAAAGACGATTTGATAAACAGTTGCTGGACATTAGACGGGAAAATTTATATCAAAACATCTCCAGACGGAAAACCGGTTAGAATATATGAAGAAGGCGACCTTTATAATCTTTAAATGAAAGTTCTTCCACCTATCAAAATTTGCGAAGGTCTTGGGCTAAGGTAAGCTAAGCTTACATAGCAGAAGGAAGCTCACAGTTCCAGTTTTTTGGGGAGGGTTTCTGTTTGTATATTTGTTTGTTTGTTTGTTTGTAAGTTGTGTGTGTTTTCATAAACTCCGATCGGTGTATAGCGTATGGTTTATCATCCATCATGCAATCAGAAGAAAAATGTATAATTTTATCACTTAATGTGCGTGGATTGAGAGACAAAGTCAAAAGGAGGAGTATCTTTTCGTTTCTTAAAGATCAAAAGGCAAAATTTTATTTTCTACAAGAAACTTTCTCGGACGCTAATGATGAAGCTATTTGGAAAAACGAATGGGGTGGTGAAATTGTTTTTTCTCACGGCGGACACCACAGCAAAGGTGTTTGCATCCTCATTGATCCATCGCAACATGCCAAGGTTGATTTTTCACATAGGAACACTTCGGGAAGAATAGTGCTAATTACTGTTACCCTCGACTCGTTAAAACTAACACTTTGCAACATCTATGCTCCCAACAGTCAGGCTGAACAGTTAGCTTTTATTCAAGAACTTAACAATTGCATAGTTGATAAGTCTGAACTCACCACCCTTATAGTGGGTGGCGACTGGAACTGTTCTCTTTCAAAGAAAGATAAAGTAAGCGGTGCGCCGTGGAAACCCACAAATTACAGAAATTATATTTTAGAAACGATGGACATCTTTGATTTAGTCGACATACAACGTTCTAAACATCCCAATTGAGAAAGTACTCGTATGAATCTAGGTCCCTTGGTGTCAAGTCAAGAATAGATTTTTTTCTAATTGCCAAAAATCTGGAGAAATATGTGAAAACCAGCGAAATTTACTCGGCAATCGCACCTGATCATAAAGCAATACGAATATCTTTGTCATGGCCGAGGGAAACTATTCGAGGACCAGGTTTTTGGAAGTTTAATAATACTTTATTGAAAGATGAGAACTATGTGACTATGGTACGTGATACATACATCAGAACGTGCGAGCTGAATTCCCAAGTTGAAGACAAACGCCTCTTTTGGGAGCTATTAAAAATGGAAATTAGAGCTGCAACTATCGCCTTTACTAAAAGAAAAGCGAAAACTAACCACAATCGTGAAAAAGAAATTAAGCGCCAGTTAGATGAATTAGACGACATAATATGCAATAACTTCCAGCATCCGGACATAGACAAAATTCTGGACAAATACTCCGAACTTAAAAATGAATTTGAGTCAATTTATGAACAGAAAGGGAAAGCAGCAATGTTTAGACCAAAATCTCGATGGTTAGAGGAAGGAGAACGTCCAACAAAATATTTCTTTAACTTGGAGAAGAGAAATTATAATAAAAAAACCGTCACGGAACTCAATATCGATGATGACACCACAGTAAAGGATGAAACAAAAATATTATACCAAATTGAGTCCTTCTATGAAGAGTTATATTCAACCGAAATGACCTTTTCTCATACGGACTATGACGAGTTTATTAAAGATCTAAAAATCACGCGCCTTTCGAAAGATGTTCGTGAAACATGTGAAGGGCTTTTGACATTTGAGGAATGTAAAAAGTCAGTTGAGACTTTTCAAAATGGAAAATCTCCGGGAGAAGACGGATTTACAGTTGAATTTTACGTATTCTTTTTTGAATTATTGGGACATGACTTCTTTGCCAGTGTAAATGCCGCCTATGAACTTGGTGAACTTTCCATCTCCCAACGAAGAGGAATAATTACCCTCCTACCAAAAGAAGACGGCTCCTTATTAGAACTTTCCAACTGGAGACCTATTACTCTACTCAACATTGACTATAAGATAGCGTCCAAGGCGATTGCCAAAAGATTAGAGGCAGTCCTCCCAACTATAGTACATACTGATCAAACAGGCTTCATAAAAAGCCGATACATTGGAGAAAACATTAGATTAATCAATGACGTAATAGAATACACTAAGATCGAAAATAAGGGAGGCATCCTAACCTCACTTGACTTTAAGAAAGCATTTGATTCTTTGGAGTGGCCGCTAATACATAAAACACTCGAAACGTTCAGCTTCGGAGATAGTCTTATGAAATGGGTAACTTTATTTTACTCCAACATCGAGAGTGCGGTGATTAATAATGGTTATGCAACAAAGTGGTTCAAGCCGTCCAAAGGTGTGAGACAAGGATGCCCTCTCTCGCCTTACCTGTTTATTCTGTCGGCTGAAATACTCTCTAATAAAATCCGCCAGAATACCGATATAACAGGAATTTCAGTCTTTGGAAAGGAGGTTAAAATAAGTCAATTCGCGGACGATACTAATCTTTTTTGTGCTAACATAGCCTCTGTAGAGAATGCTCTGAAAACGGTACAACAATTTAGCAGTATATCAGGGCTTAGTCTAAATGTAAAGAAAACTAAAGCTATTTGGCTAGGGAAATGGGAAGCAAACAAGACCACTCCGTTAAATCTGAAATGGGTTCGTTGCCCAACCAAAGTTCTTGGTGTCTACGTGTCATACGACGAGAAAGGAAATAATGAATATAACTTCACTTTAAAAGTAAGAAAACTGCAAACAAAGCTGGATATGTGGAAGGCTAGGGACCTAACTCTTTTTGGCAGAGTACTCATAATTTTAAAAGTCCTTAGGACTATCTCAATTAATCTATTCAATCTCTAATTTAAATGTTCCTAGTGACATCGCGTCAATGGTCAAAAAGAAATGTTTCAACTTCTTATGGAAAAATAAGAAAGATAAAATAAAAAGAGAAAGCCTCTATCAGGACTGAAATACTGGTGGGATTCGTATGGTGAACGTGGAGATATTGATCAAAGCACTACGTTTAGCCTGGATCCCTAGACTTCTGCCAACACAAACCGCAAATTGGAGAGCGATTCCAGACCATTTCTTTAAAAAGTGTGGAGGCCTGAGCTTCCTCTTAAGATGTAACTACGATCCAAAACGCTTAACCCAAATGCCAGCTTTCTATAGTGACATTCTTACGTTCTTTAAAGAACTGAAATGCCTTTATAGCTCAGCTGACCAACTGCAAGACTTAATCTTGTACAACAACCAAGATATACTTATCGAAGGAAAATCTATTTATTATAGTAAATGTTTAAAAAAAGGCATCCTCTCAATTCGGGATCTTCTGGATGAAAATGGTTGTTTTTTTATCACTTCAAGATTTTAACCAAAAATACCACTTTCATTCAAATTTCCTTCACCTCTACCAGGTAATGAGCGCCATTAAAGCGAGAAACTGTGAGCAGACCATTGAAAAAGAACATTATATCGGTAATCCATCAAATTCTTCCTTAATGAAACTATTGAATTAAATTTAGACAAAATTAAGTCAAAAGACTTTTATTGCTTATTCATCAATAAAAGCGGGAGCTCTCAATTCCACACTGGTCCGACAAAATGGAGCAAAAACCTGACGATAAATGAGGACAACTGGAAAAATGTTTTCAAATCTGTAAAGAAGATATGCAGAGAAAATAAATTGAAGGAGTTTCACTTTAAGTTCATACATAGAATCATCGTAACCAAAAAGGAACTTCTGAGGTTTGGATTTAAAGATGATGACGAGTGTCTTTACTGTGGTGAGCCAGATTCCATAGACCATACATTCATCCACTGTCATTTCACAAAAAAGTTTATAGAAAGTGTAATTCAGTGGTTTAACGACTCGAACAACACATACTTCTCCCCTACAATTGAACAAACTTTGTTTGGAATCACGTCCAGTGAACATGAGAAAAATCTTAACTTAAAATTTAACTACACTCTTCTCTATATGCGTTATTATATTTATATAAACAAGCTTCACTCTAGAGCAATCACTCTTCACGACTTCAGGGATAAGATATCCCCCAAATATCGAATTGAAAATATTTCTTAACTCTGTTTCAACTCAGCTTCCATGCGGCATTTTTTCTTAAATTCGTTCTGAGGAAAGATTACTCCACCTAGGGCTGTCTTCTCCTCCACGCTGAGTGCATTAAATAGTAAGTCAGGATGAATGTAATATGGTTGCGTGTTGGGTTAAGAAATGGGTAAGAGAAGGGCTGGGTTAGGGTTACATGGGTTGGGTTAGGGTCGGGGTTAGGGTTAGATAGGTTGGGTTAGGGTTAGGGTTGGATAGGCAGAGTTAGAGTTAAACGTAACTAAATGTCTAGGCAATGTATTGTAATTGAGTAATGCTTTGTAATGTAAATGCACAATGTGATGTAAATACTGCCATGCATGGAAATGGAAATAAAAATGTCATTACAAAAAAAAAAATACCATGTGCTTTAGTACATGACTCACCTGTGAAAGCTGTGCTAAGTAAAGAGAACAGTTCTGCCCTTTCCATTTATGACAAAGTAAATTTATATCAGAACTTTCTGAAGCCAAGTGCAAGGCCTGTTATACTATGTCGCAATCCTGCGCCATTCTTCAAAAGCTATGGGAAGAAACCGCGAAGAGGCGGTGAACCTTCCAGGATACCATTGAGCTCGTTTTTACGAACACTGAAAAGAAACAAGTTAGAGAAACGTTTTTGGAAGAGGTTAACAAAGATTACCCCGATACCATCATTGCTGTATGATTTATAATTTAAAGTTTTGTCATGTTTACTTTGTTCTTAGGAGAGACTCCTTTTTTAACAGGTGGTTCTGTAGACTATTAAGCAATCGTCTAGAAAGACAACCTTTGAATGTGAGCGTAGAATAAATTCTACTTGGCACTTATAACTGATAACTAATGCAGGTGTAAGTAGAATATTGACTTATAATAAAAGCTCCTATTTTGTTTCAACTTTCATTTTATATATTACTCTAGAGAAAAGCCGGTTAACCGTTCATTCGACCCTCTTGTTTAATCGTGGCAGATTTCCCGTCTGATTTAAGAGTTTTCGCGTTTTCTAACTTTTGAATGAATGTGAGCGTAGTATAATTTTTATTTTGCATTTTCAATAACTAATGCAGGTATAAGTAGAATGTTGACTTATAATAAAAGCTCCTATTTTGTTTCAACTCATGTGTTGTTGTTGTTCAGTAGTTGTTTTTAGTCGCTTGTTTACGGAGACGGTTGCATTTTGTTCGACCGCATATTGCTTTAATATTTTTATTGTCAAAAGATATCCACTGCTACTGTTGAACTAGTCATCGATACCTTTAATAACCATTGTTAAAACAGACCAGTTGGTTGCTTTAATCTGTCTTTTCAGGGTGTCTGTTTTTAAACACAAACTTTCACAAATCTTACTCTAGTAGAGCTAATGCGAATCGTGGAATTTCTTGGAAAAATCTACGACTGTAAGCGATTGAAAATCCACGCTGAAGTCAGTAAATCTTCTGTTTAATCTTTGTCGTCGTTGGGCAGTGTTTTATGTATATCAAAGGTCTCTCTTTGCAACTTTTGCGGGAATAAAAAATGTTTTTTGTGGATCGAAAGAGCTGCTGACGTCACCCGCGTGCTCCAACGGATTATTGTTTATAGTAAATTAGCCAATCAGAGCGCAGAATTTCACTTCTTTCAGGATACAAACCGTCGGGGCTAAAACGCGGGTCATGGGTCATGGGTGGCGGGTCACAGGTCACGGGTCACAGGTAACGGGTCATGGGTGGCGGGTCACATGACGGGTCATGGATAACCTAACCCTAATCCTAACCCTTTACATTGTCGGATACAAACACTACAAAGGGTTTATTTTTCAAAACCTAGAAAATAACCTAAAGCCTTTTTGTTCTCTCTTCGTAAGTAAACTAAATGTATTATAACTCTATGCTACTGTTCTTTGTGCTTCTGAAATTGCCACTGTAAAAAAAATCTAATGGCACCATTCTTTAAAAAGCTATAGAGCAGGACTGTACTATGGTACTCGTTGGTTTACTCAGTCCGGTCGGGTTCAAACGTTCATTTTATAAACATGCAATGTAACTCACCTTTTGAATGTTACTCATACTGTACTATTGTACCCTGGTACCCTTTATCTTACTGTACAGAATAGATTTTATTTGTCTGTTTGTGGATCAAACCATGCAATGTGACAATTCTTTGTGAAGCTACTGAACATTACTGTACTGTGGTACTGTTTGTTTTACTTTACACTCAGTGCAGTTATAACTTTAATTTTTCATCCGTTGACCAGCTTGTGACCATTCTTCGGAAAGCTACTTAACAGTACTGTACTACAGTGCCCTCTGATTTAATGTACAGTTCATTTTCTAAAGAAACCATCCAGTATGACTATTTGTTTGAAAACAGGGTACTAGACAGTACGGCATCATGGTACTGTTTGCAAAGCAACATTCAGGCGATGGACTAACAGGTCATACCCACTTTACAGGAAACCCTGCGTGTAATGACCAGAGCTGGCGAGATGCCCTTAGTAAGCCAGGATGGGCCAACTGCTCAGGTAATACATATCTCAGCGGTTTGGTGAGAGATGTGCCTATTGAACGTGATGGGATTGACCGCATCACTGCAGCAAGATGTTGTCAGCCGCCCTTGCAGTTCTTGAATGATACATTTGTTTGTACAGTGGTTGACTGGTCAGCAACTGTAAACAGGTAATTCATTTCCAATGATTTGAGTATATATGAAATAGATCATATTCTTGCCCTGGAGTTGGAAACGCTATTGATGATTAATTTGACCCTCACAGTATCAAAAACAAATTTGCTTTTGCGATTAGTATACTTGATCAAATGATTTCGAGTGAAATTTGCAATAGATAAGCACACGTAAATTTTCAAAGAATAAAAAAATGTTTGCAACTTGTTGCCTTTAACAAAATTACTGCGCTATATTTATTCCAAATTTCAATTTTTATTTAAAAAATCATTTGATTACATGTTGATGCATGCAAGAATTCATCATCAAAATTTCCGCACTGCACTATGCTCAATTCCAACTTTTTGCACTGTTTGAAATTACTTGGCGTACTCTCAGGCAATCAGGAATTTTTTCCTGAATATTATCAAGCCTGAAAAAAGAACTGACTGGAACGAGATTCGAAGCGACGACCCCGCGAATACCAGTGTGCGATGCTGTACCTGTCTACCAGCTGAGCTAAACGTTAATTCAAGTGACATAGCGTACACTACACCGGGTGCATACGTAGGTTTTAACACCAGTTCAATTACCTTATATTGATTGTTAGTTATCTTTAGATATGGATGTCAGTTCTATACATAAACATAAACATTAAACATTCTTATTTTTCTTGGACAATTCTGTCCGAGGGGGAAAGGCACAGTAAGGTTATCCCTATGTGAAGCGCCAACCCAAAGGCCAGACCACAACACCGGGAACTACGTCCCTTACTCTTTACGATCAGTGTGTGGGTTCTTTTAACGTCCCACTAAGTTATCATGAACAAGGGTTGTGAGACGGGACCTACGGTTTATCGTCCTTATCCGAGAAGACTAAAAAGTCTAACCATATGCAGATGTCATTTCAAAGGCAGCACTTTTTCCTAAGTTATTTAAAGACCCTGAGTGTTGGGCCGGCCGGGGTTTGAACCCGCGACCTCCCACACGGTAGTCCGGTGCTCTACCAACTAAGCTAACTGGTCGGCGGTTAAACACAGTCATGTGTTACCCTCCCATAAGAAAATTGATTGGAATAAAATAAGTTGCGCGCTGATCGATTCACCACCCCTGTTTGGATCAGCAGGCGTTACCAACAGCACTTTAAGTCCATTTTTAGAAACAAGCGAATGCAGACTAAATGAGTAACAAACTAGACTGCCGTAAAGAATCTTATTGGCTATTTACAATATATAATACTTTTGACAAGCAATGAAAGCTGACCGTTGTTCGACAATTAAACTGTTAAACATATTTTACAATCAGTGTTACTTACACGCTTCTCTTCCATTTACAAAAACAACAAAATGAAACATTTTTCTATGAAGTACGGTGACAAAAACGACACCATGTAAATGGTTTAAAAACGTGTGCTCGTAAAAAGGCTAAGAGTTGCCCATAATGGACAAGCTGCTATCAATACGTGAGTATAATTTAAAAAAGGCCATGGTAACACATTAACATGAATGAATGACTTATTGCAGACCTCTCGAAACAAAGGCATAAATAGCAATGAAATACATAATTTGTGCTGTCCAATGGGATAATTTTGGGAGTGCCATATAAAAGCACTGGATTGCATTAAGCGTAACTTATTGCGGCACTCCTTTCTTTTAAAAACGTACAAAGGTCTGAAATGTGAGATGTCTTGATTAAAATATTGGCATTTCAACCAAAAGACTCCAGAAAAAAAGTAACCAATCGTGAATATCAAAATTGACAACTTATAATTTAGAAATCACTTTCAAGTAACTGTTCAAATAGAGGACGACTGCAACATCCTCAATTTGATATTGGAGTTTTCTTGTAAACTTTTGCATACTGTTATTCATGCATCTCCTTGCAATTTATATCATCCGTTTTGGTATCGGATATTTACGATAAAGCTCACTTAAATCTAATCGGCTTATTCTGAAAGTCTATTTTACTCTTTAATGTCAAACTTTGGTGCCTCCATTATATAACAAAAAGCACTTTGAGTGCAAGTTTTTGGGCCGGACATTTACTGTAATGTTCATTCTATATTAAAAACCAGTTTTATGCTTAAATGTTAAAATCTGATAGCTCCATTATTGAACTAAGAACTCTTGCGGTGAAGTAAGCAGCCAGGAACAAAGGGGCATAAAAAGCAAAACACTGCAAAAAGGCGTCATGTATGTACAAATTAATAGTAACCTTGTGTAAAGTCTCTCATCAAGAGGAAATCGTACAACTTCATCTGTGAATCTCTGTAATCGGGAACAATTTCACCGAGTTCGTTTTTAAAAATCCACTCTTCAACTGTACGCAAAGATTCGCTGCTTGTTCCTGATAATCTTCCAATCTCACCAGCAGAAGGGTAATTGAGCTCTGAAGTGTGCTTTGATAAAGTGTTGCTCTCAAACTCTCCTCTTCCTCTCCAAATTTCGCAGTATACGTTTCCAGTGTCAATCTGTTTAATTCTCTGTTCCTGAGTCCAGAACCACGAGAAAAGACTACTGGAATTGCAGGGATTCTTCTTAATTCTACGTCTTTCCATAACATCGCTATTTCCCACAATGCCCAGCTTCTTCTGTAGAGTACCAGTCGCTGTTCTAATTGGCTGCTGATCATCGGAATCTGAACACTTTCGCGAAGTGCGCTCTGTTATTCGCTTTTCTGCTCTGGAGTGCACTGCAGCTGCGATTCCTTTCTTTTTGTTTCCTTTCAAATGGCGCCAAAAGCACAGCTAGTCCAAAGCTCCTTGAACTACCAATCCAGACTAAATCCACCTCGTGTGAAACAATGTTCCAAATCTGACGAGGTAATGATAAGATCCACTGAATTACCTTCAGTGCAAAAATGGTACATCTGTATGCGATATTAACGCAAAATGTTACTGCCAACGCTGCTGGTAGAGCTATATGGCGATGAAGGGCACAGTTGAAACTGGAGTCATTGTTATAAATCCGCACTGCACTGCAATGAGTAAGATGAACCCGACAAACAGGGAACCAAGAATGAAGCCAATGATTGTAATAAACGGTATGAAGCCAGTCACTGCTAGTGATCCCAGAAGGCTCCATTTGTAAGGCGTTTTAGCTACCACCTCCATGTAAAACCAGGTTATCGGTGATAACATGGTCTTGCGCCACGTGTCAGTAATATTTAAGAGTACCATAACTCTTCAATGGTTCAAACTGTCGAAACAAAATCCAAAACAGAAAAAAGCCTAGTAAGGCGACGGTAAAGGTATCGTCTTTGATTTTAAGTATTGAAGAGAGCAGTATTCACTGTTAAGTGATGGTCGGCCTGGGATTATCTTTCTAACCACAGTCACTCCAGTGGACATGCTAAAATCGTCTTCAGTTTATAACAGGATATCAGCGTTAAATTCCCTTTCATTAGGAGATTAATTCTAGTCATGTTCGCCTTAACTTCGTGTTTTCTATTTAATAATTGAAAGAAATGAAAAAATAGAGATGATTCCTTAATGGCATATTTTTATTTCAAATGACAAATTTTAGATTTTCGGCTATATTTTCTTAACCTACATCTATTTCGTTACCGTGCTGAACCTGCGCGCATCCGGTTTATCCTCTAGAGTAGCAAAACCCTGCTTTTTAACAAAAAAAAAATGCGTGATGAAAACAGGCGTATAGAAATTTGTTTGGCAATCTTAAAATCACCTGGAGATCCTTTATCGAAGAATGGTAAGAATGGTAGCATTGCAGTGTTAATGAGCAACCATAAGCGGAGCGCGAGATAACAGAACCGAACGAGCGCTGGAAATAACAACGCTTTAGACTTAGCGTGTTATCGCGTAACATTTTAAACAGATTTCCATTTTAATGCCTGTTGTCTAATTATTCTATGGGAAGCCTATGTCTGTCGAGGTGAACGCTAACTGCAGCAATCAAAAGACAAAATGAGTACCGGCCTGCTCTGTTAAATATTAACTACTGTTCTTAAAAAGTGTTTCACTTTCGGATATCGAATTTCACTGACGAAAGAAACAGTTCCTTCAAAAGCTGTCACTCAGTACTGGAGGATGACACTTACTTTAGAAGGTGTTTGGAAGAATTGCTTGTGTGTAAATTTTTTTCGGCAACCATAAAACGACAAGTTGGTATCTGTTTTTGAAAGTTCGCTTTTGTAGCTGTGAGTCTTACAAAGAATGTCCAGTCACCAAATAAAGAACACTCACAAAGACGAGCTCGGCGTCATAATCAGCTCAATATTATCCTGTAAACTGCTAACTTTCCCAAATCGCTTCCGATGCATTTTATCTTGTTCCATTTTGCACAACTGCGGTGTGGGTACAAGCGTTTACTGTCTCTAACTGAAATGACTATCAATAACAGAGTACGTCACAGGCGTGAGCGCGTGCAAAGGAACAATTTTTGTTTCCAAGGACCTGCTTTTCGTAAGTGCCAATAACTTTGCGGGCACGAAGCTCCAGTTTCCAGTTTTTAGGTCGGAGTATGCTTTTGTAGTTTTAAGCGTGCAACCAGCCCAACATGCAATGCAAGTCGTTAAATTGTATTGCATAACTTTGAAACCATTAAAATTGTAATTCCCAATGTAAACGTTGCGATCCAAAAAAATTTTCCGGAACCGATAATTTACCAGGGGTCGATTTTGGGAAGACCTTGCGCGCCCGGTAAGCTATTTTTAGACTGGTGTCAATCGACCGTTTTTGTAGTTTTCAGCGTAGAAACTAGCCAAATGTGTAGGTGAAGCTGCAATCGTATTGGTAAACCTTGAAGAGCATCAAAGCTGTAAACATTGTGATCATAGAATAGCTTACCGGCCCCGATAAGTTACTGGAAGGCTTTTCGAGAAACGGTTACGAAGCGGCTACTTAGCAACAGAAATACGAAAAGTAATGGCGAACGGGGAGTGGGGCAGGGAAATGTTTTATGATCTGAAAACGTGCATTTATTCAGAATTCGCACGCAGAAATAAGCACGATGCCTTTATATGTTTCTGTTTTAAGGACAACACCTTAAAAGTAAAAATGAAAGGCAGAACCAGTCGCTCTGACTTTAAGGACACCATAGATATACAATCATTATTGTATTTTTAAGCAAGTCATTCCTGCGGTGTTAACTTTGTGATAATTCATACGAAACTTCAAGTCTGATAAATGTCTTAATAGCATGTTCGAGCAATAGATACCCAATAATGAATAAAAAGGTGTGCGCGCGCAAATAGTTCGCCTCATAGTACTTTCCAGTATGTGTCCTTTAAAATGTGTTTCAAACGATAACTTTGAAAGATAAAAGATCCGTTAATATTAACTGTATGAAAGGGAAAGTTGTATGATAGATGGTTTGTTCTAAGACAACTACACCACTTGTAGTTTTTATGAGTTACCAACTAAATTTGCGCTATGCGCCTCTTCAATTATTGACTCATAGAAAACAAGAACTTTTTGTCTAATTTGTGAAGTTGAAATATGATCCCCCGTGCAACACCTCTCGAACCAAACTTTGTTTCTACGTAGTATCGTTGGCTTTTACCTTAATCTATCAAACCTTAATCCGCTTTTAAATCATTGATAATCTGTAAATCACAAGGGTAATATTTATTTTATCAGATGCTTAGCACTTTTAAACCGATTCCAGCACTAATCGAGTAATTGATGCGATTCAGCCATGGATAAAATAGCATGTTTAATGATCTAGTGTTTTGTTTATTTCTAAAACAACAAGCAACGTACCCCTCAGAGCTGAGCGGTACACTGGCATATGTTGTATACGTACATCTCCTTTTTAAAGGTTGTTGTTAGCTTAAGTAAAACATTTTCATAGGTCTAAGAGCAAATTGTTTATTTAAACAGCCATTTATTGCTAGTGCAAAGTTTGCTCTTACATCACTTGACTTTGTGAGTAGTACTGCTCTCATACTGCTATTACGCATGTTTCATTCTCATTTTCAATGCCTTCCTTAAAGTTGTCGTTTTTTTCGCTCATCCTAATACGCGTTTTTTATTATTTTTTTTTTATTTTCTTTTTTTAGTTTTAACACGTGGGCGACCTGCCCCGAGGGCTTCTTTTTGCAAGGAATCTATCGCTCTAATGACACGTGGATTCATAACATCGAAAAAGCAAAATGTTGCAGGCCTTCAGGTGCCAAAGAGACATACAATTTTTGTTACGAAGAGAATGTCCTACTTTCACTGGACTCCGCTGGCCCGAGTCAATGCCTTGACGGGTATGTGATGATAGGGATCTACAAAGGAGGCTGCGATTTGCTGCACTGTATAGAGCATTTCAGATGCTGCGAGATAAGAAGAGGTATCATTTGTTTCATTTACATTCTTTTTCCTCGCGAATTTATGGGCCATAAATCCGAGCGGAAAAAACGAAGATCCGTAACTTACAATACGGATCGAGAAAACGAGGTTTGTAAGGCAATTATTATATCTCAAAACAAACTTTTGAATCTAGCGGGCCGTACTCTGAAATTCGAGCTTAAATAAAGTTTATGTATGTAGTATGTATGTAGTATGTATGTATGTATGTATGTATGTATGTATGTATGTATGTATGTATGTATGTATGTATGGCCCGCTAAATTGACTAATCACAGCGCGCGCGTACTAACTGAAAGATATAATAATAGTACAGTACGGCCCAAGCAAGTTCGGTTTACTGCATATTAGTATATTATACTAACACAGCAACCTTAGCATTTTGAGGAATCTGAGTGGCTTTTTACCTTGGCATATTCAGCATTATTATAGCTCTCTCAGTTACTTCCATCTCGGTGTATGGTGGCTTTAGGAATATTCGGCCACTATTCGCCTCGATTTCTAACAATAATTGTTAATTATTAGCTTATTATATTCATGGCAGTCGGGCCTTGTTTGCTTTTGCATTCATTTTAATGTGACAAGCTAAATACTGCACAGATGAATTTACGACGGCTCTCCCTATTTTTGATTGGCTCTATCGCTCATAATGTGGGTTTAAATCCAAGTAATTTATGTCTGATCTTTCAATTTAGCAATAGCGAAAAATATCCTTATATCTTTTTTAATGTCCGTAACAGGGCGAGGAATTCTTGGAAATTGGTTTCTCAATGGTCAAGACCCCGATATAAGGTACGTTAGGTTTGACCAGCGCTATCCATTACCTTCTTCATACAAAACGACGAGAGAGACGCTGAGGTGTTCGGACGTGTTTGGTTGTGCTCTGAGTCTTGTCCATAATGACTAACTCTGATAATTTAAATATTGATTCATTCACCAAATTATGGCAATCCAAACTATTGCCAAGCATAAGAGCAGAAATCAGAGGAGAAATAAGTAGTTTAAGGGCAGAAATGAAGGAATTAACAAACAAAATGGACGCCATCGAAAAATCACAGAGCTGGCTTTCAGCCGAGTACGACAACGTAACGAAGACCATCCAGTCAACAAAAAAGCAATTAACAGAAACGATCAAGAACGTTAAGCAACTGGAAGATAAAGTTGGAAACGGGGAAGACGACATCTATAAGCTGGAAGCCGCCCTTGACAACTTACAGCAGTACTCAAGACGGGACTGTTTGGAAATAAATGGCGTACCAATCCCTCCACAGGACAACCCCAAGCAAATTGCCGTCGAGATTGGACAGATAATAGGGATTGAAGATATAACCGTCCACCATATATCTACAGCTCACCGACTCCCGTCAACAAAGAAAGTCAAGGATCGACTGATTGTGAAATTTGTTCATCGCGATATGCGCGATAAGTTCTACCATAACCGACGCAAACTGTTGGGTAAGTCTGCAAAAGATATCAATATTATCGGGAAAGAGTTCGGCACAAGTATTCTGGAAGATTCTAAAGTCTTCATTAACGAGTCGCTGACTCTCTACCGACGCAAGCTCTTTGGACGAGTGAATGAATTCCGCAGAAGTAACAAATGGAGGCATATCTGGACAGTTTACGGTAAGATACATCTGCGGGAATCCGACGATTCCGAAGTATTTAGCTTTTCCTCTAACGAAGAGTTTGATGAATTCATTGGTATTTAGAAGCCAGCACATTAGTATAATTAGGCATGTAGTAGTGATAATAAGCCACGATGGCTTCTAGTCAGGATATTATCACAAGTAGATATGATATTGACTCTGAATCAGACCTATATAATCTATTACCGAACCCTGACAAACTTGATGAGAATGATCCTGACTTTATGCTAAATAATGTAATCTCTCACTACTATTCAGCGCCTAAGCTAAATTCACTAATAGAACAAAATGAAAGTAACGTCTTATCCTTATTTCACTGTAATGTTCGCAGCTTACCAAAAAATCTAAATCTTTTGAATGAATTACTTTGCACACTAATTAGAACCCCAGATATCTTAGCTGTCACCGAAACAAAACTCAATGAAAATTCCACCGTTAATATTGAAATACCAGGATATAATTTCTTTCATACTGACTCTAAATCAGCGGCTGGAGGAGCTGGAATTTACGTCTCAAATAGTTATAATGCTCACGTAAGACCTGACTTGAAGTTCAATTTAGATCTTGTCGAATCCTGTTGGATTGAAGTAGACCCCGGTATTAAGCATAAAAACCCTATTGTCATCGGATGCATCTATCGCCATCCAAAATCGAATCTAGATTTATTTAGCGATCAACTTGAGGAAATATTACGCCACCTAAACCAATGCAAAACTGATCTTTGGATCTTAGGAGACCTAAATGTTGATTTTTACAAATTCATAACTCATAACTCTACTGAAAAGTACCTAGATATGTTATTTGCAAATAACATGATTCCGCTTATTACAAAACCGACTAGACTGACTGATCACTCCAAAACATTGATCGACCACATTTACACAAACACGCCCACCTCCCACATAGTTTCGGGGATCGCACTCTATGACATTTCCGACCACCTTCCAATCTTTTGTTTCTCAAACAATACTATTAAAATGAACAATGAAAAACGACTCTTTAGAGACTATAAACACTTCAATAAAGAGGCATTTTTGAGCGATTTGCAGTCGGTCGACTGGAACATTATTATGGAAAACAATGAGAACCTTAATGACCAAACAGCAAATGTAATTAAAGCGATAAACGAAGTAGCGGACGCACATGCACCTATAAAACAACTGCCGCGAAGTAAACAAAAACAGTTTTCGAAACCTTGGATAACCGACGGAATACTCAAGTCTATTAAAACAAAGCAGAAAATGTATAAAACACACTTTCTTAGTAACGACCCTTTAAAAATCCAAAATTATAAAATATATGCCAATAAACTCAATAAGCTTAAAACCGCCAGTAAAATCAGATACTATGCTGATCAATTTACCAGGTGTAAAAATAACCTAAAGGCAACATGGAAATTAATCGGAACTTTGATAAAACGCAAAACAAAAGGCCAGTCGTACCCATCTAAACTGATTAGAAACGATTCCACCTATTACGACAAGAAAGATATAGCAAACCAATTTAATGAACACTTTGTAAATGTAGGCCCATCCCTAGCGAATTCGATTGTTAAAACAAACAAAAATCCATTGGAATATATGAACCCTTCCCCCGCTTCAAGCTTTGTGATGTCCCCTGTCACCGAAACCAAAGTCTATGACCTTCTATCCTCCCTTGATACCAAGAAAAGCTCCACCCACATCCCAAATTATATGATAAAAATCAGCGCCAACATCATAACCCCCATTATTACTCGACTTTACAATGACTCTATTGCTCTAGGCATTGTACCAGACATTCTAAAAATTGCTAGAGTCACCCCAATCTACAAAAGTGGCCTTGACACCGATCCTTATAACTATCGTCCCATTTCCACCTTATCGCCGTTCTCAAAAGTGTTAGAAAAATTAGTTCACGAACAACTTGAACGTTTTCTCGAAAAACACTTAATACTATTCAACCACCAATTTGGCTTCCGCAAGGGACACTCAACAGAGCAAGCAATTCTAGAAATTTCTGACCACCTCAAAACCGCTATTGATAAGAAAAAAATCACCTGTGGCCTGTTCCTAGACCTTTCAAAAGCTTTCGATACTGTAAACCACCAAATCCTCCTTGACAAACTCCAACGATATGGAATACGTGGAACACCCCTAGATTGGTTCAATGACTTTCTAAATAACCGCAAACAATATGTAAGAATAGCAACAACTGACTCTGACACTCTAACTATGACATGCGGTCTCCCTCAAGGTTCTACGCTCTCTCCTCTACTCTTCCTTCTTTATATAAATGATATGCCGAATTGCTCACAGAAGCTCTTGTTTAGACTTTTTGCCGATGATACTAACGTATTTTATTCTGGAGAAAGCGCCGAAGAAGTTATTAAAATAATGAATGAAGAATTTGACCAGCTTTTGCACTACTGTTCAGTTAACAAATTATCTATAAACATAAAAAAAACCAACTATATGATTATAAGTTCCCACAAAAAGAAGGCGCCAATTGTTAAAATACATGATATAGAGCAAAAAGACTACATTAAATATTTAGGAATTTATATCGACAAACATATTAAATGGGTTCAGCAAATTAAACATGTTAAAAGTAAAATTGCAAAGAATACGGGAATAATTAACAAATTAAGATATTATGTAGACCTCAATTCACTCAAGCAGCTTTATTATACTCTTATTTATCCTTACTTAAATTATGGGATTATGTGCTGGGGAAACACCTACACCACACATTTAACCAAAATCCGCACTGCACAAAATAAATGCGTCAGGAACATTTTCTTCGCGCACAAAAGGGAAAATGCCACCGCTTACTTCAATCTAATGGGAATTCTAAACGTTGGCAATGTCTTTAAGTTGAAAATCGCCATATTCACCTTTAAAATACTCAACAATCACGTACCATCCGTCTTCGCTAATTCTATAACCACCGCGTCAACACTTCATTCATACAATACTAGATTTTCTGCAAACTGTAATTTTAGCAGACCAAAGGCACTATGGCAAGCAAACATTTGCATTCACCTCTTCAAAAATCTGGGAATCTATAGACCTTCATATCAAACAATCCAGCTCCGTATTTATATTTAAATCAAAATATAAACAAGTGCTCCTTCTAAGCCAAACGTAGACTCTAACTTCGTCCGAACATGAACATTTTTCTGATCTACTCCACTCTAGTTTTCCATCGTCAGCAGTGGCCAACTCGAAAGCTTACAGCTCCTTTGGCCACTGCACACGATACATCAGCAAAGTAATTCATCTCTTTTTTTTTCCTTCTTCTATTTTTCCTGTTGGCTCATTTTAATACCTATATTGTAATTATGTTTTTCTCTTGTAATCGTCGTGTAGAATAAAGATTGAATTGAATTGAATTGAATTCTTCCGTTTACTAATGATTTGTTGTAAGTTTTTGACTTTGCTATTCATTGCCTTATTGTTAAATGAGTGATCTATTTATCATGCTGACGCGAAATGCTAAAACCTCTATGAATTCTACTGGAAAGGACGCCAACACTGGAAAAGACGCTGATCCTTCGAACACTGAGTTCGTTTCTCTTGCGACTCTGAGAGAGATGCTTCAGATACAGGAGCGAATGTTTAAGAACATGTTTGAGTCGGTTTTGTCTTCCGTAAATACCAGAATTGACAATGTCGTTAAATCTGTCGCTGTATTGAAAGCGAGCTTAGAATATTCACAGCAAGATATCGACGACTTGGAAGCTGCAGACACCATAGATGACATGGACGAAGAACTTGAGGACATCCAACGTGGCCTACATAAACACGGAGAAAAATTGGAATATCTCGAGAACCAAAGCCGAAGAAATAATGTCCGTATTGATGGAATTCGAGAAGAAGACGATGAGACCTGGCTGAATACTGAAACAAAGGCAAAGGAAGTCCTTCAGGAAAAGCTAAACTTGAGCTTTGAACCGATGATTGAGCGAGCGCATCGCACTGGAACACGATCAAGACCAGGTGCTGCTGATGGTATCAACACACGCCCAAGAACCATAGTGTGTCGTTTACGTGATTGGAAGCAAAAGGATGAAATTCTTAGAGCCGCCCGAAGGATGAAACCGCCTGGTATATTTTTGAGTGAAGACGTCGCAAACGAGACTATGGAAAAGCGGAAAGCGCAGCTTGACAAGCTCAAGGAGGCCAAGAGAGCTGGGAAAATGGCATATTTTGTGTTGGACAGACTTGTTATAAAGGACAGACGTAGAGTGGAGTACAGCTAAGTTCTTTTATTTATTTACTTACTCCCTTATTATACACTTAGTAATAATAGCGGGGCTCCCGCGCGCGAAGCGCGCGTGGAGCAGAGCCCCATACTCATGGAATATGGTCAACCTCTTTTCTTTTGGTTGTCACGTGACTGACCGAGCGTACGTACGTACGTACGTACGTCCGTACGTCCGTACGTACGCGTCTACAGATTGTTAGGGTAGGGTAGGGGAGACTATCAAAAGGAAGGGAGGGGTATCTCAGGCTTGTCTTGGCAAATCCACATCTTTTATATTGGACATTCACAATATGATCAATTGACAGCTGTCAAAACGGGATAGCCACTGACCAGCATCACATGACCATATTGTGGGCTCATGTGTCAACTCATCGAGGTGACGTGATTTATTTGGAAGCTGTTCTGGTAGCCCGCATATTTTTGGCGGGAAATTGTGTTGACGACTGAAAAAGAAATTTTCAGTTCATTGTCTTTTTGAGACACAATATTACTACTCTACACTGTTAAAGTTTTACTAAAGGATAAACGAAACAATTTCTATTCCTATGTCAACAAACAATAGCAGAGAAAATATAATTTGCAGAACACAGGGTTCAGGTGAAGAGCAACGGGAAAGAGAGCAAGAATTAACTGAGGAAGAATGAGCGAAGTAGATCGCCAAAAAAGGCGCGCTCGGGAAATGGAAAGGAGACGAAATTATAGCGAAGAACGCCGACAAGCAGAAAGAGTCCGGGCTCGAGAAAATAGACAAAATGTTAACGAAGAACGCCGAGAAGCGTAAAGATTCCGTGCTGTGGAAAACAGACAAAATTGTAGCGAAGAATGCCGAGAAGCGGAAAGACTTCGTGCTGTGGAAAACAGACAAAATTTTAGCGAAGAAAGCCGAGAAGCGGAAAGACTCCGTGCTGTGGAAAACAGACAAAATTGTAGCGAAGAAAGCCGAGAAGCGGAAAGACTCCGTGCTGTGGAAAACAGACAAAATTGTAGCGAAGAAAGCCGAGAAGCGGAAAGACTCCGTGCTGTGGAAAACAGACAAAATTGTAGCGAAGAAAGCCGAGAAGTGGAAAGACTTCGTGCTATGGACCACAAATTTGCATAAGTTTTGTCTGCATAATATTTGCTCACTGATGCGTGACTCAGCACTCGCACTTTCCACTTTCCCTTAAACTTGACACTTGACTTGGAAAACCGACTTCTAAACAAACCTTCTTCAGAAAAATGATCTACTTTTGAATGAGAAGCAAACTGATGAAGGATTTCAAATTTTTATGTCCTTTAATCATATAAACATCGACGGCTGTCGACGGCTAAGAAATACTCCCGCGGGAATTTTCTCTTGGCGGCAAATTGCAGAATGTACCGCTTTCACTGGCAGCTTTTTGCGTTGTCGACGTTGTCATTTAGTGTGTCGATTGAGAACTTTGGTTTCAACGCCGTTGTTTTCGTAAAAAATGTTCTCCTAAATTGTAAAATGTCTCAAATGTATGTTAGTCATTCACGTGTTGCGTTGGACCAGGTCTACTTATAGTTCACACTTTTACGGTTATTTATTTCTTTTGTTAAGTAACTACTACAGCTGATTGTAGTGAATAAATAAAGGCAGTAATTTTTTAAACTTACAATGTAATTAAGAAAAGAATAATTAATAATTATTTTTTCATTCTCGTGAAAAATGTTTTTCGGGCTGGTAGATGTTGGTTACAGCTTGCCCGAAGGGCAATCTGTAAAATTAATTTTCTTTGCACCCTGCTTGGAGTAAACATTTATTTTACCGAGGTGTTCGTTTTAACACGAAAATGACAAGAGTTGTGTCCTGCATTTCCTAGTAGCGTGTACAAATCTTTTAAATACATTTACGCAAATAGAATGGTTAATTTCATCAGGAATAGAATACAGTACATTGATAATTTGTGTTTTTTGTAGAATATACTCCATGACTTTGTAGGTAGAAAGACCGTACTTATGGCAGACGAAAGTTTAGACAAAAATCATAGCAAGTTAACCGACCTCGACAATTAACTATGGTTAAAAACGTTTGTGAATTCCTTCGCAATATTTTCGAATGCTTTTACAGTTTAAAGTGAAATGAAAGTACTAACGGGAGCCCCGCTTTTAGGCTTGGCTAAATCTATATATTATTATGACCCTAAATGCTTTACCGTTTAGTCACTTGGATGATAATGAATTTGCTGCGGTGATTTATGAATTCAGAATTGGACCTGTTCATTTTGATCCTGAGAGACTATCAAACTTATCTATAAATCCTTTGACTTGTGATTTTGAACGGTTTTTAGTTCGGTCTGATGATCTGGACCCTGACATACATTTCAATATTGACGGTGGATGTTCTTATTGTGTAGAAGATAAGTTTAACGATACTCTCCAAAATGAAACCATGATCAGTCCCCCGGGGGGGTACTGCCATATATGGGCTATATAGGTATGTGCCGCTGTGAAGGGTATGGTTTTCAAGCAGTTTACTCTAGCATAGGGTATATAAGTCAGAGCGTTTGGGTCTAGAATAGGGTATCATTTTTCACGAAACTGACCAGTTGGTTGAGAATCAAAAAAAGACTGAACTAGTATAAATAAAATCATTTTTGGGGGGAGAAACGATTGTGGTATAAGGTTTTGTTTTGGCTAGACTGTGCTAGTGGAAAACAGCTACTAGAATAGGAGTGATTTGGGGGGTTTACTCTAGTATAGGGTAGCAAAATTCAGCTGAACCAGCTCTGGTATAGGCTAAGGGTTTCAGGGTTCCAGCGGCACATCCCCACCCAGAAATTCCTAAAGTGCCCCCCCCCCCGGGGATCAGTCATGAACAATCAAACCATCTTCCGTTTTTCCATCTTAACATTCGAAGTCTTCAAAATAAGGTTGATGAATTATCGACTCTTCTATCCACTCTAAATATAAAATTTTCCGTTGTTGGGATAACTGAAACCTTGTTACAGGATTCATCACTTGGAGTCAACATTGATGGTTACAACTTTGTTTACAAAAATCGCCCTGCCAAAACGGATGGAGGTGTGGGTTTGTATGTGTTAGACAATCTTGATTTTAGAATTCGCACAGATATTTATGCTTATGAAGATGAGGTGATGGAATCATTGTTCATAGAGATCATGGATCCCATGAGAGAAACGTTATTGTTGGTATAATTTATCGCCCTCCAAATCGAAATGTAAATGATTTCGTGATTAGAATGAACGACGTATTAGGGAAAATATCTCGGGACAACAAAATATGCTATATTTTAATGTGAATTTGCTGAACAATCAAAATCACAACGCCACCGGGGAATTTTTGGATGGTCTGTACAGTATTTTCATCTGTTTTAATTTTCCCTTTATCACGCTACCTTCCCGAATTACTTCTCACACTGCTACTCTGATAGACAACATTTTTTCCAATCACCAGTCATGTCGAGCATAGTTAATTGAGGTCTGGGCTATTGATAACTGACATTTCGGACCATTTGCCAATATTTTCCATTTCCCTTGATCATATGTGTACCCATCAACGCCAAGAAAGTTTATTTGTTTGTGACGAAAGCGAGCAAAATATATCCAGATTCTTAGAGGAGTTAGATGGTATTGACTGGTCTAACCTCGACGGGTATAATGATCCTAAAATCTGCTATAGTAGATTTCATGAGCGATACACTAAAACTTACGAAAAACATTTCCCTTTGGAGAAACTAAAACGCCGCCTTCATCCGAGGACTCCATGGATATCTCAGAGCCTTCTTAAATCTATCAAGCAGAAAAATAAATTATATAAGCGGTATCTTTCAAATCCTTCTCCTCAGAAGGAACGGATATACAAAACATATAAGAACAAATTAAATCATTCCTTACGAATTGCGAAACGCTTATATTACGATAAGAAGTTAAACGAATCAAAATCTAATATGAGAGCCACCTGGCGTCTGCTTAATGAGGTTCTAAATAACAAGAAATTGAGACCCAAACCCAACTCTGTTTTCAAGGTTGATGACCAAGAAATTTCTGACCCAATGGAGATTGCAAATCGATTTTGTTGTTACTTCAGTAATATTGGACCAAACCTCGCCAAACGAATTCAATCTGCCACTTCTCATAAAAATTTTCTTTTTGGCGATTTCCCTCAGTCTATGTTCCTAAATTTAGCAACTCAGGAGGAGATTGTGGATATTGCATGTAAGTTTCCGGCGGGAAAATCGGCTGGGTATGACAACATTCCCATGTCTATTATAAAACGATCTATTGGCAGCATTTCCTCTCCACTAACTCACATTATAAATCTCTCTATTATCCACGGTATCGTTCCAGATGAATTGAAAATTGCTCGTGTAGTTCCTATTTTTAAATCAGGTGACAAATCTCTCTTCAGTAATTACAGACCTATTTCAGTTCTACCTTGCTTTTCAAAGTTTTTGGAGCGAGTAATTTACAACCGTATCATAAATTATCTCAATGACTTCAATGCACTCTGCGATAATCAATATGGCTTTAGGAAAAATCGTCCCCCTAGCCTCGCGCTTATCGATTTGTGTGATAAAATTTCTTCTGCTTTTTTATAGAAGAGAACATGCTATTGGAGTATTTTTAGATCTTTCGAAAGCATTTGACACGGTAAATCATGTCATCCTTTTTGACAAACTGGAGCATTATGGGATTCGTGGTCTGGCACTAGAATGGACAAAAAGTTATTTCTCTGAGAGGAAACAATTTGTCGAATTTAACAATGTTAGGTCTTCCCCACAGGGGATCTCCTGTGGGGTGCCTCAATGCTCTATTCTTGGTCCTTTATTTTTTATCCTGTACGTTAATGATTTGAACAACGCTTCCATACTTGATGCAATTTTGTTTGCTGATGATACAAACCTATTTATCTCTCACGATGATCCTGTTTACCTAATTAATATATTAAATAGAGAATTAAACAAACTGTCAACCTGGTTTCCCGCAAACCGGCTTTCCTTGAATTTATCCAAGACTAATTTTATGGTATTTAAGCCTTGGCAAAAAAGGCAATCGTTTGAATTTCAAGTTTCTATAAACGAGCAGCCTATCCTTCGTGTTTCTGAAACCATGTTCTTGGGTGTCTTTATAGATGATAATCTGACCTGGAAACCTCACATATCTCTATTAGCCAGTAAATTATCAAAATCCATAGGAATCATTCATAAATCTAGGTTTTTTCTCTCAACTCAATCCCTCCGCACCTTGTACAATTCAATGATACTTCCATACTTATACTATTGCAATCTAGCTTGGGGTGGCACCTATAAAGCGAACCTTCAAAGAATTGTAATCTTACAGAAACGTGCGCTAAGAATACTGAACAACTCTACCTACGATGCCAACACTAGTCCCATCTTTAAGGAGCTTAAACTTTTAAAATTTCATGATATCCATTCGTTTCAATTAGGTTTTTTTTACGTTTTCACTCAAGAACTCTACACTCCCTTCCAAATTCAATAACCTCTTTCTAATAAACAGTCAAATCCATAATTATAATACTAGGAATGCCCACTTATTTCGTTTGCCACTATGCAGAACGAACACCAGACAGTTCTCAATTTACTTCCAAGGTCCAAAGTTTTATAATTCGCTAAATTCTACTATAACTGCTTCGTCCTCCTCTGCTTCTTTTAAAAGAAAGCTTAAAGAATTCCTTCTCAGTACGTATTAACTTCAGTATGGCACTAAGTAGATTATTAGATTAATTAATTTAACATGTGTGTGTGTGTGTGTGTGTGTATGTGTGTGTGTGTGTGAGTTCGCGGTCAAAGTTAGCCATCATAAGCCCATATTGTAATTGTATTATCAAGACTAGTTTATCCTAAGTTGAGGAGACCTGACTCATTATAAGCCTCGTGGTTTCATTCAGGTCTCCTCGCCATTTACTTTTTTTCTAATCTCATTATTCCAACCTTAAATTGTAAAAATTTTGTATTTATATGGCAAATAAAAATGAATGAATGAATGAAAGGTCTATTGAACAGACTAACGAAAGGAGGCCCAGGTGTCTACATTTTTACTCGGGCTTCTGTAGAATGCATAATTTTAAAAATGGATTCTGTTTTTGTTGTCACTCAGTCACAAATCGCCCTCCTGTCTGTATTGCACATGCGTGAGTTCTAAGAGAATGCTTAGAAGGGATCATCAAAGCCAGCGCTCAGAGAGGCCAGCAATTTTTCTCTAATGCGTGAGGGTCTTCGTTGCGAACTGTCACCGGTTTAAAACGCAAACGCCGTTCGCGATAGACCCACTCTAAAAGATGTCGAGCATTTTCGGAACCGGCTGTTCTGTGGACTTTACGGGAGACCAGGCAAGTTAGGCGAAACACTCTTTGATGCAATATCCACTAATTTTAATACAATTTCATCTGTTTTGCGAAACAAATGAGCCAATAAATAGAATTACGATTACATATATTCCCTCTCATCAACTAATTTTTCAAGTATCACACATTTTAATATGAAAAGAACTGATCTTTGTCTTAGTTTTCTACTTAGAAAAAATAGAGAAAATAGAGAAGCCTGAAATGACGGAGTAGTCTAGTTTCTTGAAAGAAACACGTTACAGGGCATGAAACTGTGCCAGAGAGACAATCATTTTCTAGATGAAGCTCGCAGCCGGGACGAGAGCTTCAATTCATGTTTTACGATGGAATATTCGGGCCCAAAAAGTTTATGGTTCTTTCAAGAAACGATTACCAATAGTGCTATGGTTTTGTCTGTGACTTAACGTTCCAGGAATAATTCTTTGAAATGTAACCTGTTTGCAGACGTCATCTAACCGCGGTTTGTGAGGTGTTTGATTTTATTTTATTTCTTTATTTTTTATTGTTTTGGTTAGGGGGAGGGAGGTGCTTAGTTTTGTCTGCGGCGCAGGCTGTTGGGATGAAATGAATGCTGTAGTTGGTCACAAAGCTATACTTCTGAAGGACTAATTGTATTAGTTGTCAGTTTATCGCCTTTCATGGTTTGCGCGTTTTCTCGCCCTTTTTAGTTCACTGCTGTTTTACCGCGGAATGTTTTAGTGACTTAGAAACTGCTGACGTAACCTTTGCATTTCTATAAAATTCATTGTCAACTCTTTTCTACCAACCTAGTCTGGCTTTTCCATCAACAACAACCTTAGGCTACAATACTGGCTAAAAAGCCGTTGGCCTACTTCATAAGCTATTGCAACTGATATGTAGAACATTTTGATTACGACCCAGAAACAGCTTAACATGTTTTTCTCTCACTGTGACAACCCCACCCTCCTTCCCCCAACCAATGCTGTAGTACCTGGAATCGTTGGACAAGCACATGAACATAACAACATTGGAAGGAGGGGGTGAATGGGAAGATGCCATTTTATTTATAGTTGTATGTCCAGCTTATGTTGCTAGATGGGATTATCCCAAACCTATTGGCCAGAATAATTGTAGCTTTAAATCCCGTAGTCATGACACATTTCTTAATAACTCGAGTGTGGTAATATTTTCTTACATGGTATGCGACAGTCAGTGTTGCGTATTCTATCTTTAATTTTTCGATTTGAAATTAAAGTTGACCGTTGAAAGCTTCAACTCGTTCATGATTGTGTGTCTGTATATCATAGATCAAAATACATAATTTGTAAATGATGCTTGCCAACGTCTCTCTGTCAATGTAGGAACTCAATGTTCACTACAGAAAAGCAGCAACAAGTAAAACTCGAGATGCGCTGAACTGCAAACGTCTTTTATTACATGAACAACGATTCACTGAAATCAAATACATAAATCCACTAAATAATCCAAAATAACAACTGAATCACAAAGGATAAGAAAGCTAAATGAAAACCGATCGATACTTACAAGTTTTTCGTGCCTTGTTCCGCTAATAAGAAATGAAATATTGCTGGACATTCAAATGAACTTCGAACACACTAAACCGAACTCAAAACAGACCATGTGCTTTTGAAACTTGATATTTACCGCGACTGCAGAATGTATAATCAGCGGCACGCGTCATAAATGAAACACTGAAATGTCTACTTCTTAAATGTCTGTATTCGAATCAATTCCTAAAACAAGACCAAGTCGTTACAGTCAATGAATTCCAACATGATGGTATGAAATAAAAACGTCTTGCATAAACCAGCTCGATATTTCCCTTGATTCTTGAGTAAGTTCAGATATCGGTAAAACGTGGTCAATTTGTTAGACAATGTTGTCTTCACTCCAGTTTCAGCTCGTTCCCTGTGGCGTTCACCAACGGTAGATGTCCAGATAGCAAGGCCTTCAAGTTTGATCGGAGCCACCCCTTCGCTTATGCACCAATATTAAACATCAGAGGCAGAACGTTTGCAATTACTTGTTGGATTAAAGTTGATTTCAGTGGAGGTACAATAGGAACAATTTATAGCGACTGGAGGCACCCGTTTCAGTTTTATTTTGGAGTGCGTAACCAAAATCTTATATTTGGACGACACGGAGAGGGGGAGGAAAAATGGATGTCTTTGGAGAGTCAAGGTTCTTTAGTTCCTCTGAGCACGTGGGTCCACGTGGGAGTTAACTGGCTGAAAAACAAGGAAGTTGGGCTCTACATCAACGGTCATAAAGTAGCAAAAAGACCAATCACAGTGGATAATTTCTATGGACCAACAGGGAACTGGTATCAAATAGGCTCAGACTCACAAGGAAAGCAGTTTTACGGAGCGGTTATGGAGCTTTATGTATTCGGCTCAGAATTGACAGAAATACGACTTCATCGTCTTCTGGGTAAGTACCACATGCAGTACTCCAAGTCGAATTTCCTCGAGTGAGCGTAGCGAACTAATGAGATATCGACTCAGAACACTCGAATTTGATAGAAATTCATAATTTCAAAGCGTCCGTGCATTGATCTGTTTATTAGGTACTTCTGTAAACCAATTTTTGAATTTTAAAAATGTAAACGCTAAAACTAAAACGCTATTCCAACAGTGATATCACACATGCGTGACATCATTTTTATAGATTTGCTATCTTACGGTATATCACTAAGTTACAAATGATTAAGTTGTGTAACATACCGAAACTGCAGTAGAAGATTTGACTGTCACGAGGTTAATGCAGGGTAACTGGGATTTTGTATGACCTCATTTGCGTGTTTGGATTTATG
This sequence comes from Ricordea florida, assembly GCA_949710005.1. Lineage (NCBI taxonomy): Eukaryota > Metazoa > Cnidaria > Anthozoa > Corallimorpharia > Ricordeidae > Ricordea > Ricordea florida. Next base: position 23,589,518 of record OX453273.1, on the reverse strand, counting down.
TAGTGACTTGGGTCTACTACACCTTTGGTGAATAATTTCTAGAATTCAATGTGTTTACTTATACAGAATAGCAAGAGTCGTTTGATGGTCGCACTTGTATTACGTAGGTTTTCCAGTCGTCACAGTCCGAGTAAAAGGAACGACAGCTGAGGTGTCATGGGAGGCCCCGTTTAAAGGGGCGTGTCCGGTAACTATGTATACTGTTTACCACAGAGAGGTGTCCTCAAGTGTAATGTCTGGCCTCTGGAGTTCAACTAATGTATCTAAGAATACAGCCAGCTTGTTATTAAAATGCCTTACAACGTACGAAATAGCAGTCACAGCTTGGAGCTCAAATGGAGAGACACCATTGAATCGCACAACTCCGTTGACGGTTGGCACTAAAGGAGGTACAGTAAAAACAGTGTGGACATAGACTAGTTCCTAAATGATTGCAGATTAAGATTAAAGGTCACTGCCAAATCCTCCGTAAACAATTTTGCAATGGGGTATGCATTCTATGGTTCTTCCATTTGTTTTCTATATGCGGGGCCTATGTAGTGTCGGGTGTTTACTGGCTAGCGTTAACTGAGTTGGACCGAGTAAAAATGTCACAGCAATAACCAGTTCTTTGGAAAACCTGACTCAAAGGGGGTTTATGCGAATTTTTCGCTCCGTAATAGGCTCCTCTCCCCGTCCTAGAATTATTCCGCACAAGTCAGGAGCGAGTCATTCGCTTCTTGCACAAGTCCAATATAGTGTCAAAAATGGCGTTTCCTAGCTGTTTTAAATTTTCTCCTGTTTTTCTCTTTGCCTGGTCATTATTTGTTACAGATTTACTTTACACTATGTAATGGGGTTTTCAGGGTCCCCATCATCCCCAGTCATCGAAAACAAGGAAATTGATATATCTAGCTGTGATTTCAACCTTACATGGAGTGTAACTCAAGACGAAAGCTGCCCGCTGACCATGTACACTGTTTACTACCACGCTACCGTGTCAAATGTGAAAAATGCCGCTGATCAGGAGTTAAACATCACTAACGTTACAGAGACAAGTCATGTTTTTGCACTGGAATGTGATAAGCAATATCAGTTTGGGATAACCGCTTGGAATAGAGTTGGACAAAGCAAGAAATCCAGACGATGGCTCGTCAAAACAAATTCAGGTAGAAAAAGAAATCCCTGGCCAAGTTTTCAGGAGCTCTTAACCAAAGGCGTTCCTTTGTGTTTGGTGGTGTCCCAGCACAGTAGTAATTGAAGCAATTTTTAGATTCTATTCTACTCGCAAAGCTCTCTCCCAGACAACAAGACATAGAAACTTCGTAGAAAACTTCAAAAATTTCATTTGAGCTAACCCGAAAGATTTGATGCTGAAGTTGGATTTTATCTGTCGCTGTTTCATTGGTCGTTGGAGTCTTTCTCCATTTTTTATTGGCACAAAACATAAGCTAATCAAGAGCATCCTCTGCTACTTTGCTGCGGTAAGTCCCTTGAACAATGCCTTGTCTCATTTAAGAATTATTATTTCATTTTCATTTGATTTCTGTAACTTTGATCTGTAATCTTCAAACTTGCCGCAGTTTGCCAATCGAACACTATAGAACTGTAATCAATTTAGACTACTTGTTTTCCACGCTAGGCGCTTATTATCTTTAAATTTGTTTGGCTATTCTAACATGAGTGTTTTACTGGAAAAGACACCACTTGTAATATTCATACGAGACTATATCCAGGGACTGAGTCACGTAAAATCTGTCCTCACACGTCATGATAGCATTGACGTCATAGCCTTGGCTTCCCTTCCCCCCCCCCCGCCCTTCCCATCCCCGCACAATTCACAATTTCATAACGTTTTTGGTTATTTACGTATTTATCTATAATTATAATAATAATAATATGAAAAGTACACGTTCAATTTTATTTTCTAGTGGCAAAACCAATATTTCAATTATAAGCTCCACTCGCTCATAAAATATTTCTTACCTCACTAGAATATATATGCGTTATTGACCAAGCGTGAGGTTAAGATGGCTCCATATTATCCAAGTTCTTGTTTACCTTTTTCTTGATTGAGACGTTGTCGAGGTCAATGAAGAAGCAAAAAAAGATCGAGGCCAATTAATATCCAATTAATATCCATCTTGACCAAATAAACTTGGTAAATAAAGGTTTCTTATATGGCCATTTTCCTTGCTTCGTGAACAAAGCAGGACATCCTGAGAGGGCAAACTAAGTCCATCTTAACCGCTTCGGTAGCCAATCAAAACTCAGAATTCGCCTAATTTTGCCTGCTCGTGGAACCTGCCACATCAGTTACGTTGCAAAATGATTAAATTGATAAATAATAATGTTTATTATTTTATCCTCGAATATTGCATTTCTAGCCCTTTGATTGGCTCACTTGATCTCGGTTATCAGCTCTTATACATTGTTTTGACCTTATATGGGAAACGATTATACAAAGGGATGCTAAGCTAAAAAACAAGGCGAAAACGGAGGAAGAAAAGTAGAAAGAAATGCAAGAACGAATGGAAAATGCCGTACCGGCAACGAACAAGGTAAAAGGAAAAAGCTTTGATTGAAGGTTATTTTGGGCTACGCATCTCAAAGTTTCTTACAAATAAAGAAAGGAATTCTGACTTTTCCGTACGTCAAAATGTCCGAATGATAAACACTACACAACAAAAACAACAAAGTTTGCCTCTAAAATTTTCAAAATGGCTTGAAGTCCGTGTAGGAGTAAGTTTTCGGTGAAGCCAAAAGATGAAATGAGCAAAGAAGAACATAATTCGAGCCTAATCCAATAATCTTTATACATCGCTAAGGAAAACGACAGATGTTTCACCAAGTGTAATTCAATAACATCGATAGGAACTGCGTCAAGTCTATAACGGGACACAATTAGCTGCACATACCTAGGTCGTAAAGGCCACGATAGCATTTACACCAAAACACTGAAAAGGTTCTTGTGAAAACTTACAAAACTGTAGTATCATCCCTGGCCGTCTGTGTCACTTGGTGATGATAGTTTTCCCCAGTTGTTTTACAACGGCAAAGGACAGTTGCACATGTCAATTATATTTTAAACTCCTCGACGTCTTAAGCCTTTAGCTAATTGTACAAATTCCCCATCGCGGTGTAGTCGGTGTTTCATTAATTCTAAATGACTGTAATTACTGTGCAGCAGTGCATCTTGCTTGAAATCTTTTCATGCAGCGAATTTTGCAAACATGCGATTTCTTGCTGCCTTTCGATCGTTTTGTAAATTTAAAACAATGATCAAACATCTAGAATTAAATGAAATTTAATAAATCAATTATTCCATTCGCGCTTGTTGGATATGTTATTGGGTTGTAGCCAATGCGCGCTCATGGAATAATTGCTAATTATTACCTTCGCGCCACCGGGTAATTATAGTATCCTTAACATGTTTTATTTTGAGGTCTACTTGGTTCCATGGACTGTGTTTTTGTTCTGGATTTAAGACAGTCAATTTAACCTAGTGTTGAACCTGTGCATTGCTTTCTCACTTGCAGGATTGGTGAAGCCATCGAAAGCTGCCCAGAGCACAGTTGCTAGCAGTGCTGTTAGCAGCCTGTTGACCGACGGACAATTTGCTGGTCTGATCACTGGCGTTGTCGCAGTTGTTATAGTGCTTGCTCTGGTGGTGTTTCGCTATCTCAAATGGTGGAAGAAAAACCGAACTGCTTCAAAGTTAAAAACGAGAAGGTACGGATAGCATTGTTGCATATATGAATCTCGTCTTGAAACGAGTTCATCGATGCCTTTGTGTTTGTTAAGCGCAATCTTTCGAGTGCTGAAATGAATTGTGAACTACATGACATTTCGACAATTTGAGTGGAAGTCATTTGAGTCAAGCAAATTGTTTCTCATCAGGGGGTGGTATTTATGTCTCTGTCCAACGTTGTAATTGGTTTGTTGAGCCTTGATGCAATTGACTGTTTGTCGCTAGAAAATTGGTGTTATTTCATGGCTATGAAGACACTGATGATGACTTCCTCTCAGGTTGTCAAAACGTCATTCAACATCAACAAAGGTTCTTATCAGAATTAACTACCTAGACCCAGACGATCTAAATCGACAAGCAACTGCTGAGACTCCTGGGATCAAATCATTTACAGCGTTTCCTCCTATTATCACAACACAACAAGGAACTCGCTGTGAGTAATAACAACAGCGCTCTCAGGCCATTGAAATTGCCGATGTCGCCCGCATCAAGGCGGGAAAATGCGTGAAAGTACTAGTTACGATTGTTGTATCTATCGGCTTCCTGTGGAGGTTATAGATATTATGCATTTGTCTTTAATAACCCGCTTTGTGTCTTTCTTTACTACTTACTCAGAAGCAATGAAATACCTAGTCAGAATACTAATGAATAGGTTTTCAAACACTAAATATCTCGTAGCTCGTGAAAGTTCAAGGTAAAAAGGACACAACTTGCCGCTGGCAGAATAGAAAAGAAAGTACGGAAATAAGTAAAGCAATCTTTCTTCAAAATCCCTCTTTGTGTCTTTATACTTCGTACTAGGGAAAGCGAGTAAAAGGCAAACCTCTTCGATCATTTCACCAAAATGGCGTTCGTCCTTTGTAATTGGGGACCCTGATAATGTCTCGCGCGAGGGCTTTATGAGTAAGATATGATGTCCGGCATTTCTGTGCCATGGATCACATTTGTCAGTCAGAGAGGGAGAAAAGTACGGTTTTAGGACACAGAGATTTATTCACGGATATTTTAGCTTATAAGCTAAATTATTTATCAAAGTTTAATCAAAGTTTAATCAGAGATTTAATAAGAAAATATTTTCTTATTAAGTTTTGTGTTTTAGCGCATACCAGTAAAATACTAAGTAGTAATAAAAGAAAATTTCTAGGACAGACAAATTAATCCACGTAAAAATTTGATTTAAAGAATAAAAAATATTTATAAAAGTAATTATGGATCAATTAAATAATTTATGTTTGTATGAACTAAAAAGAATTGCAAGAGAGTTAAAAATGAAAGGAAGATCAAAAATGGGTAGAATGGATTTAATTAATGAGTTTAAAAAATATAAAGAGGAGGAGATTATTGATTTAATTGAAAAAGTTACTACTACTACTAGCGATTATATTTGTATTCATGGAAAAATTAAATATTTTTGCAAAGAATGCGGTGGATCACAAATATGTAAACATGATAGAATTAAGTATGCTTGTAAAAAATGTAAAGGATCAATATATTGTATGCATAATAAGCAAAAACAAAAGTGTAAAGAATGTGGCGGATCACAAATATGCATACATAATAAACAAAAACAACAATGTAAAGAATGTGGAGGATCACAAATATGCGAACACATGAAACAAAAAGCCTCTTGTAAGGAATGTCGTATAAAATTAATTTATGATTTAAGAATTAGAAAAAATTGTAAATAAAATGAAAATAATAGTAAAAGAAAAATATAGTGGAAAAACTTCTATGGATTTTGAATATTATAATGAAAAAAAACTTGGTGTTAATGATTTTTTAGATTCAATTAAGGAAGATTTATTAAAACATATATCAAATATTAGAGGTTTTATTGATGAAAATTATGAAAATTATGAATATTATAACTATTTTGGGTATGATGAAGATTCCGAAGGGGTTGAATTTGGAATTTGGCATGATGATAATGAAGAGTATTTTAATTTTTCTATTTTTGGTATAATGGGTTTATATTTAGATGGTATATCTAATAATGAGTTTGTTAGTGGTTTAATATATTATGCTAATAGAGAAAAAGATGATAAGATGAAATATAATATTAATAATTTTATTATTGATTCAATTTGGATTTCTATAAATGTAAATGCTGATAAGTTGAAACATAAACATAAATTTTATAAAAAATTATATGACGAATTAATGGCTGTAACATGGCACCCATCTAGATATTTAGATTGGTGTATTGATTTTAAAGAGTTAAAGTTTTTGGAAGAAGAGGTATTTGGTGAAGAAGATTGATAAAAAGTTATGTTATATAACCCAATAAATGGTTACATAACAAAAATTTATTTAAATCTTAAACTAAAAGTTACAGATTTTCCTTTTAGATCAAACTTTTTCCAATCAGAGTCTAAAATGGTTAAATCAAAGTGATTAATCGTGTTATCATATTTTCTAATTGGAATAGATGGATAATCTTTTGAAGGAATGTTTGCTAGCAATTGGGATGGTTGTATTTTTACAAGGCCTCCATTTTTACCTTTATTCGTGTATGACATTCTATTATCAACTATGCTGCATAAAAGTCTCAAAGGTTCTTTTATAGTTATATCTATTTGAAATATTTTAAATAAAACCTCTGGCAGCCCTAAAGAATTTTGCAAACCCTGGGTAAATTTAATGTTAAATGGTTTATTGTTGATTATGTAAGCAAAATTATCTCCGATAATCATTGTTATATTTTTACCCTTTTCGCTGAGCTCAATTAATATTTTTATATCATTTATGGAATATGTTCCTGGATTAAATATTACTAAAGGCTTATCTTGTTCATCGGTTATTTTTTCTTGATTCCTTAAGGTTATTGGTCTTTTTGTTTTAATGTTACAATCTAAAAGTTGTAATTCTCTAACGTATTTCATTGGGGGGTCTAAATAAACCCTAGTTTCTGAATTATACATTGTAATGCTAAACATTTTTCATTTAGAAGGTATATGTTTAGATTAATTTTTATCGAAATAAAAACCAAGATAATAATCCTCCAGCAAATATTAAAACAATAAGAGTATTTTGATAAGAAGATGTTTCTATATTACTAACTTCATCGCTATTGTTTAATTTAGGATTCCTTGGTTGAGGATTGGTATTTAATAAAACCTTTGATGTTCCTAAACTATGAGTTATTCCAACATTTTTTGTTCCAACATTTATTGAATTATTTACCCCAAATTTCATATCTTCTGTTGCTATTTTCAGATTATTATTGTATCCAATAACGCTTTCTGTATTTATAATTAAATTACTTGGCATCAATAAAACATCAGGAGCTATAGCCAAATCAAGCCGTACTTTTGATTCTTGAACCGCCATTTGATATCTTTGATTTGAATTTGCGATATCATTTTCAATCACAGAGCTTTCAAATAAATCTATAAATTCTTGCTGAGTTTCAAATGCTCTTCCCCCATTACCAATAATTGAATTCCTAGTATTAACTTGGGCCCCCAAAACGCAATAAACAAAAGCTTCAACCGATCTATTTATTCTTCCTAATCCAGCATTTGTTAATCCATATCCAGATTCTGGTATAAACCATGCATATTGAAAATCAACAAAGTAATCATTTCGAAGCATAGATATTAAATTTCCATCTATTTTTTTACCTCCATCATCGGAAAATCTATTTGAACTGCTTGGCCATATATTAGCTTCTGTATCATAACCTCTTACAATTCTAACATTTTGATTTCCTCCTCCTTGACCATGAACGCTTCCGGGTGGTACATATCCTTTTCCATAATCAATGAATACATCTCCAACACCGTGATTTGCACCCCCTTTCCATCTAAAATCAGCTAAAGGTTTATTTAATCCCTTATAATCTTGATTATTGCTTAAGCCAAATTCTGCGCATAAACGATTATAAGCATTTTTGTTGTATGGATTATTTTTTAAAGAAAAAGTTTGTTCGCCGGGTAACGGTACAGATAATTCATATAATATTCTTCTTATTGTAAAGTATATGTGAAATATAATAAAACTTCTAATAACTTTGGGATAACTTAAACTATCATTTAAACTTACACCGCATCCAGATGTTGCACACCAAACCGCCATGTTTAACTGTTGTGGCCAGTGATTAATATTTGGTTTATTCAACCAAGCTCTAGCTTCTTTACCACTAGTAAGTCCTACAGTCTGATTTTTAAATACATTTTTCATTAGCGCAGTGAAGTTATCTTTATCTGAAACATATATATCTAAAATAATTAACATTTCTGTTACATTTTTTGCAGATTCATCGAATTTAATACCAGGTATTGGATATGTTTTGTTTGCAGATGATAAAGTTTTTGGGAAAGATGAGGAGATTACATGATTTGGCGAATTTATTCCTAAATCTTTCCATAATAATGTTTTCAAATTAGTAGGAAGATCATCGGTCCATGTTTTTCCAGAAGGATCATCATCAGACATAATTGTTGTTCCATTAAATTTCCATTTAATATATCCACCAAATGAATCATTAATAAATGTAAATTTATTGAGGTTGGCGTTTGGGTATCGGGTTTTGAAATCGTCTAATAACATCTTATTCTTTGTGTTTCAAATAAACCGGTCTTTAGATTAAGAATAAGATGTCAATTAATTTCTTTTCTAATTCCTGCAAAACAATTGAAACCAACTTCAGTTTTCTCATATGAAATTTTTAATGTCCTTTCCCTCCGGTAAGTTCTTTTAATAGACCCTCGCGCACTTCTCTCCTTATCACGGACATATCCAAGTTTTTTTCTGCATCTTTCCTAAATTTTTGTCGTATTTCAAGTTTTAGTTTTTGAAACTTTTCCAACTCTGCTAAAATTATAGAAAATTCTTGATCGGATATAACATTATCTTTCAAAGCTTTTGAAACTAAATCGTTAATTGTGTTTAATTTTGATTTTGCAATTGCAGCGGTTTGTTCGTGTTTACTAACTTTATTTGAAAGTTTTTTAGAAGCAAAACCAAATCCAACAGACAACCCACCAAAAAAACCACCTATAACTCCCAAAGGCACACCAACAATAGCACCAAAACCTGTGAGAGAAGTTCCAAGCCCACTCGCAGATAGGATAACTGAAATCAAACCACCAGAAACACTAATTTTTGTACATATTCCTCTTGCCCTATTATATTTTTTCCTTACTTCTTCGTAATGTTTAATTTCTTTCTCAAGATTTTGTAATACTTCGCTTGATTTTTGCAGTCTGAAATTAACCGGATTTGGATCAACATTATTGGGTAATTGAGGATAAATTTTATTGTAGTCATCCATATTGTATTTTACTGATCAACTTGATATCTTTAGATCTACTTTCTCTTCTTTTTTATACTTTCCACAAAATATAAAACCACAGCCATTATCAAAAGCCAAGCATTTTCACCTAAAAACCCAATAACCTGACCCGCTGTTTTGAATAGAAAGCTAACTATTGCACCAACCATTCCCGGTAATATTTCACCAAGTTTTTTACCTATAGTTTTCAATCCATTACCAACCCCCCTGCCTAATGTTGATAAACCTTTAGAAAGATTAGAAACTATAACCCCAATGATGACGCCTACAGCACCCATAACAGCAAAAACTGTAAAACCATACTTTTTGAATATATACTTAACACGATCGCGAAGAGGCATATTTTTTAATATTTCATCATTTTTTCTCCCGATATCAGCCATTTGATCTTCGTTTAATATAAACTGTTTTCTCGATAGTTCATCATACGTTTTAACCCTTTTCACCAACCTATCTCGACTTTGTTCAATCTTTTTCAAGCTAACCAAATCTTTCTTGTTCTTATCATCCTCGGCTTTGAGTTCTTTCAAATCATTAAGTAAAGTTTCTGCATATAGTTTTGCATCAACCTTCTCTCTAACTGCAGTTTCTAAATAACTATCCCTTTCAGCGATTGTGGTTTGATGTCGTTCAATCATACCTCTCAACTCTTTTTCAATTGAAACATATCTATCTATTTCGAATTGGCTTGTTTCCGCTACTGCTCTTAAACCATCTAATGCATTACGCAAATCCCTAATTTCTTCATTTTTTTCATTCAATTGTGATAAAAGATCATCATTGGCTTGCACAACTTCTTCTGCTTTTTTACCCAGAGCTTTCAATATGGTAGCAGGGAGTTTTTTATTAATATCATCATTTTCATCGAATAATTCATGCCACGTTTCTTTTACTCCCGGTTTTCTAGGAATTGCGGCTACAATTTTACCCCACTCATTATATTTGAAAAGAAAAGTAGGTTTAGCATTTGGTAATTTATTTAAAATATCTCTCCACACTCGATCTTTTTCATTTTCCATATCCAACAATGGATCAGTTTCACGACCACCAAATGAAGTTTCTGCCACCTCATAATCATCAGGGTAAGGTGGAATGGAAGTGGATGTGTTTGGAGATAAATAAATTGTATCATCATTGCCCCCACCATCATCATCATTATCATCATCAGTTCCTTTTGACAAATCTTCTAATGGTATATCTTCTGCCATGATTTTTTACTCATCAGTAAGAAATCTTTAGATCCCTTAGAGTTGAAAAAAAGTAAAATTTGATTTAAATATAAAAAAAATATATATAAAAATAAAATGATGAACGAAACTACACAATTAATAGATGTTAATAGTTATATTCCTAAAGTAAGCATGATCTTTTCTAAACCAATTGTTGGTGAAATTCCCGGAAGTAAACCCAAGGTTGAATTTAAAAGAATTAAAACTTTTACAAAAAATGATGATGGAACAGAAGGAGAACTTGTTATTCCAACCGGTAATTTATATTCTTTTGGTGTTTCTACAAACACAAACCAACAAACGGGTGTAATTACCGGATATGTGTTTCCATTATGTTTATGGAGTGGAAGCAGTCCAACACCCGAAGAAGAAAAATGGATTGATTTATTCAATGAAATAGTTGACAATTGCATTGATCATTTGATTATTAATAGAGCAAAAATTGGTAAATTTGAGTTGGAAAGAAATGAGCTTGAAAAACAAAAAGGAGGTTTAAATCCTCTATATTGGAAGTTGGAAAAATCTTCAATGGCTAGAGTTCCAGATAGAGGTCCAACTTTATATGCAAAATTAATTTGGGATAAAAAACAAGACCAAATTTTAACTAAGTTTTATAACTCTAAAAATGATAAGTTAATTAATCCATTAAAATTATTAAATAAAGGTTGTCGAGTTGAAGAAAGTGTAATAAAAATTGAATCAATATTTATTGGTTCTTGTATTGCGCTTCAAGTAAAACTTTATGAAGCAGTTATAGAACCAAACAAAGAAATGAAAAGATTAACTAAATTTAGATGCTTAACTATTTCAGATAGTAAATCTTATGCTGAAGAAATGGATGAAGATTCTGATGATGAGAGTCTCATGTAAAAAATAAATATACTTGTGTTATATAACCAAATTACTGGTTACATAACAAATAATAATTTTATAATAATTTACTAACTGCATAACCTAAACCTAACATTCCAGCTCCAACATATACCATTTCTCCTGTTTTTTGTTCATCGCTTGGTTTGTAATAATCAGAGAATTTTGGCTCTCCATACAATTCAAAAGCCTGGTTTGTAGTCGAAATATTTTTTGATGCTTGATATTTTTCATCTTTTTTCTTCATTTTCCAATCAAGCATTATTTGTCTTTTTTTCTGATATTCTGCGTAATCTCTTTGATATTTTTCCATTGCTTTATCGTGTCGTATTTTTTCTGTATCTATATTATGCCCCGCAAAATGTTTTGCAAGATAACTTCCACCAACAAATGCCGTTGAATTTAATATTGCCCCACCAACCATCATTGCTATTGATACTAATGCCATTATTTAGGTAAAATCTTTTGATCCTCTAAATATGTTTTAAGATACATACTTCCTGATAATACAGCAACCCATTTTGCATAATTTGTAATACTTGAGGATGGGTCATTCAAAAATGATTCTTTCATTACCTTTTTAGCCACATATCCAACTCCAGCCCCTAATCCGATAAGTACAGCTGAATCAGTTACAGTTTTCACAAGTTTGTTTTCGGTTGACATGATTTTTTTACTACATCATTAAGAAACCTTTAGATTACTTTAGTAACTATTCCATTCCAATTTTTGATGGTTGTGGATTATGAATCTTTATGGGAACTTGTGATAAATCAGGTATCCTATTAGAATATTCAACCCTAGCTTTTTCCTTATATCTCATAAAAAGATCAAATGCTGTAAAACCTAATCCAACAACTGATAAAACAGTAGTAAAAGATAACTCTGGAAGCCACGATTTCGCTTCACTATATGTATTTTCATTTTTCTCTTCTTCCTGTTTCATTTTTTCTTCGCGTTTCATCTCCCTAGCTAATGCTTCTTTTGCTTTTTTATTATATTCTGCTAATTTTTTTCCAGCCGCTACTTTTTTAGGATCTTTCTCCCTCTTTTTAGTATCTTTATTTTCAGGTGCGGGATCTGCAGTAATTTGCTCAACTTCTACTTCAGATTGTTCAGACATTGTTATTTAGATGGTAAAAATAAGTTTTTAGATCTGTTTAATATACTGTATCAATACCTTCAGTAGATTGCTTAGTTTCCTGATCAGTTGTGTTAGAATTTACTGGTTCTTGTTGATTTTTGTTGAATTTAACGTGTTTAGCTACTTGAAATAGCCCGCTAGCAAGTGCTGCCAGCCTTCCTGCTTTTAATGCTAATAGCCCAACAATGTTTGTTAATTCACGATTAACCAAATCATCATTCTTCAAATCCTTACAAAGTGCATCAATATCATCCACAGGAACCATGTAAGAAATTATTTTAGAAATTAATTGAAGGGATGAATCTACCACCCCACCACTAATTTTCTTACCCATTACCGCTTGGTAACGATTAAAATATTTTTCTACATCGCGTACTGATAATTTTTTTACATCGCCCAGGCTCATATCAACCCCTAAATATTCCTTTGTGGTTCCCAAGGTTGCGAGAATGGCTAGTGATTCTTGTTTAACTTCAATTTCATTATCTTTTACCTGTGGTAGATCATCTTCAATGTAATCTTCAATATTTGTCATCTTTGTTAAATCACCTCGGGAATCTCTAAATAGCAATTAAATGGGTATCGCAAACTCAAACATAACCTAGAATATTTTTCTGTTTTCAGGAGTTGTACAAACTTTTTACCTAATTCATAATCCAAATCACCACCATAATCTTCGAAAAACATTTTCATACCTTTCTGCGATGGGTTATGGAAAGTAACAACGCAAGCCACATTTTCCCTGAATGGTTTTGCTATTGATGTTAATTGTTGGGTTAGAACCCACATTGATAAACCATGATGTCTTCCTGAGAATGCTAAATCTATAAACTTGTTTGATCTTTTCTTCAGATCATTAGAAACGGCGCAATCATCTAAAATTATTAGTGTATTGAGTCCGGAGAATAAAGTTTGACAATCATTTAACAATTCATTAATCTCATCTACATTACTTGCATCTGGTGATAATACAAAGAATCTCTTGTCCCCGCGAGCAAAATTATGATATGTTTTATTTTTAGAATAAGTTGGACAAATTAAAACAATATATTCAAAAACTTTTCGGAAAGGACCACGGAGCTGTTCAATTAGGTACTTTGTTTTTCCACAATTTGTTGGTCCTGTTATAATACAATGGAATGGTATTTTATCTCGTAAATCTTCCATATTTTGTATCATAACATTATGTTTTTTAAGTTAGGTCAGTACTTAATTGATCTCAAACTTGAATTCATTATTTCCATCATTGCATCAGCCACAACAAACATATGACAAGTTATTACTACTGAGCTTGATGAGCCACTTTTTTTCCTTTTAATTTCTATTTTTACTCCATCATGTGTATTATTTAGAGCTAGTCCTCCACCATGAATATTATTATCTGGGTGAGTTCTAGTATCAACCCAAAGAGCAAACTTATTTGTATAAAAATCCCCTTCTTCTAAATTATGCTCTCCTATTTTTTGGAATCGTTTTTTCACAGATTCCCAAAGATCTGATATAATCATACCTTTAGAGTATATTCTATTTGGCACACCATCAACATCAATATTAACAGAAATTATTCCGGGGTAAAAAAAATTTTCTGAATCTCTTGCACCGCCGGCATATGGAGCAATAAACAAAAATAATATTCCACTCATTGATCTTCTAGGTAAATTAACATGTTGATTAATAACTTCATCAGCTCCAGTTAAAAATGTAAAAGTTTTGTGTAAAGTAACATTTTCATAAAAGAATCCTTTACCAATTTGATAAGTTGATTTAGCTTCTTTAGCTAAATATTCGCTTGAAATTGATGAATATTCTAACTCTAAATTTTTGAGAGAATATGATGGTGTTTTAGTTGTATCAGAATAAACAACAATATCAGAAACTGGGGCCAATGTAATCTCAAATATTAAATGATTTTCTAATGCTTTTGGATAAAAAACCCCATGATCTTTTAAAATAGGATGATTTATTGGTATTCTATACTTTGTATTATGTACTACTGCAAGGGCTACTTCTTTTGCATCAGAATCATCCTTATCACCCGCATTTGTTCTAAGTTTTCTAATATTTTCTAAAGAAATTCCTTGTTTTAATCTATCTTTTCTATCTTCTTTTGTTAAGAATAAATCATGATATGTTTGAAATAGATCATATCTTTGGGTATCTTGTAATGTTTCACCACCAAAAAGAACTTTTAGTCTGTATACAAGATTACTTCCTAAATTATTAACAAATCTATTGTTTACATGACCCTCAACATCCAAATCAAATAGAAGAGATACACTTCCAGGTACAATCACTAAATTCTCAGAAAGTTTTGGAATATTTATGTATAATGTTTCTCCTGGGCTGGCTGATGATGGATTTAGTGTAATTCGATTTAATGTTGATTCTGCTTTCAAACCAAATGGTTCTTTTGGAATTCTGTTTGGATTAATTTTTTCAGACGTCATACTTGATTTATAAGATACTTTGGCTAACCTTTAAATGAGTTCTACCTTTACAAAAATATACTATTCGGCTGAAGGGTATTGGAAAGGATATTCTGCAATTTCTAAATTAGCTAGTAAAGCGAAAGTAAGTGAAAATGTGGCTAAACAATGGCTTCAGAAACAGGCAATATGGCAAATCTATCTTCCAGCTCCAAAATATATACCTAGACCGCATTGGACTGAAAATAAACCAAATCATATTCACCAAGCAGATTTATTATTTTTACCGCATGATAGAGTTGGAAGAAAAACATATAAATATGCTTTAGTTGTGGTTGATATCGCCTCGAGATATAAAGATGCGGAGCCATTAACTTCAAAAGAAAGTCGAGAGATATCAGAAGCTTTTACAAAAATATATTCTAGAAGATTAAAATACCCTAAAACATTAATGGTTGATCCTGGAAAAGAATTTATGGGTGAAGTTGGTAAACTCATGAATTACCATAATGTAAGAATACAAAGAAGTGAAGCTGGTAATCATAAAGCCCAAGCATTTGTAGAAAACGCAAACAAAATATTAGGAGAAAGAATATTTAGACATCAATATTCACAGGAAATGATTAGTGATGAGCGATCAAGGGTATGGGTGAAAAGATTACCAGCTATTCTAAAAACTTTGAATAATACACCAACGAGAATAACTGGTAAAGAACCTAATGAGGCTATAAAAATGAAAGACATTGATATTAAAACTAAAAATTATCACCGAGCTGTAGGTCTTGATGAGGATAGATTGCCTCCAGATGTTAAAGTTAGATATCTATTATCCCCCGGCGAACTTGAGGGTGGAGAAAAAAGGAGGGCTACAGATCCTATTTGGAGTATCAAAGTTTATTATATTTCTAAAAGTATGATTACGCCTAATCAGCCAGTTTTATATTATTTACAAGATGGACCGCGGCGTGGATTTGTAAGGGAGGAGTTACAAGTTATTCCCTATGATACTGAGCCACCCCCAGATTCTGTGTTGGTAAGATAAGATCCATATGGAAGTGTATGTTTTCCATCTTTACAAATTATTCTCTTATCATCATAAGCAGATAGCGCTTTTTTATTAACTGTTTTTGAGTAAATATTGTGTAGTTTTGAACCAATTAAATTTTGTAACCGCATTTGTGATTCTTTAGTATTCAAACAATTTTTAAAATCATTAAAACTTATTGTTTTCTTAACAACTAATTTCTTTGTTCCTTTATTCTTCTTTATCTCTTTACCATTATCCATTAATATTGCGTATTGTTTAGCCCCCAAACCCACAAATTCTGTAAGTATGCTGCCTCCAAACTCATCTTTGAACATTCCAATTACTTTTTTGTTTACACCCACCTCAATACCAGATGGGTGATCTTTAATATAATTGCTAGTGTCAAACTTTTCTCTAACGTTGGGGCTTATATCTTTGTAGAAATCTGAGGTTTCTATAATATATACAAGAGAATCAGTATCAGTCATAAGTAATTCAGCTTTTTCTCCATATTTCTCTTTGATATAATTATAGTGGAAATCATACATTATTTGTTTACTTAAATCTAAAATGGAAAACCCCACATAAATTGGTTTATTAAATCTTATTTCCGTTTTCTTCATATTTATGGCGGTTAGATCCTCAGAAAAGATAGTAAAATGATTAAAGTTTGGTTTTCTTATTAATTTTTTAGCTGATTCTATACTATTAACTAATCTAACATCTATCCTTTTTCTCATATTTTCCATTGTTTTACCAAATACAGAGTTATTCATAAGTTTAAAGAAATCTTTTTCAAAGTCGTTTTTAGCTTGTGATCTCAATTTAGTATTCAAATCAATGTAAGATTTTAACCACTCAGACTCTTGAAATTTAATTCCCTTATGAATCTTTGTTATTTTTAATCCTAAGCTTTCATAAAATTTTATAGTTTCATGGTGAACTACATATCTTTTCTTATCAAACAGATTTAATATTAATTTCTTAACCTTATTAACGGTAAGTTTCTCTGGGGCTAAAGGTAGATCTTTATGTTTATCATGAAGATTTTTTGGGTATTCCAAATCAACTTCAAGTATGCAAGACATATTTCTCCAATTTTCAAGCTCTTCATTTGGAATCCATTTAAATCCTCTTCTGGGTAATTTCTTACTCATTGCTGCTCCATATAAGTTATTTGCATCAAGACAAATAATATAACTTATAAGCTTATTTACTTCATAATCTGTCATATAGGGGTTATTGGCTTTAGCATATCTTTTTGATATTTGCGATGACCCACCCCTAATCCCTTTCTCAATAAAAAGTAGCATATTAACATCAGTAAACAATTCCAAACTAACTTTAGTTAATTTTAACATTGCATCCCAAGATAATCCCGGTGATGTAAAATAGTGAGCAGGATCTAAATTATAATTATTAATACATACATCTCTAAAGTTCTCAAATACATCAACTAGCTGTAATACGTCTGTTTTTAGATATAAATCATGATAATCTCTCATTGTTTTCATATCAAATGTTTTCCATACATTTTTAGCATGTTCATAATCCTCATCTGAAATATCGTGATTATTAAGAATTGATTTAAATGCTTTCTTTGTTGGAATTTCTGTTTCATTAAGTTTATCAATATGATCAAAATAATCATAAGGAAACACACCCTTTCTCAACAATAGTTTTAACTTTTCTCCCGCGAAATGCTTTTTAGTTTCTACCATATTTTTATCTATTGGTGAAAAACACATACTTCCCGATAACTTACAATTCTTACATTGATCACAATTACCAACACCCCTAAAAGTAATAATCTTTCCATCTTTTATATAACTTTTCAAACATTTTCCTGGTTTACATGATTCACATTTTCCACATTTGGTAAGATTGTCGACTAATCCGCTAAGAGAGCTTTGCATAAATTTATAAGAATCAATGAATCTTATTGTTCTAATAATAGATTTTACGTTTCCATCTTCATCTACATCACCATCATCCTCTTCACCCCCACAATCATAATTAATTAAAATTTTCTTTGAGAAACTAATATACTTTTCATCGGTGTTAGCTAAGCAATCAATTTTACCCATTGTTTTACCAAGATTCTTAATAAATAGATGTGAATCATACCCCGAAAGATTATGAATTATTACTGGAATAAATTTAGGAATCACATATTTTAAGTTACACATATTATGCGCCGCGCCTCTATATTTACCAGTAAGATGACAATGATCTATTACTTTTTTAAAATCTTCTTCAGTATTTTCATTAAATTTACGATCACATATATGACAATTAGTTGCATTTTCATAATCTTTTTTATCCATTTCTGACATATTCTTCTTATTATAAAATTCAAACTTCTTCTTTCTTTCTTCTATTAACATAAAAATTTTCCTAACATCTCTTTCTAAATATTCTGTAAATATCTGCGCAACATCCTCATCGTCAGATTTTGCGGTATAACTCACACACTTTTTAAAATCGTTTGGTAATATGCTTTCATCAAAACATTTGATATAATAGCAGAATCCTGATGCTTTATGCATTTGGTAATTTTTAGTAAAGCTTTTAATTTCGTTTGGTGAACAAGATTGTATTGGAATTAGACAACTTTCAAAATCTACATAAATAACAAAAGGTAGTCGCATTTTATTTTTAAAATTTTTAAAGTAAATAAATTTTGGACTGCCGTCTTTATTCATGGGCATTTTTATTTTAACTTCCCCATGCGAATCACAGTATTCCTTATGTTCTTGCAAAATCCTTTCATCATAAAATGAATTGAAACATCTAATACAGAAATGTTTTTTATTCTTATTTTTGTCAATTTCAGATGATAAAAGCCTGCTAACATTTTTTACTAAAATATAGTGGTTTTTATCACCATTAGTTATTAAAATTAATGTTATAACTTTACAATCACATAACTTACATTCATAATTATTACAATCACATTTATTACAACCACATTCTCCACATTCATATTTTATACATCCTTCTTTCTTACATTCCTGTTTTTTCTTACACTCTTTTTTCATACAACCACAATTCTTACATTTTTCTTCTTTCTTACAATAACATTTATCACTTAATCTTGCGGGATATATTTTATCATATTCTTCATCATATTTCAATACATTAACTGGATATGGGTTTTGTTTTTCAAACTTGGTAAAATCTTTTAATAACATTGGGCCCACAATACCAGAAAAGTCTAATTTTTTACAATTTTCCAACAATTCATTATTTACTCTCTCCCTATGGTTTTTTCTTTGGAAAACCGCCTCTGTTAAAGTAAGTTGGCCACAATCTTCACACTTATTCTGTATGTTAATAGTAGCTTTTTTTGCTGCTAATCTTTTTGGTGTTGGTATATATGAACTACCAGAAGTAACTGAATAGGGGGCGATTCCAATATCAAAGCGCGCTACAGAATCAAATTCAAAAACGCCAGAATCTGTATTTTCTTGAAATCTTTCAACCTCATCAATTATATTTTTAATTATATCATTATATTTTTCTGATAAATCGCTTTCTTCAATAATTATTATTGGTTTAGCGTGAAAATATTTTTCCAATTCTTCCCTGTTTTTACTATTTGCAATGGATTTTTTTACAAACTTTGATGATAATATAACCTTAACCTTTTTTGGTTTCTTATCTTTATTAATAATACCTATAACTTTTGTTTTTATTTTTTTCATGAATTCTTCAATAGAATATCCTTTTTTCCCATCTATAGTATGTTGTTTCAAATAGCCATTTTTGAATTTTTTTACATTTTCTTTGATAATGAATTCTTCTTCTTTCAACCTTTTTGATATTTTTGTTTTTGGTCTTGCACCCCCTTTCTCATAATCTCTTTTTGATTTTGTTTGATTTTGCTGATTTTTAGGTTGGTTTATTTCATTCACTTTTTTATATCTTTCTATAAAATTTTTAGCTAGTTCCTCTGTTTTATTTTTTGCTTTTTCAGGAATATATGGTTTTACAAAATCCCAAAACTTGTTTAATACATTTCCTAAAAAAGGAGTTTGTTTTATTTGTTTTTTAGGTTTTGTTGGAATGGGGGGTGGCGGTCGTGTTGGTTTGGGTGGGGAAGGTCTTTTTGTTTTAGTTTTATTAATATTTATTTTAGGCTGATTTAGCGGTGGTGTTCCTGGCGGTGTACCTGGTCTATATCTATCTGTTGAACCTGGCGGTGTCCTAGGAATTGGTTGAGTAATATTTAGAGGCGGTAAATTTGGCCGGTTTGTTGGTCTTATTTGTGGTATAGGAAGAGGTGGTTGTGGTTGGTTTCCTCTTCTCCTAGGCATATTACCTATAGCCCTAAAAATTTCTCGCCTATTATCAACGATTTGATTTACATTATTAATTATTTCTGGTATATTATTCAATGCTTGTATTTTATCTTCTTTAGTAGTCATTCTTGATCTACCCTGAATTCTATACCATGAAAGTAAAGAGCTTAATTGCTTTGTATTCAAATTATCTAATCGATCCATAATTACTTTTATAAATATTTTTTATTCTTTAAATCAAATTTTTACGTGGATTAATTTGTCTGTCCTAGAAATTTTCTTTTATTACTACTTAGTATTTTACTGGTATGCGCTAAAACACAAAACTTAATAAGAAAATATTTTCTTATTAAATCTCTGATTAAACTTTGATTAAACTTTGATAAATAATTTAGCTTATAAGCTAAAATATCCGTGAATAAATCTCTGTGTCCTAAAACCGTACTTTTCTCCCTCTCTCAGTCTGTTTGTTAGTAAAAGTAGAGCCTTTCGTCAAATAATCGCAATATATTTTACACTCTTCGTTCGTTTTCTCCGTTTCAATTGCCTTGCTCCGATATCTTCCGATTTATTTGTCCATGATCCCGTGGCCCATATAAGTGGCATTCCAAACTCTCTTTCCTTTTCCATTTTTGTCTTCTCTCCACAGCACAGTTTGTACAGTCTGATTGCGAGCTGAGCCACCGTAGATACATGCAGTCCAAGACTGCCCCTCTTTTATTTTGGGTTTTAGTTCTGGTTGCTTGAGGGAACAGCTCAAAATATTTTAAACAATCAACTATCCCAGAAACGCAATCTGAATTTCCAGTGAATTGAAATCGCACTACCCTAATGAATAAGGATTGTTTAAATTGTGCACGTTAAGTGTGACAAGGAATGGATAACTTTTTTCCAGATCTCCTTCAGACATTGTGGTGCTTCAGCAATGGGAGACTCCGCCCGAGCACGTGGTATTCAAGGAGGAACTGGGGAGAGGTGCTTTTGGAATAGTGTTCAAAGGCCTGTTAAAGGAGTCTCCGGGAATTGAAGTATTCTATAGAACCAAAGAAGAAACCATCCGATTTAAAGAAGTCCAAACTGTTGCCATCAAAGTCCTGGCTGGTAGGTTTAAGTGCGTTTGAACTATCAATCAATGAAAGGGGAAATTAATTGCAATTCTCATATTAACTTTGAGGTAACTAGTTTCGGCAGACTGGCCGTCGCTAGGGACATTTCTTAATTAAACATGCCACTTCTCGATAAAGTAGTTCTAATTACCAAATGTTTACTCCTTGTCAACATTTGCAAGAGTAAGGTGCAAATAAGTATCTTGAAATATTTATGAACCCTTGTGGGCGATGGTAAAGGAGTATTTTATCAATGCAACTGATGTGTATACAAAACGTTGGTGTGCCTTTGTTACCTTGATGTAATAAGTGATATACCAACTTAGCAAACTTGATCATAGTTTGAGAGATCTGATTGGCTGACCACGTCGGGATGTTTAACTATATTCGTCTAGTGCGAGGTAAATAGTGCCAGGGATTCTGGGATAGCCTTGTGAAAGCGAGTTTTGATCGAAGAAACAAATGTGCGGGGTCACTTTTTGTTTTAAAGCTGTTTCCGAGAGATGATTTACCTCACTGCTATATATACTAAAACCATAATTCTCGTCAATCGTGGTGAATAGTGGTGTTAGAAATCTTTGCGTCGCTGCTTCGCGGCTCCGATCTTTACCTCAATTTCAGGGAATAATTGTCAACTATGAGAAATGGACTTTTTGACCATGTGATAATCCATTTCTTTTCGAATAGTGGGTTAATAGTCTTACTCACGTTAATGACACATGTTTTAAAAACGTGGTCTTTCCACTATAGCAACTGCCAGTGAGGAAACCAAAGGTCTCTTTTTGGAAGAGATTGAATTGATGAAGCGAGTTGGCTCACACAAGAATGTTCTCAGTATGGTGGGTTTCTGGGTAAAATCGGCGCCCATCTTCCTGCTGTTAGAATACGTTCCTTACGGGGATTTGCTCCAGTGGCTTAGAAGCAAACGTTTTGAGGTAAAGTTCTAACTGACAACTCAATTTCTAGCAGTGAAATAATGAAGACACCGTAGTATTTTTTAGCTTGCATAGAGAATTTGTGAAAGAGGCTTTTTCCCACATTGGCACAGGCAAACTCGACAGAGGCAGATCCGAGTTCTCCAAATAGAAGGCAAACCTGCGAGCGTCAGAAAGAAAGTCGGAAATCAGAAAGTCGATTGTAGGAAGAGCACATTTCCTTTTACCAAGTTTGTCTGTGACAGTGTTGAAAAATACAACTTTCACTATAAATATTTCACTCTCTCGGGATATTTGCAATCAGTTTATGCCAGTTCAGCGACCATGGTATTTTGAGTAATCTGATAAGCTCACCATCTCAGGATATTCAAAACTGTTAACCCCTTACAATGTGAATAGTGCCAGGGATTCTGGGAAATCCGTCAGTGCAAGTGGGTTTTGGTCGGAGAAAAACAAAAATGGCCGGCGTAAATTCTTGCTTTTTAGCTCTTTTCGAGAGATGCCACTACGGTTGCTTCATTGCTATGTACTACATAATTTGTATTAACGGAGTTACTTCAAGATATCAACATTTTATTGAATGCAATCAAGTTGATTTGCCAATTTCATAATGTGTGGCTCCTGGATACGCCTCGCATTAAAGGGAAAACAATCAAACACATCAACGGATTATCCAGAATTACCTACTAGTTCTTTTATTGTGGTATAGGGTTCTAAATTTGAAAATTTACAAGAAACTTAAATCATTTGTTCTGAACTGGTTGCTGCAGCTATTCACGCTTCTTAATCTAAAAATGAAAACAGGCTTTGGTGTGATGGAAATCTCTATTTTTTGGCTAAATCTGTTTTATCTAATTCCTTTCCATATTATGAAAATGTTTCATTTTACGTGCGGTTGTCATCAAACATTAAGTATACCAGGTTTGAAAAGAAAGTGACGTTGACAGAGTAAAGTGACAGTTTAAGGTGGTAGATACCCCCCCCCCCCAAAAAAAAAAAAAATAATAATAATAATAATATATATATCTATATATCTATCTAAAATTTAAAATCACTGAACACTGATAAAAACATTTTAGAACGATTTTGCCGAATTTACCCCAAGATGAGTGTCAAATTTAAGGAATGTACACAATGGTGGAAGTTCTTTTACATAGCACGGTCATAGCAATGGTTGTTTACCGTCAGAAAATGACTGAAAATGTAAATTAATTTTAAAGTATGTAAATGATGCATTGTGGGAAAGCTGTAAATAGCTGTACAGATTGACAGATTTAATAAGTTGTGAAAAGCGTCTCTTGAATCGCCATCGTAGGCTTTCTCAAAAACGGAATATTTCCTTGAATTTAGGTAACTTTTTATGTACTAGAGCCCCCCTCCTAAGTGTAACACTCCTTCTCCCCCCTTCCCCCACTGCTGGCTTACTTAATGCTTAACTCATGTGCAAGAAAATTTACAAGCATTCTTCTCAAATGTCCGTTTCTGGACTGACTGACATCACGGCAACATTTCTACTTTGAAAGTTTTTCAAGCTCATCTCCTAAAACATGAGGAACTTAAAGACCAATAGTGTCGTGATGCAATAAACATTTTTACTTGGGTCACGTGAAAGGATATGATTTGTCCACTGGGTTTTGTGCAAAATAAAGTGATGACAAAATAAAGCCTCTACAAAGCACGAAGATCACAATTTTATTGTGAAAATTTTGGTTTATTACACAGACAGGAGCATAAGTTAGGACGCTGTGTTTGCTTGGAATTCAACTCTAGTTTCTTAATTAAGCTACAAGTCTTGGTGTAAAGGCTTTAAGAACTGACTTCAGCAAGGTGTGGAAGGTTGCCAATGCAACCATGTCGAATAAAACCTTTCCAACTACTTTTCTTCTAATGAGTGTAATTACATGCAATTGAAACTTTTTAAATAAATTGCAACAAATCGTCTGGTGTAGTTTAGGGTATCTACCACTTTAAGGAACATTTTATGCAACCTTTTGTATTTTAAGACGTTTATGAAGATTTAAATGATATTTTAAGGATGTGTGATGATCATAGGTTTGCATCGTGGTTGGAAACTTGAGTGAACCTTAGACCGTTGCAGTATTGTAACGCAATTTTTAGCAGTGGCGATTTAGTCTAAAAGATGGAACAGGCTGCCGGGAATACGATCCCGTCGAGGCCAATTCTTTTTTATTTTTTAAGTTAAATGACAGTTGCTGGTAAACATTGCGTTAGCAGTGCCAGGGCTAAATCATCAATTAGTTTAAATGTTTCCACGCAGCATTCAGGTCAGAAGCGACCTGTGACCGATACAGACAGGAATTGCGAAGAAGTTGAGTTCAACATCGGCGAGCCAAAATTGACCATGAAATCTCCATTGATTAAAACATTGGCTTCTTCAACTAATCAAGAGCAAAACCTGACCGAAAGGATGTCGAACCTTTACGAAGAAGATCCGACAGTAGTGGAGGTCGATTCACCGAGGTCAGTGGGTTTCCATGACAACTGTGAGCCCAATGATGACTTCACAGCTAAGGATCTTTTGAGCTTTGCCTGGCAAATTGCAAGGGGAATGGTAAGTGGGAATAAAAGCTGGATTTAGGATTGAGACTCTCTAAGTCAACCGACGGTAGTTTCTTTCACATTACTTGGTTTTTTCCGGTGTCAGAAATTAGAAACGTTAAGGTGTTCTGTGGCTTTCTCTGATTGCTTTCAAGGGGAAAGGCGTAGATTTTGTTTAGAAGACTCAAGTAGAACTCCACCTGCAAAATACAATCTGGTAGGTTTCTTTGCAATCCTTTGCAAAACAACGTGAAATCACCACATTTCGAGTTTGCTGGAAGAAGTGAGTGTGGGCCAAGTAAACGCTTCCTAGAGCGTCTCGTTTCTCTGATAACAAAATCGAATAATGGAAAAGTGTGAGTAACATGGAATTCTTAAGGTAAAGTGAGGCTGTTCAATAGCAACCGTTGCTAAGGACTGAGCGGTTCTGTTTTCCTAATGAGCATGTGTAGAACCTTTCAAGTGCATCTTACAGCTTTTACTCTGAAGACATCGAGGACCCAGATATTCTGAATTTTTAGCTGAAATGGTTCGAAGGTGAGTGCTTTAACATTACTATAGTAGCGTTTGCTTTTCCTTTGTTATGTAAATGTTCGTGGCGATAAACGGGATCATGTCGAAGTATTTCATTGAAATTCTTCGTTGAACTCAACTGTATGTTTTCTTTTTCTGAAACCTGAAAATGTTCAGACTAGCGCAGAGCATGGAAAGGTCCGTCGAGAAAATGTATGTGGGAGAACTCAGGCAATTTCTTCGAAGGAATAATGTCAGCCTCAAAGGGTTAATAGCTCGTCGCAAAGTAGGATTTCTCATGTTTCTGAAATAAAATCTTATGCATCTTTACCGTTCGTTTAATTCTTTTCTGAACTTTCTGATTGCAAATTGAATATGTGGCGTCGTTTGTTCATGTCCTTTTTCTAGAAAGTTAAAGCAGTCTTAGAGAAGAAATCCTTGCTACAGACGGTCGTCATGATGCAAACAGTGGTGTAAATGACGATCGAGCGCAAACGGTGTCCCGTGCTAAAATGGAAAAAAAAAACCGACGTGGATCTTCTCAGGGAGAAAGGTTCCAGTTCTGTCCCACAGAGGACAATATGAGTAAATGTCTGGAAGACCTTCCCCCGCTCACTTATAATTATACAGTGAGATATGTTGGAACCTTGGGAAAGAAAGTTCATTCATATCATATCAGCTCGAGAAATATAATAAAAATGTTATAAGACCAGAAAATACTCAAAACAGAAGGACTTAAGCTATTAGAAAGATGTAACTTTAGTGCTAATAGGATCTTTTATGAAATTTTTTTATCACCATCTTTTATGAGGTTGTGAAAAGTAACCTTTTTCCCGTCCGCCCCGACGTTTGCAACACAAAGGCATGCAACAGTTATCGGGCATATTTCACTAAAATTCTAAACATGTGAGAGCACCATTGACAAAAATGAGAATTCAAAGTAAACTTTAATACAATGAAATTCAAATCAAGAGAAATATTCCGGCTACGGCTTCTGCAAACAGTCCACGATTCTACTTTCTCATGTCAACTTGGCAAAACATGAATGAAAGCGTACGTACCAAACTGAAACCACTTTTGAAGTAGAGAATTGTGTTATTTTCGTCCTATTCACGTCTTTATACTCGCTTCCGATAAAAACAAAGGAAAACGGCCTGAAAGCTGTGTACTCGAACACGGACTGGCTTACAAAATTGAAAATGCTTCGCCCTAGCAACGGTTGTCACTGACCAGTCTCACTATGGCGCCCTCGCCGCCATATTGGCAATCGGTGTCTTCTTATGTACTTTTTATTGTCGAATTTTTATCTCCTCTACGATCGCGGATATATGAGTCACCTCTCATCCACTGTGTTTGTACTGGCTGATACAAATCAAAAGGCATTTGAGGTAATTCGAGAACAGAAAAAACAAGAACCGCACCGAAGGTGGAGAGCTTGTACCTGCTCGAGAATTACATTATCTATTGTTGTGTATATCAAAAATCACTCATGTGAATGTCCTATTAAACTACTTTACATGTTTTATCCAAAGAGGTTCCTGGCCAGCGGTGGATTCGTTCATCGCGATCTCGCGGCACGCAATGTTCTCCTTGGGGAGGGTAAAGTGATCAAAATTGCTGATTTTGGACTAATGCGCCATGTTTATGGTGAGGTCTACGAAATGAAGAAACACAGGAAACTGCCCATCAAGTGGATGGCACCAGAAGCACTGTACAGCAGTATTTACACCTCTAAAAGTGACGTGTATGTATGACACTTT
Organism: Ricordea florida; assembly: GCA_949710005.1. Classification (NCBI taxonomy): domain Eukaryota; kingdom Metazoa; phylum Cnidaria; class Anthozoa; order Corallimorpharia; family Ricordeidae; genus Ricordea; species Ricordea florida. The sequence continues at coordinate 23,562,619 of OX453273.1, read as the reverse complement.
TTTATTTTATGGCTGGTTCCACTATCAGGCAAAATGAGGTGGATACTGGGTTATGATTGGCTACCGAGAACGAAAGCAGGGCCTATGATGCTTCAAACGTTTGACCATTTCACTTCCAGAGTCAAACTTTCAGTCCGACAGTGTTAAACTAACCATTAACATTTTCCTTTTATGTTCAAACGTTGAGTTTTCAATTGTGGTTCTACATACGCAGTCAAATGTTGAGTCATTTTTTTTTGGTAACTCTTTCACGCCGGGAATCATGCACTGTGATTCTAAAGCCATTAAAATGATTTTTCTACTTCAAAGAACATGATGACTGTAATTTTTTTTTTCTTTTTCAGTTGGTCATTTGGTGTTGTACTGTGGGAACTCTCTACAATGGGTAGGAGTGTGACCCTTTGCATTATGTTTTTATGCACAATATATTTCAATTCTAAATCTGTGAGCTGCCAATGTAGAAAGAAATCTAAAGGGTAATAAGAATTGATTGGAAAGCAGCGGAAGCTAATTTTGAAAATAATTCAGTTTAGTGTTTCATTTGCGGATATTTTATGTCAAGCCATTGAACAGAACTGCCGTGCTGGGGTATTGTTTGTGTTACTATACAGTGTGGTTCTATCTGTTTCATCTGTGATTCAAACCATGTAGTACTAGTGTGACCGCTATTTGAAAGCTACTGAACAGTACTGTACTTCAGTACTGTTTGTTTTACTATACAGTGTAGTGTATTAATTACCTCTAAAATTCTTATCATAAAATGTGATCATTGTTAAAAAAGCTGTTTTCCAATCGTATAGGTGGTATACCATACCCAGGGATTGAGAACAGACAGCTCTATAAACTCCTCAAAACAGGACACCGTTTGGACAAACCCGATACATGTTCAGATGAACTGTAAGTCATTGATATTGCTGAAATATATATTTCCAGGCTCCGTTAATTTTGAACCAAAATAATTACATATGTGCGATAGATCATTTTATATATACTATTTATATAAAAGTTCTCAATAAGTCTGACACCTAGATTTAGCTCAAATACTTGAGATGGCACAGGCCAAAAGGAATATTGTTTTCTTTTTTCCTTTATGGTTCTTCTTATTCCCAACTCTTGCGCTAACGCACATTGTGAACTCAAAAAAATGAGTTAAAGCATTAAAATGTATACTCAGAGTTAATTATCTGTTTCAATATGCCCCAGATATATTGGTTATTTCTAACGTAAGTCAATTCTTAGATTCCAGGTGATGTCAGACTGCTGGAAAGAGGAACCGGACCAACGACCCACATTCGAACAGTTGACGAAAACATTGGAGGAAATGATGACACATGACACTCCATATTTGGACTTAAATACAATTGACGAATCCAAGGCCTGTTATGCTGAGAGAATGGCTGACAGTGACGTCAGTGAAGAAATTGTAACCATTTTATGAATAATGTCTTCAAAGAAAACAAACATTAGTGCAAGAAGTGATAACAAACTACCACCCAGAACGACCAATTGCGCCAGCTCAATATGCCTCTTTTTAGTGAGCTCAGACTCATTTAGGAAAAGCTGAAGTCAGGGAAATAACGTCCAATTCACGTTTCCAATAATTTGAAACCGTCTCCGTGTCGAGGGCATATCCCAGCGTAAAAGAATAGTGTTAGCCGGTTACATGCAATATTCACGCATTCTTAGCTTTAAAAATAAATGTAAAGAAAAAGCAAAACATATTTTTACGTCCAGACTCACTCGAGACAAAGCTGAAGCAGGGAGATATATAGTGACCACCTGGCGTTTCCAATAATCACCAAGGGCGTGTCCGAGAGTTAAAAAACGGGATCGATTAATGCTTTTATAGTTACATGAAACATCCACGCAGCCTTTTAAGTGAATTAAGAAAACATTGCTACGAACACGTTCAGAACCAGAAAACGGGATATCAGGGATGTCACAACCACTTCGCGCTTTAAATAATTTTGAGCCCCCCAACTCACGAAGGGCGTGTCCCAGAGTTTAAGAACGGGGTCGATTGATGCTTTTAGTGTTACATGCAACGTCTACACGGTCTTGGCTTTTCGAATAACTGTTAAAAAAACTATCATTACGCTCCGAGTTATCTGGCATAACACAGTATCAGGAAGATAACGAAAACTTAGCATTTGCAGTAATTTACAGCCCTTGGCCAGCGCTATTTGTAACGTTCTTGTAGCAATTAATGTCTATTCGTATTAAGAGCTTATAGAACAATTAAAACGTCGTTTCTAAGTAAGTGTTACACACAATAGGGTTACTGTGGCCTGGCAATTGTATTGCGAGCAGCGCCGCGCAAGTGAATTAGCACTGTTGGCACATTAGTCCAATAATGGTACTGCAGTGATATGACGTCACCATTTATGCGCCAACCAGGAGCCCAGGGAAATCGGCTCCTGAGAAAAACTGTCTCTACTCCTCGGCTGTCAACTTACCGATAACCAATTTCTTACCCAAAAATTACCAAAAAAGACTTGGCAACGGATGTATAGTGCGGATAAACCAAATACACATTGCGCCATACGAAGAAAACCCCATACATGCAAGTTAATCAATGGCGGCCTGGGTTTCACCTGTGATTAATCGAGAAAGGGGCGCAGAATTCTTAAGTCATCATCTATGGCAGCAAAATAAAGCTAGAGAACCTGCTATGGCAATTTCCAGTTGATACGACTTGGGTTACCTAAGGTTGTAATGACGTCTGACTGAAACAGTGTCATACTTCGAGTGAAGAGTCAAACTCCGAATTGACCGTCTTAAAGGAAGGATTTGTCGTGAATTTCCCCTTTCTCCATTGATATCGTGTAGATTTTAATTCACCAAAACAGAAAAACAGTAGAACTCGTCGATTAAAAGCATACTGTTACACAATAGAATGTCAATCACTTGATTTTAGATTAATAACATCTCCATTAAAGGAGCTACGGGGCGATTACTTAAATCACGCATTCTTCATGAACAGTAACGCAACAACACATTGAGCGACAGATTCTCAATAAAGAGTATTCTTTCTCCACAGTGGTTTTGTTGATCACCAAACTCGATTGAAATAAGTTGAACAATTGGAGTTTTAGTGAACTGGATTTACAAACATTCAATTGCCTGAGCCAAGCTATTTAAAAATGCCCGGTAGATCTTTAATAAGCAGTCTGGCAAAGTCCCCCACAAAAGAAGTGTTGCGCTTTGAGCCTTGGATAAAAGCGCTATATAAGTCCCTCGTTGTTATTATGATTATTATTATTTCTATTATTTCGCTAGACCAGTATCTGTACGTCTTTCTAGATATAAAACGTACTATCCCACGTTCAAGTAATTGAAACATATAAGCCCCAAGGCATGAGTAGTAATTCTCCTTAGCTACTGTCATACACCTCCATTTGTGGTGGTTTGGATAACTGGATGTCTCATGCACATACCTGAGAAACTGAATGAAATTTATGATTTTTATTCAGATATCTCTTCAAACGTTTCAGTACTATTGATTTGGAAAGCCTTCAAATGAAAGAAAACGATACAGATGTGAAATATTGAATAAGATGTCATTGAAACAGTTGGTGATCGGAATTCTTCTACCGACGTACTGCAAAGTCGGATTCGGATTATCTTGCTTAAGTACATAACAGACGCTGACGAGCCCAAAGTTACAGTTGACGGCTATGGCGGCGTATGAGCAGAACACAACTTGTAGCTTCGCTCCTGTTGTTGCCAGTAATTTGAAGAGCATGTGGTACAATCATGGTAAATGAATAGGAATATGAACTGAATGATGAGCCCTATTATTAAGCTCGGGAACTACTGCTTAATCCAGTAACCCATCCGTCATCTAAACTGGGTCGTCGTTGGAACGGTGAACGTCTTTGGACCGACTGCGTTTGACGAAGAAGCCAATGTCGCTGTCTTGTGTGCTTCATTCTTAGCTCTGTCACTAAGCCTTTCATTTTTTTCACGAGATCGTCCACAGCATCCAACATTTCCCTTTTCTTGTCCACCGAGGCCCCTAATTAGGAAAATATACGCTTATTTTGGGTATCATTATGAAGTAAAGTAAGACGTGCACACAAGAAATGCAACAGGCTGAACTGGCGCACAAAAGCAGAGCTTATTCCGCATAAGACTATTGTTGCCCCTCTCTTCACCCAAACTGAGATGCTAATCCATCACAAGGTTTCTCGTCCCCATCATTGTATTAGCGACACTCATTTATGCATATAAGTGAATATATTCAGGATTTAGGTTTCTTGGTTAACGACACAATACAATGCCATACCCTTGGCCAAAAAAAACAGACCTCCAATTCAAAAAGCTCCCTGTATTGTTTCGTGAAAGTGTGAGGCTCAAACATAGCTAGCTGGCAAATTATCGTGACTAAGGAATGATCAGGTGTTCCTCTTTGGAGACGCCTGTAAAAATTTGGCTAAGATAAAAAGAGAGATGATAATGAATATACGGAAGACCAAATATTTGAACTGCGGAGTAATATGTAATGACATTAATTGATTATCGCAGTTATGTACACAACTTAAGCAGCTGTGAAATTAAAGCCTAAAAAAGAACTCGGGCCTGAACGGGATTCAAACCCATAACCTGTGCGATACGGGAGCAGTGCTCTACCAACTGTTCCCGTTCAGGCCTGAGATTTTTTGGTTTCAGGCTTTAATTTCACAGCTGCTTAAGTTGTATACATAACTGCGATCATCAATTAATGCCATTACATGCTACTCGGCAGTTCAAATATATGGTCTTTCGTATATTCATTGGCATGATTCTTGTGCATCTACGGGTATGTTACGATCTCACAATATAACCAGCTCCTAGCAGGTTTGATAACTCAGTTGGTAGACCACTGCTCCAATATCGCACATGTCATGAGTTCAAATCCCGTTAAGGCATGAGTTTTTATTTTTTCAGGGTTTTATTTCACAGCTGCTTAAGTTGTGTAGAAAACTGCGATAATCAATTAATGTCATTACATATTAGTCCGCAACTCAAATATGTGGTCTCTTTAGGAGCTCAGTTGGTAGAGCAGTGCTCCAATATCGTAGAGGTCATGGATTCGAATCCCCTTCAGGCATGGGTTTTTTTAACCTTTAATTTCACAGCTGCTTAAGTTGTGTGCATAGCTGTGATAATCAATTAATGTTATTACATATTACTCCGCAGTTCAAATATATGGTGTTTCGTATTTTCATTGGCATCATTCTTTTCCATCTACAGGTATGTTAGGAGCTCATAATTTGATTGTCTCCCAGTTGGCTTGATAGCTCGGTTGGTAGACTCTCTGCTCCGGTATTGCAGATGTCATGGGTTCGAATCCCGATCAGGCCTGCGTTTTTTTTTTGAGGCCTTAATTTCACAGCTGCTTAAGTTGTGTACATAACTGCGATAATAAGGGACGGACCATTAGAAAAGTCATGGGGAGGGGGGGGTGGGGAAAAAACCAAAAAAGAATTCATGCGAGGAAGAAGGTTAAAAAAAAAATTCGTACAGAAGGAAGGTCCAATTGTGACTTTTTCACACGTAGTAAAAACAATTCGTGCAGAGGGGTTCACCTGAAAAAAAAAATTCCTGCACAAGTAGTGAGCGAAAAAAAAAATTCGTGTAAGCTGAAAATTCCCCACCCCACCCCCCATCACTTTTCTAATGGTCCGTCCCTAAATTAATGTCATTACCTATTACTCTGCAGATGAAATATATGGTCTTTCGTATATTCATTAGCATCATTTTTCTCCATCTACGGGTATGTTCCGAGTTTACAATATGACCACCTCCCAGTTGGCTTGATAGCTCAATTGGTAGAGCAGTCTCCAATATCGCAGAGGTCATGGATTCGAATCCCGTTTAGGCAAGAAATTTTTTTTTCAGGGTTTTATTTCACAGCTGCAGCTGCTTAAGTTGTGTAGAAAACTGCGATAATCAATTAATGTCATTACATAGTAGTCCGCAGTTCAAATATATGGTCTTTCGTATATTCCTTAGCATCATTCCTCTCCATCTACGGGTATGTTACGAGCTCACAATATGACCAGCTCCCAGTTGGCTTGAAAGCTCAGTTGGTAGAGAAGTGCTCCAATATCGCAAAGGTCATGGGTTGGAATCCCCTTCAGGCATGGGTTTTTTTTTAGCCTTTAATTTTACAGCTGCTTAAGTTGTGTACATAACTGCGATAATCAATTAATTTCATTACATATTACTCCGCAGTTCAAATATATGGTGTTTCGTACATTCATTAGCATCATTCTTCTCCATCTACGGGTATGTTACGAGCTCACAAAATGACCAGTTCCCAGTTGGCTTGAAAGCTCAGTTGGTAGAGCAGTGCTCCAATATCGCCGAGGTCATGGGTTCGAATCCTCTTTAGGCATGGAATGAATGGAAAAACCAGCTATGCTTAAAAGAAATCAGCATAACTACCGATTTATTTGAAGATTGCGTTGCGGTAATGTTGTAATTGAGTTGGAATGCAAAATCAAATTGACAGGATTGAGCAGAAAAACAAAATGCAGTGCATTGGGTGAAAAGGGGAAATTTTTTAAAGAACGTTCACGTAGGGTCTTAAAGCAATTATTTTCAGGTAAAAATCAACCCAATTTCCTGGAAATGAACCCTAAAAAAGGTTTTTTCATGAGGAACAAACAGACATCGGGTTTTCAGTCAATTTGCATATTTGTGATGCGGATCGGATATCAGTCCTTGGTTTCATAGCACTGTTACGGACATTTGCATCTGTTGTAAACAACGGCAAAAACAACCAAAAATGTTTATTTGCAACTAATGAGGCTGACTGTTGATGTTAACTTAAGTTCCAAAGCGTTTTTAGTTGGACAATTAGTCTATCGGTCGTACCGCCGAAATGTAAGCGTACAGCAAAATGGCGCAGATTTGGTAATTTAACGCAATTTCCTACAACGCAGGGCGTAGAGTGCCACAGAGTTTATTCTGTAAATCACTAGTCTGTCCCTAGTACTTTCGTGTCATGATTCAGTTTACCTTAACTTAGGTGCCACATTGGAGAAAATACTACTCAACTGAAGGTATGTCATGTTTCGCTTATTTTGTATTGTGACAGAGGTTATTTTCAAAGCCTTTTTGTTCGGTCAAACTTGTTCCAAGCTTTTCTGTATTACATGTCAAGTATTAAGGAGAGATTAAACTTGAATATGTGAAAAATTCAGCTTGTTTCGTGAAAAAGGTCTAGTTTGGCAGCTCCCTAAGTATAGGGCTAAATCTGAGAGTGTCGGAAGCGGCAAATCGGGCAACACTGAGGTTGTCTCAGAAACCGCCTCGCAAAAAATGAAATAAATCGAATTGATCCAAACAAATGTGATATTTGTACATGGGACATAATGGCTGACTTTCACTGAAAAAATCAGCCAAATCGGAAAAGGTCCGCAAATTGCCTTCTCCGTTCTTACGCGGACAGCCTCTTAATTTCGCAGCTGATTAAGTTTTGTACTAACTGCGATAATCAATTAATGTCATTACATATTACTTCGCAGTTCAAATATATGGTCTTTTGTATATTCATTGGCATCATTCTTCTCCATCTACGGGTATGTTACGAGCTCACAATAAAACCAGCTGCCAGTTGGCTTGGAAGCTCCGTTGGTAGAGCAGTGCTATAATATCGCAGAGGTCGTGGGTTCGAATCCCCTTCTGGCATGGGTTTCTTCTTGTTAGCCTTTAATTTCATAGCTGCTTAAGTTGTGTACATAAATGCGATAATCAATTAATAGCATTACATGTTACTCCGCAGTTCAAATATATGGTGTTTCGTATATTTATTAGCATCATTCTTCTCCATCTACGGGTAAGTTAGGAACTCAAAATATGACCAGCTCCCAGTTGGCTTGATAGCTCAGTTGGTAGAGCACTGTACGGTATCGCAGAGATCATGGGTTCGAATCTCGTTCAGGCCTGAGTTTTCTTTTTCAGGGTTTTATTTGTCAGATGCTTAAGTTGTATACATAACTGTGATAATAAATTAATGTCATTACATATTACTCCGCAGTTCAAATATATGGTGTTTCGTATATTCATTAGCATGATTCTTCTCCATCTATGGGTATGTTACGAGCTCACAATATGAGCAGCTCCCAGTTGGCTTGAGAGCTCCGTTGGCAAACCAGTGCTTTAACATCGTAGACGGGTCGTGGGTTCAAATCCCCTTCAGGCATGGTGTTTTTTTTAGCCTTTAATTTCATAGCTGCTTAAGTTGTGTACACAACTTCGATAATCAATTAATGTCATTACATATTATTCCGCAGTTCAAATATATATATGGTGTTTCGTATATTCATTAGCATCATTCATTTTCATCTACGGGTATGTTACAAGCTCACAATATGACCAGCTCCCAGTTGGCTTGATAGCTCAGTCAGTAGAGCAATGCTCCAATATCGCAGAGGTCATGGGTTCGAATCCCGGTTAGTCCTGAGCTTTTTTTTTTTTGCTTGAGTTGTGTACATAACTGCGATAATAAATTAATGCCATTACATTAAGTAAGTAACTTTATTTAACCAGGATAGCTCATTCAGTAACGAAGCTGGTATCCGTAGGGGCTCTGGGGAATAAAGATATGTACAATTCATAAAATCTTAATTTAAATTAAAAATGATAAAAAAACGCTAAAAGACATGATAATAATTACAAATGAAAATGCTTCATTATCAAACTTTTAAAATTACTAAAGGAAGGGGCACTCTTGATATAAGCGGGTAATACGTTAAAACAGAATGTTCTTGCATACATAAAATTCTCATGTTGTCTTTCGGCTTTGGCTGGTGCAGGTCGTTACCTCTTCGAGTCGCATGATTATGAAAAGCCCTATTTCTTGAGATATTTTGGAACCAAATTATTTAGGCACATAAAAGCTAAAATACATTTATGCAGTTTCCTTCTACAGGCTAAACGTAATCAGTTAAGCAGGCAGAAAGTGTCTTTCGAAGTTTTTCTTCGAAGAATAGTTCAAGCCGCACGGTTTTTCAAGCGCTGAAGTTCTTTGCAACATCTTTTTGAGATTTCACCCCTGGCCACATCAGCGTAGTCAAATAAGGACTGTTAGAAGCCTCCAGTGTAAGACGTGATCATATACGGGTCAGAAGCCCAAGCCGACTACTGACCTTGCTACTCACATTCTCGACGTGATCTTTCCAAGAGTGTTTCGTCCAATAAAACACGGAAATAGCTAAATTTAGCTACACTTTCTAAGACCTTTCCGTCTAGCTTAGAATAGAAATTTGGTGATTTTGATAATGATAATAATAATAATAATAATCAAAATTTCTATAGCGCCATTTCTACAAATTAACCAATAGCGCTTGACAAGCTTGCTAAAATATGCAGAAATTACAACATAGTCTAAAAAGAACGGCTATAACTAAAAAAGTCTTAACTCTTTTCTTTCAAGAACTTAAGCATCATCGCGGTAGTTCTTATTTCATCTGGTAAATTGGAGAAATGACTGAAAAGCGCGCTTTCCATAAGACCCAAGATTATACATAGGGTCTACTAAAGAGTTCTTGTCGGCGGAACGGAGTGTTCTCCTAGGCTATTTTTAATTAAAGAGTCTGATAGATATTTCGGTAAAATTTCGTGATACGCTTTTAAAGTCAAGATCAAAATCTTGAACTCTATAGATTTTGCCGACTTCCAAAGAGCAAGTAATTTGATTTATTGAGAGAGATCAGCTCACAGCACATTTTATGCTCAGTTATCCACTACTATATTGGGCACAGATGGTAAGACATTTTTCCTCCAACATTTAATAGCTATACCTCTCACCCTTCCCTCACTTCAGCGCAATTTTATGCTTAATGATATAAACGGCAGAAATTTCAACTCCATGCTTGGCCGAGAGCACGTCAGTTAATCCCAAACAGTGCAGAAAGTTGAAAATGAATGCAGAAATTTGAAATTAAATTTTTTCATGTGTATTAATAACAAGAAATCATTAGATTTCGATTGCAATTTTGTATAAATAAGTTTCATAAATTATTCAAAGACAACAAAATACACTCGCCCTACAAGCTCGTGCAATCTTTGAAAAATTTACTTGTGCGTATTCAGTATTCCAAATTTCACTCGAAACCATTTGATTACCAATAAAAATGGAGCTGGGCATTTTTCAAAACAGCCTTAAATGGTGGTCGCTTTAAAGCGCTGTTCTAAACCCTCCAGTTGTAAAAACAAGTTTTATGAAAGCTAGATGGTCCCTTTTCCTAAACAACACGAGCCCACCTCAAAGTTTCATACTGATAGTTCCTGGATAGTACGCACTTAGCGAAGACTGAAAAATAGACAGAACCCTTGCAACTTTATCTGAAAGCGCACTTAACATGTAAAGCGCAGCACATCTGTACAGCATATAATTATACCGGCTTAACGCGATCATATTCTCACCCGCCGTTGCGGTTTTCCTTCGTAATTTCATTTGTCTTATCTCCCACAATGCTCCTGCCATGATGAGCACGACCAAACAAATACACGAGAAGTAGATGCTTCTGCGGTACAAGGAACCTTCACTTTCAAATAAACCGGTTGAGCGCTCAACAGCGAGCGGCTCCGAAGATTCCTAGAATATGAAACCGTAAAGGACACAAATTAATCATGTGATAATTAACGCGAGAGTCTCAGTAATTTTATGTTTTGCCCAACATCCAGTTCATAATTACACAGTGCGTATTGGACCGATTAATATTGGGCGCCAGTAAATTAATTTACCTCACAGGTGCTACTATTGGTAATCAAGAGAACATGTACTAATACTATTCATTGCCTCACAAATTTACCAGCTCTCTACAGAAGTATTTCTTCTCCGTTTTAGTGTAGTGTAAACTATTCTACATCATAACCCGGCTGTAAGTTGTAAGATTGTATAATGTCGTATCCTTCTGATCTGTGTAATTGATAAATGCCAATGAAGTCATTAGAAGATAGAAGTATCCCAAGGCTGCAATATATCATCTGTCCCGTATGGAGAAGACTTATTCCTGGCATGAGAGAGCCAAACTGAATTAAGGTTTCATACCCCAAGTTCAGAGAACAGTACAATACTACGGCCTCGCTCACACCAACACACAAAGAGAACGTCATGCACACGCAAAAATAAATATACAATATACGAGAGTAAACAACAAAACAAAATAATTTTATTGTGCTTTTATCTTCCACTTCATTTTTCCATTAAAATGAAGATATTCTTGCAAACTGAGAACTTCTTCGTTGTGTCTTTTTAAGGCTTTTTCCCTAATAATCGATCCCCCCTCACCCCCCTGGATCTGCACCTGGATCGAGACCTCAGTTGTCCCCTCATGCAGAACCTAACCCATGATTTCACAAACTTAACCGCCTATGGCTGAATTTTTTGCTCAAAGAAAATTACTTTAATCAATTTAATCTGACCTTTACAAAATCGACATGCTGCTGTATAGCCATAGAGATCTGTCCGGCATGGCTCTTCATGTAGCTGTGAAAGCACTTGCTAAGCTTTCGTGATTCTCCGCCAAGAACGACACCATAAGCTGTGGAATAATCGAAGATCTCAGCGATTCGGAGATGGCCGTGTTCAAACAGATCTTTTCTACTTCCCAACACGTAAGTATCTATTAACGCGCCGACAACTTCACCATCTAACAAAGCTGAAGCGATGTCTTCATAGGACGTGAACTGTACATCTGAGATCAATAACAGTAATAATAAATCGAAGTTAATCAAATCCCTTCACTAACAGAGTAGCGCAACGTGAAAGCTACAAGAGATAGTAAACCAATCAGTATCACTGTACAGTACTGTTCGTTAGCTTTTCAAAGAATGATTACTATGCATAGTTTTATCTTAGGATGAAAAAGTTAGAGCTACACCCTATAGTAAAACAAACAGTACCACAGTACAGCACTGTTAAGTAGCTTTCCAAAGAATGGTCACCGACTGCATGGTTTGATTCAAAGATGAAAAAGTTGGAACTAAACTGTACAGTAAAACAAACTGTACCATCGTACAGTATTGTCCAGGCAGTAGCTTCCCAAGAAGTGGTCATACTGCATGATTTAGTCCAGAGATGAAGGAACCAAAAAACCACACTGGATAGCAAAATAAAGATTGCCTCGATTCAATACTGTTAAGTAGCTATCCACAGATTAAAAAGTTAGAATCACACCCTATAGTAACGCACACAGTACCCGTTTCACGTGTTCAGTAGCTTTCAAGAGAATGCCACCGGTCACACCACGTGGTTTGACCCACAGTTGAAAAAGAACATTTACACTGTATAGCACCTCACACAGTACAGCACTGCTTAATAGCTTTCCCAAGAATGTCAATACTACACTGGTTTGATCTACAGATGAAAACGTTAGAACCTGCAAAGCTATAGTAAAACAAACAGTACCACAGTACAGTACTGTTCAGTAGCTTTACAAATCATGATTTGATCCACAGGTGAAAACGTTACAGTCACACATAATTGTAAAACAAACAACATTGCCATTTTCTTACCTGGGTTCATTAAAGCATTCCTTCTAATCCCAAAGCGATATTCAAATGAGTCCTGGATCGCCGCAACCTTTGTAAAAACAGAGACAAATGAAAAGCAAATACGCATTATGTAGGTGGTGAAAATCCCGGGGGGGGGACTCCCATATAAAATGGACGGGGATGCTCGTCGGAAATTTTGAATTTAACCCCTAAAAGAGACCAATCTGGGCGTGGCCGAAGCTTATACAGACCCCTAAAAGAGACCAGTTTATAATACAGACAAATAAAAAGTACAATGACTTTTAATGATGGCAAAGACCTTATCGTCGAATACTTTTGCGTACAAGTAGTTTATAAAAGTGTTGTCATAAGTCTTCAGCGCATCATATTCGATCATTTGGTGGAACAGCAAACTTTAAAATGTAAAAATTGTTAAAAAGAACTGTAACTGCAGAATATCCTTGAACAATATATACACCATACATTGTATTCCATATATGAAGGGAAAAAGCTGTAGAAGTGTACTTTATTGTTTATATGAACCGAGTAAATATATATATATATTCTTTCTTTTTTGTTATTTCTTCGCGTGCAACCCTAAACGAGACCTTGACGGCTAAAAATAATAACATTTTGCCCAGAACACCCTAAGCGAGACCAAAATCCGAAATTTACACCCCTAAGCGAGACGACGAGCATCCCCGTCCATTTCATATCGGAGTCCCCCCCCCCCCCCCCCCGGGGTGAAAATGATGCTAGAATGGAGTTTAATCCAACAAAATAAATTCCACGCCTAAATTTAATTAAATGCCGTAGTTTGGTAATATTTTTTTCATCGACCAAAACAATGGGAAGTTCAAACTATGCCTTATTTGGTATGTTCAATTTCTTAAGCGAAGGAAGACGAACCTTGCCTGGAAGGCCACAAGTGGTACTTCCAGCGGTACTTTGCTAGTATAGGCTGTGCAAGAGGGAATCTGGCGCGAAGTCTAATTTGGAAGTTAACCACACATTCATTCACTGTATCAGTTCTTAAGCCTGGCTCATATAATTATAATCGCAAACGAACACAGACGATCGCACTTGTTAATTGCCGATCGAGTGCGGTGATTATAAGTGAGCAGCTTTGTGATCGTGTGCAATCGAGTGCGGTAGCGATCTTACGCAATCACAGAAATAGAGCCATATCCTAGTCCTGTGATCGCCTGCCATCGAATGCGATTACACATGAATGTGAACAGAGTTCTGCAATCGTGACATCGGAGTATGTCCCAACAGTGCATACCGTGACATTTGTCTTAGTTCGGTGACTCGAATTACATATCTTATTGCCTCAAAAAGATACATCACGGATTCAGTAGTCCCTGGTCATTTTAATCACCTCCGATGATAACTTATGCGGGCATTCGATTTGCGACCTTCGCTTGAGTGGATTTTATAATGGTGTAATTAACTGCGATTATGTGGTCCTCTACATGTTTTGATGTCTAAAATACCACTTGTTTAGCTTTGCTGTCCGCTGGATACCTTATTGCCATACAGTTTGAAGTCCACGTCCATGGACTGTGACGTCAACAGCGTGGTAACAGTGGCGCCAAACATAGCATTGATCACGAGACCTGTCAACATCCACATGACACTGAGAACACGACCAAATGGACTGACGGGATACTTGTCGCCATATCTGACAACACAATAGTCAAATCATGTCGAGTTACTCGAAGCAAGATCTTCCCTTCCAGAATGCAGGGAAAATTTATTTAAAGTTATTGGAAAAGATTTAAGAGACATTGACTTACCCAACAGTTGTCATGGTAACAAAGGCCCACCAGACACCTTCTGGAGGCCCTTTCGTTATAGAGCGCGGAAAGTGCCCGGATCTCACGTTATACTCCTAACGTTAGACAAGAAAGAGAAAAACGTAAGGCCACCTTTCACTCAGATTTAACGTATTTATTCAGAATATTACTCGGAGCGAACAGGAAGACTACATTGGCGAGTACTATAAACTCCACTTTCAATGTCATTACCTCTACCAATACCAAAACAATAGACAACAATAAAAACAATTCTGCCAGAAATAATGAATGCTGTAGCAATACAAATAGCGTTGAGGGGAGCTTCTCAGACCAGTAAACAACTGAAAGAGTATACAAGTTTAACAGATTTCTATCTTTAATTTAAACTTCGTTGAATCACGCAGCTAAGGCAGCTAAAAAAGTACCAGAATCATGTCAAAAATTGAAGAGAAGAAAAACCAAAACCGATACAGAGACAGCATCAGTGAAGTCACTGAAAAATGTGTTGTAGATATCTACGGAGCAGAGGTAAGAAATTCTAAACAAGCATTAGGCTTAAGTGACGATAAAGGTACTTGAACCGTCCGGCATTCACATTTAACGAATCTAAAGAGACTTAAACTACACTGAGTGTAACTGTGTAACTTGCACTAACAACAGCACAAGTGGAATTGGCAAAACGACGATTTATCACGTACTATTCTAATATATGGGACGATAGATTTTAAGATATGTCCTTCCTTCTAACAACATTGTAAAGGAATATATTAAGTTGGCAACGGCGAATTAAAGAGGAGAAAACAAGCGCAAGTGCTGCTGCTTACGTTGGCAGTGCCTCTAGTCATCTTTCGTTTACATTAGCTATTTAATGTAGTGACTTACCGCCATCCATATTATGAATCCAGCAGCAAAAGATGTAGCCAATACTACAACAACAGCTGGCCAACAACCAATTAAAGTGTTCTGAATAACAGCTGTAGCAGAATAGCCAATATCAGTATTAACAATATAAGCTACACCAGGAGTCCTGATCAATGGAAAATACAGAAAATCGGCGCCGTATTTTTCTTGTCCACTGTAGCCAGGAGTTGGAAAGGTAAAATCTGTCTTATGTGAAATGCTTTTCCTCAACAGGCGTTCATTGGGTTTTTCAGCCGCTTTACCATGGCCATCAAAGTAAAAGTCTACCACTGAAGTGTTATGTACTTTACACGTTGGGCAGCAGGCGGTCGCCATCTTGTCAATAACGCCGGGGAATATTCCAATGTTTGCACTGATGACGTAAGGATCCAGTATTCTCCAATTGGTGCGAAGGGTCTTTTCACAACGGCAAGTCTCTGTAGCATGTTAAAGAACTTTTGGATTAATTTGCAACCTTAAAAAACCATAAGAAGTATTTTCATCAATGAAAACCAAAATATTCTGTTTCAGAGTACAGTGCGACCTCTATTAAACGGCCACTTCCTGAAGTTCAGAATTATTTGTAACTTAAATGCTGTATTTGATACCTCTATTCAACGGCCACCCCCATTAAGCGGCCGCGGCCACCTTATTGTTGTTGCAAAGTCATTATTTATTGCTTTTTAACCTCTATTAAACGGCAAGTAAATTATATTTTCCAGTGAAATGGTGACAAGAAGACGGCAATAAGAATAGGTGATAACTGATAACAACAAAAACTGTAATTCAATCTCCATTGAAATGACAAGTCACAAGCCGCAAGATGTACCCACGTGGAAATCTTTTACAAATCAAAGGCTTTAACTTTGAACTGCAATAGATTTTGCATTGACTGTTAGAGTGAAAAAAAAATGTCTAAGTTTTGTTTCATGGATTTATTTGAAAGTATCTTCACGTATATATATGTAACTCTTTTCAAAAAGGACTTGGCTATATAGAATCATTAAATCACGTTGACCGCCATTTCTGCCAATATAAACTTTACCTCTATTAAGCGGCCACGTTTCAAAGTCCCGAGGGTGGCAGCTTAATAGAGGTCGCACTGTAGTTACGTAGCACTGAAAAGCTGTGGATGACAGTGAATGGATTATTCAATAGCATATTTAATGAACAGAATACACTAGCTTTAAGCTTTTAGAATTTTCTTCATTCTATTCTTTATTTTCTTATAACATATTTTTCTGATTGTAATTAATCCAAAGAGTTAGCTAATTGTGTCTGAAAAGCCCTGTCAATAAGTGTATGTCAGTGGTGGAATTGGTTAAAATAATTTAGGCAAAACGTTGCAAAGTATGCAGTAAAAGTACTGTAATTCTGTTTGGCCTGATATGAGATGTGGCCCTGACTTTTCCATTTGTTGGTCTAAACATGCAGTCTGAACAGTGCTGTACTGAAGGGAGTCACTGCAAGTAGGTTTTTTAGTTTGCACCATGAATCAAACTTTATCATGTCAGGCCATGTCAATGATATGGAAATGCATGTACTCTCATTTTTAACTTTAGATCAAACAATGTAGAGTGATAACCCAGTAAATGGTTTTAAATATTTTGTCAATTTAGAATAGGCGATACAGGAGTTAGGCTGTATTTTGTTTTTGTTTTTTTTGGCTTTTTGTATATAGTAGTACAACAAAGTGCTTTAACTTACCTCCATGAACGGAACTCCATGGACCCTCTCTTGCCAAAGTAAATCCAGACACCCTAATGCTGTATACGGCATAAGCTTCTAAATTCATTAACACGATTGAATAGGTTGTCGGGCTCACTACCAGCTCCTTCTCCGATTGTTCCTCTACATTCTCGTCACCAATCCTCGTCAATCGGTACCGCACGAGGTAACCAGCAAGAAGAAAATTTGAGGATATCAATGGTTGCCAACGAACTGGAATTGATGTTGTGGTGCTCCTGTTCTCCGTGGTCAAACCTGCCGGAGGCTCGTCGGGTACTGGGAAAAATAACGAGTCAAAAGGACAATAGACGCTTTCAGGAGGCAAAATCGGAAGATGTAAGAGGATAACTTGAATGTTAATGCAGGGAATTAACTCTAGGTGTACCTCTTTGTGTTACAATCAATTCCAGAAATTCTTACTGAACGGTAGCTATTACCCATTGTATTGGGTATACAAAGACCGCCAAGAAGCGAAGAAAAACTCCGTTGCCCTTGGTTGGAATGTAGCCCACGGCCTCCAAGACAAATCTACTATTGCTCTCTAGACTGAGCTACGCGCTAACGAGGCCACAAGGAAGAAAGTCCTGAGTGACCATAATGGTGACTTGCGACGAAAAAGCTTTGGTTACTTTAAACGTGAGCCACGTAACACTATACCGAAATGGTGAGGCAGAATCAACTCTGACTGCAGAGTTTAATACTATAAATAACTTGCTTAACTTAAGCGTTTTTAGCGCTGGGATTGGCACTAAGAAGAAGCACACAAGGCAAAGGAAAATTTCTATGACCACTCCAGGTAAGCTCTGATTTAACCAAATCCCGCTCCGGCTCTTACAGGAGTGCGGTGCAGCCCATGAGTGCAGACGTATGGTAAGCAACCTTCAATGCACTCGGGCTCTCAGCGTGTAAGCATATGAAAGGAAGTAAAACAAACATGCTTAGGTGCTTCATGGTACATTTAATAGTCTTTGAAGATAAGTAAACTATAGCAAAACTGCCATGCTGGCGTAAGATACAAAAACCAGGTAGCCGGGCCTGCAGAGTCCCGGCATGCCAGAGACGTGGTGCCCAGTCCTAACGCTACGATACTACAGTACACAGGCTTGGATAAGCCTCGCCGTTTGAATCTCAGTTAGTGTGCGCCTTTACCTATTTACCTTCAAAAGTCTTAAGGATGTTCATCTCTTACCTCCCATTTTGGTTGACGCTGATATGTTACCAAAAGGACCGCTGCCTTTAACTGTGAAGGCCTGAACGTACACCTGGTAAATAGCAAACTGCTCCAAAGATGTAAGGATTACAAATCGTTCAGGAGTAGTTAGGGTCCTGTGGGGAGATTCCGAATTACTGGGCTTGTAGCTGATCCTGTATCCTTGGATAATGCCACCATGATACCCATCCGGGACTTCGTTCCAGCTTATTACAAGGTCTGTCCAGCCGCGTGTTGCAAATCGTATACTACTAGGAGGGAGGTCTGGTGCTGAAAATGCAGACAGTGATTGAGACCTTTGGCGAATGAACCTTTAGTGCCTTTTGCAGTTATTGCAACAGCTAAACTCCTAATTACAGTTATACAGGTTTCATGAATGTCAACCAAAATCACGATATAGAGGACTTGTAAAGGTTGATTTGCAGAGGTAAATACAGTGTTTGGCACACTGAATGTAAGATGGAAGTCTCTATCGGGAGGTACTCTATTCTGAATACTTCATACTCGATTCGATCGATTGACAATTACAGAGAAACCCGTATTGACCGATTGACAAGAGTACCTGTTACAGCGAGGAGGTTGGCAAAAGCCTTTAGGGGTGAGTTTTATTGGGATTCTTTGGAAACACCCCTCCGAGTGTTCCAAGAGGGAAATCTACTGAAATAACGAACTACCCAATAGTTTCTTTGCCAAAAAAAAAACCTCGCGAAAAGTGAAATATTTGATCAAGACCAAGAACCGAGCTTCCCCTCTCCTTACACCACTACTTTTAATGGGCAAGAACGTGTCTGGCTACCAAGTTACAGTGTGAGTTATTGCACTTGAAAATGACCCGAAACGTTCCAGGTCATCTTATAAAGGAACGCTTGATCTGCGTCTCTTGAGACCCGAGTCCCGGGCCAAAAAAGCCATCACTGAAACTATGGAGCACTCATGTCAAAATGGTCTTTGACAAGCATATGTTTCATACGAATGAGTATTCCCTTCAGATAAGGTTCACTGATACAAAAACGTAACTAACTTATTGTTCCAAAGGTCATCCAGGAAAAAATATCGACTTTCGAAAACATCAAGCGTTTACCAGGTTTTCTGACGGTCGATTACCTCTTACGCTGGGCAGGATGGTGAGATTAAAACCTTGGTTTAGCACTTTTCCACGGTTTAGCGTTACCCTTATCTAGCTATAGCACAGTGTTAAAGCGTCAAGAGTCAAATGGATTAGTGCTTATCCAGGATCAAACCGTACGAATGAGCTAGCTTTTTTAGCATTGTTTTAGAAGCAAATGAAATCATAGGCGTCGATTGGCTAGTGGTTACCAAATTGGCACGAGAAAGCATTCGAACTGGTCTTAAAAGAGGAAAATACTTAGAGGCTATTGCAATGCCTCAATGCTTTATCAACAGTTTGAAGAATAAGTGCTGATGATATGTGCGACACAAAATGATACATTGGCAGGTATTGTCTTAAAACCTGGAGAAAGGTTTGTTCCTTTTTATTCGGCCTGTTAGAAACCTTGTAGCGTAATTTTGATTGTAGAAAGCATAATTTATAGAAACTACTGCAGCATAATGTCGACATAATTTCCAAAGCTCGGGAGCACTGCTTAAAGCAAAATATGTCACTTTTACAAGCACAATCCACAAAAGCCTACTTACTTCCCTCATCAGTCCATACAAAAATTTTCTCACTTGGTTCCCCGTTCCATCTGGTTCGCACCACCACGTATATCCTATATCGAGTAAACTTGAGAAGATTTCGAAGCAACACCTGAGTTGTGTTGACACCAACTTGCTCGTAAAGGGACTCAACTGATCGTGGATTGTCAAGTGCTTTTGCTATTATCCGATAGCCCCTGTGAATACCCCGGATGTTTACATTGAAAGAGGAAACCGCTCGCCATTGCACATAAATACTGGTGGTGCTGGTATTGTAGCCAGAGACATTCCCTGGAGCGACTAGAGATGCTGGTGAAAGAAAATAGTTAGACAAGGAATTAAGATCTTAACAGCAATGTTTGTTAATGAAATATCCTAGAGTTCTTATAAATCAAACCTTTGGGGAATTCGTTTCAGGTTAATTCATTGTCCTAGCTTTGGTGATTTTCCAAATTCTGATCATCTGATGGCTTGACAGTGAAACTGATACCGTATGGAAACTTGTATACTGACCCCTACTTGAAATGGAAGGACTACGTCAGATGTTCTTTGTAATCCTTGTCATTTATTGTCTTATGAGAAATTCCATTCGTCCAAACTTGAAAGCCCAAAGTAAGAACAACGAATGTATCAGAAAACTCGAGGTAGTTCGCTTGAACACTCTATTTCAAACTCTCAAGTTGGTATAAACCACGTAATCAAATTGCCCCTTTACTTGTCTACAACTGTAATGCTTTTCACTTACTTCCCTCGTCAGTTTTAGCACCGAGACTGGGACTTAATGCTCCAGGTCCTTTTCTTGTGAAGGCCCGTACATGAACAGTGTAATTGGTCCATTCCCTCAAGCCATGAAAGACATATGCTGATTGGCTGGAATTCGACACTGTTGCGTTCAGGAGGAACTCGCCCTGGGCCTCAAACAAAAGAACATGATAGCCCAGGATATTACCATTCCGTTGTTCTTCAGGCACTGAGTTCCAATAGACTATGAAAGATGTGCTGCTGATTGTTTCAGTAGTGACATTGATCGGTGGACTGTCGGGAACTGGGAACGAATACAGTCGCGCTCATTAGAACTAATAAATAGAGGTTATTCAGCAACATGATGTATAACATGATTTGGTTTATTTGTTCGATCTTTCGGATACGAGAGAATAAAAATGCCAAGCCTAGTTTGTAAGTGAAATATGTTTTATGAAAAAAGTTTATATTATTAGCAATTATTCTCTGAAATCGAGGCAAATATTCCAAAAGCCACTATTCACTGAGATTGAAGAGAATCATCGTTTTATGCATATGTTGTAGTTCAATTTTTTCCTTGGTTTAAATTATATTTCCCTTTGTTTTCTGGTATGATAATTTATGATAATGAGTTTGAAACAAAGGAAAATAAAATTTAAACCAAGGATA
Organism: Ricordea florida; assembly: GCA_949710005.1. NCBI lineage: Eukaryota > Metazoa > Cnidaria > Anthozoa > Corallimorpharia > Ricordeidae > Ricordea > Ricordea florida. The sequence goes on along the minus strand of OX453273.1, from coordinate 23,541,424 downwards.
AAATTGAACTACAACTTAAATACCAATAAAGCAGCCACACTAGGGAGCCTAAGCAAACACGACGACTACGCCAGGGAAAATTGCTCAGCTATTGTGCAGCTGGCTCGTTTCACTTTGTTTCTTTTTATCTTTCGAATGGTGAAATATATTTACGTTGTTACTGTTCAAATTTCATCCAGAATTTTGCAAGGAAATTTTGCCGTTCAATACTTGCATCCGCAGGAAATCTTATAATGTTCACATTTCACGTGGTTGTTTTGCGAACAAGAAGAAAATTTCCAAACCGCATTTAATACAGGAAGTTTTATTTTGTCGTTCAGTAGCGTTATAAGTCTTATTAGGAACTTTAAGCAAAACACGACGACGTCGTCGACTATGACGGCACTCAACAATAGCGCTAATGGACGATACAATGAAACTGCTCGTGCAAAATACAGTCTTTTAGATTTCTTTGCCGTCATATGATTGTAATATCATTTTTATCGACTTTCCACCACTCATTATACCACTAAACGTTATATGACAAACCATTCTTTGTGGGTTTCGACTTCCCACCGACGCAACACCGTTTTAGAAGCCAGCCCTTTTATACATTGCCTCACTGTTACGAACATTGTTTTTGCTGGCGAGCCTTAGCGAGACAGCGCACTATTTGAGAGGGTCGGCGGTGTTCCATATCATATAAGCGGTGAAAAGTCTCGATTTTTCGGATGTCAGATTCGGGGCATGCGCAGTTTGGCGTTTTCGTTGTGTGACGTCACAAGGATTTCTTCTGCACGTTTCCCCACGCTTCACGTCTTGCTGGCGGTTCACAAGTTCGGAAGAGTTGAACGGTAAGGGTGGTTCCTTATTTCGATTGCCTACATGTTTCTAAATGACCGGGGAAGTATGCATCCAGGTCACGGTCAGTTTAGTGATGAATCGCGAGGACGACAAGAGGTTTTCATGAGTTTGTCTGCCTTACTATGCGACCAGTTGGCCAATTCAGGTATGGAGGTGTGAAGAAATCGATTGCGTCTTGCTTCATGGAGATGATATGTTCCTCAAAGCACTTCAAACAGAGCAATCACTACATAAAGAGACTTGCTCTCTGAGTAAATTACCGTCTCCAGCTTGCCTGTCTTCGGAGATATTCGTAAAAAGTCAACTGGAAAACAGATCTGTCGTTGAAGTGAGTTCAGAGCGCGTAAAGGGGAAGCACGAGGTTACTAGCTCGCCCGTTGAGGCTAAATCTTTGACCGTTTAGTCAAAACGTCTGTCGCCCGTTGAGGCAAAATATTCGACCGATGAGTCACAAAGTCTGTCACCCGAGGAGGCACAACAGTCAACCTTAAAATTTATGCAACTGTTTTGTTCTCAGAATGAACTGGACTTCTTTGTTATTGTTATTACCTTCTTGAACTCACTTTTACCTTAAATATCTGAGAATTATTTATACCAAGATCTTACAGTTACAGTTACGCCTAAATGTCATAATGATGTATTAATTAAATTGTTCATTCTCAATACTGATGTTGCAGTTTCAATTGTGTCCTAACAGTATTTCACTTAAACTCAGAACTTCCCTTTAAAAATAACACGATAATTGTAGAAATATTCCAAAAACACGCTTTGAAAACATACCAAAGCGTTGGAGCATAAATAAACAGTTGCCTTTCTATCTCCTTCCAAATGCCACCATTTTTTTACTACGGGAATATCCGGAGGATCTTGAACTAACCTGATTTTCTGCTTACCTCTCCTCTATTCCAAACCATTTCCCTCTAGCCAGCACTCACTTTCACATTGAAATTTCAAGTCTATTTCTATATTTATTTCTGGGGGCCGATAGAATATGCTGGTGGGAGGAGGTGGGAGTTCCAGCAACAGTAACATAACCTGTTCAATTTACTATGCAGATCTACAATCTTTGATAAAAAATTTTAGAACAACGGGCACTTTTTCTCTTTCATAACAAATGGCAATCACTGCATGTAAGTTGTCCCTCTCCCCCACTCTCAATGTTGGGTAACCTGTTAAACACGATGTTATTTTTCATCATAAAGTTATTTTAATTTGATAATTTAATACCAACATTGCTTGAGGTGGGACGGGAGGGTGTAAGACTACTTATAAACCCCAATATCTGTACGTAAGGCATTTCGGCAAAGATTGTAGGTAGAAATTCTCCATAAGGAGTGCGATACGCGACACTAACTTGTCACTACCGTTTAAAATTCACTGCAGAAAGTAGATTCCGAGCCGGATCGCTTTGTATACCATTACTGCGATAGATCATGGACTAAAGTACTTCGTTCCACTTTTTAAACCAATCTGAAACTAAGACTGTACGCCTTTTCTCGCGGTTGGTCCTGATGACATAGCGTATTTACTTTGCATTCATTAGACTGTGCGCATCTGTTGTGATTGGCCAAAGTTTCTTTAAACAGCCAGCTTAAAGCGTTTTTAAATGATTACTTTCGGCAACTTACGGTCCTCGTCGGTCCAACAGGTGACCTCCGACGAGTTTCCGTCGCCCCGTCTAGTGAATCCACTGATCGCTATTCTGTACTCAGAAAATTTATCGAGGTCCCGTAAATCAAGAAACAGGGAAGTTATATTAACTGTTAGCACGGAAATACTTCTTTTCGCTCTTCCAGTCTTTTGATAAGACACGTGATAACCTTTGTGCACGCCATTTATGTACTCAGCGGGTACATGCTGCCAGAGGACCCGGATGACCGTAGAACTCAGATTAAATGCGGTTACATTCATAGGGGGAAGGCTGGGTACTATGAGAGAAAGATAAATTTTTACTTCTTAATTAGAAACAAATATTTGATTTTGCAGCGGAATAAACTGACTTTTAAATGCTTTGACATAGACCTAATACTCGCTACGTCAGCTTGTCTTACCTTTTCAATGCCGGCTCGTTGATGTAGCCTTAGTAAGTTGGTTTTAGAAACTAACCCCTATAGTGAGAATAAACTTTGGAAATGCTTTAGTAAGTGATTAATTTTTTTCACCTAATTGATTAATAGGCTTATACTTTTTTATTTATTAGCTTCTTACTAACTGAATGCCAGGACCGTTCTGCTGAATATCAGATTAACGTTGTGACAATTCTCTCGTGAACAGCAAAGACAGTACGTCACCCACTGAGGTTCCGGGCAAGTGAGATTAGTAGGCAAAATATATTAAGAAATAGAATCATTATTTTCCAAGTCCAATAAAACCAATCAAAGAGTGTATCGAATTAGCTGTGAAAGACTGTCACGATACCCATCTCAGTCAATAAGTATATCATATGATCACCGCTCTTCTTATATTTCTGCCATTTCATAGTAGCTGCAACTTGAAGGGCCATAAGGAGAGCTGCGCTGCTTTTTACCGCGAAGCTCTTGCCGTTGCGTGCAGCCCTCGTAATTCATATATACTTTTCTTTTTACCATAACAACAAGCGGGGCCGTAAGAGTCATATGATGATAAACGCTTACGAACCAGGCGCGAGGAATCGCGAGGACCGTATTTGGGGATATTGACCAAAGGCCGAAATGCTCCCGCACGTCCCGAGAAGCTAGGCTAAAAAGCACTTAATTATAATTTATGTCCATGTCTGTATGGCAAAATCCCAACCAAAATAGAACCAATCAAAACGCTCAGATTACCCTCATGACTACTTTGCCATATAATAATAATGCACAAATATCATTGCAGTTAATAAGCGTACCATCTTCGTCGGTTGATACGTTATAAACAGGCGATGGAGGACCCGGTGCAACTGTTACCCCTTTAACCCAGACACTGTAAACAGTGAATTTCTTAAGCGATGATAAAACGGCAAACAAGGAAGTATTCTGCACTTTGACTTTCATGACCGAAGAACTTTCTGCGGAAGCCTCTTGACAGAACACGTGATAACCTTGTAGAATACCGTTCAATGAGTCAGGAGGCACAGGATACCACGTGATGTTTATGGCTGTGGAGCTTACATTGTTTGCTGTTACATTTTGTGGTGGTAAGCTTGGAGCTGCAAAAGAAGAAAAAAGAGATTAAATTGCATTGATTACAAGATTGACGTTAATGAACGAATATTCTCACTGGCAGCTAGTATATATATATTATTAAAAATTTTCCTAGAAAGCGAGCATTATTTCCGGTACATAAAATGGTTGCTTCATTTGGAGTAAAGAAGGGTAGGTGGAGGAAGGGAGAATTTAGTCCTTGTTCAATTGGAATCCGAAAGCTTTACCATTCGTGATTATTTCTGTTAGTGATTATAATTATCAGAAATTTAAAATTTTTGGTATTCTAGTATGCTTCATGTGAGATTAGTCATTGTTATAAGCAGAAGCAGCAAACAATGTCCTCCATGAACCATCACTTTATTCAATAGTAAAAGTACATGGCACGTGATAACTACATGACAACCAATCATAACAGTTATGCCAATCAGAGGAAGAAGGCGGAGAAACTTGTTCCGAAATCGACCTGTTTGATTTCGCATATGTGGTGTAATTACGAACCAGTGCAACACTTAGGTGCTCGTAAAGTAATGGTTCCTTTACTTACATAAATGACCGTGATGGCGAAACAGGTGTCTTTAACTACTAATGTGCATACATATCGCATCTGTGACACAATTACGAACTAGTATAACTTAGGTGTTCATAGAGTAATGGTTACTTAATGTAAATTAATCTAGCCTAATGGCGAATCAGCTGTCCTTAATAAGTTCTAATAATGCTAATGTGCATGGGGGAAAGACTGTGCGAATTCGCGACCTAGGGAAGTGTGTTTTTAGCTTTGCTTTAGTTATGTTTTTCACCTACAGACAACAAACTGAGTGAATATTGAGGGCACAAAGCTATAATTTGAAATGATTATCATGATAACTTGCTTGGGTTTTATTCTTTCTAGCATTTGTACTGTCCAAGAAACCTGGATTTTCTTCACTCAGGTTTCACTGCACTTTCAGCACAGCTGCAGCTGCAGCACAGATCATTTATATGGTTCTGTTTCACTGGCATAGCTAGGTAGTTGCATTAACAACGCAAATTCAGATCTATGTAAATCCGGACTCTGGAGAGGGGAGTGGGGATGGGGAGTGAGGGTGGCTGGGCTCCTATAAAGAATTGTACCAAATCTATTTGTGTATTTTATTGGC
>OX453273.1:23528778-23531278 GCA_949710005.1 Ricordea florida | reverse complement strand
GTTCACATCCCTTCCAAAGGGTTTCTGGCAACACCTTGCCTCTCTTTGATTAGCCGATCCAGAATACAATGTCTCAAAACCTATTGATGTTCTTCTTGGCGTTGATGTATACCACAATATCCTGAAACCAGGACTCATCCTTGGACCGAAAGGAACCCCTGCAGCCCAAGAAAACATATTTGCCCGGGTTTTGTTCGGAAATACTAACAGTTACAAACGCCTAATGAAGTCACAACGCTACATACATAAGTTTCCCGTCCCACGGTTGTGAAGAAACCTTGCAGAAATTTTGGTCTCTAGAGGAACCACCTAAGCTCAAGCTGCCTTTGTCTCCACTTGAAAAACTGGCTGTCCAGGACTACAACCAACACCAGGAACGCGATGATACTGGCCGCTTTGTAGTCAGGTTACCATTTAAGCCAGAGAAGGCTTCTCTGGGAGAGTTACTACCCCAAACTTTACAACGTTTTCTGTCTCTTGAGCGTCGTCTTCAGTCCTCCAGTAAGTTACAAGATTATGCCAAGATCGTAAATGAGTGCTTCACATCTGGTCATGCCGAAAGAGTACCAGAGAGTGACCTCCAGGAGCCCGCTTCAGACTCATTCTACTTAGCACATCATGCTGTCTGTAAGGATTCAGCTACCACGCACCTTCGTCATGTTTGATGGCTCATTGAAGACAACTTCTGATGTCTTCCCTAATGAATAACTCCTTGTGGTACCTACTGTTCATCCTCCCCTCAATGATGTCCTCATACGCTTTTGTAGATATCCTTATGTCTTAACAATTGATGTCTCAAAGATGTAGATGAAGATGAAGACACGTTGATGGCAAAGAAATCCCAGCTGACCTTGGTGCACGTGGCATTCTACCAGGGGAAATCAGTGACAACAAAGTTTGGTGGAATGGCCCTGATTGGATGAGAGAAAATTCTTCAAACTGGCCATCCAGGTTCACCGGTGCTCCCTCATTGGAAATTCTGCACGCACTAGGCTTCAAAAAAGAAGACTGGCAACTTAAAGAACGAAAGGAAGTCGCTCTCCAAGCAGTCACCACTGAACCTGTGATTGATATGCTCCGGTATTCAAGTTACATGCATCTCGTCAGAGTAACTGCATGGGTTTTTCGTGTCGTCATCCGTTCTCATTTGTTCAGCACCACACCACTGGCAGTAAGCGAATTATCCAAAGCAAAAACCTGGTTGCTCAAGCAAGCACAAGTCCAGATGTTTCCAGACACAATTGAAACACTCAAGAAAGGCAAACCATTACCGTTGTCCAATCTCCTGCAGCCTTTAAATCCACTCCTCGATGCAGATGGTCTTTTAAGAGTTGGAGGACGACTTTCTCAGTAGCAGAAAGCCTACCAATCTCGTCATCCGCTCATCCTCCATGGAAAGCACCATGTTGTGTCACTGATCATACAAAGTGAGTATAAACGCTTGTACCATGCTGGTCCTAAACTCACTCTCGGATCTCTTCAAGGCCTCTATCACATTGTGGGTGCGCTTAGGGCTGTACGCAAATGGACACGTCAGTGTGTTGTGTACCAACGTGCATCGCCAAGGATAACAACTCAACTCATGAGTCAACTGTCAGCTTCACGAGTCCTACCCACTTTTGCCAATGAGAAAGTTTCAGTAGACTATGCAGGACCATTGACCCTTAAAGTTGGATCGACAAGGAAGCCAACCTATCACAAGGCTCATGTGGCCATTTTCGTTTGTTTCGCAACAGAATCCTGTCACATTGAGCCCGTCTCAGACCTTACTGCCTTAGCCTTTCTTGCTGCCCTTTGACGCTTTGTCTGTCGATGAGGAAAACCAAACGAGATTTGGAGAGACAACGCAACTTGTTTCCGCCGTGCAAACAAGGATTGAAAAGAACTGTCGTATGCCTTAAAGCGGCAAAGTACACAAGAGAGTGTGATGAATTTCTGCACTAGTCAAAACATCCAGGGGAATTTTAGCCCTCCTACTGGTCCTCATCATGGGTCTGTCTGGGAAGATGGAGTCAAAGCCTGTAAACACCATTTGAAACACATAGTTGGAGAAAGTAAGTTAACCTTTGAAGAAATGACAACTGTTCTGTGTCAGATTGAAGCTTGCCTCAACTCAAGACCACTATTTACGGCTCTTGATGCAAATGATGATGATGAAATCTCTCCCCTCACTCCTGGCCACTTTCTGATTGGTCGACCCCTCGAAGCACTTCCTGATCATGCAACAACCACTCCCATATTTCCTTTGAAGCGGTAGAGACTCTGTCAAGCATTGACACAGCACTTTGGGAAGCGCTGGTCAACCGAGTACCTCAATGCCCTTCAGCGCTTCAACAAATGGAGGTTACCTCGAAGAAATTTGAGTGTTGGGGATGTTATCCTCATCAAGGATAATCGAGCACCCCCCTGTCAGTGGTCACTTGGTCTCATCACAAAAACCCATCCTGGACCGGATCACATGGTTCGAGTTGCCAACGTAAAAACCAAGGCTGGAACCTTT
>OX453273.1:23378778-23526278 GCA_949710005.1 Ricordea florida | reverse complement strand
GGACCAGTGGAAATAGTTGATTAAACCAGGCTCACAGCTGCTTTTCATCTTGAACCCTTTTTACGCCCATCGAGTTCTTGACAGTCAATGCATTTTTTTGCATTAAATCAGTTTGACAATCGTTGAGCCATTAAGACAGTTATCCAGTGTCATGTGATCAGTGCTCTCCGTGAGTGAAGACGTGTATCAGTGAGGTCCGTAAAAATTTGATTCGTTTTATACTTATACTTCAATTTATTATCGCATTTACTGTCGTTAATCCGCTAGTTTTCTTCGTTTATTAAGCATTCTCTAGTTTAAGCATTTGTTTGCTCAGTATTTGTGAAACTAAGTAGTTATCGATACATTTGGGCTCATTTCAAGATGTCGGATTGTTCAGGTCGTGGACTTGTGCGCTTCCTCTCCGTATCCGGTAAGCAGTTCAAATGGAACTTCTCACTTGATGGTTTACTATCATTTCTTCAAGATGAATTTTCTTTTTCAAAATGGTCGCTAACTAAAGAGGACGACAAAATGGCGGTTATCAAAGCATCAAATGTTAAAGTCAACTGGTATAAATCGACAAAGACGATTCAAATTCAGGGCGTTAACGAGCAGTTGGTCAAGAAACACTTTGATCACCTTATCCTGTCAGCAAACCTGGACCACCGACAAGACAGTATTGACGTCGGGACCGAGACCGTTAATGTTTACAATCACCATGCCAGCGACTTACAAGGTAACGAGGATAGCGGCGTTACGGTCACTGGCGAAAGTGTTAAGCTCACTAATCCTTCGACGAGCGACCTCCAAACTGGCCCACTGATCTCTGACTCCTTAGTGGTAAATGATGAAATCAATGCTCATCTTATCCCTGATAGCCAACCTGATCATATTGACGTGCCTAAATTGGTCGTCCGCTTGCCTTTGGCTGATGAATGTGGGAAGGAGACAGCTTCCCACTCCGAGGAAGTCTATGACAAACCTGGCCAATGTCATGGCTGTGCATCCTTGGACGCAAAGCTGCACCAGCTAAGAGACTATTTTCAATCCGAAATTGACGGCTTAAAAAAGCGACTTCCAAGCGGCGCAGCTATTTCAAACTTTTCGTCATCACAAAGCTCATTATCGGCAGACAACAAGCTTCTTAAGGAAAACCAGGATCTCCGGCGAAGGCTTGGTGAAATCGAACCGAGATATGAAAATCTAAAAGCTGATGCAAAAATTTTGAGAGATGAAAACAAGAGCCTTGTTACTGCGTTACGCTTGTTGAGCAATGAGCTCACTGACAACAATATTTTTAGCAATTTGCATCCCACTCCTGGAGAAGGTGTTCATGCGAACAACAGCCAAGATGATTGTGATACCTCTGAGACCATACCTTTTATAAAGGTATATCATAATAGACAAAGGAAACAGCGAGCTGTCAAAAAGCAACCTATGAATCCTAACACGGGCAATTGCGAACCGTCTGTAAGTGGAAACAACAATCTGGAACCAAATAGGACTAAAAAATCCACTATTATCGCAGGCGACTCCATATTAAAACACCTAGAAGGACGCAATTTATCTGGCCCCCAATCAAAGGTTCAAATATCTAGTTTTCCGGGCTGTTCCACAGCTGACATGACTGATCACATAAGGCCACTTGTGAGACGCAAACCAGACACAATTATTATTCATGTAGGAACTAATAGCCTTCGTACTACGAGCTCTTCCCGTCAGTGTGCAGACGAAATCGTTGATCTTGCGCGCATGGTCGAGCAAGAAGGTATCTCGACAGCCATCTCCAGTATTACTACTCGAGCAGATGAGCCTGAGCTATCTAAACGAGCTACTGAGGTCAACAAGATGCTTGGGAAGTTTTGTCGACAAAATGACTGGGGTTTTATTAAGCACAACAACATCGTCGCCGACAAGCACCTTAATCGAAGCCGACTGCATTTGAATCGAGCTGGAACCAATCTCCTGAGCCAGAACTTATTATCTTATATTAATAGTCATTAGAAATTTGCCGTTGGGGAGCCCGAGGAAACCAATGGTTCTGTGCTGTCTGGCGATAATCGTAAGTTCACTCTTTTTAATCGTGGTCTAGTTATTGCTTGCTTAAATATTAACAGTTTAACTGCACATATTGACGAGTTAAGAGTTTTCATGGGAGACTCAAAAATTGACATTCTTGCCATAAACGAATCCAAGTTAGATGATACGATTAATGACGATGAACTTACCAGGTTTTGAAACCGTTCGGAAAGACAGGATGTTAAACGGCCGTGATGGTGGAGGGATTTGCCTTTACCTACGTAGTAATCTCAATTATAGAATACGCGAAGATCTTATTATCGATAAGCTAGAATGTTTAACTGTTGAAATAATCAAACCCCGCTCACGACCATTTCTTGTTAGTACCTGGTATAGACCTCCAAATTCTCCGCCTGATATTCTTAACGATTTTGAAAACCTAATTGGCAAAATTGACGGTCTAAACCTGGAGCTTTATCTCGTGGGCGATCTTAACATAAATATGTTACCGGGTGCCGCAGATGGTAACTCTTCAAGACTCCGCAGCGTTTGTGATATCTACGGCGTTAAACAGTTAATCAAAGAGCCAACGAGGGTAACAGCTCAATCTCGATCAGTCACTAATTGATCTGTGTTTAACTAATACCCCTGATAAAATAGTTCGATCAGGAGTTTTGCCCTTAGGGATCAGCGACCACTCCCTTATTTACTTAATTCGAAAAACGCATTATACCAATTTTGGTGAGGCCAAAATTATTACTACTCGAAGTTTTAGGAACTTCAACAAGGAGGATTTTCTTAGAGACGTAGCTCAAAGACCATGGGATGATGTAAATCAGTTTTCAGATCCCAACGAAAATGTGGGAGTTTTGGAAGAATCAATTACTCATTTGTATAGATAAACATGCCCCCTCCAAATCACGAAGAATTAGGAACAAGAATGCGCCTTGGATCTCTTACGAATTAATTCGTAAAATGCGTAAAAGGGACTTCCTGAAAAAGAAGGCGGAGCAAAATAAGGATCATCAGTCTTACTGGGCGGATTTCAAAGCCGCCAGAAATCAAGTAAACAATTCTATTAAGTATGCTAAACGCACATATTTTAATGAAAACCTTGCTGCTAATAAAAAGGATCCCCGAAAGACTTGGCAACTTATCAATGAACTAAATTCTCGTCATCACAAGAGGAAAACTATTGCTCGTATCGAAATTGGTGATAACAAGATAAGTTCTGCAGCTGACATGACAGAGGCCTTTAATCATCACTTCGCGAAAATTGGCCATGATTTGGCAAGTGAGATACCTCTGTTAAATACCCAACCAGAAAGCTTTCTCATCTCTGCTGACAAGACCTTTTCTTTCGGCAGTTGCTGCACGAGTGAAGTCCTGAATTTACTTGAAAAACTAGAAGTTAATAAGGCGACTGGCCTGGACAATTTACCATCCAAGTTTCTCAAATTAGCGGCCAATATTCTTGCACCATCCCTAACATTTATGTTCAATCACTCGATCTCCACTGGTATTGTTCCAACTGAATGGAAATTAGCTAGGGTTACGCCAATTTTTAAAAAGGGAGCTAGACAGGATGTCAATAATTACCGACCGATTTTGATTATTCCTGCTGTTGCTAAGATATTTGAAAGAATAATATACAATCAACTTTATGAGTATCTTAATTTTAACGATCTTCTAGCTAACTATCAATCCGGCTTTAGATCCATACATAGCACCCTTACATCCTTGCTTGAAGCCACTAACAGCTGGTCTGTTAATATAGATAACGGTTTTATTAATGGTGTGGTATTTATAGATTTGAAAAAGGCCTTTGACACAATAGACCACAAGATTCTTTTGCGAAAGTTAGCTTGCTATGGAGTTGATCAAAAGTCCCTAAGGTGGTTTGACTCTTATCTTAGTGATCGACAACAAAAGTGTCTAGTTAATGGTGAGCTATCTGGCGCACGCCCTGTCACCTGTGGCGTCCCACAGGGAAGCTTAATTGGGCCTCTACTTTTCTTGATATATATCAACGATCTGCCGAATTGTCTGAGTAAAGCCTCCCCTCGGATGTACGCTGATGATACCAGCATTAGCATTGCCGCCAATAGCTTACCCGAACTAGAACATTCAATAAATGACGAACTTGTTAACCTTCACGAATGGCTGACGGTAAATAAATTAAGTTTAAATATTGCTAAAACCGAGCTTATGTTTATTGGCTCGCGTCAGAGGCTTTCAAATACCGCCAGCCATTCAATAAACATTCATATTGAAGGCCAACAGATTAATAGAGTCTGCCAAACTAGATCCCTGGGAATCCACATTGACCAACATTTGTCATGGACCAAACATGTCAATGAGATTGCTAGGGTAGTTTCCTCTGGTATAGGTGCTCTTAAAAGGCTGAGGCCATTCATCTGCGAAGATTCAGCTATTTTGCTATATAGAGCTCTCATTGAACCGTATTTCGACTATTGCTGTCCTGTGTGGGATGGTCTCAGCAATGAACTGACTGATAAATTACAAAAGTTACAGAATCGCGCCATTAGGATCATTACAAAGTCGGATTTCTATTCTAGTGCTACCGCCCTTCGATTAAAGTTAGGATGGGATTCTCTCTATACCAGAAGGAAAAAGCATAAAGCGAAACTAATGTTTAAAACCATAAATAAACAAGCTCCGGAGTACTTACAAGACCTATTCAAACCATTCAGCACAGGATATAATCTTAGAGACAAGGCATATAAGTTAGCTCTACCTAAGCCCCGTACTGATTTTTTAAAACGAAGTTTCTGTTACAGTGGGGCACAGTTGTGGAATAGCCTTCCCCACGATGTCAGAGCTGCTAGATCCTTTAGCCACTTTAAAAGACGTATCAATTGCCTGATGTCTCCCTCGTGCTCCCACACGGCAAACATGTAAATCAGTTTTATTTTTTTAATGTGATGTAATCATTCTTAACTTGTAACTGATGTTTTTACCGTGTTTAAATAAAGTATGATGATTATGATGATGATGGTTCGGTGTGGAAATCTCTGTCACAGCAATCGGTGATTACATTTGGGGTATCGAGGAGCTTGTAAACTTGGCAACCAGTCCGTATAAACATCTGTTTAGAGTTAGTGACTACCAAAGGCTCTTGAATGTTACAAACCTGCTGCCAGCAAGATATGAAATGAGCTGAGCTAGGGCACAGGTGTTTTAGTGTTGCAGTAAATTTGCAGCTGATATACCAAGCATCTAAAGCATTCATCGTATTCTCAATTTTGTTAACTTCAGTGAAGACAAGAAAGAAGGTCCCTAACAGGTTTGGCGGGATGCGGGAATTGAGCTGAAAACAGGGGCGGGAAACGGGAATTTCAATTGCGAGTGAGAGCGGGATTTGTGTTGTTGTAGGGTTGGGATGCCAGATTGGCAAGGGAAACAGATCGGGATTCAGGATCGTAAGTTAACCAGCGCAAAAACCGCAAGCTGGCGGAAATGAACCTTTTGTGCGTATAGCTGTGTCAGGTTTCAAGTAATGAATAGTAACAGCTCTGTACCCTGTCAGGACTTGTCAAACTTTAGTATCAGACCGTATGAGGTCTTTGAGTATATGCGTTGATTATTATTTAACGAACTACTAATTAACGCAAAAACGTCTTTAGAAATAGGGCGGGATTGGGATTACCAAGTAAGAAAAGGCGGGATGGCGGAATTAACCGGAAAAAATGGGCGGGAAAGCGAGACTTGAGAACCCTATTGTGGACCCTCAAGAAAGTATTCTTTATTCCTTACTAAGATCATGATCGAGCTCAGTTTGACCCTGATTATTATGCTCCCGTTCCGACATCGTAGGCCATTTGGCAGTTTATTGTTATCACAAGAAAACTTTCTTTCTTCCAGCTACCAAACCATTTTAGAGTGCGGAGAGTACCGGGGCGCAGTGATGGCCAAACTACGTTTTATTTGCAACATTTTCCACAATGGGAACGATGCTCTGTAAATTCGGAAGTCGAGAAGTACGTCCCTATATAAATGTCACTACATGGAAGATAAATAACGCCCTTTTGAAATACAGTGAATTCTCTCTTAAGCGACTACCCTTAGTGCAAGAAAAAGTGGCCTCTTAATGGAGGTGACCGCTTAATAGCAAAACCTGCGTGGATCCACTGATATGTTATTATTTATTACCTCATCAATTAAAATGAAGCTGATATACAAAGCTTTTTTGAGAAATAAGAACTATTGTTCTCCTTATTCCATGGCATAGGGATAAGATTGGAAGCATTAGTGCATTTCGCGAGGAATAGGAATGCAACTGCTAAATTTCTAATGCCATGTGACCATAATCTAGGAGAATTCTTTCAAGTCTATCAGCGGTATCTTAAAACTGAACGAAATCTCCTAATCATGGAACTGTTTCAATGATACCAAAACACTATACCAAAAACGTTGGAAGTATAAGCGAAAGACGAAAAATCGTCAACTTACCATTTATTGGCTCTACTGCCAACAGTTTTACTTTCAGGTTGTCAATGTCACCCGTCCAACCTTCGTGAGATGTCTTGTTCATGGAGTCAATAAGTGGGGAAATCGTCTCATAGTCAGAAACAGTAAAGATAACAGTAAAGTTGACCAAAACGCTTCCTTCCCTGGAGACAGAAATTTTAAGGGAAGGCAAATTAGTGGCTCAATCATAACATTTTAAGTGACGGCAATAATAAATGAATATTATCATAACAATAGATATCCCACAATACCCTGCGCTGTACATATTTTTGTCTTTCCTCCCATTGTGCATATTTCTTATACAACGACGTTTGACGCCTACCCGGAAACGCCCACCACCAGCATGACGCAGTGCAATACCTCAAACATATGAATAGACGAAAGTGCCTACATCAATCTGTAAGCTCTATCGTCTAAAACAGATCGTGAAAACGTCAACCAGGAAAGACGCCATTTTAGACCTTGTTCTATCCAATTTGCATGGCTATTACAACGACCCACAGCACATCCCGCACTTTGGTTCATCTGACCATTGTTATGACGTCATATAGACGTGTGACCTAGATCGTAGAGGACATGGTTGAAGTACACGAGTGCTGCAATGTTTGTGAGATTGAATTCAGTTTTAAAGATGTTACAGCCATGAGACTGTTATTATCGAAGCAAGAGAGAGAGAAAATCGTGGACGATATCTGTGCTCTCAGGATATGCTAGTCAGACTTATTTGACGTTATACACACTGGACTTGATCTCATGATGCCTGTCAAGAAAATACGTGTCGACTCGTCGGATGCTCCATGGATGAATGAGCATTTGAAATCTCTCATTCTAAAGCGACAGAAAGCTTTTCACGAACACGGTGGGGATTCCCCTCAGTTTAAGTTCTACAGAAATATTGTAAATCGTGACAGAAAATCAACTGAAGCGTCCTTCTACAAAGTCAAACTTGAGCATTTGAAGGATGAAAATCCGAAAATGTGGTGGAAAGAGATAAAGCGTCTATGCGGAGCCAGCTAGAGATCTGGAAACGTTACTGGTCATATCCACATTGAGGGAATTGAGACCCTTAGCAATCAGGACACCATAAACGAGGCTTTTCTTGAACCTCTTGAAGAGTATCGTCTCTCTCAGCCTCTTTCAAAACTTTCTATCGACGAAAACTCATTCGAGCTACAAGAGGTATCCGAAAAACGGCTGGCAACTTTGAATCTGCCTCAAAGCCATGCGGCCCAGACAACATTCCGAATTGGCTGCTAAAGGAATTTGCCTATAAACTAACTCTTCCTTAAATGAAAAGTGTCTCCCAGATATCTGGAAAGTTATTTTTTTGTAAATTTAATGTATTTTCGGATTTGAGTCAGGACTCAACTCCGACCTATCTCGCTTACTCCATGCCTATCGAAAATTATAGAAGAGTGCGTTGTAACCAACTATGTCAAACCAGCTGTTATCAAGATAATCGATCCAAAACAATAGGTGCAGTCCCAGATTCCTCAACAACTCAGGCTCTCATCGACATGGTCCACCACTGAACTAAAGAAATGACGGTAATGGTGCAACTGTTAAAACTATTCTCTTCTATTATAAGAAGGCTTTTGATCTTGTAGAAAAAAAAAGCCATTTAAGCGCGCGCATGATGGCGCGTACTGTCCAATTACTCAGGCATGACGCGTACTGTCCATTTTAACTGTCCTATTAAGGCTGAAATCAGGGCAGTTGATAGCCAATCAGATTTGAGAATTTTGTTATAGTTATGATTATTATTATTATTATTGCTGGTATTGATATTATTATTATTGTTAATTTTTATGTTTAATATAATATACTGTTATGGGGTGGGGGTGTATGTCCTAATCTGGGTAAAGGTGTTGTTCCTCTGCTACTACAAGCAATAAAGTTTTCTTCTGAATAGGGTTTGTATCAGTTGTTGTAAAAATTACTCATCTCCGAACAATACCATTTGCCATTTAATTCTACCACTCTAACACATTTCATGTCACATTCTTAATTACACCAAACCATAGCTGAATTGGCAATAAATAAATTAGAACTCTAAAATTTCACTTTTCCCTGACTTCTCTCAAAGATAAACTTTCCCTTACTCGAAATGAAATTCCCTAACTTTTCCCTTACTTGAAGAATTTTTTCCCTGACCATTTCCTGACCTGTAGCAATCATACTAGTGCAGTCATTTGTCCATACAGTTAGTGTGGAAAATCATGATTGAAAGCATAGGGCATTTAGGAAACTTCAAAGACTTGTTATTACATACAGTAACCTTTGAATGAATACATAAGACCCATCATAAAAATTTTGGCATTACAAACTTTAGTTTCTCCTTTGTAGAGTTTTTTTAATGTAAAATGTCAACTGTATATTGTGGTTGTTATTAAATATTTGTATTTGTCATTATAACAATGAATTAATCAATACAGTCATTTGTCCATACAGTTAGTGTGAAAAATCATGATTGAAAGCACAGGGCTTTTAGGAAACTTTAAATACTTGTTATTACATACAGCACCCTTGCAATGAATATATAAGAAAGATCGCAAAAATTTTGTCATTACAAACTTTAGTCTTCCGAATGTAAAAGGTCAACTGTATATTGCAGTTGTTGTTAAATATTTGTATCTTAAATCATAAAAATGAATTAAACAGCATTAAGGAAAAAGGTTAAGATGTTTTGCCTAATTTTGCAAAAGTAGGGCTTAAATGAATTTTTCATTTGTGGGAAAAGGGCGGGGGCTAAGAGAGTAATTCCCAGGGATACCTGGAACTCAAATGTAAAAATCCATTTGCAAAAGGCGATGGAACTTGTCAGTCCCAACGAAACCTTTAAATTACTTAATACATATATGTAGCAAAGATATATAGCAAAGAGAGATACTACTCAGAAGTCAGTAATAAATACCATCTGCTTTATTTTCAAAGAATTGCATTGATCACTGATAATATTGCAGAACCAGTCACTAATTGTTTTAAAAGTATCTTTTCTGTTGAAAATGCTGAACATAACTGCTACAACAGACAAATCTACAATATATTTTCACTGTTGCAATGATATCAGATCACATAATCATAAATAATTGCTATCACAACTGCAGTCTCTGTATTGGGAATTTCTTCAAAATGGATAGCTATCGTTTTAGTACGAAAAATACCTACTTGCATTCTCATTGCTGTATTAATACTTCGTGGCTGTAATCTTTCATTTCTTTGCGGTTGGTTTCTTTTTCCCCTTTCCTGGCACTTTTTTCAAGACGATATGGCAATCTGTTTTGTCGTTCGCCTTCTGGTTCTGTCTGCCACAGTATGCTGTTGCCATAATTTTCCTTAAATTCTGAATGCAGTATAGCTAAAACGAGTCTTTGTTTTTATCGATAACAAATTCAATTTCCAATCTAACTTGATAGTATTCGTGGTCGTTTTCCTTGCTGTTTCCTTTGCTTTTTTTGAGCGAGCAGTTGTTGTCTTTGCTGCGATGCCTCTTATTATATTATCGTCCCTTAACCGTCGTTGCTTTGAGTCGCCGCTTCCCGTGTGCTGAGTTTTGCGGCATTCAAACTTACTCGTCGACGATCTCTCGCCACTCTTACTTGTGCATCTCGGAGATCTTCTTGCTAGGATGTACTTCCAGGATTAGAAAAATCGGTTTCAACAAAATTCACATTATTTTTAAAACATCATTCCGGTATTCCTAATGGCGGAAATTCATGTGAAGTAATGTTGCCAGGTAACCTGGCCTGCGAACGGACACCTTTAAAATATATATATATATATAAAAACTCTCGGCTCGATTTACTCGGGCTTGCGAGCCACGTGGTCTGACCGAAGGCGACACGATTAGTAACCTCGCTTCGCGAGGAACCATATATTTTTTGGAAGCTTAATAACTACAGAATATGACCCGATCTGTTTAGACGATAAAAAACATACCGTTTTTCCAAAATGTGAATATGTTTACAAAGCTTCACGAACCCGTAAACTCAAGGTACACGCCCGCTAAATTTAGGTCGGAGAAAACGATTAACATGGCATCCGTTTCTTCACATATTGACCTCAAAATCCGTGTCTCAGATTTTTGGCACATGCGTTTGTTATTTTTTTACTAGAAATACGACTCCCGCAAAAACCTCGCGAAGCTAGTTTTTGAAGAAGTCACAGTGCTTTCATATTTTATTCTTTATTTTTTTTTATATTATATATTTTATTTTTTATATTAGCGTAATCCCCATTATTTTATTTCTTATGCTGTGTTTGGTACACAATTAGTGACACCTGGTGCAAATTACATGATCAGTATACCGCTCAACACAGTGCTTAAAAATTGACCTTCATTTAGCTCTTTCACTGCCACTGAGATTGCACCAGAGGGAATAGAAGTAAAATTATTTATTATCTTGACAGGGAATACAGAGTCGATGAAGTATCACAATAATATTCACTTAACACAAATTGAAAATGATTGTAAATCTGTTGCAGGTGAAATCTTGAAGAGTTGATATGAATGCTTGTGTTTACCACAGTGTAAAAACCTGTGTTTTTTTTCGTTAGTTTTATTTTCTTAGTCTCTACTGCTTTGTCTTCTTTGTTGTACATCACTTTTGAACACAATATGTTCTTACACAGAGGATGAGCTGAACGCTCCAATTACTTTTTGTTTATGTTTTTTTGGTTATAATTGCATGAGATTCATTGTAAGAAGAATCTTCTGATTAGATATTTTATTGTCTACTGCAGTCATTATTTCATTCCCGGGTAACCACAATTGAGAGCATTATGAATAGTGCATGTTTTAATGTGTGTACTCTTTCCAGTTGCAATGGTACCCCCAGTGGTAGATAGAAAAATTCCTCTTCCCTCAAAAGAGATGCCATATCAACAAATTGGGGGTAAAACAATTGGATTCTACAAAAGCTTTGAATAAAGGTTTGGTAATAGTGAGTGCCCACTGTATAGTATGTGGTTGTGCTATTTTTAGGTCATATCATAAAAACAATACATGTAAGAAAGAGTTATTGAAATCTTAATATGTTCAAAAAGATTGCTGCACTACGTACTCCTGTAAAAAAATAATGTGAAATCAACATCAATCAGTCAAAAGTATATACCACATGAAAGTTTAATTGTGCTGTTACAGAAACAGGCAAAATATCCATACCCAACCATAGAATAGTACATTATTTTGAATATATGAAAATTTCTATTATAAAAACTGCAGAAGAAAGATTTAATATAAGGACGGTATTTCATCGAAAAAGTCATGGCAACCAGAGGTATTGAACTGTAACCAATGACATATAGTAACGAGAAGAACTATCATTATATTATTATCATTATTATTATCATTACTATTATTATTACTGGTATTGATATTATTATTGTTATATTTTTTATGTTAAACATAATATATTTTTATGGGGTGGGATTCATGTCTTAATCTTGGTAAAGTTATTGTTACTCTACTACTAAAAGCAATACAAAAATCTTCTTAATAGGCTTTCCATCAGAGGTGGTAGTAATCAAAACAGCTCCAAACAATACCATTTCTTCTAAAAGGCTTAGAATCTAGTGCAGTCATTTGTCTAGAAAGTTTGTGTGGAAAATCATTATTGAAAGCATAGGGCATTTAGGAAACTTGAAACACTTGTTACTACATACAGCACACTTGCAATGAATATATGAGAAAGATCATAAACATTTTGGCATTACAAAATTTATTTTCTTCTTTATAAAGTTTTTCCAATGTAAAAGGTTAATTGCATGTTGTGGTTGTTATGAAATATTGATATTTGACATAAAAATAAAGTAAACGGCAGAAAGTAACAAAGTTAATATGTTATGTCTAACTTTGCAAATTAAGGCTTGAATGAACATTTCATTTGTGAAAAAAGGGCAGGGGTTCTAGATAGCAATATTATCAGGGGGGGGGGGGGTCATTGCACTCTAAGGTAAAACTGACCCATTGTGAAAAGGCTATGAAACTTGTCTCTACACAATATTATTGAAACCTTTCAATCAGAGAATACATACATATATATATATATATATATATATAGCAAAGAGAAATACTACTCAGAATTCAGTAATCACATTTGCTTTATTTTAAAATGATCACATTGATCACTGATAATATTGCAGAGCCAGTACTTTATAGTGACACAGGGTATACATTCTGTTGAAAATGTTTAACATAACTGCTAGATCAAGAAAATTTACAATATTTTCACTGTTGCAATGATATCAGATCACATCGTTATAAATGATTGCTATAACAACTGCAACTCTCTGTGTTGGAAATTACTTCAAACTGGAAACGCTATCGTTTTATTATGAAAAATACCTATTTACATTCTCTTGTAATCTGTTGGTCGTCTTCCGATTCCGGTTTTAGACTAATAGAATTATTTTCCAGAGACATCTCCAATCGTTGAAGTCGTTCTTACTCGGTGTCCCTTCTAAGTCGTTTTGCTAAATGTAGTACACCAATATATTTCGTTATGTAATCGTTCACTCATGTCCTGTATTTCTATCAATAACACATTCAAATTCAAAACTAACTTGATTGAATTCCTGGTCCTTTTCCCTGCTGTTTCGTTTGCCTTTTTCTGGAGCGAGCAGTTGTTGTCTTGGCTGCGATTTCTGTTGTTATTCTCCCTGCTGTCGTTTCTCTATCCCTGCTTTGAGTCGTGCTTTCCTCGTGTTGATTTTCACGGTATTCGAACTTACTCGGCGACGATCTCGTGCTAATATTTCTTGAATATCTTGGAGATCACCTTGCTGGGATGTACTTCCAGGACGAGTGAAATCGGTTTCCACAAAATTTACATTACTTTCAAAAAGGCATCACCGAATAATGGCGGAAATTCAGCGTTCTCAAGTGCGTTACTATTGCCAGGTAACCTGGCCTGCGAACGGACACCTTTAAAATATAGATATATATAAACATATATATAACTAGAAATACGACTCCCGCAAAAACCTCGCGAAGCTAGTTTTTGAAGAAGTCACAATGCTTTTATATTTTATCTTTTATTTGATATTTTTCATGTTAGGGTAATCCCCATTATTTTATTTGTTACGCTGTGTTTGGTACACAATTAGTGACACCTGGTGCAAATTACATGATCAGTATACTGCACAACGGAGTGCTTAAAAATTGACCTTTATTTAGCTCTTTCACTGCCACTGAGAGTGCACCAGAGGGAATAGAAGTAAAATTATTATTGATTCTCTTGACAGGGAATACAGAGTCGATGAGGTATCACAATAATATTCACTTAACACAAATTGAAAATGATTGTAAATCTTTTGCAGGTGAAATTTTGAAGAGTTGATATGAATGCTTGTGTTTACCACGGTGTAAGAACCTGTGTTTTTTTTTTTAGTTTTATTTTCTTAGTCTGAGTCTACTGCTTTGTCTTCTTTGTTGTACATCACTTTTAAACACAATATGTTCTTACACCGAGGATGAGTTGAATGCTCCAATTATTTTTTATTTATGTTTTTTGTTATTATATCAACAGAAGTGTGAGATACAATGTCATTACATAAAATAAAAATTGTGGGTAAAACAATTGGATTCTACAAAAACTTTAAATAAAGGTTTGGTAATAGTGAGTGCCGACTGTATAGTATGTGGTCGTGCTATTTTTAGGTCATCTCATAAAAACAATACATGTAAGAAAGAGTTATTAAAATCTTAATATGTTGATAAAGATTGCTTCACTACATAGTCCTGTAAAAAATAATGTTAAATCAACATCAATCAGTCAAAAGTGTATACCACATGAAAGTTTAATTGTGCTGTTACAGAAACAGGCAAAATATCCATAACCAACCAGAGAATAGTATATTATTTTGAATACATGAAAATTTCTATAATAAAAACTGCAGAAGAAAGATTTAATATACGCATGGTATTTCATCAAAAAAGTCATGGCAGGCAAAGGTATTGAACTTGTAACCAATGACATATAGTAACGAGAAGCACTATCATTATATTATTATCATTATTATTATCATTACTATTATTATTACTGGTATTGATATTATTATTATTGTTATATTTTTTACGTTAACATAATATATTTTTATGGGGTGGGATGCATGATGTCCTAATCTTAGTAAAGGTATTGTTGCTCTACTACTACAAGCAATACAAAAATCTTCTTAATAGGCTTTCCATAAGAGGTGGTAGTAATCAAAACAGCACCAAACAATACCATTTCTTCTTTAAGGCTTAGAATCTAGTGCAGTCATTTGTCTATAAATTTTGTGTGGAAAATCATTGAAAGCATAGGGCATTTAGGAAACTTGAAACACTTAATTGTTACTACATACAGCACACTTGCAATGAATATATGAGAAAGATCATAAACATTTTGGCATTACAAAATTTATTTTCTTCTTTATAAAGTTTTTCCAGTGTAAAAGGTTAACTGTATGTTGTGGTTGTTATGAAATATTGATATTTGACATGATGATCATAAAAATAAAGTAAACAGCAGAAAGTAACAAAGTTAATATGTTATGTCTAACTTTTCAAATTAAGGCTTGAATGAACATTTCATTTGTGAAAAAAGGGCAGCGGTTCTAGATAGCAATATTATCAGGGGAGGGGGGGGTCATTGCACTCTAAGGTAAAACTGACCCATTGTGAAAAGGCTATGAAACTTGTTGTCTCTACGCAATATTATTGAAGCCTTTCAATCAGAGAATACATACATATATATATAGCAAAGAGAAATACTACTCAGAATTCAGTAATCACATTTGCTTTATTTTGAAATGATCGCATTGATCACTGATAATATTGCAGAACCAGTACTTTATAGTGACACAGGGTATATATTCTGTTGAAAATGTTTAACAGAACTGCTAGATCAAGAAAATTTACAATATTTTCACTGTTGCAATGATATCAGATGACATCGTTATAAATGATTGCTATAACAACTGCAACTCTCTGTGTTGGGAATTACTTCAAACTGGAAACGCTATCGTTTTATTATGAAAAATACCTATTTACATTCTCTTGTAATCTGTTGGTCGTCTTCTGATTCCGTTTTTAGACTAATAGAATTATTTTCCAGAGATATCTCCAATCGTTGAAGTCGTTCTTACTCGGTGTCCCTTCTAAGTCGTTTTGCTAAATGTACTACGCCAATATATTTCGTTATGTAATCGTTCACTCATGTCCTGTATTTCCATCAATAATACATTCAAATTCAAAACTAACTTGATTGAATTCCTAGTCCTTTTCCCTGCTGTTTCGTTTGCCTTTTTCTGGAGCGAGCAGTTGTTGTCTTGGCTGTTGTTATTCTCCCTGCTGTCGTTTCTCTATCCCGGCTTTGAGTCGTGCTTTCCCCGTGTTGATTTTCACGGTATTCGAACTTACTCGGCGACGATCTCGAGCTAATCTTTCTTGAATATCTCGGAGATCATCTTGCTGGGATGTTCTTCCAGGACGAGTGAAATCGATTTCCACAAAATTTCCATTACTTTCAAAAAGGCATCACCGAATAATGGCGGAAATTCAGCAGTTCTCAAGTGCGTTACTATTGCCAGGTAACCTGGCCTGCGAACGGACACCTTTAAAATATAGATATATATATATATATATACATATATAAAAACTCTCGGCTCGATTTACTCGTGCTTGCGAGCCACGTGGTCTGAACCGGAACCGACACGATTAGTAACCTCGCTACGCTCGGCCTTCGGCCTCGCTTCGCGAGGAAAAATATATATATATATATACATATATAAAAACTCTCGGCTCGATTTACTCGGGCTTGCGAGCCACGTGGTCTGACCGGAACCGACACGATTAGTAACCTCGCTACGCTCGGCCTTCGGCCTCGCTTCGCGAGGAACAAGAAGATAAAGTTTGAAATGGGAAAAAAATTGAACTGCCCGCGAAAAAAAGGCATAACTTTTTAATGAGAACAATAATCAAAATTGGCCGACACAGTTTTGTCGGCGAACTTTCTGACAACATGCTCTCCAAATTTCAGCCAATTTGGTCCAGGGGCTCTGACGACTTGGAACTCGAAATGCACGAACAAGTCGCCTATTTTTTACTTTCGAGAAACGTGGCGGCATGCAAGTATTATGAGATTATCACACCAAGGGAGAAACCACAGAGGGATCGACTTTCTATATAACAATAGGAGTGTGACAGTTAACATGGACAGGCAATAATTTTCCTCGACGGCGCGCGGTAAATTATTTTCCTGTGAATAAACCGCTTTTTCATGTGTGAAGTCTGAATTCCAAGGTTAATAAACGTGAAATTATCCTTTGGTTTACTCTATTCGCGTTCGAAATTTTACATATCGGTTAACTAATCTTCAAAATTATGACCATGTCAGCTTTCATTTTGGCATCGTATAATCCACGATGAACCAAGTCCATTTCGCGATAGCACGTTTTCCGTAATGTTCACATCTCCTTGACAAAAACGACATGAAACTGCATCCCCGAGACGTTCTTGCAGCCTTTCACCCGAAACAACTGATCTGCCTTTCAACTTCGTCCACTTTTCTTCCTCAATTTCGTCTGCTTTGGCAGTTTCTTGCAATTGTGTTTTATGGCGACTTGCGCTCATTTCGGCTTGCTCACTGGCTTCGTGATCGCGATCGAGTTCATCCAGCAATTTTTCTTGTTTGTATTAGGACCCTTTGTAGCTTTCCGCTAATTTAGCGGCCCACTCTTTGTCAAAAGTGTTTTTTGCCTTCTTTGGCCTTCCTTTAGACGATGAAAAAGGGCAAGAACGCTTTTTTCTTCATCCGTGCACTGATTACGGCGCGCGAAATCGCCTATGGTCAAATTCAGCATGTTATTGATGTCATTTGACACCTTGCCTCGATAATTAATTCATTTGACAGAACTTGTCAACTCTCAATTAAGTAATTAATGTGCAAAAAATATTTATCGCGCAATAACTAGGTATTATATTTTTTCGTGGAGTTTTTTTACTTTTAAAGATAACCTTAAGATTTATCCAACCGTTTAAAAAACTAAAATTATGCAAAATGGCAAATTTTCCCCTTACTGTACCTTAATAGCAAAAAAATGCAAGGAACTTAGAATATCTTTTGCGAAAAACAAATGAACTTTTGCCCCTATAATCTTAAATGGTCATGATCAGGAGTTAGAATGTGTGGATAAAGTCAAATTATTTGGTGTGACAATATCGAATACTCTTACATAGAACGGCCACATCAGTGAGATTGTTAAAAAGGTCTCGAAACGTCAGTACTTCCTGGTGCAATTGAACAGAGCAAGAGTTTGAAGACAAGACTTGTCACTCCTTTACACTTCATGTATTAGGTCTATTATCACCTATGCAATTCCCGTATTTTTCTATGCATTATCAAATTATCTCAAAAAGGAACTAGAACGTATTGACAAACGGGCACTATCGATCATTTGCCCATGAACGACCTATGAAGACGCGGTACACCTGACTAATATTAAGAACATTATTGACGTTATGGATACCATAAGTAAATAATTAGCTCTTGTCTTCAAGCAGGAGCCCATGCTTCAAGACATAACTCCATACGACATATATTAAGACAGACGTTTTATTAGTATATTTTAGTCCCATTTTCATTTGTTATGTAAATATGCAATTCAGCTTTCGGCCTGCGATTTATTTATTCAATAAACTATCCATCTATGTAAACTATCTATCTATCTATCTATCCATCTACTGTTGTTCAAACTAGTGCACATATCCCATTTTTATTGATGTGGCCAATCGACAGGCGCCATTAAAGAAATTAGAATCAAAAGTGCGTCTAAGCCGTGGATTTCTATGGAACTAAGAAAGCAAATGGCTGAAAGGGATTATGCTAAAAAGATTGCAAAGAAATCCGGCTCTTAGGAACTGACTGAAAAACTTAACAAACGAGAAGTTAAAATCGGCAGTGGCTCTGCATTATAAAAACATGATAGAATCAGCTAAGGATTTAAAGGAGCGGTGGCACTCATTGAATACAGTAATTGGCTCTAAGAAATCTGGGGCTGCACCTTTACAAGTACAAGACAGGAAGCGTCTTCTATAACAACCAAAGGAAGTGGCAACGAAGTTCAATAGGTTCTTCGCAACAATTGGTGCTAAAATCGCACAATGTCCATACCCTGTACCTACAGATGACTGGAAGAAATAAGAGCCTGAGAGGCATTGCTTCGACAGAGAACCCTGGGATTTGCAACAGGTTGGCCATAAGGCTGTGGAGAAGATTATATGCTCATTGAAAATAAACAAAGCGGCTGGTTTAGATAAAATCCCTACGAGACTGCTGAGAGATGCTGCTAAGGAGTTGACTCCGTCAATTACCTATTTGGTTAATAAATCGATTACAGATGGGGCGGTCCCACCAGTGTGGAAAATGGCGCGGGCTACCCCTTTATATAAGGACAATGATAAACTATCGCCATATCTCTGTGCTGCCAGTTTTGAGCGAAGTCATTGAAATAGTTGTACATACACAGCTGAGTGTCCATCTAGATCAGCTTGGCTATCTGTACAAACATCAGTGTGGATTTAGGCGCGGACACAGTATTCAACAAGCTACCGCTCAATTAAATGACTGGGTCCTAGAGGCTATGGATAGCGGGAAAGTTACTGGCCTATTGTTTGTTCATATTTCGAAGGCATTTAATTCCAAAAACCATAAAGTTCTCCTGGGAAAGCTGGGGTCTTTAGTGTTCTCGTCAAGATCACTGAGATGGTTCAGGTCATATCTTGCGGATGGGAAGCAAAGTGTGTTGATAAACGGCAAATTATCTGATTCCCTCCCCATCACGTACGGTGTGCTACAAGGTAGCATTTTGGGCCCTTTGCTGTTTAATCTATACATTAATAGCTTGTCAAATGCAGTGCAGAACTCTCGGGTTATTCTGTAGGCTGAGGACGCTGTGCGCACATGTGCTGAGTCAACTTCCTTAGATTTTCAAGCGACTTAAGTATGCGATTTCAATTTGATATGCGACTGGTACACAGAAAACAAACTGACCATAAACGTCAATACGACTAAACTCATGCTTGCTGGGAGTAAAACCAAGCTACCTTTCTTTCATGAGGTCCAGTTACAACAGGCTGGATGGTACACAAGTTGAACGTGTGCAATCATGTAAATATCTAACAATGGATGCAAAATGGAACTGGAAGCCACATATCAGCAATTTAATAAAGAAGCTGGGTTTTCGCCTATCATATATCGAATTTCTCATATGCTTGATGAAAACACTCGCATACTGGCAACGGCTTAGTGTTACCCCATTAGGCTATGGTGACATTATTTGGGGGGATCAACCTGGTCTGAAATCTGAAATGGATCATTTGTAAGCCTTTCAGAATAGGTAACAAGATGTCATCATCTGAAGCTCTCACTTTCCTTAAATGGATTTCCCTGGTCGGGCGACGCTTTGGTCACCGCTGACTTGTTGTACAAAATGCTATCAAAGGAGACATTCCGAAGCACTCAGTGACTTTTAGGTCAACCTTAAGAGACTTACACGGACACTACACTAGAAACAGCTACTTACCCAGAATCCCTAACCCAAGAACTGACTGGGGTGAAAGAACAACGTATTATACGTGTATAAGCAATTTTAGACAGTTCTTCTCAGTGCTTTAAGGAAGCCTATGCCATGTAAATTTTTAAGCGTTACATTAAGAAGTTTTTAATTGCTAAACATTTCTAATTTTTTAGTCTGATATCCAGTTCTTTTTAGAATTTTATTCATTTATAGCGGAGCTCCCGCGCGCGAAGCGCGCGTGGAGCAGAGCCCCATACTCATGGAATATGGTCAACCTCTTTTCTTTTGGTTGTCACGTGACTGACCGAGCGTACGTACGTACGTACGTACGTACGTACGTACGTCCGTACGCGTCTACAGATTGTACGGGTAGGGTAGGGGAGACTATCAAAAGGAAGGGAGGGGTATCTCAGGCTTGTCTTGGCAAATCCACATCTTTTATATTGGACATTCACAATATGGTCAATTGACAGCTGTCAAAACGGGATAGCCACTGACCAGCATCACATGACCATATTATGGGCTCATGTGTCAACTCATCGAGGTGACGTGATTTATTTGGAAGCTGTTCTGGTAGCCCGCATATTTTTGGCGGGAAATTGCGTTGACGACTGAAAAAGAAATTTTCAGTTCATTGTCTTTTTGAGACACAATATTACTACTCTACACTGTTAAAGTTTTACTAAAGGATAACGAAACAATTTCTATTGCTATGTCAACAAACAATAGCAGAGAAAATATAATTTGCAGAACACAGGGTTCAGGTGAAGAGCAACGGGAAAGAGAGCAAGAATTAACTGAGGAAGAATGAGCGAAGTAGATCGCCAAAGAAGGCGCGCTCGGGAAAGAGAAAAGAGACGAAATTATAGCGAAGAACGCCGACAAGCAGAAAGAGTCCGGGCTCGAGAAAATAGACAAAATGTTAACGAAGAACGCCGAGAAGCGGAAAGATTCCGTGCTGTGGAAAACAGACAAAATTGTAGCGAAGAATGCCGAGAAGCGGAAAGACTCCGTGCTGTGGAAAACAGACAAAATTTTAGCAAAGAAAGCCGAGAAGCGGAAAGACTCCGTGCTGTGGAAAACAGACACAATTGTAGCGAAGAAAGCCGAGAAGCGGAAAGACTCCGTGCTGTGGAAAACAGACAAAATTGTAGCGAAGAAAGCCGAGAAGTGGGAAGACTCCGTGCTATGGACCACAAATTTGCATAAGTTTTGTCTGCATAATATTTGCTCACTGATGCGTGACTCAGCACTCGCACTTTCCACTTTCCCTTAAACTTGACACTTGACTTGGAAAACCGACTTCTAAACAAACCTTCTTCAGAAAAATGATCTTCTGAATGCACTACTTTTGAATGAGAAGCAAACTGATGAAAGATTTCAAATTTTTATGCCTTTAATCATATAAACATCTCCCCTGTCGACGGCTAAGAAATACTCCCGCGGGAATTTTCTCTTGGCGGCAAATTGCAGAATGTAGCGCTTTCACTGGCAGCTTTTCGCGTTGTCGACGTTGTCATTTAGTGTGTCGATTGAGAACTTTGGTTTCAACGCCGTTGTTTTCGTAGAAAATGTTCTTCTAAATTGTAAAATGTCTCAAATGTATGTTAGTCATTCACGTGTTGCGTTGGACCAGGTCTACTTATAGTTCACACTTTTTACGGTTATTTATTTCTTTTGTTTAAGTAACTACAGCTGATTGATATAGTGAATAAATGAAGGCAGTAATTTTTTAAACTTACAATGTAATTAAGAAAAGAATAATTAATAATTATTTTTTCATTCTCGTGAAAAATGTTTTTCGGGCTGGTAGATGTTGGTTACAGCTTGCCCGAAGGGCAATCTGTAAAATTAATTACTCGGGCTACCTGTGGTAGCACGAGTCTAGGTTTCGGTTTCCTATAAGTCTATCGACACCGTCGAGAATGAGCAAGCCTGCGCTGCTCGCGGTCTGCGGTGTCCCTGAAGGCATGAAAGCAAGGCGCCTTATTTCAAAATCATCCATGGATCTTTTCTTATTCAAACTCAAGTTTTTTTTCTACGTGGTCGTGTGGAAAGAGATAAGCGGGAACAGGGCCAATAAGGCTAAATCGGAAGAATAGTATATCCCGCGATTGAGGAGTAATATTATTGTTTTTCCCACATATCGCTTCTTCGCCTTCGATAACTTGGAATCAGATGAATGGCATCAAGTTTCACGACTGTTTTTTACCGTGGGAACCAAGAAAGCTGATTGGTCAACATTAATTCGATTAGTAAACAAACCCAACTATCACAGAAATTTCTGTAAAACCTTAGAAAACTTTCTGATAAAATCGCTGAGCTTAAACACGACGTCGACAACAATTACGGTGCGATATACAGTCTGGTAGGTTTTTTGCGGTCGTGGAACCAACCATATAGTATACAATATATACAAAACTTAGGCGTAAACCCACGTTCACGTTTGTTCGAAGCCGTATTATCAAGTGTAGCCCGAGTGAACGCTCCCGAGAGCGTCTAGTTTTCTTTGCACCCTGCTTGGAGTAAACATTTATTTTACCGAGGTGTTCGTTTTAACACGAAAATGACAAGAGTTGTGTCCTGCATTTCCCAGTAGCGTGTACAAATCTTTTAAATACATTTACGCAAATAGAATGGTTAATTTCATCAGGAATAGAATACAGTACATTGATAATTTGTGTTTTTTGTAGAATATACTCCATGACTTTGTAGGTAGAAAGACCGTACTTATGGCAGACGAAAGTTTAGACAAAAATCATAGCAAGTTAACCGACCTCGACACTTAACTATAGTTAAAAACGTTTGTGAATTCCTTCGCAATATTTTAGAATGCTTTTACAGTTTAAAGT
Organism: Ricordea florida; assembly: GCA_949710005.1. Taxonomy (NCBI): domain Eukaryota; kingdom Metazoa; phylum Cnidaria; class Anthozoa; order Corallimorpharia; family Ricordeidae; genus Ricordea; species Ricordea florida. The sequence continues at coordinate 23,503,374 of OX453273.1, read as the reverse complement.
GAAATGAAAGTACTAACGGGAGCCCCGCTTTTAGGCTTGGCTAAATCTATATATTACGTATATTCTCTTAGTTTTCTTAATTGTTGAAATTAGTTTAGTGATTTTTTAGTTTTTAACCTAGTTAGTGAGGACCTCCCTGAAAACCACATAATGTGATGGGAGCATCCTCTTTAAATTTTTATTATTATTATTATTATTATTATTATTATTATTATTATTATTATTATTATTATTGATGTCTATTTATTTGTATTGTAGGTAGTTAGAATATTTTTATTGCTTGCAGCTGTCACTGGAGTCACTGAGAGAGTTTGATTCCTCAGTAACTTGGATGTTTCGTCTTTCACTTACATCTTGAATAATGAATATGATATGGAAAGAATATTGTTTTTTCCTAAATAGGCTGTTCCATTTACACTTTTATACACGGGTTAACTTACCAAAAACCGTGGACTGCCACGGATACAATAACGCCTTCTTGTTTGACGGCGCGGTAGACATTTTTTATCTAAAGTAAACCGACACAAGTCAATGAATGAGAGAATATTTACATTAGTTAAAGTATCAGAGTTGCGAGGCCTGAATCGCACGCCATCTTGAAAAGCTCAACAACAAACAGTACTGTTCTGTGATATTGTTTGTTTTATTATACAGTGAACCTCTAAATAGGGATCAAATTATGTAGTGTGACCATTCTTTGGAAAGCTATTGAACCGACAGTGCTGTACTGTAGTAATTTTTGTTTTACCATACAGTGAAGTTCTAAATGGGGGTCAAATCGATGACTGATTTTAAAGCTATTGACTAATACTGTTCTGTGGTACTCTTTGTGTTCCTATACAGTGTGGCCCTTACTTTTTCATATGTGAGACTATGCAGTTTGACCATTCTCTGGAAAGCTATAGAGTGTGGTTCTCGTTTTTTCATATAGATAGTGCTTTTAGCCATACATGTATATTAAATATTTTCGATGCCATTAACTATTTCTTTTTAGTGTTTTTAGTCAATGATATGTTTAAATTGTAGGGTCAGAAGCTGAATCAGTCGCAGTAGCAGAAACTAGTACCAAGACCTGAAAATTAGCAACGAAATTGGTTGAGGCTTCCGCTTGTACTTTCAACTCCGGCAATGTGGTTTTAACTGAATAATAAGCGGATTTGAAAGAAAACGATTCTAATTCGGATTCCGTTGAGCTTGTGGCTTCGCTTTTGAGTTCTCTTTTTGATTCCATTTAGGTGGGAAGGGACTTTTGCGTTCCTGCAGTTCTACTTGTAACTCCAACACCATCGCTAGTGAATCGCTAATCAAACGTCCGGTGACAAATTTTTTGACTGTAAAAATCTGCAAACCCAGGGAACGGGTTATTTGCGATTCACATGTACCAAAGCGTACGCAGATAATCTCGGAATAAATGCAACAAAGATGCCTATTTCTCCTCAGAATTATAGTTATAGAATGTTGCTATCTCGAACTCTCAAGGGAAACGAAAAAATAGTTCAGTCGAGAATTTACCTAAGGTAAATGAATTTAAGTTCGGGATAACCGAGTTCGAGATAGTGAGGCTCGACTGTACCTACCTTGTTTACTATTTTTGACTCAAGGTCTTTAAATTCATCTGAATCTCTATCTTTTAGCTTATGATGCCAGTTCTCATCAACTTCAGCTGTAAGAGTTATCTCCATGTTGCGACTTTCTGCAACGTAAACCGGACAAACCCAAGATAGTTAGCAGTGGAGCTGTACGCGACCTTAAGTGAGGCTGTATATTAATTTTCTCAGTCAACTGTGCTAATAATATCTTTATCCTTTCATTAGTCCATAAACGGCGGCAAGAAACTGTAATCTCTTCTTTCCGTGCGCACACCTTTAAAATCTCACGCTACCCCCCTGGCTTGGCTAAATCTAAGACACCAATACATTGCGAAAAACTGTCATTCTGATTTAATAATAAAAATGCTTTCAGAAAATAAAAACGTTATTAGTTACTACCAGGAGCGCATTACCATGAGCGCTTCTATTCTATTATTACGTTATTACGTTTCGCGGCTCTTTGAGAGTTCAAAGGTCAATCACACTGCGACAGATCATCTTACTTGAGCATGAAAACTCTTTTACGTTAGCAGTTGTAGTAGAGAGTTTTGACGAAAAAATGAGCTCTAAAAATAGCGTGATCTGTTACATGCAGCAGGGGACGGCACACAACATATTAGAAGGCTCATTGAAATGGAATCCTGTTACTATGTACGTAACGTTCAAATTAGAGAAGGTAATAGCCACTTCCTTGGAGCTCAAATTCAAATCTTCAAAATCACTGAAATACCAACGAACCGTTTTCAACTGGCTTTCATAAAGAGGCAGTCCCATAAAATATTTTGTTTCCCATCACCTTACATTCCGTATAAAAGGATCAGTAGGACAAACAAAACAAATGATCGAGGGCGGCTGAGTCAAGGGAGAAATTGGGTAAATCAAACGAGTTGATTAAGTAAGTTATACCACCGTAAGGTAAAAGGGAGGTGCTGACGTTTCGAGCGTTAGCCCTTCGTCGGAGCGACGAAGGGCTAACGTCGCTCCGACGAAGGGCTAACGCTCGAAACGTCAGCACCTCCCTTTTACCTTACGGTGGTATAACTTACTTAATCAACTCGTTTGATTTACCCAATTTCTTGTGTTTCAATTTCCCACCGACGCAGCACCAGTTTCTTTAGAAACTATCCCCACAATAAATGAGTCAAGGGAGAGCCTGGATGCTATAGAGGCCTGGTTACGAGCTTGCCTCTAATTGCACTGAAACTTTGCTTACCAATCTGTTTCCTGATTGTTTTCTATATCTGGAGTAGATGAATGTTCTCCAAGTGTTTAACGTCGCCTTTTTGTTTTGTTTTTCAATGAAAAAAAAAATGGGTTTGGGCGATGGGAAAAACATGTTATGGGAATGACCAAACAAAGGCAAATTAGTGTACTGGTTAGCGTGCAATAAGTAATTACATTCTGCCCAGTCATAGCAGATGCACACAGTTCAAAGAGGCAATAAAAACACTAAGCAGAAACTCTAAAAAATACTCCGCCACGCGTCATGTTTTCAGCTCTCTTTCTGGTGCTTTATATGTGGTCCTACAAGGTCTCTCCTCTTTTACATGCATCAAACTCTCATGATTAACAATCATTATGTCTACAACCCCTGGATTTGAGCAAATTCGCGCTCTGATTGGTTCCCTACTCACAGACCATCAGCTCATATCCCATTAGTACGAATAAAACCAACATGGAGAAGACCTTTCTTCTTGAAATTAAATTAGGAGAAATTTAAGTCTTGCTTGAACATGGCATGAAAAAATTCGGCGGTAAGTGAGCAAATTATATGGAGAAATTAACACGATTTTCATTGTTTATTACGAACCAAAGTGAAGGTCTTACAAACAACCACCATTTTGAAACATCTGAGCCTTTTTTACTTCTGCCTACTTTTTCATCTTTTGATTCTCAGACTGGTTTGCTAACTCGAAAGAATTTGACAAGTAGAACGAGCTGAACTCGTGTTTGAAACTTTTTTATACATCAGCTCGACAACATGTTGGCTCGACAACAACATGGTTCTGTTCACAAGACAACAACAAAGTTAATTCTTGTCATTCAAACTGGTACCAATCGAGGATTTATGGATACAATAAAATAATTTTTCACTCAATCTCGTCGTACATCGGTTATTAGCTCATATACGATTCGATTTCGTGGAACAATTAACGATTACACTATATATAAGTTTGAGTTACACAACTCACAGCGCCGAGTTGACTGACTATATAATTCATACAGGTTGGGAACAAGAAGTCTAATGCTTTTTAAAAGAAATGGCCAACTGTCATAATATTTTCCATTTCTTTATTATCACTTCAACCCTGAAGCGTGACAAGTTTACTTTTCAAGACATAATGGTTTGCTCTCGCTATGTGCAGGTTTTGAAAATATATCAGGGCTTGCGGGTTTCACCGAGAAGTTAAGATGTCGAAAACGCGATGTCTTTGGTGTAGATACTGTAAAAGCACTTAATGTTTCGAAAAGGTCACGATGGAGCAAGGAATTGGGTTCGTGTTTGTCAGGCTCTTGTCTGTGCACTCTGTTCTCCGCATACACTGGTTGAACGGACGGACTGTCAGATGAGAACCCTTGTATCGTGAGATTTCGCTCCTTTATAAGCATCTCTTTCATTTGCAAATTAAAATATAGAGGAATTAGGTCGATCTCTAAGCCTTCGTCATTCATGGTTAAATGAAGGCTCGCTGCAGACGTTGACCTGACTAGGTAAGTATAAGTTCGCGCTTTGAAGAAACCAAAGTCGAATTTTAAAATTTCTTCTTCTATGATAAAGAATGGTGTGGTCCTTTTTGAAGCATAATAATCCGTAAATTACTCTCATCTGCTCCAGTGACATCCCGCTTTTGACTTCTAAACTCGGTGAAACCCGCAAACTCTGATATATTTTCAAAACCTTCACATAGCGAGAGCAAAGCGTGCAAGTATTTACATTGAAAGGTGAGGACTTTCGCTCTCCAAACGAAACGCTTTCATTGGACTGGGCGAGACAGTTGTTTAGGAAATTACGTTAGAAATGTAAACTTGCGCGAAAAAGCCGTCACGCTTCAGGGTTGAACGGAAATGGTAGTAAAGTGCTTACTGATTCTTAACTTGTCTTCAGTCTTCCTAGCGCGGATCTACTTTATACTCGTAATCTTTCACAGAATAGATATCCGGATTTGCAATTGTATGCGACTTGCCTTAACTAAAGGTACTTAGGACAAAATTTCTTCAGAGAAAAAAATCAGAGCTTGCCTTTTTTTATCTCGAAAATGTGTTCGTGAGAGATTTACACTATCCAGGATTTTATCCTATTTAAATAAAACGATTACTCCTCACGATCTCGTCGCGCGCGAACTATAGCCAACATGGCGCGTAGCTCATGTATGACTCGATTTTGTGGCCCAATTGTTAATTAACGTACCTGTACCATTACCGTGAACTGAACTATATTATTGAAACATATACAAAGAAAAACAACAGCACATACCTCTTATTTGACAACAGCGAAACCTTTCTACACAGTTTAGTTCTCCACAGCTGTTTTTGTTATAGACCAGTGCAACCATATAGTATTGTTCCATACATTTGCTTGTTCCTTTAATGTCAAAACTTGAAGTAACATTCTGGTCATAGCAATGACCCGGATAAGATTGGTCCCAATGTTTTTCGGGCTTACAGCACTCGCCCATTGTTAAATGAAGCAACTTTGTACCGCTGACACGGTGTAGCCCTCGAAGAAAGTAGCCTTCTGGACAAGCGAGTAAATGACTATTGCCGTTGAAATTAAAAAAAAAAAGAGAGAGAGAAAGAAAAAATCAGTTGTCTAATAACGAAGGTGGTATACTTTAAAAATAACCTTGATGAATTTGTGAAAGATGTATTTTTGAGCACTGTTACACTGGTTAACTCCACTGATAGGAGTCGAACCTACGATCAGGCCAGAAGCTTTCCCATTAAGCCATAGGAGACTTGTGAGAGAGTGGCTAGTAAACTAGGTTCATAGTACAAACATCCTACACACTGCTAGGATTTGAATAGCAATGTTGAATGATTGTGAATATTTGAAAATGGCTCCAGTTATTATCACATTTTCATTACTTCACAACAAAACAAGTAATCGAAAGGTCGTACTGTTCGACTCCCATGGCGAGAACTTGGATTTCCTTTTTTCGAGTTGGCCTGTGACTGTAAATTTACTCCGCTCCAAAACTTGCACGGTTACGCTACAAAAAACGTGTCCAAATAAAAGCTACGGTGTGAACGGATCCAAATTGTATTCAGATTAATATCAACGAAGCCTATCTTGCTGCTGACTGAAACAAGTCTCTGCCGGCCGTTGGCACAAATAAGGCGCTGGGTGCTCACCAACATGGTCTGCTCATAACATATGTTTTTTCTTTCTCTGATGGGTTTAAGGCCTGGTCTTAAGCTGCTCAAAGTATACTTTCTGGTTCTCTTTTCAGATCACCCTTTAATGACAGTGGTATTGTTACTCTCATCATCAGCATCATCATCATCATCATCATTATCAATATCGTTATCGATATCATTATCGCTATTGTTATTGTTCTAACTATAATTGTGTTCTTGCTACTGTTACTTTTAGAGGCCATTATGAGATCTTGAGGACTATTTTAAAGCAAACGACTAAATCACTTCATGGAAAACAAATCAGTGGCCTCACGTTTCAATTTACCAAAGGTGTTTTGTTACCTCGAAAAGTTCGCAGCTACTTCTATACACATTTCTTGCCGATGGCTGTATTCACCGGGCGATAAGCAACATCTCGCTCCTACCAATTCATCTAGGGTTTGCTCGTATAATTCCTTTCCCTCTCTCACTAATCCATTGATGTAAGACTTCTCTTGCCAGCATCTTGACCAGCCTTCGGTTTTAAAACTCACCGACCAGTTGGAGATGCTACAAGTCCAAGAGGGTCCTTTAGACAGAAAACAATATACATCTTGTAAGAAGCTGGATATACGGATGCTTTACCTGAACACGAAGCCCTTTGTCTTTTCTTTTCCTTTTTGTTCTATTTTCAATTTGGACTCTCGATCAGCGCGATCAATCTATCATCATTTCCACAGCGACAGTAGATTGGGCAAATTCAGTAGGTTTTACACATACTCGTAAGTATTTGGACAAATGTTAGTACACCGATCATTTAAATTCCTACCTATCTCGGTATTTTCTCTGTGGCTACTAACATTTTGTTTGGCTGGAGACTTCAACATGATGCAATGAAAAAACAAGCAACAGCAAAAGAGAACAGCTGGAACAACAGGACTCACCTGCATTTAACTAACTATTATTATTATTATTGGGTATTGTTAAATATTCACGAAGTCCGAGGCAAATAAGTGCTTTCTTAACTCGAGTGAAAAGAGCAAAAACGTAAACGTAATTACATTTCTTTCCTTCCAACATGTTTCGCATTAGGGATGGCCTTGATTATTTGTAGGGAGATAAGCATACAGCTCCCACAAGGACTGAACAGGTTACCTACATTTTATCACCCAAAAACTGATATCTTACCTTGTAGAAGTGCAAAGACTAACTCTGGGGCATCTTTCGAGAAATTCAATTTTCTTTCATGTCATTGACAAAATAAGAGGCGGCCATTTTTAAGGTTGATCTCCTTTGTTATGATTGCATCAAGCGTGTTAATTGTACTATCAGCATATGACTTACACCCATGACTCGATCAATCACAAAGCGAAAATCTCTATAATTCAGACTGAACAATTTTACTAAAGGAGGTTAGTAAGTTATCAAAGGCGTGTAACTACCTTGGGCACAGTAGTACATATCATCTACCTCCACATGTTCAAGGGTTCGATTCCAGAGCGCCAAGTCATCAAAGACTGCAGATCCCCTTAACGTTAAGAATGGAGACTCTAGCAGAGGTTCCTGAGAAGTTCGGGGTGAACATTCCGCTTTGAGAAATTCGCTGATCAAACGACTGTTCCTAAATACTGCTATGGTCTCTGAGTCCCACATGAATACATAATGCGACCACATTGACCGAGACACCTGAAAAACGTACCAACAGACTTTAAACGAAGCAGTGATTCTTACTGCCAAGTGCTCGGTAGCTCGTCCTTCCTCTTGATACAGATGAAAAACTCGTTTCTGTTCCATTGAGTTTCCAATGGTCATTAATGTTTGCTTCATAGTTAGATCCTGAACAAATGATGTTTCAACCTTGAGCCATAGAGACACCGTAAAGCCGTCCGTACAAACGATGTACTCACGGAAACAATTCTCCATCAGTTCACCAAGATTAATAAGCGTGCTAGACCCTTTGGTGTACACAGCTCCCCGTTTTACCCCCTCTGTAGTACTCACGGATCCATCAAAGCTTGCCCACAAAATGCCTTTAGTGTTGATTAGGTTTCTGTGGTCGTCCAATGGCCAGTAAGCTGTCGGGGTGTCTGTGGAGACACCATCAAGATAACCGTGACAAGGATTATGAAAATTACTTGAATAGTATATATATGTTGTGGTTCAATTTTATCCTTGGTTTAAATTTTATTTTCCTTTGTTTCAAATCATTATCATACATTACCATAGTAAAAAAATAAAACAAAGGAAAATATAATTTAAACCAAGGAAAAACTGAACCACAAGATATACACCAACTCAGCGACCTTGGCATGTTGAGCAATCTGATTGGCTCACTATCTCTGGACGTTCCACAATATGCACCTCCCACAAGGTGAATAGTAAAGTGGATTCTGAGAATCCTTGTGCAAGCGAGTCGAATAAAAAATGGCCGACGAGTTGCAGTTCTCGCTTTGCAGCTGTTTTCGAGAGATGTGAATGAGTAAGTCAATTATTCTCTTCAATCGCGGTGAACAGTGGCTTCGCAGCTCGGTAATTACTCTGCCACTATTCACCTCGATTTCAGAGGATAATAATTTTAAGATTATTAACTCGATTAAAACTATGATTGTTATTCTCTCGCTCTCTTATGTTAAATAAGCTGAACCTTTAACGATATGAGTATATATGACATTAATTATACATTATTATCGATTTGAAACGTAATTGAAGATTTAACCTTTGCTTTTATTAATACTTTTTTTTATCAATTTCCATTAAGGTATCAGTAAGGGGAAAATTTGCCATTTTACATACTTTTACTTTTTTAAACGGCTGGATAAATCTTAAGGTTATGTTTAAAATTAAAAAAACTCCACGAAAAAATATTATATCCGTCGCTAGTTATTGCGCGATAAAGATTTTTTGCACACTAATTACTTAATTGAGAGTTCACAAGTTCTGTCAAATGAATATTAATTGTCGTGGCAAGGTGTCACGTGACACCAATAACATGCTGAGTTTGACACGCGATTTCGCGCGCCATAATCAGTGCACGGATGTCTTCGAGGAAGAACCCCGGGGGGGGACTCCCATATGGAATGGACGGGGATGCTCGTCGTCTCGCTTAGGGGTGTAAATTTCGGATTTTGGTCTCGCTTAGGGTGTTCTGGGCAAAATGTCATTATTTTTAACCGTCAAGGTCTCGGTAAGGGTTGCACGCGAAGTAAGAACAAAACAGAAAGAATTTTGATTCTTTATATTTGCTCAATTCATATAAACAAAGTTTTCCATACCATTAATATCCAAAGTCCACTGTAACAAAATGTCTTTGTCTATTGTTTTACGAGAGTGTTATACGAAACTTGACGAACTGAAACTCGTCGAAACTGGTCTCTTTTAGGGATCTGCATAAGCTTCGGCCACGCCCAGATTGGTCTCTTTTAGGGGTTAAATTCAAAATTTCCGACGAGCATCCCTGTCCACTCCATATGGGAGTCCCCCCCCCGGGGGAAGAACAAGCGATCTTGCCCTTTTTCATCAGCTAAAGTAAGACCAAAGAAGGCAAAAAACACTTTTGACAAAAAGTGGGCGGCTAAATTAGCGGAAAGCGACAAACGGTCTTATTAAAATCAAGAAAAATTGCTGGATGAACTCGATCGCGATCACGAAGCCAGCGAGCAAGCCGAAATAAGCGCAAGTCGCCGTAAAATACGATTGCAATAAACTGTCGAAGCAGAGGAATTTGAAGAAGAGAAGTTTACGTTTACGACGTCCGCTCCAGCGTTTCCCTGTGTGCGCTTGCATTTTCTCGGGGATCTACGGGCCTTTGGCATCTTTACTGACAAGGCTATAGTTTTGAAGATTAGTCAAGATACATAAAATTTCATCACCAAACATCAAAAGATGATTTCGCGTTTACTTGCCTTGGAATTCTGACTTCACACATGAAAAAGCGGTTTATACACAGGAAAATTATTTAACGCGTGCCGTCGAGGGAAATTTGTACCTGTTCCATGTTAACTGTGACACTCCTATTGTTATATAGAAAGTTGATTCCTCTGCGGTTTCTCCATTGGTGTGATAATCTCATTACATTTGGATGCCGCCGAATTTTAGTTTTTCTCTGTTTCTCGAAAGTAAAAAATAGGCGAGTTGTACGTGCATTTCGAGTTCCAAGTCGTCAGCCCCTGGACCAAATTGGCTGAAATTTGGAGAGCATGTTGTCAGAACGTTCGCCGACAAAACCGTGTCTGCGAATTCTGATTTTTTTTTCTCATTAAAAAGGTTATGCCTTTTTTTTGCGGGCAGTTCAATTTTTTTTCCTTATTCAAACTTTATCCTCTTGTAAAAATATAACAAACGCATGTGCCAAAAATCTGAGACACGGTTTTTGAGGTCAATGTGTGAAGAAACGAATGCCATGTTAATCGTTTTCTCCGACCTAATTTTAGCGGGCGTAGAACTTGATTTATAGGTTCGTGAAGCTTTTTTAACATATTCACATTTTCGAAAACCAGTAGATTTTTTACTGTTTAAACAGATCGGGTTATAATCTGTAGTTATTAAGCTTTCAAAAAATATACGGTTTATATGGATTTTTGTTAAAACCAAGAGCGCTAGAGCGGACCGCGCGCGAATGGTCAAATGGGTTATACTGATACCTTAAGTCTGTAAAAAGAGCCGGCGGGAATCGGATTCAAACCCAGGACCTCGCGAATACAACGCGTTACCAGCTGAGCAAAACCAGCCGTCTGCACCGGGAACAGGTCAATAGTGAGTTCATATATTCCCGTTTTAGGAAGGATATCAACGATATTAATATGTATGAAATAAATAATATATTAGAACTGCGGTTGAGGTGACCTTCGATAACAAATTCTACAGGGCCTTTCGCATTGTATAGAACTTTAATTACACTCTCCTACTCACCCAGAATTTTTTACACAGTTTAAGTCACCGGGAAAGAAATGATTAAAACGGCAGGTACACAAGTTACTTTTAATTAATGTCACCATTTATAATTAAAGCGGCTATGACTCAATTTTGATGTCTTACCGTTTCCACACACCCGTACATCTTGAAAATGAGGATCCAAGACGCACATGCCGAGAACTTCGTCACAAATGTGGGAGAGAGGACACGCATTTGGGCATAACGTGTCTAATAAAAACAAAACGAAGTCAAATTATAAGCACTTCCACGTGAGGAGGTAAGTGAGCGAGTTTGTGATAGAATGCGAGTTATGGGCAAGGTGAGTGAGTGGGTAACTGAGTAAAGAGGTAATAGAGTGGGTGAGTAAGCTAGTGAGCGAGTAAAAGAGCACGTGAGGAAGGGAGGAAGGCAGTAAATGGGTAAATGATACATTTTGAGTGCCGGAGCAAGAAAGATAGCGGCGAGCAAGCGAGCAAGTTGATAAATACTTGCTTTGAATGAAGGATAAAACCACCAACTTGAACAACGGTACAGCACTATCCAGTAGTTTTAGTGGTCACTTAGCACCATAATGTACGGTAAAACAAAGAAAACCAGTCCACCGGTACTGTTCATTAGCTTTCTAAGGAATGGTCACAGTGCATGGTATGATCCACAGATGGAAAAGTTAGAACGATACCGTATATCAAAACAAACAGTAACAGTACAATAATGAGAAGAATTTTCAGTTTACAGAATGGTCAAACTAGCTGTACTGTATCAAACTGTATGATAAGACAGTCAGTAACTTTCTGTTCTGTGGTACTAACCTTAGGGCAAAAGTGTGAATGCAACTATTGTAGTAAAATTGCAAGGGTTGTTGAACGCCTAATTCCATACAGAGGAGCTTTGAATGTTATTTAGTTGAAGTGTACAATAAAGAATATTTCTACCTGTAATGATCAAAACTTCAACATCGTGCACGTCTGTTCTGGTCTTATCTCCCAGTAGAGATAATCCTGTTGATGGTATACTGTTATTCCAGAAATAAATCAAGCTAAACGTTCCAGCTGCTTGCATATCACTTGAGAGGAGAAGCTCGTATTCGCCAAATAATGGTCCAAAATTATTTTTCCATTGTATAAATTTTAAGACTCCTCCCAGTCCCATAACAAACTCCTCAAACGGATCGAATTCGCTGACCCTCTTGTAGCGGAATAAGAAGGATTTTGTGCTCACTCGCCGACCCTCGGGAAAACCTACAGAGGTAATTATAAATACACGTCATAATCCTGACTGTTAGAGCTAAACTTTCTGATAATCTGCACTGGTGGAAAACATCACTTGATTTATGGATTGAAAAGGAAAAAACAGAGTTGTCTCCACGTGTTGTGACGTAAATATGCCGCAAACTGTACAAGAAGAGTAAAGCTAAGTAAATTTTTAAACGAACGTTTTGGAGTGCCGTAGTTCTTGTAAAAAGCAACGCGTGGCTTAAGCCCGCTCGCAAATGGCCAGGACCTCGCGCGCAGGATGCCTCAACCATTTCCTCAATGATACTTGATCTTTGCCCGCATCATGAAAAATGTTTCCAGATACTGAAAGATTTCTAACAGGCCACTGCTCTCACATAAAGCACCTACAAACATTTTTGAAATACCTTCGATCGATGAATATTCCTTGTTTTCTTGTTCAGTTTCTTAATATGTCTCCCAACCCCCTCAAATAATGTTTCGACATGTATATAACCGCGCGCACTGACCATGATATAAAAATTAACATGTGTTGTAGCGGTGACGATGTGTGTCTTTGCCGTGAGGTACTGCAGGATGAACCATACCAAAAAAGAAAAGGAAGCAATGAGAGGGGAGAAGCTTGGACTCAAATTGCCAAGCATTTATCAGGAAGTGATGAGCTGGTTTTCAGAGTTGATCAGCGTGGTGTGAGAGAGGATGGAAAGGCTCGAGACAAATTATAAAGCAAAAATGAGAGAGGAGGAGTCAGCTAGTGGAATTACAGTAAAAAAATAAGTGAGTTTGACACCTTACTTTGCGAGATAATAGAGCGGTGGGTTTATCAATGCAAGTAAAGTTCATTAATTTCTTTGACAGTGATTTTCATGAGCCTGAGGAATATGTTTCTACTTAGTTTACAATTCCATTGTTTTCTTTTGTGTTTTCTTTATTACCCTTTGTTTGGCACCACTTGTCTATTAGGGTAATGAAAATCACTTTAAACATACAGCTAGGTCTTGCAACAGCTGTTCATACAAATGTATCTGGCACTTCGTAAGATTGGTTGGGAAACAAAATATATTGAACCAGCGTATCTTATGCAGAGTACTCCTGTAACGTAGTTGAATCAAGTTCAAAAAACTTTGATGTTTCGTTGCCATACAGCCAAGTAAGTGCATTCCGCAGAAGGGCACACACCACGTACATTTTGCCAACGCAGCTCATTCCAATCATGAGGTTTATCGTAAGGTCCATAAACCTAAAGTAGTTTATGACATCCCAAAATAATCATTCAACCGATGAGCGAACACTGCCGATTGCTTTGTTGTAGTCCTGCATTGCAGGAGTGGGGACAACATTTCGATATGCTGCCTCAAGGTGCACGGGGTACGCAGGGTCCCCGGAAACACACACTGGTTGCCCAGCAGGATTAACGGGAAACCTCTGCAAGCTCTGATGCAGCTGAGAATCACGAAGCATATCAGCATCATGGCACATGCCCTCTGTATGAAAAAGAGTGCTACAAAATAATATAAATTATACTATTACATAAACAACAACTTGAAGAGTGCAAAAAAGCGTATTTGCTGAGCATGGTAAAGGGGGACTGTTTTCCTCTTTCAGCAATTAGGTATGTGCAATTAGGTATGTGCTGTGATGTGTATGGGGCCATTCCAATGCATATATGTTTTGTAGGGTGTTGTACATTTAACATGAGGCTCATTATTTTACACCGCAGATGATTTTTTGAGGGGTGGAGATTCAGAATTATAGTCTGTTTATACTCAACTGAGCTCTCACATTAGTAAATCACAGATGCTCCTGCTCTCTAACCCTGATGTTTTTGCAGCCTTTAGCAAAATGCTGATTTATCTATTTAAAATCTTGAATTTCGTTTTTGGAATTTGATTTCATAATCAACTGGAGAGAGACAAAAACTGATATTGTCGTACTGACTTGAATTCGGTCCACTTGGCATTGACTGACATTGAACAAACCAAAGATAAAGAAAAATATTCACTTACCAGTGGGGCCGTACAAGTGGCCATTGACACCGTTTGGTAAAGTAACTGCTTGAAATTTGATCGCTTGGACCCTCTTATGCCCGTTGTAAACAATTCGCTGATTGGTACCAGGTCTAGCAATCCATCTAAAGGTGCCATCAATAAATCCAAAACAGATTTTTAATGGTGCACCTTTATTAGCAACTGCACTGATTGGCATATCTCTGAAATGCCAGTGCATTCATAACGTCTGGATACTATTGGCAGATTCGGTGTTGATGAGTTCTATAAACATGCTCTAGAACTTCAGTGGTTACCATGCTCAGCAATGGAACTGAACGTGCAAGTCGGAGTAACGAATAGGGTATGCCAAACGTTTGAGAAGCATGCAAACTGCCTCATGCAGTTCCGGCTGCTATGCTGCGTTGATTGCAGATCACAGTCTCTGGAACTTGCAGTATATCCCTTTTTCGAACTCTCAGCTACACATTCATAATCATCCATTTCGTCGAGGTCAAATGCTTTGTATTTGTCGCACGGTAAACTCATGTTTTTAGGCTTGTACGAATCGTACAGCACCAAAAACTCTTCGTCACTAATTAATCCTTGCTCATAAGAGAGAAAGATGAAATCTCTCGCTTTTCTAAAGGAAGTCATAACAGCGAAAACAAGTGAGAAAGAAAGGCCGTAGTCATTGTTTGGACCGAGCCTGCTTAAAGTTGAAATTTGGCGGGCCACTGTGACGTACTCTCTCCAGGACTCCGCATCCGCGACTGCCGTAGCAGAGATCGCCACAGCGATTTTCTTAAAGTCCTTATTGAGAGGGGAGGCGGGGAGAAACCTAGATGGAATGACTGCCATTGGTTCTGAGGAGGAAATAGGTTTCTATCGGTCCAACATTTCGGACAAAGATTGCAGCATAGGAAATTTCGAAGCGCGACCTATAAGACAACCCCTGCACCAAAATTCCGACTTCGGACACTGGACTTTATGACCAAACTTATATCACTTATTCACTGGAATTTTTTGTTGGATAGCGCTTTCAAACTAATCTTTTGAAACAACTGGGCAGGAAAGGCAGCCACAAAATTGATGAACGGAAGTAAGAGGCACTATTGGTACTATAGATTCACTGCAAACTCTGTTTCTTGCAACAAACACGGACACCGGTAAAACACGGCAGACGCTCTTGGCATTAGGTTTCTCGAATATTCCACTACAAAACCCTTCTACTTACTTCCCCACTCATGGTCAGCAAATCCACCGAATATGGTGTTGCCGAACCGGACGACAGTCAGTGAGGATCCTTTACCGTCGCATTTTTCGTGAAATACACCGCTGTCCCAGCCATCTCGAGTTGCACTGTAACATGGTTTCCAGAATTTGTTGGAAAATCCAGCGGTAGTTAGCCAACCCTCAAGGTTCGGCTTGAATGCCGGAACTCGATCAAGGATTTGCGATCTGAAATCTAGGGGTATCAATAGCTTGGTCAGAACGGCCGTTATAGTTACTGCATCGCTCGCTACTTACAGAGCGAACTGTCGCAATTACTATAGTAAAGTCGTGTGGCGTAGTACAGTGGAACCTCTATTATCCGGACTCGTTGACCCCCTGAGCAGAAAGTCCGAATAATCGAAAATATGAATATTAATGAGACAGAAATGTAAGCATTAGAGAAAAAAGAATCTAGCTGTAATAGTGAATAGATCATACTCGAATATGGAGGTGTGATGTGAAAACTTTATTATTAAACCAACACGTTGATGCTTTGAAGTTTTCCGACTCCTAAGCGACTCCGCTAAGAAAGATGAATTCAGCTGAATACATCGTGCTGATTGTTCAGCTTACGCTCTCGCCAACTATAACAAATTTGAACTTCGATTTTCAACTCATTTGAAAAAAATGTAAACCCTAAGTTTTCACACACGTTTAGAAGGTTTAATGAGTCTTTATTGTTGCCAGTCCAATATGACATCTTATAAATATTCATGAGAAAAACGGGACCAGAGAAACAATTCCGGATAATCGATAAGTCGATAATCGAGTTCCGGATGATCGAGGTTCGACTGTCTGTTGTGTCTCTCTTCGCGTTATATATATTAAAAGAGTCTGTAAGCTGTGCGCAGTGGAAGGAGAAGATGCATGGAAATGTGTTTTTGAGTGCACAGGGTGTTCTGTGGTTGGCGACTGAAAAATGTGGTGAAAGAGTTGGAGGAGAATGGAGTAGTCTGATCAGGTGACGGGTAAATGATGTTACTAGTGTTTTTCTGACACGAAAACCACATACCGGCCACTTACGGACCAGGTTTTCTGATTTAGGATCACTGTGAACATGGTATACTAAAGGCACTGATGGATCCTTTTCAAACTGGATTTATCTGTACCTTTGATGTGCATTTCACAAGGGCATTGTTTTAAAGATTAAAAATAATACTCACTCCTGTACATTACACTTATAAAAGTTTTACAAATTTGATCCTTGACTGAATCACTTTTGTTACTAAATTTGAACTAATGATATTCGAAATTATATCAATAAAAACTAGGAAATGCCAATACCCATTGAAAGTCGTACTGTAGTATAGCGGACGCGAGCAACAGTTTTTCATCACATATCAAACACCAAGAAAAGAACAAAAAATACGCTGCGTAGCGGAGCATTTTCCACAACATTTTAAACACGTCACAGCTTCTCTTTAAGAATTAGGCTACGATTTCATGTTTTTTACGAATCAAAAGTCCACGACTCGCATATAGCGCCGAGACTACTATTGACTCAAGGAGCGGCTAAATCATTCTAGTAGAAACCATTTCAATTTTATACCGGTTCTTATTGATTTTCTATGATTTAAAGTGCATTGTCTTCTTCGCTACTCGTTATCCCTCACAGAATAGATAGTGAATACGTCCGCCAATCAGGTTGCAGGATTCGTGATTGTATGCGAGTTGGTTTCTACTAAACTGCATTATTAATGAGTTAAAAAAGAGGATTAACAACTTTTCATCCAAACATAAAAGGGGCAATCAAAGCCCACTTAATTTCAACATAACCCATATTTCCGTACCTCCAGTCGCTAAGCGGGCTTGCTCTGGACTAAAAGCGCATTCTTGGTTGGAAGAAAGTCGAACCTCGTCAATAGCTGTAATGCCCTTATCATTTTCTCCAACTACTCCCTCAAAAATGATCTGAAAAGAAATGTTGAAGAGTGGTTTCGGCAAACTGCAGCGAAAACAAAATGGGACCAACCAACGATACAAAGCCGTAGCAATTGAGTAGGCTGAAGTGGGGTTTGCCCCTAAGCGCAGGTGACTCTAGTTAGAACTTAAGAATTTTCTGAATAACTCTTAAAGTCATAAATTTTCCATCTTAAGTGAAGTATAAGGCAATGTCTTAATTACGACTTTCTTGCGTATAAATCTAATGGCAGTAGTTTACGAGGCTAGTAGGAGACTCTCCTATTGACCTCCTCAACTACTGCCATAAGAACAAATAACATGTCTTACGTAGTTGGGGACACGTGGTGGCTATATACCTGAGACCTTTCCCTTCAGGTTCTTCCTCAGTAATAATTTCGCATCATTGATGTACCGAAAAGTTTAAAGAGATGACATGTGCAAACCTTAAAAACGTCTCTACTTGACACAGGAATTTCCGCTTGGAGCCATTCTTCTGCTTGATGTCCGGAAAGCCTCCATAGCAGAATCTCAGAGTCGTTACTTCCGCGAAAATACACATTCAGCCTTCCTAACTTTTCACCGTTCATGAAGTAGTAAAACCTCAGGCAGTTGTACGCAGGCATTACTAAACGGGTTTCAAGTCGTGCCTTTGTATTCTTGTTTTGGTTGATCGTGTTGATGAAGTGATAACCATCCGATTGATCTGTTATGAATGAAGAAAAATGTACAGGTAACGAAACATTTTCTATCTATCTTTGCCTACAATGCAGCTGTGACAAGTGCTCGATAATTATGGACAAAACAACACCTCAATTGGAAACATGTCATTTATAATTGGACGGATACACATCTATTTAGGTTTTACGAACACATTCTTTAGAATGAAAACCTTTTATAAGAAACTTTGCAACAGCAGGACAAAGATTAGCAAGTCGTATACCCTCCTTACAAAACCAAATCAGCCAACTCGTCCTTTCCAGATCTGAGTTTCAATCTATCACGCCAACTGAAATTCAGTTAGAAAGATGATATATTCCAGACAATAAATCACACGGCCTTTACTACTCTCTCACACGAATATTGAAGTGTGCTATCGGATATTTTTAATTCCTCGATTGAATTCGGAGCATATCCATCCAGACAAAAAATGTTAAAAATCATTCCTATTTCAGCTAAGCAGAAGACAAGACTGAACCAAATATAATAACTACCGGCCAATATCTTTATTGTCTGACTTGAACAAAAAGTTTGGAGGAATGCTGCGTAATACAATGAAATATATTTAAATGAAAAAGAAATATTAACTCCTTCCCAGTTCGGTTTCGTAAAAACACTCAACTCAACACGCATTATCAAGTGACATTGTTAATACTATTCAGACAAATATGGACAGACGCCTATATTCCAGGGTCTAGAAGGGGGTCCTAATCACGCATTCCCGCTTCTTTTTCACGAGAATCCCGCACCCCGCATTTTTTGGGTTGATCAATGTTTACCTGGCTGATTCACTTTCGCTGCTGGTAAATTTACTTTGGGTCGTGAAGATTTCCCGAATTCCCGACAGACAGGCAAAAAGTCGCGTATATCGTGCAAACATCTTGGGAAATTTCTGCTTCCCGGAGAGCAGTCTATTACAGAATCCCGTCAATAAATTTTCCATTTTTCTGATTTTTCTTAATAGACCTATTGAACGCATTCACTACAGTAGACCATTCAATCTTACTTGACAAAATACACCACTATGGATTTCTTGGAATAATGAATAAATAGTTCTCGCCTTATTTGCCAAACCGAATACAGACTATACAAGTTGGACTGCACATCTCCAAAAAAAAAAGAAAACAGTAACACCGTGCGGTGCCCCACAAGGATCTCTGTTAGGCCCGTTATTGTTTTCATTGTATATGAACGATATTTGCAACTGCTCAAATAACGTATTCAACTTCTATCTTTTCACTGGTGATACTAATATCCTATATGTTGATACAAATCTTAAATCGCTAGAAAAGTCGTCAATACTGAACTACATAACCTGTACGTCTGACTAACTTCAAACAAATTGACTCTTAACATAAATAAATCCAATTTAGTCATTTTCCGTTCCTGTCAAACGAAGCTATCATTTCAGCCCCTAATAAGCATATTTGACAACGAAAGAAATAAGGAAGTCCCCTTCGATTGCAAAGATTACGTAAATAAAATATTTCTAGAGTAAAATCCTCAGCAACCAAAGTTTAAAATGATATGAACGTTCCAATAAACTCTTTTATTACACGTAACACGATAATTTTATTCCATAAAGCTGATTTGTAGAATTCTATAGGCATTATTTTCACATGTGCAGAGAGCGTATACAGCCAATCAGAATGGCGTACAGCTGTTTCATGTGTGAAAATATAACCAATCAATGATAGTGCAAAGTCTTTCTGAGCCAATCAGAATCGTGCATCGTTATATTCAAATTGCTTTTCAGATTAGGCACCATTTTTAGCGGCGCAGCTCCTCCAGATTTTTCTTGCGAAAATGACGAGGACGAGGAAAGCTCTAGGTTTGCGTCGGTTGGTTGCTCCGTAGACAGGTTTTTACAGCATCAATAAAACAATAACACACTGAGAAAAACACAGAGAAATGTCTCGTTGCTCAAAATTGCTTGATAATAAATAAAAAGAGAAGTACGTTCTACAAAATAATGAGTATGGCATAAGCTGAGTCTAGTGAATTTACAATTCTATGATAGCGATTGGCTGTTCGCCATTCGTCTAGTTAGACATGGTTTACAATAGAACTTTGCACTCCGCGTGGACACCCACTCCAACAGGTCATTGACATAGTTAAATTGAATTACCTCGCCAAATAGTTCTAAACATGGTTAAATTAAACATGCCTAGTATAAACATCTTTTGATTTAAACCAGTTTAGTTGGTTTATATATATTTAACAACTACACTGCGAGTTCGAGTTTTCGTTGAGTCAATGGTCAGCCAGGCGCTACGCTATTAAACTCATAGTGAGCGAAGACTGGTGATCAAATTGTGTTATTTGAAACCAGTGAGCATACAACTTTCCATTTTATCAACCAATATTAAATTTACTTTTCTTTTCTTTTTACATGCATTGTTTTGTTCCAAGTGGGCCTTTTCGCAAATCGCTAACCATCGCAGAATAAATAGCCAATACGTTAGCCAATCAGATTGTAAGATTCGTGATCATGGAATGCGAGTTGGTTTCTACCGTATGTCAAAAGGAACATAACATCACAAAGCGCACCTTGTTCTGAAATAGTGACATCACTGCACGGCGCGGCTGGATGCATTAAACAGCCGAATCCTGTATCAAGTTTCCAATCCATGTCGTCTCTACTCACATTTAGCAAACTCCAGTCAGCCGGGCGACACCGAACTAAAAACAAGAAAAGTTTGCTTTGCCATATGCTCTAACGACTCCATCTTTGCTATAAAACTGAGTTGCGCGTTAAATTTGTGTGTGTGTATGTGTGTGGCAATATCGGGTTTTTTACCCATTGATCAGTTTACTAAAAAAAATGATCCCTATTCTATACCTCACTTTAGACTAAACTGCCATTTAGCACGGCATGCAATAGGAATTACTCCCATAGGAACACAAAAAACGAGATTGTTTTCCAATGGTCCTCACATCTGTCTAACTAACTGATTGAAAATTAAAAGAATGTGTCTTCACCCATTTTTCTCACCCGTACCAGTTTCAAGCTGTTTCTTGATCTGTGCCTGAGAAACAGGACGCGACCACACAGTCAAATCCTGGATCTGGAAACTATCGCCTCGGGTGACGTTTGCAGTCAGATTTCGGTTACCGATTATAAACGGTATGTC
Organism: Ricordea florida; assembly: GCA_949710005.1. Classification (NCBI taxonomy): domain Eukaryota; kingdom Metazoa; phylum Cnidaria; class Anthozoa; order Corallimorpharia; family Ricordeidae; genus Ricordea; species Ricordea florida. Next base: position 23,482,291 of record OX453273.1, on the reverse strand, counting down.
TTCTTTCCCCAACATCTTTCGTTCATCCCTTTGGGCCTTATTATCCTCCGCCAGTAAGACGCCATTTCGAAAATATTGAAGGCCCCAGTTCTTGCTCAAGGTTAAGGTCACGTGATTCCATTGCATTGAAGGCAAGGAAAAGTTAAGGGAATAAAGTTGAGAATTCGCTGCTATAAGGAACTGGTGAAGAGGGGGAACCCTTCCAGCTACAATTCTGTAATCGAATTCCACGCCATTTTGCGACATGCCCTCTTCTTCACGGCGTGAAATAATGATTCTTTTGGCGTGGGCTAGGTAAAGACAAAAACCACACTTACAAGTCACTTCATTTTTCATATTGACGCCCTACGTAATTATTTATTCATTTATTTATTTATATATTCTGCAATAATAAAGTTAGCAAATGCAAGTTGAAGAAAGATTTATTTGGGAATAAAACAAAAGAAAGCGCCACGAATTTCGCTACTCGAGGACTATTTTACTAATAGTCCTCTAGTAGCGTAGCCAATCAGATTGCGGCAATTGCATTAGTCCACTAGTTGGGTGATACTAAATGTCACTTAGCCTTTCCACGACCACGTTTGCAATATTTTGTTTTCCATTGTAAGAAATAATTGGGAATTTGAGAAACCTGATTGGCTCGCTCTCGGGATATTTAACCATTCACCATAGTCGATGTAAATATCCACCACTTTCACCAACACTGAGGTGAATAATTGTTTTAGTATGTACATAACGGTAAAAAAACTAGCGTTTTTTCAAATAATTTCCGCTTCGGAAACCGAAACGGGAGGCCGTCTTGTTTCTCTTCGGCTGCTCGGAAGTGAATAGTACTTTGTTTATCACCTCTGACTAAGCCAATCAGAACGCGCGAAATTCACTTGTGTGCTATTTTCTAATCAACACTGTACACCTCCTCCAAGGTGAATAGTGCCTTCTGGGAAATCCTTGTACAAAAAAAGAAGGCTAATTCCGAGGGATGTCACCGAGGTTGCTTCAGTGGTATATAATGGAAAAATTATTCCCCGTGAAAAAAAGGTTAAGTAATATTTCCACGATGCTGCCACTATTCACCTCTATTTCAGAGAATAATTGTTAAATATGCATTAAGAGCGTTGTTCTTAGTAAATTGCTTACCCACACCATACACGTTAACACGCATACAAGAGTAATTCCCTTCGCTCTTCACAACCATGAAACGCAAGACACGGGTCGTAAATGGAAACAAAATGGCGTTCTTCACAACTGTTGATGAGTCCCAATTGCCTTCAAAGACCTATAAAAAGCAAACACATTGCAGAGTGGAAAGCTACTGAACAGTACTGTAATGCCGTACTAATTATTTCATTACTAAACGGGTTCTTTTTTTTTACCTGTAAAGGTTTTCTACTCAGGTGCTTTATTTAGCTTTTTCATTTCATGTGGTTTTAGCTTTTTCATTACCTTAGTGATCCCGTTTTCTGTGTAATTCTCCCATGTGTCGTATTCTTGGTTGTAGAAGCGCAGATAATATGACTTAACAATGGACTCGCTTGACTTCCCTCCGTTGCCTTGTGTAGCGACGAAATGGATGACGTATTTTTTAAGGAGCTCGACTTGTAGCCAGGGATTTGGGTCTTGTAAACATGACTTGCTACACCAAGACGAATGGCTGCAGTTACCAACAAAGTTTAATCGACCATAGTGTGCAGGGGTCTTGCATCGCTCAGACGACGCAGTAAAGTTTGTAAACTCTACCTCTGTAACATGCCCTACCCCTGTATACAAAAATTAAGACCAGACAGCAGACTGACGAAAACGATTACACAAAGAATATGAGTACACAAATGTAGTTTATTAATTGTTCGATGAAATTTGGCCATAATTTTAAATTTTTTGTTACGGCGAACATGTACCGCATGTTTCCTGATCGCGCTTTGCTCGAATATTAATTGATAGTCGTGTTGATGCGTTGCGATCAATGCATGCGTTAAATTCTAGCGGATGGATGTCAACAATTATTTTGTAACTACCGTTGACGATTATAGTGTGCAACTGCAGACCCGAGATAGATTTACCTTACACACAACTTATTTACAAAGCGCGAGGGCCCTTCGGAGAGAATATCGACAAGCACGTACAAAAGGGATTCTTTTAGGGTCAATATTCTCCCAGTACTATCTTGAGCAAGCTTGAGCAATAAGAGATTTATTTTATGACGGAAAACTATATTTAGAATTTGTGCACTGAAAAACTCCAGCCCTAAAGGTGCTGCTAAGATGTGCGTATCTCAAGATAGAGGGTATTTATATGTTAGCTATTCAGTCAGGTGTTTACTAAACCGTTCATACACTGAAATTTCTTTTAATTAATGTGGTCTCCCGCGACTTAGGTATCGGCGATTTGAGGGACACAGTGCGAATTGTTGCAAGATGTGATCAATTTGTCTGTAAACGGCCAACAAGATTTAACTTATGTGTTAACTGCCATTATTACACCAGATTAGTCACAGTATCTTACTGGCTAAATTCAGCCTCATTATATTAGCTTTAGATCCCATCGGTTCGTGATCTGACTTGTGTCCAATCAAAACCTGTCCACACACATAGTCATTTTAAGCACCTAACTGGACTGAGTAGAACGCGTCAATTCACTCGAGCATTAATTTTGTTACTGATATGAGTTGCATATGAAGAATTTTGTCGAAAACGTCCCACAAGACGTGTCCTAATAACTGCGTATTTTGCTAACACACTAAACTGGAGTAAACTTAAACTAGTCAGGAAACAATTATACAAGAACTTGAATAGGTTCAGGAATAATTATCCTGCTGACTTTGTCGGTGAATCTATAAAACAAAATCCGGAGGCTTTTTGATCACTAATAATAATAATAATAACTTTATTATAGCGCTCTTATCCTATCTTCAAGGCGCTTTACAGTCATGTAAACAATATTATTGAAAAATATTTACAAATTTACAACCATATCCTATTATATTTGCAATGAGTAAAAAAGGGAAAAATTAAAACTAACGAAATATATGCAAATCTATAAGAACAATGATCTGTTATTACTGAATTTAGTAAACAAGTACGTCTTAAGTGATCTTTTAAAACTCGAGATGGTGTTGGACTTCCGAATTTCATAGGGTATTAAGTTCCATTCACTTGGTGCATGAACAGCAAATGCTCTATCTCCGTAGGTCTTGGTATACGATCTAGGTTGCGTTAAAAGTTCATTACTAACAAACCTCAATGATCTTGTATGAGAACGATAATACAGTTTCTGAGCTAAATAGTTAGGCGATGTCCCATTCAGTGATTTATACACGAGGAGCAGAATCTTGAAAATAATACGATATTGAATCGGTAGCCAGAGAAGCTCACACAAAGCAGGTGTGATATGCTGAAACTTACTCACTTGCAACACAACTCTAGCCGCCGTGTTTTGTACATACTGCAATCTTTGTAACTGATACATATGTAAGCCGTACAGTAATGCATTACAGTAATCTAGTTTCGAAGTGACAAATGCATGAACAGCAACTTCTGCTGATTCTTTAGTAAAATACTTCCTAATTCTAGATAGGTTCCTGAGATGATGAAATGATGATCTACAGATGCGAGACACATGTGCATCAAAAGACATGTGCTCATCAAAAATAACACCAAGACTCCTGGCCGACTGAGAGGCAGCCACGCTCTCATCACCAACACATAAGGACTGAAAGGATGGAGAGGGACGATACTTTGAGTGGATGAGCATAACCTCCGTCTTGTCGTGGTTTAGCTTCAATTCGTTAAGATCCATCCAGCGACATATTGCAGAAATGCAGTTCTCGACCCTCGATTTAGCAGCGTCCACATCCACCGATTTGAATGCAAAGTATAACTGAATATCGCCGGCGTATAGATGGTAATCTAAGCCATAAGATCTTATCACGTTAGCAAGTGACGCAGTATACAGAAGGTAGAGTACAGGTCCCAGAATTGAACCTTGGGGAACACCCACGGGAAGATCTCGTACCGCAGAATTCGCCTCATTGATGTCTACAAACTGAGTTCTTTGAGAAAGATAAGAATCGAACCATTGCAGTACAGTTCCTCTGATGCCAAATGATTTCTGCATTCGTGCCAGCAGCAAGGAATGGTTAACGGTATCAAATGCTGCCGACAGATCCAATAAATCAAGGAAAACATACTCGCCCTTATCCAATGACAGTATAATGTCATTTGTAACAGTGAGAAGTGCAGTCTCGGTGCTGTGAAAAATCTTGTACGCTGATTGAAGAGGCTCGTGTAGATCATTTTCGCCTTGTAGAGCATATCATTCACAACATTGCACTGTTCCATAGAATTTACCCTGTCGATTTCAAGACCAGTCGAACGCCATTTACGTTCAAGCCTTCGCCTTTTCCTCTTCTGAGTAGCGATCTCCTCATTATATCAAGGAGCATCAGGTCGATTGACAATAGTGCGAGTTCTTTGGGGTGTCAGCTTGTCCAAAGCCTTGCATAACACCTCATCACACTCCTTCGCCAATGACTCAACACTTTGCGAGATACACCCGTCTGACAAACCAGACGATCCAATCATCTCATTGAAAGCATCAAAATCAAATCCCCTTAATCTACGAGAGACAACAGTCCTCTTCTCATTTAATGGTTTCCGCAAATTCAAATTAAAGCAAACAGCCTTATTATGATCCGAGATAAACTGTTCCATGACTGTAACATTCTTTAGGCATAAAAAAGCTACGAAAGGAGGGCACAGATATCCAATACCTCAATGTTGGAAACTCAGTTCTCTAGTTTATTCAAAAACGAAGAAACAGAGAATATCCCAGACCCTGCCTGACGAAAGCCCTCGACTATTGAAACAATAAACATCACAGCCTGTGGAGCTGAAAAGCGACTTAAAGGGTACAGGCAAACAAAGCGTATGGCCCGGATAGAATTCCACCTTGGTTTTTAAAGGAGAATGCCCAAGAAACATCAAAGGTTCTTACTGACATATATCAAGATTGTATTGATACCGGAACTGTGCCTAGCCAATGGAAACACGCCAACGTAAGTGCTATTCACAAGAAAGAAAAGAAATCGGATCCCTCAAATTATATGTCCGTGTCACTTATCTGCATTTCATTAAAGGAACTTGAGCATATTGTACACAGCCATCTTATGAAGCATCTTTCACAATATAGAATGCTCACTGATAACCAACATAGCCTTAGGGCGAAACGATCAACAGATCATATGTACCATTCGTGACATAGCAGGTGCTATGCAGTCTAACAAAACATATTCACGCCGCAATCCTCGATTTTTCAAAAGCATTCAACAAAGTTCCCCATCGCACACTCTTAAAGAACTTGATTATTGCGGAATTCGTAGCTCACTACATAACTGGCTCGAATCGTTTCTAACACAGCGTACCCAATCAGTGGTAATATTGAGGGGGCATCATCTACTCCTGTAGTTACGACATCCGGTGAACCCCAAGAAGCAGTCCTTGGACCGCTATTCTTTTTCATGTATATATGTGATTTACCTGATGGTCTTAAATTTACCGTTAGACGTTTTGCTGATGATGCGCTGTTATATGGGACAATTTGATGTGTTGGAGACACGGCCGATCTCCAAGACGACTTGTATATATTATAAGATTGGCAAAAAAAGTAGAAGATGGCATTTAATCCTTTAAAGTGCAAGGTAATGTGTTTTACAACCAGGAGAGATCCACCGAAGCGAGAATACGTATTCTGTAGAGAAATCCTAGAACACGTAGAATCTCACCCTTATCTAGGGTTAGTGCTCGATAACAAAATAGGGTGGTCACCACTTATGGAAAAATCTAGCGCAAATAAGGTATTAGGACGTATCAAGCGAAACCTGTGGAACTGTCCAAAGTCAGTGAAAGAAACCGTGCATATGACACTTGGGAGATCAAACCTCCAGTATGCCTGTAGCGCATGGCATGGGGCCCACACTACCAGAAAGACAAAGCCGGCCAAGAAAGTGTACAGCGGAAAGCTGCGATTGAACATTGAGCGTGACCGAAATGCTGCAAGACCTACAGTGGAACACACTCGAAACAATGGGAAGGCACGCAAGGCTCTCCACTATATACAAGATGTGTCGCGGCCTCTTAGATGGGGACTGAGGGATTATTTGATAACAAGCAGAGAAAGGAGGACTCAGGATTTGCCATGATTTTAAATTTATTGTACCGAAAGGAGATAAAGATATTTTTCGATTTTAGAGTTGGCGTGATGTCCTAGACGATTTTGCCACAAATTATATTTAGATTTAGATTTAGAACTTAACAAGAGGACTCGAAGATAACCTACTCAGAGAATAATACAGTATGAACAGTTTTTTTTGCAACACCCCCAATATGAATGTAATGTTAGTTAGTGTTTGTCGACCTAACACTTTTTGTAGGAATTTTCATGAAATATATTTCTCCACTCCATCAGAAGTCATGTGGGCGGCTAGTTAGGCAAATCTTGGTATCATCTTTTCAGAACTTTATTCTATCACCCACATACCAATAAAAATCTTGATTGAAGAGACCCATGTAAATGAAACACCAATAGGTAATTAGTGAATAGGGCTAGAAATTGAGCCGAAGAAACGCAGAAAGCATTTTAGTCGCAGATACGCCTGTATCAGTCGCAATTTCAAACCCTAGTACAACAACAATTCCTACCTTGAAAATTCCCTAAATGATTTTCTATCCTGAACTTCAGACAAACACTGCCTTCCCAAAGTACTGGTTCAATTCTTATAAGTGTGAAGCGGGAATTGTGAGGTGCATTATCTGTTTGATCAACCTGGGCAAGATGTCTCTCAGGTGTGTGAAGAAATTCATCCTCCTGAGAAAAACGAAAATTGAATATATTAACTAAACATACTGGGACACAAAGTTACTATACTGTGAAACATATAGCCACAAGCGTATAAGCAGATAGTGTAAACTCTATGGCAACGAATCGCTTCATGGAATTACAACTGCACATCAGCCCCAATATTGGGAACAAGAACAACCACACGATATGACAAAGAACAATTTTGTTCACCTCGGTGGGAAGTGAGTCCATAACTTCCAGAACAGATCTACCGTCGCTACTCCCTTCTAAGCTAGGAGGCTAGACAAGAGAGAGAAGTGGGTGATTGTTATGGTAAGTCGTCACAGCCGAGATAGTTATGGGTACAGTTAATGTGTTCCGCGCCCGAGCCGGAGTACCGTGCAGCGTTATACACATAAGTTGAATGGCGCATTGAAGAATTAACTCTGAGTGCAAACTTTTGGTGCTACAAATAAAATCGCCTCCTGGAATTATCACTGAGTTGCAAACACAATCTTGAAGATAAGAAGAAACACATGAAACAGAGACAAATCTTTTTTGATATCGATGAGAATTGAACCCACGACCTCCAGAACAGATCTATCGTTGATTGCTCTTAGGATTCCACCCATCGATAGAACTGGACAAAGAAAATTAAGGTTTAGATAGTCCACTTGGGATAGAGAACAATACAAGCCGGAGTACATTCCTCATAAGAATATCCCATTAGCGAAAAGAGCATATATGTACAAGTATAGACAACTATAGAGGTCCTTTTGGGAAATTATTGGTAAAGTTTATGGACCGGACCAAAAGGTGAGCTCCAAAACAAAAGAAAAGCAAAGAAGACCAACTCTACTATTATTTTCTCAATTTTTGGTTTTCAGAGTCTCTTTATACGCCCTCCCCATTGCCACTTATTATCAAACGGAAAAATCACGGGGATAAAAAAATAACATGATGCACTATATCAGTGACCTCAACTTTGAGAGTGGAGACGGAGAAACCTAGATAGACTGATGGGCACTGGTTTCAAAAAGGGGAAAAGTGCCATAGGGACACAATTTTTTGGCAAAGACTGTAGTTTATTTAGTCATGGCTCCTCTGCAGCTTGTAGAATGACGAATGCAAAGAAGCCAATGCATCCGCTGGTCAGAAGGGTCCCAGTGATGGATACGGGACGACTTGTCTCAAATCAAAATATTGAAATACTTACAACTTACCTCCAAAATTAAGGTTGATCGCACCTTTTTCCAGTTTATCGATTTGGTGCTTACTTTCAATGAGTAAAACGAAACTCGCGAATTTTCCATGTCTTCTTCCCATGTAGTTATGAAAAATGTAGGCCAAATATGATTCCCATCTTTAACCTCCGCCTGAAGCCAAGGCTTAGTATCGCTCTGCCCTGCGCACCAGGCTCCATTAACGTTAGGATGAGCTTTCCCTGCAGGGTAGTCGACCAAAAATCTTTCCGAAGACGCTGCAAATCGCTCGTCTGTCAAAACCTTGGAGTTAGGTACTTCGAGAGATCTGTGGGGCGCTTCAAAACAAATAAGAACCATCGTCATCATCATAAACTTTATTTATACATGGTAAAAACATCAGTACAATGGCGTTAAAAAATGATAAAAAAAAACTGATTTACATGTTTGCCGTGCGGGAGTAGAGGTAGACATAAGGCGATTGATTTCGCTTTTAAATGATTGAAAGGATCGAATTGCTCTGACTTCTGGGGAAGATTATTCCATAACAATGCCCTACTGTAGCAGAAACTGTAATCAGTACGGGACTTGGGTAGAGTAAATTTACAGTCCTTATTCCTTAGTTCGTAATTTGAGCTGAATGATGTAAACAAGCCTTGAAGGTATTCCGGAGTCTGATTATTTAACGTTTTAAACATAAGCTTCATTTTGAATTTCATCCTTCTAGTAGAAAGGTCATCCCAGCCAAGTCTAGCGCGAAGGGCAGTAGCACTAGAATAATAATCAGACTTTGTGATAACCCGAACAGCGCGATTTTGATGCTTGTCTGCCAATTCGTTGCTAAGACCGTCCCAAACGGGAGAGCAGTAGTCGAATATGGTTCAATAAGTGCTCGATAAATAAGTATAGCTGTGTCTTCACTTATAAAGGGCCTTAGCCTTTTAAGTGCACCTATACCTGAGGAAATAGACTTAGTAATTTCATTAAAATGCTTAGACCATGACAAATGTTGGTCAATATAAACTTTCAAGGATTTGGTGTCACAAACTCTGATTATTTCATGCCTTTCAAAAACGGTATTTTTAATGTGTGAATAACGGTATTAATAAGTCTTTGACGCGAGCTTATTATTTAGGCTTAGTCTATTCGCTCTCAGCCAATCATGAAGGTTACATAGTTCGCTATTTACTTGAGTTTCAATCTCCGATAAATCACTGGCAGCAATGCTGATACTTGTGTCGTCTGCATACCTTCGAGGTATGGATCTAGTCAGACAGTTTGGCAAGTCATTAATGTATATCAAGAATAGAAGAGGGCCAATAAGACTTCCCTGGGGGATTCCACAGGTGACAGCAAGTGCACCAGATAATTCACCATTAACTAAACATTGTTGATGGCGATCACTCAGATAAGACGGTCAAACCACTTCAAGGCGTCATGCTCAACTCGGTAACTGACTGATTTGCTTAAAAGGATCTTATGGTCTATCGTGTCGAACGCTTTTTTTAAATCAATGAAAATAACCCCATTGATGAAACCGTTACCTATGTTGACAGACCAGCTGTTAGTAGCTTCAAGCAGAGCTGTTAGTGTACTATGATCTCAGTGAAGCCAGACTGACAATTAACTAAGAGATGGTTATGAATTGCCCATAGATTATTCTTTCAAAAACATTAGCAACGGCAGGGATAATCAGGGATAATCAGAGATAACGACATAGTCACAATTGTGTATCCATGAGAGAGAAATGCAGAGAGTAAGAACTGAAAATGGGGGAAAGGGGGAGGGGGAGTGGCGATTGCAATTAGGCAAACCTTACTTAAATGAAGGGACTTCGCCCGTGTCGTTTGACCCCATTATGGACAAGAAGGTACTCCTTGGGTAAATCAATCACACGTTCATCAATGTTGTGAGACAAAAAATCCACCAATCAAATAATGATTAATTTAGGGATCAACTTATTAGCCGTCTAAGTGAAGGGAACGTATGACTTGGAATCTTCCAAGTACCTGTGACAAATTTTAAAATGGCAACCCTTAGCCACGCGACAGTTGCTTACCGTCGTAATACAAAACGTACGACAAAGGGAGGAACCCTTACATAAGCGACAGATGCTTTCCATAGTAATATTATACAACAGAACGAGGAACTCTTAGATGTGTGACAGATGCTTACCATCGTAGTAGAACACTTCGCAGTCATCTAGGGTAAAAAGAAATGTTTCTGCCAAAATGTTAAAGCCAGGCAAAGTATTAGTAACGCCATAACCCTGCGGTAACTGGTAAGCCTTCCCTATAGACGACATTGACTGCCTTTGTATTATTTGGTTGGAGAAGTTAAGTTTCAAGTCATCCAAGCCGAATTCAGGTCCATGGGTGGGGTCACTTGTCCCGGCGTTGTCCTGGCCCAATTTTGTAATGTTACATTTGAAAGGTTCGAGATCCAACGGGTTTTTCAGGCTGAACAAGAAGGCCAATGAGCTTGAAATGTTGCGTCTAACAGGACCTGTAAAACAAATCAAGTCTGAATTCCTAATCCAAGGAAAGTTTAAGTTAGAGACAATAAACGGCCTCTCTGGGGTACTAGAAAAAAAAGGAATTTAACCTGATTATTTGAAACTTCTTATGCATACATGCATACATACATGCATACATACTACATGGTCGGTTCTAGCGTTGCCACAATCCTGAGGTTATATGTTTAGAAACCTTCGTGTCAAACTGTGAAAAACAAACTGGATTGTAAACTAGATAGAGAAAGTAACTAAAGTGAAAAAGTGCTAGTGCACCTTATGAATTGCAGAATCATTGAAAAGTCAAGATAACTAGAACGCATGTGCACGGGAAGTCTGGGAGTTAAGTGACTGGATTTCGGAAGGTAAACAATCGTGCTAATTATGTGAAGGGCAAGGGAGAATAATTCTACACCGACAGGAGACCGCGAGTGGAGGAGAGAAAAATGGAAAATTGCATGTTCTGAAAATGTTTTAAAAAATGAATAATAATTACCTATTAGATTATAATCATTGACTCTTTTGATTTTAACGACTTATTAATTAAGTCTGGACAGCAAAACCGAAGTGACCAAAGGTAAACAAATCTCCGTCAAACAAACTTTAAGTTTTAAACAGTACATCTTACCTCCCCAGTTTTGGTCCAGAAATCCTCCAAACACATAGTCCCTTACACGCGCTATTGTTACGGTAGGACCCTTGTTGTCACAGCGTGAGTGAAAGGCATGCGCGGTGTAGCCATCTGTCTCTGCATGAAAGCAGCGTCTCCATTTGCTGCCGTTAGGAGTGACCGCTGACAACCAGGACTCAAGTGCCGAGTGATAAGCCTCCCTATTTCCAAGTATAGGAGAGACGAACTTCACTGAGGAAAAAAAGATAGAAACAAACATCAGTTTGGAAAGTTATACGAAAGATGAAAGGTGTATATATTCAGTTTATAGCATAGCACTGAACGATACTTAACACAAATGAAAAAACGGCTAGATCATGGCCCCGTGGCATTAGAAATTGAACATTTGCAATGTATGACAGAAATTCCTTTTCCACGTGAAATACACCAGTGCTTCCAATCTTTTCCCTGTGCCATGGAATAAGGATAACAATAATTATTTTTCTTAGAGGAGCTTTGAATATTTGCTTTATATTTATTGATAAGGTAATAAATAATAATAATAATAATAATCAGTGGATGTACACAGGTTTTGGCTTGTTTTCTTGACTTTTCTCTCAGGCGACCACCTCCGTTAAGCGATCAGCTTTTCTTGCACCAAGGGTGGTCGCTTAAATGAGAGTCTACAGTACCTTGAACGTAAATATGAAACAATTTTGCCATTGCTATGAACGAATCGAAAAATAAAGTGATTAATTGATAGTGGAATAGATGTAGACCCTGCGATGAACGGTTTGTATCATGTGTGGTTTTCATATATTGAGTGTCTAAGACATTTAATTCAAACTGAATAGACCTTATTCGCTTGCACATTTTGTTTTTCCAATACAGATCGTGTGATGATACTCGGGAGATTCGATCCTTTCTTTTTTTTCATTAATTAAGAGCGCATGCATGCATGAATATATCAGTCTGCACTCTTTTTAAAAAACAAGAAAGAGGACCAAATCTCCTGAGTATCATCACATGATCTTTATTGGAAAAACAAAATGTACAAGCAAATAAGGTCTATATATCGGCAGATATTAGCTTGTTCCAGGCCCTCAGATGGTGAAGGGTGAGCATCAGGCCCAGCGTGGAAAAAATAAAGGGAGCTGAGGCTTGGGAGAAGCGGAAAACGAAGACCTGTAAGAATATTTCTTTAACGACCTTCTGCAGGTATAGCAGCTACTACTATACCTTCTAATTGGCTGGTTTTCACAAGTGCAATCAAAAACCTCTCTTTAGCATTATGATAGGCCCTCCTTTACTCATTTCCCTAGCCCTAGTTCCTCTCATTTTCCCCGCTCGGCCTGACATCCACCCCTCACAAATTTGAGGGCCTGACACAGGCTTATCAGATTTAAACCCATCACCTTCGGTTTTTATCCAAAAGCTGAGAGTCAGTCCTCCGTCGCACAGATTGATGTTGCTAAGGCAATGGTCACTGAAGGTCCCAAGCCTGACATGACCTGCGCCCTGTACGCTCAAAACAGTGTTGTCGAAGGCAATTCCATCGCCTACCACCTTACCGCGCCATCTGGAACCATCATCAATGATGTCGGTTTGATTAACTTTTGCCGTAGACATCGTCCAGCGAATATTATCTGATATGTTAAGAATATTTTATTGATGGCCTTCAAAGGATAAGTCTAATTAGAAAGCACCAACCCAGAAATCTTGGCATATTCTCGGACTTCTTGGTCACATGGCCTTGACTAAATTCAGATGTATCCTGAGCGGGGAACAATTTAACAACTGTACCCCACTTGGGATACATCAGTACGTGATCAGAGCATGATGAAAAGTGGCTTTACGGCAAAAAGGGGAAAAACATTGGCAGTATTCATTTTCTAGAATGAACACAACAATGATCCTCGAGCTAAAAAGCAACGATTTGCGAATTTGTCACAAGAAGAGATACGACAGCTGCCAGAAGGAAAAGACTCGGAAAATAGGAGGAAGGAAACTCTAAATGCCGCTGCTAACTTTCTGGCGTCATGCAACAAAGTTATCGCTTGCATGTCACCACGAACGAAGAATTTTGCATTGTACATTCAGGAAACTACTGTAAAACATCGAACGCAGGCAGATTTTCAGGTGCAAATGTAAAGATACAGTTTGATCATTCCAAGCGAATTGGTTTCTAGCTTATCACTCTTTAAGTCAAGAGACTACTTTATAAATCTTAAATTCATTTATAAATCACTCTTTCAGCGATTCTGAGAATCAACTGATTTTTACTTTGCTGCTACTGAAGTGAAAGTATAGTAATATAGCAAAACACGTTTTGTAAGCTCTCCCGGAAAACCAGTTATTTTTGTTTTCCCTTGAATCCAAATAGTACTTTTGTGAAACAAAGGCAACTGATTCCTCAGCTAAATGTGCACTATTCACCTTTTTTCCGTTGAATAGTGCCAGAAATTCTGGGAAAGCTGTGTTCAAGTGAATTTTGATAACGAGTAACATCCTATTTCTGAAGTAAAGTTTCACATTAACTTGATGTGACTGGGGTTGCGATAGTAAAAAAATAACCTTGAGGCTCTTCTCGATTCAGCTTGTAACGCAGATTTCACTCATTTCTTGTTTGCTGCAAGACATTCATGCACTTATACCAAAACCAAAATTACTTCGACCAGATTTTTCTTTTCTAAGTTCTTGGTCTTATGTGGTTTTTAGTTACCCCGAGGGGTGCCTATTTTTTGTTTAAATTCCATGAAAAAACTTTACAAATACCGTTTACCCAAATAAACATATAGTGAAATCGACTCAGGATTGTACAAGGCTGGTTATCGAGCTCAAAGCTCTACCGTTTTAAGAAAGCAAGAAAAAATGGTGGAGAACACGCGTTTAAAATCAATTGCTCTTATGTGCATATCCGCCTAATAATTTACGTGTCGTGCAGTCACCGTGCGTGTGTGTTATATTGTGCGGTGAGCGTGTGTTCACCTTATTCCCTGAAATCCTGAGGAGGGTCACAGACTTCAGTTAATAGATGGAGCTTTTCCCCTGATGCCAGGTCTCAGACATTATGCGTGCACGTCATAAGCATGTAATGCATCTTAAACTACTACGATACTGCTCAGATCTCATTACCGTTTACGCTTCGTCCACTAACTAAGAAACTACAGTTTTACGTAATCTTTCGAATTCCCAACTTCGTTACTAGGATCTCTCTTCCTCCAACCAATGGCGCACAAGAGATCCTGAGAACGAGGTTGTCGAACTGATTGAAATTTTTCTTTTAGAGATGCAATGTTTGGCCTGACAATGAAAGGATTCGTATTAAAAGTATCACAATATTCATAGCATATTTGCAATAGGAAAATACACATAACACTGGCATTACCTGCAGCTGTACAAGAAGAGGGAGTCCATCTCTTGACACTTTTATGAAGCCAGAACTGAACTTGTGCCCACGAAATGAGATTTCCGCTATGCGCATGACAGCCACGTGACATGTGCATTATGTTCGAATCTGATAACAATCTGTTCCATATGTTGAAGTGACTAAGTGCTCCAAATAAAAAATCTGATCCTCGAGGCAGCAATCCAACACGCAAGCTTAGATAGTTTGGACGGAATACTTTCTGGTAGGCAAGTTTGAAATCACCAGCTTCTTTACCATCAACATAAAAGGATCCGGACACAAAAACTCTTTTGAAGTCCAAAACAACGCACATGTGTCGCCAGCGATCATCGTACACAGTGTCGCCAAAGTATGAATGGTCACTGAAAAGATCGACATGCAGCAGAAGGGAGATGGAGAAATGATAACACAAAACAGGAGCCCATTACGGGAGCAGTAAGACTGGATTATTTAAATAATTGAGACGTTCCAGTCTTAAGGCTGGTTTACACTGGCGACGAAATCAGAGACGGAGTCGGAGTCGGAAGCTCTTCCGATCTAGTGATAACAGCGTTTCGATTCCGCTTACGACTCCATTACTCACCTTCCAGTAAAAACTAGATTTTCGGAGTCGAATGCAGAAGCGGAAGAATAAACCAATCACAATGCCAGAGAAGCAAAACAACAATTGGTTAATACTTCCACCTCTGCTCCGACTCTGCAAACCAGTTTTCATTTCATCGGAAGCATCAGAGTCGTCAGCGAAATCGGAAGAAAATGGAAACGTTTTGATTCTTCCGATACCGATTCCATCGAGACTATGTTTGTGCTTTTGAGCCCGGTTTTTGATTCTCACTAGATCATTAATGCTCTTACCACTTACCACTCTGATTACGATTACGTCGCAAGTGAAAAACAGCCTTTATAACTCATTGCTATAACACTATGAATGAGTTGTTGTGAACATACGCTCTAAAGTAAACTTATGGCCAGAGGCAGGAGCCCACAGGAGATATCGATGGAAAAGGGTTTGAATAACTTTGATCAAAGAGGAAGCACAGTCAGTATGGAAATTTTTCACAACGGTTTGGGAGCCTGACGCAAATCATGAAAATAATAGTACAGTGGAACCCCGCCTTACGGCCACCTCGTTAATACGGCCACCTCGTTATTACGGCCACTTTTGTTTGTCCCGGCAAAGTGCCCATGCATTTTCTTATAATAAAACCCCGTTAATGCGGCAACCCCATTAATACGGCCAATGGCCACATTTTGAAAACCCAACCTGTACAATCCTTTATAATTTTACCCAATTAATACGGCCACTCGAACCAAACAAAACAAATACAGTACTCGGGAAACAATGTCGAATGATAGTCTTCTATTCAAAATGCTTGTAACTTGTCATGTCATTGACTTGTGTGGTTTTGTGGTAAACTAATGACTGAAAAAGAAATAAACTTACAAACAGTAGCATCTGCTTAGCTAAATCACAAAGTGATTAAGTCATTGTGCTGTAGTAAAAAAGAGAATAAATAGCACAGTTTTTAACACGACTTGCTTTTTTTGTTGCGGCTTTCTACTTGCTCTGTGGATCGCTTTAAGCTTCCCTCATCTTTGTGAACATCTCTTACAGAAAGATTGTTCTCGAGGTCCAGTAGATTTGCTTGTAATTTGATGTGGCTCTGCTGCCCCGTAAATCTGTAAACGCAAGGGTCCGCAAGGAACTTCCATGCCATATCCGCCGCCTCGGTACTGATAGTACTGTATGTTTGCAGTCGTGATGTTTATTAAAGAACAGTTGTTCAGAGGTACAATTGTGATATGTATCTGTCAAGACGTCACTTGAAGTAGACCAGTCATGAAATTTGACCCTACCCCGTTAATACGGCCACCCCGTTAATACGGCCAAATTTCCATGGCCCGTTGGTGGCCGTATTAACGGAGTTCCACTGTATAGTCAACTGTCACTTAATGGCCACTCTATTAACCAACCTCTTCTCTGGAGCGACCACCCTGTAAAGAACCGTTTTGCTTTCCAGCCAAGCACTGTTTCAAAAACGTTCTATTTAACAACCACCTCTCAGCTTTGTTAAGCGAACGCGACCACTCTCGAGGCCCGAAATTTGACGAATCCTTTTGTTTTTTTTGTTTGCAGTAGCGACCGAGGTCCCTGAGTTACTCGGATGTCACAAAGTTTAGTTTTTTAGATACCACTGACGCATATTTTACCCAACTGAAAGATTTCTTCTAGATTACTTCTAGATCATGGTCACAGCAGTGGTAATGTATGATAGGAATTCCTATTCCACATGGAATACACAAGTGCTTCCAATCTTTTCCCTACTTAAGTAATGGAGTAAGCCGGAATACGAATTGTTGTTTTTCTCAGAGGAGCTTTGTATATTTGTTTCATTTTAATTGATACGGTTATAAATAGCAAGAATCAGTGGATCCACACAGGTTTTGCCTTCTTTTCTTTATGTTTCTATTAAGCGACCGTCTCCATTATTACTTTTTCTTGCACCAAGAGTGGTCGCCTAAAAGAAAGGTGACTGTATTACGAAAACTAAGGACATTACTGTATGAAGAAACAAGTCTAGTTTGCTCCAGTTCATAGAAGTAAAGATTTTGTAAATAAGACTGAACGACAGGCCAATTACAGACCCATTTCAAAAAGCTGCTACGTTGAGACCTTGTTTCGTCGAGTGAGCTGCGCGAAAAGGTCACGTGATGCACATAGAGATAAAAACGTGAGAATTTTACCGCGTTTGTCAAGCGGACTGCCCTCGAAACATTGTAATTTGTTTATGTTGCCTTTCTTAGCCGTTCATACTTGTCAGGACCGCAGAGATTTCGTAATTTTACAGTACCAGTTTCGCTTTCTGTTTTAGTTTTACTTGTTGTTGCTTCAGGTATTTTCGTTCAGTTTTTACCGTAGACAGCAGAGCGGGTCAGTTTTGCTAGACGATGTACGTAACGAGGCTCAGAAGTAAGGATTAAACAATATATTTTGCTAAATACGTTTCGAAGTTTCTGGGAGCAGTCCTCCACACCAAGTATGACCTGCTGTGCGTCTATTCCCGGCATGCCTTGCACTCTTCCTGGACAAGCGCCGTCTATTTGTTGTCATTGGCTTTCTTAAAAGTTTATGAGGAGTCTAGTCCCTCAACGTAATCTCTACATTTTGTACTTGTAAAATACAACACTTGGAAGAATGATCCTTCCATGTCCATAAAAATATAAATTTTTCGCCAAACGACAGCAGACAGAAAGCAGTACGGGCTATAAGTTCACCTCGATTGGCGTAGAGAACGGATACCAGGGGCTATCTTTGTCGGTGGGAATAAAGTCTACTCAACGCGACTTAACCACCATCACATGGCTCGGAATGGATCATATCCTTGAAGCTGTCTACCTCAGCTGGCCCAGTAAACATACTCACCACCTGTGCCCCAACAACGCTTACATCTTCACCTGAGGTTAAGAATCAGGTTTAAGAAAATCTGCACACTGCCCTCAGCAACCTCGACAGATCTGAACATCTCTTCCAGCTCGGCGACTTCAATACTAGTGTCGATCCATGACTTGCTGTCTTGGTCACCATGAAGCTGGAAAAATGAACGTAAATGGACAGAGACTGCTAGAACTATCCACTTACCACAATCCCGGCATAACACCCCCTTCAAAGTGAAACCCTGCCAACAGGTGTCATGGCGATACCTACAGCTCCAAACGCTGGCACCAGAATATCAGTGTGGTTTTCGCGCTAGCAGATCAACCATCGACATGATCTTCTCATTACGCTCACTACAGGAAAAGTGTCGCGAGCAATGAAAGCCTCTTTAGATCTCCTTCAGAAACCTGACTTAGGTTTTCGACCTTGTCAGCAGAAGTGGACTCTTCATCCTGCTCGAAGAGATTGGCTGCCCACTGAAACTTCTGAACATCATTCGTTTCTTTCAGGATGGCATGAAAAGTACGGTAGAGTTCGACGGGGTCACATTGAATGTCTTCCCTATCTTGAACTGCGTGAAGCAGGGCTGCTTCCTTGCTTCGACTTGTCCCCCCTGCTTGCCCATGTCTTCAAGTCAAAATCTACAGGTGTCTACCTGTACAGAAGAGCTAACGAAGGGCTCTTCAGGCTTTCCTGCTCCGTGCCAAAACCAAAGTGCGTAAAATCCTCATCAGCCAATTACTCTTTGCAGATGATGTTGCGGTAACATCCCACTCAGAACAGGGCCTACAGAGACTCATCGACAACGTTTACGCAGCTTTCAACGATTTTGGCCTGACCATCAGCATCATGGAGGCCAAAGTCATGTACCAAGAGAGCAGTAACTGTCCATCTCAATTGGTGAGCACACACCTGAATCTAGGAATTAATATACCTCAACTCCACCATTTCCAGCAATCTTTCCCTGGCTGCAGAAAGCAACAAACGCATCGGCAAGGCGTCCACTGCAATGTCCAGACTAGACAACAGAGTGTGAGAAGACAACGCCCTCACAAGAAAAACCAAAGCACTGGTGTTCAGAGCCGTCGTCCTCTGCACTTTTCTCTGTAGCGGTAAGACTTGGATAACCCACGCCACGCACGAGAGGTGCCTAAACGCATTCTCGGCATCGAATGGCAAGACTTCAAGCCAAACCATGAGGACCTTGAATATGCAGGAATCCCGAGCATTTACGCACTGCTGACCCAGCGAAGACTTCGATGGCTTGAGCACATCCACCGCAAAAAATGGAGGATACTCTAACCCCCAAAGACGTCCTCTACAGCCAGCTTGTCACAGGTACCAGATCCACTGGCCGCCCCAACCTCTGCTTCAAGGGTGTCTGCGAGCGAGACATGAAGCAGTGTGACATCCACCCAGCCACCTGGGAAGCTGTAGCCTAGACGACCGCCAAGAATCGAGGGCTACAGTTCACGAGGGAGTGAAAGTCAGTGAAGAAAAGCGACTGATCACGTGGCAAGAAAAGCGGGAGAGACAGAAGAGGAGAGAAAACAGCAGCATTACACCACCACCGTCAGCCTGTTCCTGCAGCTCGTGTGGTATAAAGACTGTCACTCCAGAATACAGCCCCAGCAGACGCTGTTCCATCAACCAATGACACACACTAAACATACCATTGTCTTTCGAGACAAGGAGACCAACAATATAAATCAGCAATTATTAGACGAGAACGGACTAATGTTACTGCCATTGAAAAATTAAGATCTTTCGCGAAATCGAGTTCAATAATTTGTTAATTATGAAGTGAACATCGCTTACTTTCTCGGATGTTTGCGTTTCCTTTTCTGAGGTTTATTAACGGTAATGAATAATAATTATAACCATAAAGCTATTGCAAGAACATGTTGTTGCCAGCACCTATATATAGGAGATGGTACTTGGCTTATAATAGTGTCTTCATATTGGACACTACTTCATTAATGACTGTTTGAGTTATTGGACAATTTGTATTACTATTTTTGCGAGCTCTTTGACGAAGAAGTTCTTTTAGTTGTTTCCCCATCTAATATCTCACTCGTCACATCTACTCTTGTCGCACCCATTTGTACGCCCCTGAAGAACCACTGATACCGAATCAACTAGGACTTCGTTTAGATTAAAAATGAGAAAACAGAAGGTCTCACCGGGGCGATCCTTTGAACTCCACTCCGAGGGTGTCATTCGAATCGATGAAAACTGAAACAGCATCCGGGCCCACGTTGAAGATTTCGATTTCTGATAAAGCACTGGCTTTTGGGTGAAGTTTTATCCACCAACAGCTCGTAGACGTCATTTCCAGTGTCAGCTTTGCAATCTGGGCATGCGCAACGTCTCCCTGACTTCTTAAAGCAATGGAGTAGTCCCAGTCTCTCCCTGAATCAAAACAAAATGTGATTGAACACGTTTTTTTTTAGCTCAGTGAGATTAAGTAACACAAACTCCTTCATAACAAAAAACTAGTCTGCAATTTATTCTATTTAGAGAGGCTAAAAATATCGATAATTTTATACTGCGAAATAGCCTGTTGTTTTCAAATATATCATCAAGCGGTTAAAGCGGACAGAGAACTTGACATGCTGAAGGCCAAGCTTACCCAGGAGCCCATCACCCGGAGCCTCCATCTCCCTTATAAACCCTAGGAGACAACCTTTGCCCGTATCTTTCTATTTTTAGTCGTTCGAATTCCCACGAATGCATTGTACCATCCAATCAGAACAAAGTTGTTCTTTTACGTCACATGCAGTCACAAACCCTGAGTGATAGCGTCTCACAAAATATTCTCTTGAGACTGTTCTAAAAATAAAAAGATACGAGCAAAGGATGACTCAAGGATATAGTGTGTATGGAGGCTCCGGGTGATGGGCTCCTGGCTTACCTTATTCTCAATCAAGGGGAGTAAATAGAAAAGAGTTCTGACTCCCATCCCCCCTCCCCCCCACTCCCCAATCCCTTGTAAGGTACAGTAGAAGCCCGGTTGCTGGAACTCGGATAAGTCGAACCCTCCACTAGTACTAACTCGAACTTAGTCCCATTTCCCTTGGATTTGAACACACGTTTCAATCATTTAACTTGGTTAACCCGAACTCAGATAACTCGAATTCCCTGCTAACTCGAACTAAATTTCGTTTCCCGTGATCACATTTTACAATTCACCACGGATGCCCATTGAAATAACTCTTCTTGTCGTGTAATCGGATTTAAGAACTAAAACTAACCCTACAACAATTTGATTTTTATTAGAGCACCGAACAGATATTTGACAACCAATTTCCGATCTTATGAGTCAGATCATAAACTATCAATTATTAACATGGCAAATGGAATATTTAATCGATCCCGATATCTCAAATCCCCTCTTACTAGATCTTTTTCTCCTTTTCCTTCAGAGTTCGAGATACAGAGGTTCTACTGTAATTACTTTTTTTAAGTCATTTTGCAGCAAAACAAAGCGAGGATATTAGCATGACAATCTGTTGGTACCCTGCGTGTGATAAAGTGTGACCCCAACCTCTACCTCCTTTGACAAATGCTACCAACGCCAATAACAAAACATAACTATACTGTGACTTAGAAGAACAAGTGAACGAAAATCAAGTACCGTGGCTTATTTCGATAGCGGATGATCTACAGATGCTTCTTAATATGTCGTTTGAGATATTATGTAAAAAAATATTACATAAAACAAAAAAGTGTGTTTAATCACGCATTCAAGCACTTGAAAGTTAGTAGGAAATTCTCCGCAAAGCGTCTCATTTTCAAATTCATTATATATGTTTTGTGCGTTTCTGTTGAAACACTGCTCGTCGTGTTTGATATAGTACAAGGTAGTGAAGCTATATCCATTCATGCTCAACTTTTACTATTTGTTTTATTCTATAGCATGCTTCCAATTGCTTTGTAAACAGAACGTACAGTGTGACTTAGAAAAGCTAATGAACAGTTCTGTATTATGGCACTGTTTGCTTTACTATATAGTGTGGTTCCAACTTTTTGATGAGTTGATCAAAGCATGCGGTGTCACCATTCTTCAGAAACTGCTTCTATCCGCTCAGTTTTGGTGGTTCTAACAAAATGCCAGATAACATCAATTACTGACCTGTGACAGTTCTTATTTTCATTTCTGTTGACCTCAATACTGCATCCTCAGTTTGAAAACCTTCCCAAGCGAGTGAATTATCATTTCCATACTGACCATTAAGATTTGTCGCAAAGCAGCGTCCATTGCTGGAATTGAACACTCCATACCACCAACTGGTGGGATATTCTTGCCATGTCCACGAGCAGTACATATTGTGACGTACCAGAACACCGTAAGTGTGTTGCGTCAAAAATGCTTGGTTGTTGTAGAAGCTAAGGCCAGTCCCACCGGTGCCGGACTCTTCTTGCACATGCAATATGTAACCGCTCTCTTCGGAATCCAAACTGAACTTTTCATACAATGTATAGGCGGTTTTGTTTAAATCATTTCTTAGCTCCACCAGCAGAGTTTGCAGGCTAGCGCTTAGACGGTGGATCTTTTCATTTCCCAACCAGAATTCTCCCTCCAGTTCCCCAAATCCGTTTTTGTACTCAATCCAGGTTCTATTGAAATCCTCATAGCCATTGAATCGCCTCTGAAAGACTGCCCATCCCCCACCATTTGTTGTTTGATCGCAGAACACAGGGAAAGACCCCCGGTTATCGGGGTCGATTAAATAGACCCCGTCTTGAGTAAAACCTTTTCGCAGGAGATCCATGCAGTCGCGACCTACAAACGACAAATTTAAACACAGGTGTTTGCGACATGACATTCATGTAGTTTTTACACTGGAACAACACAAATGAACCAGTTTAGAAAGCGCTTCAATTTATATGAAACGATTTTCTTTCACATCAATACTTCTCACCTAGGGTGTTGTTAACACTTTTGACAAATGTCATGGCTCCGTAGAAAAGAAGGAACAGTGAAGCTTGCCAGAATACCTAAACAGTTGAGGAAAGGTGAGGAAAATGCGTTATGAAGCCCAGAATATCATGCCCCATTAATAGTAAAACAATATACTCAACAATAAATTATTAACTGACAAAATTACATAAAAATACTCTTGCCAGTAACCGGAGGAAAGACTGTCGTATTTAGTAAAAATATCTTATAAAAGTTAGCAGTCATGATTTATTCGAAATCTCACTGTCTGCATTTTGATTTCCATAATTTACATAGGCACCCTCTCTCAAACAAGGTCCCGATACCTTTACTTAAATAAACTTTGAACTTTATTTGAGTGTCAGCTATATGTAGCACTGACGTGGTAATTGAGGACGACACTGTAAAGCACGAATTAAGGTTACTTCCCACCTTCAGAGGTCAAAAAATTCGTTTTTTCTTTTATTTGACAAAATTTAAGTTAGTCATTTTATGTAGTGTTTAAAAAAGAAAAATGTTAAAAATCTCAAAAAGCGCCCGAGTTATTTAGAAAAAACGTATTTCCAAATAAAGTTAATAAACTAGGAAGGTGTCATAATCTTGTCAAAGGGCGAGGCCCCTGTGGCAATTTTCGCGGCAAACGCTTATCGCTCGTATTTCATGTTACTTGCATATTTTTTATTTACATCACGTACTTGACAAATCCCATCGACAAAATTCCCTAGTGGAAGCACTTCACGCTAACTATGATGGAAAAATCAAAAGCAGAAAAAAAGTCGGTGGGTAAAGAAAACGAAAAAAACCGGCTCAAAGGGGAAAGAAAAAACCTTGCCGAGAGCGACAACGGCTCTTGGTTTGAGCAAACGCCTTCGAAAATCTCGGCATCTGCTGAAGATCCTGAGCGTTCGAATATCCTTGGAGCAAGTAGCTTAAAAATCAAAGTCAACGCCAGTGCAGGTTGCGAACAAGATTCTTCGTCGGAATCTGGCGAAAGCGATGAAGAAAACTAACGGCCCCAAACACTGGAGCATTGTCGATAGAGATGAGCTCAATCAACAGCTTGCTGGCCGAGTCAATTGCAGCTTTTGTCTCTACGTACTCCGTTCCACGCTAGCATCCAGGTTTCGTTCAAAGAAGTCGCCGTCAAACCTAAATTTGAGACACATAAGGTTAAAACGAGGTTTCCTTTCATTATGCATTTGCTCGCCTTGATACAAAAACATAACCAATCACCTCGAAGCGTAATTTTCAAATCATTAAATCATGAAACCTATCCAAGGGAACTCATTTCAGCAGTAAGGGTATTTCTTAGGCTGTCCATCGATTCGTTAACGTGTTGTTTTTCAATGGCACGTTTTCCGACTTGAACCTTTTTGGCGCGGGTTTTGCCTTTGCCTTGGCGTCTTTGCCCATTATATTGCGTCGCCGTCCTGAATTAAACTCCACTGAACGAGATAAGAAATGTGTTGCAATGCGATGCTTTTCCCGGGGAAATGTTGATCTATTGTCCTAAACGGTAGGAGGTCCCGCTGTTCCATTGGTTTGCGGTTTTATCAGGCGAGATAATCTCCTGGCGTGCTGTGAGTTGTTTACGAACCTTTACAGGCTAAAATCTGGTGTTTGATTTTGGGGGAAATACATCCACTTTGAGCGAATTTATAGGGTATGTAGATTTGACGGATTGCCGTGAAATTTCGCCAGAACATTCCAGAGATAATGACAAACCATAGTGTGTCGGGAAATTTTGATATTTAATATTTTTTTCCCGTGGCGTCCATTTACGCAACACGTCTCGCATATTTTTAGCTACTCCAACTTTAGATGTGGATATCTAAACAACCAATCAAAATATCGAAAAAGCCCGATACTCTTTGGTTGATTGATGCCTTGTGAATAAGATTGTGCAGCCATTTTGCTCGTACTGCGGAATCCGATACCCGATAAGTTCAATAGGAGAACCCTCGGGCGTTTCACGCCTTACCTCCTTCAGACACTTCCTAAAAGAAAGCATTGCTAAAATTGTATTTTTATCGAAAACTACATTTATTAAGCTTTCTTATAATATATAGTTTGTTAGGGATTTATTGAAACTGGCGCGCGTGCGATTTTTTTTCCGAAGGGCAACCGCGAAGGTGGGAAGTAACCTTAAATCAAATCAAATCATATCAAATGTTGGTTTTTGTGGCAAGGGGAAAACCTGAGTACCCAGAGAAAAACCTCTCGGAGCAGAGTAGGGAACAAACAAACTCAGCCCACATATGACGGCGGGGCCGGGAATCGAACTCCGGGTCACATTGGTCGGCTCAACCTCGGTGTAAGAACCTGTTATGTATACGAGTGACGTAGAACAAAGAAAACAAAGGAGACAAAACAATAGAGACTAGGAAAATAGTAGTGAACAAACAAAGAAAAAAATTCACAGGTTTTTACACCGAAATAAATCCCCCTGGTCGCTTAACTCGATGCATCATTGATCATACTCCTTCGTCAGTTACGATGACAGACTCCCCGAATCAAAACCCTGTTACTTTCTACTTTCCTTTTTCCACCCATAAGGCAACTGTGTGTCCTTTGTACCTTTTTCTCCCTAACTTCTCAGGAAGTTTGATTACGTCCTTGAAAATTCAAAGCCATAAACCTACACCAAAAGGCCGCCATATTGGATTGCTTGTGTTCGGTTTGCAATCTACAGTAAGCCATTCTAATACCCGTTTAGGAATGACAAATATCTGCAAAGAATGCTCTCAGGGAAAAAGCAAGACATAGGGTCCAGTGCTCCTTGAGTAATAATTATGTCCTTTTTCTAACGGAAACCAAAGAAAAACTGAGGAAGGCTACCGAATGGGCTGCCTATGACACGAAACGTGCTCCAAGAAAGTACAATTTTATAGTAAGAGTACTGACAACTAAATAATATCCTGTTTTGTCTACCTGGTATAATTTTTTTCTCACATGTGTCCTTAACGTTATATTGACGTAGTAAGTTTTGTTGTTTTGTCTGTAACATCTATAGTTCGAGTTCCAGAAATTGCGTTGCTTCGTCAGGATTCTTTTCTATTTTTACACCCACTAGGACCAAGAGCGGTGACAATTAATTGAGGAAGACATTGTAGGCAAAAACCTCTACTACTAACTCTATATTCTAACTTCTTTGTTCAAAGTTTCCTTGAATACTTCCTAAAGGCACTAATTACTACATGCAGTTGAAACATGTATCAAATGCCTGTGATCTGTATCATGAAACACTTTAAATAAAAAAGTGCGTTTTCCGTTTCTCTTGTTTGATGTAACTTTAGTTATCTGCAGATTAAACCAGCGAAGAATGTTTTCTCAAACAACGTGAAATTAAGTCTTTCTTAAAATCATTAGAAGAAGTTCCAGTTTGGCAAGAATAGCAACGGGAAAACCCACGATGAAACTTACGCAGTTAAAAATTTGCACCGCACACTCAAAATCCTTTCCTTAGCCGAAACGTTCAACATAGTCTCAAAAAAAAAAGAAAGCAAATTAAATGCGATAACTATGCTCGTCTAAGATAGAGTATTTTCAATAATTTGTACGCCGTAAGCACGAAGCGTGAATTTATTATGCCTGAAGGAGTTACTCAATAAAGAAACTGGTACTGCGTCGGTGGGAAATTGAATTACGGAAAAAAATTACTTTATTAAAAGAGTTGAAAAATGTAATTTGTACCACCGCAAGATAATATTAGGCTAATGCCAAACGCTCTGATGAAGTGCTAACGCTCGAAACGACAGTTTTCCCCTTTATCTTATGTTGATATAAGTTACTTAAATCTACTTTGTGCTACATCGATGAATCAATATCTATTTCCATGGACAGAAGCACAAATTTGAAATATAGCAAATTTTAAAAAGTGGATTTGGGAACAACTTCAAAGAGGTAGTTTAAAGAGATAGTTTGTTGTATCATATTTCCCGAGTAAGCTATAATTAAAAACAAAAATAATGCTTAACTCGAGAGACGACTTTTTATTGCCTAAAAAGTAACGCTATTGATCTATACGTTGACAGTTTAAGCCAGATTTTTACACGTTACTATATGAATTTCTTCGTACAATATCAGACTTGACGTTTTTGTTAGATTCCAGCCAGTGCGAAACGATTTCGTGTTTTTTCCTAATAATAAACTATAAATTTAACACTGTGAAGGCACTTTCATACCTACCTCAGAGGAATGCTTTGGTGTTTGAGTAAATCTCATATTTGGTGGGGTTTCTTCTCGTCTTTGCTCACTCTACGCATTAAAAACAAAATGTGAATAATATAATTTTTCCACGATTGTCCGTTAATAAAACAGATGGACATTTCCCACGCTCTTCAAAAAATTTTTGAACAGTTTTTAAAATAGATATTCATTTGTTCTCTCCAGGGATATCTCCTCACGTGAGCATTAGGCTCTTATTTATCCCAAAGCTGCGAGAAACAAGGTTGATTACAGAGTGGTTTTGTCAACTTGGCTGGAAAGCTGATAAACGTTACCACAAAGATCTTTTCGCGTTATGAGCAACGCTATTCTCTCGGATTAAATCGAAATCAATTTTTTGTTTGCAGTTTTTGTTTTGCCACCTTAAATAAAAATAGAAGTTTACTTCAATTTGATTTGACTCATTATCTCACAGATTTTCTACGTTAAGGTTAATCTTAAGTTATTTAATTACCAAGTTTGAAGACGGTTCATTGAACATGATGCGAGGCGGAAGACACCACAACAGTATAGAGCAAGTGGGTGAAAGTTGTGGCTATAGACAATATCTCGAGTGATGCTAAGTAACGTAATGCAAAGTAACTAAATGTACGCCATTCATTACCGAAAACAAATATGAACGTGCTCTCTTTTTCTTTTCCTTTTTGTTGTGACGTTTCGCTTCGCTGGTAGGGAAGGACTTAGGACTCGTTTAGAACCAAGGGGTCGTGCTGTGGAGAATTATCTACGGGCTTTTTCAGGTGGGTAAAGCACGAAATGTTTTGCGCTTATATGAGTTCTTTTTAAGAAAGAAAGGAATAATAAAGATAAAAAGAACGAAACAAATATAAATAAAAAATAAATACGAGGTTTCATTTGGGGAATTCAGTTGGGCACCAAAGTAGTTCACAGGACTAATTGAATAAATGTGCCGAAGCATAAGGAAAATGGTTTTAATTATTAAGTCCACAAAACCATCATTATCTGCTCGCGATTAACGCAGAAAATGACATTTTGACGGCTGAATATATAGCCATTTCTTAACTTTGTGAGCTCTTTATTGGTGAGGATGCCTTGATGGAATGATTACTGAGTGAGAGACGGCAAAAGATGAAGTAACAAAATCATAGCTAAGAATGTGAATATATGAAAAGTGAAAGATAATAAAATTGTTTCAAATTTTGGTTAGTTAAGTTTATCAGTTGGTTTAAGGTTTGCCAGTAATTTAGTAAGAAAATTCTTTCCGTTCCCTAAACAGTCTTAACAGCGTTTTGTGGTAGAAATAGTGATTTGTCATCGCAAACCTGTACGCTTTACTGAAAAGCACAGATCAACAGCTACACATCGATAGTCTTAAACCTGGTACGTCTTCGCAGACTTTGCAAAAGGGCGGCCTAGTGCTTTGAAGCATTTAAGGTTCATAGGCATCTCCATCTTGGACATCATGTCTTCATCATTCCGCGTTTTTGTTCCAGAACAATGCTGACATGAGAAATTCAACATGGCGGCCACACAGAGACTTGAGGTGATTGATTAAGCGTAAATCCGACCAGAAGAATTACAATATACACAGAAGACTTGTCAACATCGTGCATGTAAAACTTTAATCACATTTGTAATCAACACATGATTATCCTTAAGTGGGTCAAGCATAACACGGAAGGGTTAACCCCAGCAACTACTCGTTGTAACCACCAACGTAATGGTCCAAGACAAAAGTGCAAAACCTTAGCATGCCCTGCGTCAGGGTAAACATCAAGAAATTACCTTATCATTCGGTTCTACAGATTAATTAGCTAACGATTCATTAAACGCTTTTCTAGCTGAACAATTACAGGATCGCGTGAAGTAGTGCAGAACTCGGCGACCATCTGAATAATTATTTATTTTGTGTGGTGACGCAAGTTAACAAGCGACAATACATTTTCAAACAAGGGACGTTCCATGCTGTCTAACATAATAATCATTAACGTCATTTCCCTTCATCACTAGAAAATTCAAAGCATGCATTTAATCGAGGAGTTCAAGTTGTTATTAGGTTAACGATTTATATTACAACGTAATTCACAAGAACATAAATACTCTTAAAGTCATTTCTCTGCTTTTTTAATGAGTTCAAGTATAAAAATATATTTCACGGTTGCGTTTAATAAACCCGTGTTTTTCCACTTAACTGTATATCACATCAGCTGCAAAATATCTTTTGAGAATAGTGGAAGGGTTCGGTGAATCTTCGTTCTCTTAACAAGAATATTTGCCTTTCTACTCTTCAAATCTCAAAACAAAACAAACCCTTAGAATATCTGATCTAAAGATATTTTGTAAAATGTGTAATATAATTGATTTTTATATTTAAACTGTCGTATTTTATGACCAGGGCAAATGAATAGCAGCAAAAAGGGCTGGGCTATTTTTGCCTTTACACATATCACTTAATATGAACTGTTAGTATTTACCAGATAGGTACAGTTACTTGAGGTTTTCGTACGTGCGGGTCGGCTCGCGCAATTCTGAATATGGCGTCCCGTTTTTCGGCACTTTCAATTTTACCAGTATATGTAACAGCGTTTACTTATCAACCAATTTGGTAAATACTAAAACAGCTTTCTTTTTAAGAGTCAATGGGTATATTGTGGTAGACAATCATACTACGGTATGATGAATGTGTGTCGATCGAGGATCGAGAGACAGCTATAATACCTCTACGATTCGGTCGTTTCTCAATCCATATCCTTCCCCTCGAGGGGACAACTGTAAATATTTCCTATTAAATTTTCTAAATGCAATTGATTTTCAGTGGTCTGTTACCATACAAACGTTGTCCATGACAACAATTGATAAACATCCAGCTCTTGGTCTCCTAGCGATAGTTGGTGATGTATCTATTTACTTGCCACAGGTTCCATTCCTTTTGTTAATATAAATTCGACAATGGTCCTAACCGTTGAAATAAAAAGAAAGCATACATGAATAACAAGGCTCCCATTGTCCTTTAAGTTCCCCCCCCCCCCTCCCCCGCTAACATCTTAGAAAGCTACTGAATTAGCCTGTGTGGTATTGAGGTTTCAAGACTTTTAGGACTTCGAAGTCCCTGCGCAAAGTATATCTCTTACTATTCCCACACTTATACCGTCCATTTTCAAGCACCTTGCTAGGAGCCCATCACTATTGGGCTCGTAGTCTTGCAGATTATTATATACCCTTCCCCTGCACTGTCTCACCATATCGACAGCTGAGAGGGCTAAGAGATACGCCCCACATTTATATTTTTTACTTTAGGTTTCAAGGGGAAACGCCCGAGGTTAAATTTCGGCTTCATTTTTTGCGCTCGGTCACAAATCTCACTCAAACCAGTAAAGCGCATATGCGAAGTTAACGAAAGCACTCATTAATAGTTTTAATTAAGCCAACGTGCACACGTGGCATTGAAGGAAAATGGCGTCGCTGAAAGTAAGCACGGATTTGGTGTCTGAAAAGCTCAAACTACAAACAAATACTCATACGGTTCGCATTAGCCCACACAAAGATGACGAGCGTTTTCGGAACGTGTTGGTGCGCGAACTTTACCAGAGATCACTTTTCAAGCGCACATTTGTGAGTAAACATAACGAGAATCATGCTACATCAATAGAGCTATCAAATATTAGTATCACCCAACTAGTGGACAAATGCAAATGCCGCAATCTCATTGGCTACGCTACTAGAGGACTATTACTCGAGTAGCGAAATTCGTGACGCTTCCTTTAATTAGACATTTCGCCCTTAAGGGCCACGGATCAATAGCACTGGCGGACCACGGGTCTAATTGTTAATTAATCTAACAGAGAATCTACCTAATTATCATCGTATATTTAGACGTGATCGTGAACCCAATAAAATAGAATACGAAGTTTGGAACGTCTGAGGAACAAGAACAAAAAGGTAAGAGAATTTGTCTACGAACGTATTCGTTCAAAATCGAGCTAGCCGGTGTTTATCATTATCATTTCCTTGTAACGAGACCGAGTACTCTTTACAAGACTCAGACCTACGTAGCGAATTACTGTAAATTCAAATTGAGGAGAGCATAGAAAAGAATCCTCACTCTAACCTAAATACATGTAATAAATAATGATTTAGCCGATATGTCTACTGTAGTTATTTTTCTTTTTCATTTGACGAGCCAGAATATCAGGAAAGCCCGAGTTCACGCAGATATGCGTAAAGTTAATCTCCGTTTTACTTTGTTAGGTTAAAATGGCGCAAGATAAAAACTTCTTCTTACCTGACACCATAAACAAAGAGAACAAAGGCGATACAAATGGCAGCAGCGGCGTCCAGGAACCAGATATTCGGATTATGTTGGTATACCACATCCGTCATGGCCATCACGAATGCCATCACAGCCTCCGCTGTTGAGCTAAACGCTGAAAGAAATAGGAAAGAAATGGCTTAATACACAAATTACTCAAGCATGTGACGCGCATGTCCAGGACTGACTGCAAGTTTTGTTTGATAAGTAAGTACTTCGTGTCAGATTGAGGATTGTAACTTCAATATAATTTCATATTACAGAAAACTGTGAATTCATACGAATTTGCTCAACTGTGGATATCAGTTTTGGTTTGGCTATCATGATAATTCTCGCATCACATTACTCCTTAACATATCTCTCTCCAGTGATTTTGATGAATATTTGAAAAAAGTGGGAGCACGTGAATACTGCGTACATATCTGCTTCTGTTAGGAATGATATCGGCAATTTGGAAAGATTTGACCTCTTTCGTACTCACTCAATTTAAGAAAACAAAAACATGAAAAAGTAACAGTCAGCGACAGAGTTGAAACCATGATTTCTAAAAAGAGCGAGATTTTAAAACCATAGCATACTACGGTGGCTTAAATTCCCTTGTGATTAGCTGGCCTTATTTAAAGCTTTATAGGCGATAGGTTTCTTGAATAACAGCCCTTAAAAGTGACTGGTTATAATACGAGGAAAGGTGAATCAACAAAAAATACAATTACTTCGTTGATAAAACACCAGCTAGGTGAGTAAAAGAACAGAAAGCAGCGTGTAACTGTGCACAATTTTCCTCAGGTTGCAGTGTGTTTATAGTAAATGTAAAGAAATTTACTTACAATAACAAAAAGCGACAAGACAAATGGTTTTCTGTTGATGATAGAGGGTAAGGAAATTAAAAAGCGCTAAAGAAAACACAAGGCTATTCAGTAAATCTAAGTTACCGTCAGTTCCTAAAGCTCTGCTATCCACTTTATATGCGATGAGGTATTTGAACCATGCTAAGATTACCATCACAACAAATGCCACACACGTGGTGATAAACAATTTGTTACTCTGTGGAGATAAATGCGGAAATTAATTAATATTATTGCATTGCACTTAATAGAGGAATGCTAGCGCGCCTTTCTCAAGGTAGATTAGGCGATCCGTCACCCCTCTAACGGAGATTTAGAAGGCGAATCACACGATTTTAGTGTTCGATCATTGTAGTACGGTCCTTTTTGCTCAAACAAAATGATGTATTTTCAAGCTAACTTTCAAGGTCTTTTACGGTACGGAGAGCTAAGACGAGCAATGTGAACACAATAGCTCGGCAGCGATAGGATTTCGACTTCGGAACGATTGCGTAGCGTTCGCTCCAAGAGATCATTGTGCCTCCATTTTGATTTCTATGGCATCATATGGTCGCCAAATTAATTAATGTAAACAAACGTCTACCTCCTCGCAACATTGCAACTATTTGACATCATTGAAATCCAACAATGAAGCGGTCGGGATGCATATTAAATTATTCAAAATTAATTGAAAAACGAATATTGTATTTGGACAATATTATGGACATTAGGGGGCGTTTCAGTATAGTTATAGCTTTTAGTTCCTGTTTATTATTACAGTTTGACGAAGAAAAGAAAAATGGACTGTTTCAAAGTAAAGAACAAAGGGAGTTTAGCCTGGACGAGTGTTATATCATTATGTGTGTCAACTTAACGTCGTCGATTTGAAGAAAGAGTTGAGATTCGCTTGAAACCAATTCTTACCATGATGTCAAAAGCAATTCGACAAAATTGTCGCTAATTATAAGCTTTTGTTCAACTTGGCTTACAGGGTAAAAACGAAAATGTAAAGATTGGCTTGCTTATCATACCCACCTTCTTTGGTTCCTTGTCAATGACCAACATGTAAATTGCCTTAGATGTGATCGCACAGGCGGAGAGGATAAAACATACGCCAATCAAAATGCATGCCCTGTGTGAGAAATAAACGCAGTTTAACACCTTGGTGCCAACATAGAGACATACCGTAAATCCCCTACTAAGCCACTAGGCTGGCTAATCTATTCAAATTATCTTTGGGGGTGGGTTACTGGTGAGAGGTGGCTTATTAGAGGGGGTGGCTTATTGCTTTAGATGAATGCAGCATTCTGGGTTAATATGAAGATTTTTTTCGTACATTCGATAGTTTCCGCACCCCACAAATTACCATATAAACCTACAGGAGAGCCGGCTAGCAAACTGCCCTCGCGTTAATCACTTCCCGAATCAATGCTTTTCACAAGCTGTGAATAAATCATAGTACTTAATTACACCGGGGACTTGAGAAGGGGATGGGGGTGGCTTAATAATTCCTCCTTCAAAAGGGAGGGGTGGCTTAATTGAGGGTGTGGCTTAATAAAGGAGTTATGGTATTTATAAGCCAATATTCGAACCACACTGCACAGGAAATCATGGCAAGTATCACTGTACAGTACTGCTCCGTAGCTTTCCAAATGAATTCCACACTTATTGTGAGCAGGCTATGTTAACTTTTTAAATGAACAATGAAAATCAAGCAGTCACTTGTTGAAACACGACTTGTATTTGCATGTTTAATTGTCCGTTCCAAACCATTCCTTTTGAGAAGCTGCATCAAACACTCGATACGTGTGGTGACATCATATACCAAATGCTTCGAACTTCGCTGAAAATACGCCCAAGTGCTTCCTATTTTCACCTCTCCTCTTGGTGTTCTCATTGCTGAAACACTGTATCTCTTATTTGATATATTACGTAAAGCCTACATACGGTATTCAAAGCCGAAGCTAGCAGACGGCGCTGTGTAGTTTCGTCTCTTCCCTGTCCATATCTTTTACTGCCAATGTGTAGCAATGGTAAGATTAAGGATGCATGCGAACCAGAAGGCCATCAAGGCGGGAGATAATCGCGGTTTCTGTAGCATGACGCACGGCACATAAGCTGGATGCGTGCAGTACAGCTCAACAGATACAGAAAAGCAAACATGTTTAACGATAACTTACTTTCGTTCTCTCTCAAAAGAATATTTTTGCCCAATCCGACCGGAGAATCTCCATACTACCACAGCTGAAGAACATACGTCAAGAATGGCGGCAAACTACAAATATAAAGTGAATTAAAGCTCAAGATCAAAAGCGGAGTACCTGGGGGGGAGGGGGAGGGAGAGTGGGGTGGACAAGCTATAAGGTGGATTTGTGAACTATGGAAATTAAGTATATTTCGTTTAGTTAAGGGGTGTTTGCATGTTTCATACCGGGATGGCTTTTAGTTTTTGTTTCGTATTTGTATGATGACTGTGATGCATGATACAAGTGAGAATTGACTTAAAAATTACGCATGCGCTACCCGTTTCTATACAATGAAATTTCGATTTTCATACTGAATCGAATGGCCATTCTTCGATTGATTGATTGATTGATTGATTGATTGAATAAGAACTAAAACCAATCGTGAAGAGCTCAAAAGCTTTTTCCCGTGATTTTTGTTCACGATATGTTTACTTTGAATCCTGATTGGGTCACTGCTCAACCTGGATTAGTTTGTTCTGATTGGGCGAAGTAATCACTTTGTAGTGATTTTACGACAAGCATTTAACATTTGTTCTATCACCAACTGAAAATAACCTAGGATGAGCACAGCTCTCCTTCTGAAGTCACAACAATAATTAAAACCATAGGCAAAGGTTATACAGGCAGGAAACATCCGTCTCTATTGAACGGCTTACAAAGATTCTGGCATAACAAACTTCGTATTTGTAGGCAGTAATAATTATAATAAGACTGAGTAAAACCAACGCGGTTTGCAATTATAAGTTATACTAAGATAACTGAAAATTGAATTACTGCGTAGAGGAGTCCAATTCGTTTTCAAGACTGCACATAATTTCAGAGAATTTCATTAATTATTTTTAATTCTATCAATCATATTAACTTAACAAGTATGCTCATGCTTTTCTGTCTAATAATATTATTATTGTATTATTATGTGGACAGCAGTGACTATTGTCTCTGCGCTCGGCTGGAAAACTCGAGTAATCACATAAGGTGAGAAAAGATGTTGCTCAAAAAGTCCTTTTCTTTACGGCCGAACATCTGCTATTAAGGAATGGAAGACTTTTGCAAACTAAGTTAGAAAACAAATATAATCTACAGATATAGAAATGAAAATGGCGAAATTTGGTGTAAAAGTTAGTGTAATACCAAAATTATAACTGTGTTTTTCGTCACACCATGTTTAAAAGGGAACGGCCATGATTGCAGAGTCATTTTTCAAAAGCTTATATTGGAATTACTAAATATTTATGCCTAAAAATACAGGAACTACCCAGCTATGTCAGAAAGTAGCTTATACGTTGACTTATATTTAGTATGTGTTGACTTATATTTAGTAATTTAGTAACGTATTGCCACGGATTTCCGTAAACAAAAAGTAGAGAGGATACAAAATATTGTAGTTCTCAGGCACTAATTCATTCTCATATAGGTACAAAAGGTTTTTGTTCCCTTTTGAATAATTCAATGCTGGATTTTCTTTTAGCATGCAGAAAAAGTGCATGATTGATGGTGCTTGTCAATTTGAAATGTTCAACAAGTTTGTCCAAAGAAAAGTCAGATACTTCAGACAATGTTCTCTAGATAATAATTTTAGACTCAATTCCTCTATTTCGTTTAGACGTAATTATGTCCTATAGTTAAAGTAAAGAAATTTGAGTCCTTCGATGTTCATGCTTTCATTTCGGTTGAAATTAATCTGTTTTGCTGTACAGCAATATTATTTCATTTTGAATTCATTCTAACCACGTCACAACACCGTCATTTGCGTTGTCTCTATAAATTTAATTAAAAAAGGAATACTTTATGTGGACAAAAGAAAAGTAGGAAAACATGGCTTGTTTTAAGAAAGGAAAACAAAGGAAAGCAGTTTAAGTTTTCATTTTTACAGTATTTACACAAGTTTTGACAAGTGCGATTTGAGCCTGAAAAAGAATAGGCTGCAAAAGGATTGGAACCGAGACCTCGCCAAATCATCGAACAAATAGATGGCTTATTTCATATACTCAAATTATTAAGAGAGAAAGAATAAAAACGAAAATAAACAACAACTACTGATTATGATCATGAACAAAACTCGTCAAAAGAAAAAAGTGTAAGATTAACACAAAAACAAAGTAACCAAAGGTTTGTTATAAATAATTAATAATATTTTAGAGAATGTTTAATGCGGTCTTATCTTTCTGCGCAGAGTTCCGCTTTCTTTTTCTTGTTTTTTAAATTGTTGTTGATTAGAAAATACTTACCGCGAATCCAAATGCAGCGGGGCTGCCATCGAGCACTGAAAGAACTAAAATGAACAAGAGACAACATTAAGCGTTAACCATTGTCCAATACTGCTATGCTTACGTAACACTGATAACCCACTGCATGCGAATAAAACTATACTGCCGGACAAACGTTTCTGTATTCCAGTGTAAGCGCTACTCCGTAACAGCAAACTATGATAAAGATAGTTCGTCTAGTTCGATGATAAAGATTTCGGTCTAAAATGGAACTTCGCAGTAAAACCTATAGACTTTTTCCGATGGCGTTTGGCGGACGTTAAGTTTTGTAACGCCCCCCATTCAGCGACTGTTTAGAAGTCCACTGCTGTAGCGTTAACACTGATCAAGCACAAAAGCAATTCACGCACAATACTCACCAAAGTATAAAATTCCAAAGACAAGCGTGACCACGATGGATGAGTATGAGACCAAAAGCGCAGCTCTCAGCCAAGCACCTGCAATGTCAGTGTTAACCTTGTCCAATTCGCGAAACATTCCATCTGCAAAAACAACCAGGATCATTTGTTCTTTGGCACGTGTTAGACATCGGATACGTTTGAAACGGTTTGAAGCTAAAACTGGCCAAAATGAAGAATTCTACAGAAAATGTCAAAAGCATATAATCTCGAAGCAGCAAAACTGTTGTGCGTCTCGTGCTCATAGCAAGAGCTCCGTAGAATGATTTCAGGAGGATTCCTATTGTAAGCGAATTACAATCCCTTTAACAAATTTTCAGCCAAGGTAAGATTCAGCTATAACTTATCGTACCTTCCCTGGCACATCTGCTTGCTCTGCGTTGTCGCTCAAAATCAAAGCTTCGCACCGGCACATTTTGAAACTGTACACACTCTCCTTTCGACAGCGCTAGCGTCGCACAGTTTTCAACCATTTTGATGATGAGCTAGCAGCTATACGGGCCTTCTTATTAACTACACGTCAATATGATGACTCAAAAGTTTTTAATGCTCGAAACTAGGACCGAATTTTACATGGAAGCGTTTTTCTATCGAAGTGAGCAAGACATTTCTTGACGTTTCCGACATAAGATGCATCGATTTTTCTCGAAACAGGTGTTGTGACCGTGGTGTCATCCCGCGAGTTGAATACGACTTCTCTAATTTATCCGAGGAGCTGGCAGCTATAACTCTTTAATTCATTCTGATTAATTCAAGGCCCTCCCGCATCCCTTAAATTATCATAGCTTTTCATTTTAAAATGCAAATATCGTAAATGCACCATTTTTAGAGCTGAATTTGGCAGGTAACTGCTTTCAGCCAAGGCCGCTATTTACGTTTAACTGAACAGGCCACCTTTTGTATCGTTTCACCCTAAAAAACAAGTTTTTTTTAAAAGCCTTTCGTGTTTCTTTGTCATTCCTTTGTTCGCGAAATTTATTACTTGAGCTCAATGCAAACCGTTCAAGCGTTGAATGTAATGAATAATAAACGAAAATACTCGCCGTTCTGTGAGTGTTGAGAAAAGAAAGAGGAAAACCGCTAAGATTAATACCAATCGATATCGTAAGTATATTATAATGTACATCAATATTTGCGAGACAAATAATTCCAGATTTTAAAATACAAAATATATATTCAATTTCAAAAAACTTTAACGTGCGGTGTTTTTACTTGCATTACGTTTGCTTTACACTTTTGTTCTTGGTCGTTTTAACTAGCTGTCATACAGTGAAGGGAAAATCTCCCGTAACGCAGAATTAATTCATATAAATTCAAAAGCGAGAAGAGACCAAAATAAGGTGCTTTCATTGGGAGAAAAAGCTATGAATGTGCGCGATATGCTCAGAACTTAAGAAATAATGGCTTTTAAAAGTCAATCCGGTAATTAGAACGGAAATTAGACTCAGTTCGCCTTAAATGGCCTCAGGTCTGAAATAAAAACCTTAAATTTCCGTTGTAACTCAGAGTAACAGATATTAGTATCAATAAAAAAAACCCTCACAGGGGATCACTTCACTGGCTTATTTACTCTAAATCGGTTGCCTATAACGACTATTGCTTCCCAATAAAATGAACCACATCCGTCAATCTGCTGTATCTGTTGATTAAAAGCGCAGAAAATAGAAAGAACACGGCGGGAAAACTGCTATAGAAACTGCCCCTCTTTCACTCTTACTGTGTAGAAAATCGTCTGCCTTCCGATTTGATCAAAGAGCCCGACAAGCTTTGTCTTGATCAAAAATGACTTTAATTAATGTTCAACCAATGAGATTGATAGCTCTAACACACAAAAATACTTAATTCTCGCATTTCATTGTCTTCAGGCCCTTTGAATTTCGAACGAATACGTTAGTTGACGAAAAAAACTCGCAAAAAATTGCGTTACTTCCGATTGTCTCCAAATTTGGCTCACAGGAAGTTAACAGATTTAGCCAATCACAGACTGAGTTTCATGCCATATAAAGCCGAGTAGGGTTGGCGTTAGAATTTTTTGAAAGTGGGAGTGAAAATGTCGTACGGTGATAGGAGACCACGACGGCGACTTTTTGACACCGTGGAGGTTGTTGAGGAAGTTTTAAACTCTGAAAACAACACTGAAGGGATGTCAAGTGGAGAAGAAAGCGATTTGGACCACCAGCTTTACGATTTGAATGGCGATCAGAGGTAACTGCTTCGTTGAAGTTCCATCACGCTCGCTTCGCATGTGCTTGGTATGAAGAGCGTTGTCTTCAAAATGTAGGAATTTGCCGTTCAGATAAGCCTTCATGCGATCGAAACTTGTGTTATAGGTGAAATAGATCTCCAAATATATATTTGTGTTCCTAAAGTTCGATTTATTGGGCCAACGTTATCCTTCATAATTTGCGATTTACTCACTGGGACGCGTAAGTCACGAGGGGACGCGTAGATTCACGTGGTGACGCGAACTTTGCGTGTTTCTCCTAGGCAAGGCAATTCTTTCGATTTTTTTCCTTAGGAATGCCTACATTGTCATTTTTTTTTGGAATGATTTCCGCACAGGTCCCTACTTCATTATGCATGCTGTAGATATATTATTTCGTTCCCCCAAAATATGTAAAGTTTGCGCGTACAATGCCCACTGAGACAATGCCGCTACAGCATGCATAATGAAGTAGGGACCTGTGCGGAAATCTAACTCTAACTCTAATCGTAACTCTAGTGTTATATGAAAGACCTTCCTATTTCTTTCTTTCTTTCTTTCATTTTTAGGCAAAGTTTGAAATAATTCATATATTTGAGTTTTAAATCCTGACAATATGAGTTGTAAGGGGTTAAGAAGGGCTTTTTGCATCATTTTCATGTAACTCCTACACCCTACCCCCAAAAAAATTTTTTTTCCATTTTCTTACTAAGAGTAGAGTGTTAAAACAATTTCTAGAAATTTGTATATTTGCTTCTTTTCAAGGAAATTTAACTTGCAGTAACCCTGGAAATCGAGCAAGAGATTCATTTTTAACATATCCTGCAAAGACACTTTATTTTGTTCTTAACTGCGTCCCTCTTGGATTTTTTGCATAAATTATGCAAATGTTTGTCACTTTTGAATTTTTTTGCAAAACTGTATTGAATGTATGGAGAACAATTCATGTTTTTTGTAGAGCTAATCTATCCCCCTTTTCAAATATATCTAGCTTAAAACACTGCTGTAAATACCTGCAGAGATATTAATAAAAATATGAAAGTCGTCAATTTTAGCCTGAATTTTAAGTGAAGACAATGAGTTAAATACAGTGGAACCCCGTTAATAGCGGGGCTCCCGTGCGCGAAGCGCGCGTGGAGCAGAGCCCCATACTCATGGAATATGGTCAACCTCTTTTCTTTTGGTTGTCACGTGACTGACCGAGCGTACGTACGTACGTACGTACGCGTCTACAGATTGTACGGGTAGGGTAGGGGAGACTATCAAAAGGAAGGGAGGGGTATCTCAGGCTTGTCTTGGCAAATCCACATCTTTTATATTGGACATTCACAACATGGTCAATTGACAGCTGTCAAAACGGGATAGCCACTGACCAGCATCACATGACCATATTGTGGGCTCATGTGTCAACTCATCGAGGTGACGTGATTTATTCGGAAGCTGTTCTGGTAGTCCGCATATTTTTGGCGGGAAATTGCGTTGACGACTGAAAACGAAATTTTCAGTTCATTGTCTTTTTGAGACACAATATTACTACTCTATACTGTTAAAGTTTTACTAAAGGATAAACGAAACAATTTCTATTGCTATGTCAACAAACAATAGCAGAGAAAATATAATTTGCAGAAGTAGTATAATAGGTACACTTATAATACCACCACCTAGGAACCGTTTTTCAGAGGGGAAACGCTTAAAACGTTAACATGTCTATAGAAGCTGTATTTCAAGGCGGAAAGACTCCCAAGGCAAACAAATACGAATTGGTGTGGTGCACGAAGATGACCCGAAGATGCCCGAAGATTTCCGAAGATTTTCCGAGCGTTTTCCGAGAGTTAATGAGCTATTTCAATTTAGACAAATATGCATACTATAAATCTTCGGAAAAACGTTGGCGCAATTTGTTTTATTGTACTCCCACATTATGTCCACCGTCAAAGAGTTACGCTCTTTAGCAAGAAGCTATGGTTTGACCGCGAGCTCGAGGTTACAAAAAGCTGACCTTTTGCGAGCTATCGCAGAGGCACGTGCCGCGGAGTGGAGGAAAAGACTCCGGAGAGTGCTA
Source organism: Ricordea florida (assembly GCA_949710005.1). Classification (NCBI taxonomy): domain Eukaryota; kingdom Metazoa; phylum Cnidaria; class Anthozoa; order Corallimorpharia; family Ricordeidae; genus Ricordea; species Ricordea florida. The sequence goes on along the minus strand of OX453273.1, from coordinate 23,440,852 downwards.
CAGACGGGGAGATACCCTGCTATAACCAGAGGGCATATAGAGAACCCACACAAGAAGTGGCAACGCGCCCGTGAACTCCATCAACTTGCGAGAGAGGTTGACGCTGCTCTTCTCGCGGAGGGTGTCCGAAAGAGGACTACTCCAACGATGAGAGCAGAAGCTCGTAGAAAAATTGAAAACCGGCGAACCCCCTTAGCGCGATCTCTGGTGCGAGAAGGTCCCCGTATACTCGAAGAGTTGGATGGGGAAAGAGAAGGTGAGGTAGGAGGTAGGCGCTTCTGGAAGTGGACTTTCTATCGAGGTGTTGATGGTCCTCTTGTGGCCCGGATAATGGATAAGCTCCGCAAGCGGGTCGAGACCAGCTGTTATCTGCGCTACAGCTACACCTATCGACTCCGGAACCTCGAAACGGGAGAAATTATCTTGTTTCGCAAAACAGCAAAAGGCAGCCCTTGGATCCAGCGGCTCGAGACGGAAGCTAGAGACTGGGTGCAGGCGGAAGACGAGAAGCGCTTGAGTGTTAACCAAATCGAGCGACCTAGCACCAAGTGGGTCTTCATTCGCTTTATCTATGTGGAAGTAAAAGTTGTAGTAGATCGGCAGGCGCCTCTGTTGGGGACAGGACCACTACCTGACTGGCTACGAGGAAAGCGAGGGTTGTACTCCTTGGACACGTATGGCGATAACCTTTGCCTCTTTCGCTGTATAGCGGTCCATCGTGGTGCGCGCGTGGATCGTTGCACCCTACAAGCCAGCGCTCTCGCTAGAGAGATATACAAACCGCCCGAGACTTGCCCAGGGGTTTCTCAGGACGTGCTGCGGAAAGTAGAGCAGCACTTCCGGCTCGGGATCCGGGTATACGAACCACAAGAGTCTGGAGATTGGCTGCATCGGAGGCACCCGGCTCACTATGAAAAAGTAGGCACTCCACCAATGACGATCGGTGTCTACGAGGGGCACGCGTTTCTCATTCGCGACATCCAGAAACTCGCGAAAAAGTTCGTGTGCGGGAATTGCAATGCAAGGTTCACACATTCCAACAGCCTCCATCGCCACGCAGATCGTTGCACCCAAGGTGAGACAAAAGTTGTCTGCCGAGGAGAGAAAGTGGAAGCTCCCCCGTCGGTCTATGAGAAGGCTTTCTATCCACAAAAATGGGATAGCATCCAAGCAGTACAGTGGCTCGAGCATGAAGCCCGAACCCGAGGGATACACATCCACCACCAACTATGTGGTCATGGAGGCGAGCGAATGATAGAAGATAGCCGATAGTATACGATAGTAGACGGGTATGATCCCATCACCAAGACTGTCTTCCAATACAATGGTTGCCTCTGGCATGGGTGCAAAGTTTGTTTCCCAACGGCGAGGCAACGGAGGGAGCTACTTCTGAATCTCACCAAGAAAAAGGGCAGCTCTGTTACGCGTGAAATGGCATACCAACAGACGCTTGCGCGTGAAGCTAAGATCCGAGCGGCCGGGTATCAGCTTGTAGTCCGGTGGCAGCACGAGCGTCCAGCGCCTTGGCGCAACGAGCGCATCCCCGATCAAAAAAACGAAACGTATCCCCACGCGATCGTGTACGACTTCGAGAGTTATCTTGACAAGTCCAGCAGACGCCAGCCCACCCAGGATTTGACCCTAGAAGGGGTCCACGTGCCGATCTCTGTGTCGATAGCGGACACGCTGGATCCAGCCCCCGAGCATCTATGCATTCGAGACCCGAAGTTGCTCGTCGAGGAATTCATTCGAGCACTAGAACGGCGAGCCCAGCGCTTGCGCGCAGATGTTCGCGCGAGGTTCCTACCCGACACCATCGAGCTCTTACCAAAAAAGTATCGGGAAGCGGTCGAAGAGTGGTGCGACCAAGTCCCTGTGCTTGGATTCAATTCGGGGAAGTACGATTTGAACTTGATCCGGAACCACTTCGTCCCAGAAATCTGCAAGACGACCGACCAGTCCATCAAAGTGGGGTGTAAGGAAAACCAGGTTATGTATATCACAACTCCGGGCTTCAAATTTCTGGACGTTTTGAACTACATCGGCCCTGGCAAAACCTACGATGCTTGGGTCAAAGCCTACGGTTTCATTCTCACGAAGTCTTGGTTTCCGTACGAATGGTTCGACTCGCACGACAAGCTCGACTTCCCTTGCCTACCGGACTACCCACAGTGGTTTTCGAAACTGAAAGGCAAATATCTTCTTTCCCTTTCGGAATATCGAGACTGCAAGCGGGTATTCCGGGAGAAGGGGATGCAGACCTTCGCGGACTGGCTCCGCTACTACAACAATCTCGACGTGGGCCCCTTCGTCGAAGCACTGGCCAAAATGCGCGACTTCTACACCGCGTATGGAATCGACATCTTCAAAGATGCGGTTAGTCTACCTGGGGTGTCGATGACGTTCGTCTTGCGAGGCACACTTCGCAGCTCCAACCCGCCCGAGCTGTATGCCCCCAACAAAGAAGCGTACGACATGCTCAAAGCGGCGGTTGTCGGAGGGCCTTCGATTGTATTTACCCGCTACCACGAGGTGGGGGTCTCGCGGATCCGGTCGCACCAATACGACCAGGCCCACCAATGTCAACGCATCCTCCGTTACGACGCGAACGCGCTCTACCTCTCTACCATGGCAGCTCCTATGCCCTGTGGGGAGGGAACGGTGATCCACTACCGTAGTCCGGACGATGTCGATGGGTTTGTGGAGGCTCTACGAGAAGGAAGGTGGTTCGGGTTCGCCGAGGTTGACATCGAGGTCCCCGAACACCTCTGCCAAAGTTCGAAGAAATGCCCCCCGCTCTTCTACAACAAGGAGATCCCCATCGAAGCGGTTCCCCAAGAGATGCTGGACTATCTCGAGCGAATGGGACGAACCCGATCAACAGATCCGAAGCTTGTAGGAGCGCTTTCCGCGAAGAAGATTCTGTTGTACGCCCCTCTGCTCCGCTGGTACCTAGCCCACGGTTTAGTTGTCACCGCGGTGTACCGGACGATCAACTACAAACCGCAAAAGATCTTCGGCTGGTTCGTCGACCAGGTTACAGAAGCTCGACGAGAAGGGGATACCAACAAGGACAAAGCACTATTCGCTGACCTGTTTAAACTGCTGGGTAATAGTTGCTACGGGAAGTTTATCGAAGCGCTGGAGCGCCAGAAATTGGTCTCCTACACAGCCGACGAAGCGGTGGTCGATCGTGCTCTCCGCTCTTCCTGGTTCGAGGACCTCGACGAAATAGGTTCCGCCTACGAGATCCACAGGAGGAAGCAGAAGATCGAGATCACCCGCCCGTTCCAAATCGGAATCACAGTCTATCAGCTAGCCAAACTACGGATGCTCGAATTCTACTACGACTTCCTAGACCATTTCGTAGACCGAAGATCCTTCGAGCTCCTACAGATGGATACCGATAGCCTGTACATGGGCATCGCCGGGAAAAACCTGGACGACGTCGTCCGCCCCGAGCTCCGCGAAGAGTTCGAGGGCTGCAAAAAGAAATGGCTGGCTTGGGATAAATGGAGCGGCCGGACGCCGGGCCTGTTCAAACTCGAGTTCGAGGGAAGGAACTGAAGATTTTTTCCCGGTCCAAGGGCTGCTTGTCCGTCGCCGTGCACAAGGTGGTCGCGTGCCGTGCGGAGATCGATGAAGATCCCGTATTTGTCATGGAAGAACCCAGTAGGGGTGACCACCGAGAGTGGAGCTGGGGGGTGCACCAACCATTCTGCTCCGGCTCGCGCGGTCTCCCAAATATCTGCGGGGAGCATGCCGCTGGGGTACAGCGTATTGGGGACGCCGTTTAAGTCGAACTCAACATTTATCACCCCCGGATTCGGAAAGGCTTCGCTGTTTCGCGCTCCCGCGGGGTACTGGTTGACGAACAGGAACAGGACACCCACAAAGCTTTTTAGTTGCACGGGGATGTTGTCCGTGAGAATTGTCTCGGTGGCCTTCGCAAAGGAGATCACTTTGTAGTGCGAGATGTGGTTGTAAAGAACCACGCTCGGGACGTGCTGCGTGTAACCGGGGGACTCAATCACTTGATACACCATTTCGATGTTTTTGAGCGTGAAGCTCCCAATCTTGTTCGTATCCGAGCTTACGATGACATCTCTGGCGGAGGCGAGGGTGAGCTCCAACCTAATTGGTGGAAGACTCGCCGTATGGAGAACGCCGTGGGTGCGCAGGAGTTCAAAGTCAAGTGGGAGCCGATATTTTGGGAAGGCCTCGGCAATTGCTACGTCCCCTGCCACATCGCCTTTGTCTCCGGCCTCTGAGCGGATTTTATTGACCGCGGTTGTTTGGATCCCTTGCTCGATACGTTTAGCTCGCTCTTCGATGGGAAGCCACAGGTCGGAGAACGCTCCAACAAGGTCAGCTCGCTCCAAGTCCTCTAGGGTTTTATCGCCCATTTTGACGACCCGTCGCCGAATCAAACAGCGCCCCAGGTTTTCGACAACGCGATTGTTGACGTGCTTCGTCGATCCGCCTAGCGCCACCTCGCCTACAAGGGCTAGGGTGTCTGGGACTAGGACGGTGTCGACTGGAAGTCTGGGAATGTCAACGTAAAGAGTCTCTTTGTGGATCGCCGAGCTCGGGTTAAAGGTCAAGCGGTGGGTGACGCGTTTTCCTTTTGCGGCCATGAGAGCACGCGGCTCCTCCCGCGGGTCAAGCTTCTTGGAGATGTACGCCATTTTAATTTTCTTGTATATATAGGCAGAAACAAAACATGGATATCAACCATGATGAAATGACCCCTTTGTTGTCCCCCGATGACGACCCCGACGATCCCGAGCCCGCCGGCGCTGAAGGTGGGAGGGTTAACCCCAGCTTCGACCCCGCCGATCTGCCGGAGGGTGGAGAACAATTCGGGATGTATGACTTAAGACCGCGAGGTCGTCCCCGTGAGCCTGCCACAGCAGAAACGTCGTTTTCGACCGTCCCTGTTACTGGGGAGGAGAGGGTGACCAACCCTGTTACTGGGAGGTTATTCACTAAAAGCTTAATGGATATTGCTAAGGCAGAGGTGCAAAAAGAGTACCCCCGATATGGCGGGGTCGAAATCGGACAAGGGTACGATGGACGTACTATGGTTCGTCTGTGGGGCAGAGAAGACCAAACGTGGCGACCACTGAAAAACAAGGATGGTACTTTAACTAAGAACTTGCCAAAAGAATTGAAAGAAGCCCTAGGACCAACCGCGGCACAGATTTTGGAAGAGAATAACGCCAGAACTCAGGAACTCGAGCAGCAAAATCGACAGGACGAAGAGATAAGAGACGCTCACGATATTTCATCGGAAGATAGACGTGCTTTGGAGGCGCGAATTGCGGCGCGCGAGGAAGAGATTCAAGAGCTCGAGCTGGAAAGTGAAGCCGTTGAGGAGCGAATGTCTCTGCGGGACCGCGTTCGGGCTATTTTCAAGAAGTACGGAGTAGGGGTCCTGGGGGTTCTCGTAGCGGCTGGGACGGTCATTGGGATTATCTTGGGTGCTTTACAGCGGGGGCTCGCCGGCGTAGCGCAGGGGGTAGGGCGGGGGTTGAAGACCATCGGAAAAAAGATTGGAGACCTCCTTCCTGGAGCCATAGGCGCCATTGTCTCATTCCTCTTCCGCACGGCTGGAGAAGCTGTTGGTTTCTTAGCGAAGAACGCCTGGCTCTTGATCGTAGCCGTGGTCGTGTTTCTCATCGAGCGCTACAAGAAGAAGTCTACCTAAACAACCACCAAGTCGCCCCTGCGGCCACAACAGTGACTGCAGCTAGATTTCGCTCGTGCGCCGTTGGGGCAATGGGGTCTAGGGCCGGTTCTTTTCTTTTTGGTGTTATTTTCGGTACAAGGGGGTCTGGGGCTTTTGTTTTCGGCGTTGTTTTCGACCGCAGGGGGGTTGGGGCTTTTGTTTTCGGTGCAACGGGCGTGCGGCGTTGTGTCCGCTCGTTCACACGCGGATTTACCCCGAAGGTCATATCACTGGTCGCTTTCTGGAGCTCGTTGTTGTACCCGAGAACGCTTTCTGAATTAATAACAAGCCGGCTGGGGAGCAACCAGAGCCCTGGGGCGACGGCCAGATTTAGCTGCGCTCGGGCGTCGGACAGAGCTCGTTGATAGTTCTGGATTCCGACGGCGATATCGTTTACTACGATGACCTCCTCTAGTAGTTGACGGAATATTTGACGAGTCTCAACAGCACCGCCGCTCTCCCCTACGATATTGGACCGTGTTTTGACTTGCGAGCCAAGAACACAATATACCAAAGCCTCGATACTCCGATTTAGACGACCCATGCCCGCCTTCGTCAATCCTTCACCCTTTTTTAGACCAAACCAGCTGTATTGTGTTCCGCCGTGGACATCGTTTCGGATAAAGGTCAACACATTATTGAAAAACTTTAAGGGCACCTTCCCGAAACTCTTTTTCTCTCCCTCGTCTGAGAAGACATTCTTGCCACCAGGCCATGTGTTGGCCGAGATGTCATCCGTGGCGATGACGTGCAAGTTCTTAGCCCCTTTGCCTGGATGCGTTATAAACACGTCTCCAAGACCGTGGTTTCGACCGCCCTTCCAGCGAAAATCCGGGGCTCTAGGCAGACCGAATTCAATGCAGAGGCTTTCAAAGGCGTACTTGCGGTATGGGTTGTTTGTTTTTTGGAACGCCTTGTCTCCGGGGAGGGGACAGCCGAGCTCGAATAGGATACGTCGGACGGTGAAGTACACGTGGAAGCGAAGAAGCCCCTGAACGATGGGTGGGAAGGTTTTATTGCCTGGGTCGGTAATAGACACCCCACACCCCGAAGTTGCACACCATGTGGCGAAGTTTAGCTGTTGTGGCCAATATTCGTACTTCGGAGAAGAGAGCCATTGGTGAGCCTCCTTGGCCGAGCGATGTGTAATGGTTGTTTCTTTCCATATATCTCGGACTCCTGATTTGAAAGAAATTTTTGGGTCAACAAAGATCTCGATCTCTTGAAGCAGCGGTGCGAGCTTTTCAGGGGTTTCAGTGAACGGAAAGGTAGGGACGGGGTATTTGTCCGGGCTGCGGAGAAGAAGAGCTTGTGGAAAATTGCTCTGTTTAGGAAATTTAATTTTTTCTAAGGTTTTACCGAATTCTGCAGCCTTTTTTGGAAACGCTGTTTTAAGAACAGACCAAAGATCTATTTCGTGGGATTGATCCATTGTGTATATATACAGGTAAATAAAATGTCGCTCAGCATAGCGGCAAGCGAGGGTGTAAACGAACTTCACCCTCCGGTCGGTGGCGAGCTCTCGAGTGTCGCAGCTCGAACCGTGAAGATCCCTGAAACAAAAATCACATTACCTAAAACGGTGAATATATATCGAGTGCTCGATTTATTACAACTGTCCAGTATTTTAACCAGTAAGCCGAAAAATGCTATTTTGGTCACCATTACAAAGGGCGAGTAAAACCTCTACTCTCTCCAACAGGCTTTCGTCTCAGGGTATGTAAAGGAAGTCCCCGCGGACACTTGTGAACTTAGGATAACCGCTACTGGGGTGTATTTCTTCTCGAAAGTACAGGTGATCCTAGACAAGAGCTAGCCGACTTGTTGGGGATATCCGAAGTCCCGCGCGTTCTGATTCACGTTCCTGTACAATGGGGGCCGCCCTCTGTTTCAATCTACTGCGATTTGGTGGACCCAAACAAGTCGTATAAAGGGGGCAAACCCTCCTATCTACTGGCGAAGGTCGAGCCTTTGAAGCTTCAAGGGCCTTCGGTGTGGCATTTGCGACCGTTTTATCTCCCCGTCGACCCCACAAAAAGAAATCTCTTTCGAGTTTGGACGGTGCCGTCGACTAAGGTTGAAGTTTTGTTAGAACTCTGTATATAGGGGTATGGAATCTGATTGTTTGTACCCAAAGGTTCCCACCGCCCCCAACGATGAGGGGCATTCGTTTCGGCTTCAAAAGATTTGTGACATTCAGACCGCCCTAAAAAACAGTATCGCCCATTACGAGGGGGTTCGGAAAAAATATACCCGCTCTCGGACAATTCTAAACGGGGTAGCTTTAACCGCTGGAAGTCTGAGCGTTATACTTTCGGCTTCGGGCCCAGCCGCCTCTTTGACCGGCCTTGGGATTGTCGTTGGGGTTCCACTGGGTGCTATTGGTGGCATCTTCGGAATCGTGTCAGCCTCGATGGTCCGGGTCAGTAAACGAATCGCCGTAAAGATCTCCAAGCATGAGCGAACCGTCACGATTGGTGAGACGAAGTTGAGTACCATCAACGACCTGGTCTCGAAAGCCTATCCGTGCTGGATAACCAAATCAGCGCTACGGAATTTCAACTCATTCTCTCCGAGGTTGAAAAATATGAAACACTCAAGCGCGAGATTAAACAAAAAGCTGTGACAAAAAACGAAGACCTCGATCTGACAAAGCTGCGGACCGAGATTCGCAGCGAACTGGTCGCAGAGATGCGAGAAAAACTCGCTTAAGTGGAGGTTGTTATTTCCATGTTGAGCGATGACTTCAGCTTGATCCATAAAGCATCGTATTTTCGAAGCGTCGTCGGTCGAATGTGTGAAATGTCGCACCTGGCGGCTCTTTCGTGGTCCTCTCGGAGTTCGAAGATTACTTTCAACAACCATATCAGCTTTGGAAGCCGGCGGTAGTCTGAGACAAAACTCAAGTTGTCCTCAATACGATTCACAAGGTTTACTATCGATTTTCTTTCGAATAAATCAAGCCCGAACTCTTTCATCAACAATTTTTGCAACGCGGACCTTCTAGTTTTTGATCTTGGTCTAGGTATATACCACTCGTTTCGCCGGTCGGTTGGAAAGTTCCATGTAAGATGGTCAAACTCACCCGAAACCATACGGTGGCAAAGTCGAGGGCTGGCTAAAAGATACCCCTCGATGCTTTCTGGGTTGGGATGGGGAGAAATTGGAGGGTCTTCTAAGAAAGAGGTTGCTAAGAGTTTTAACTGCGAGAGGTAAGTAGAGGAATAGTTTTCTTTTTTCAAGCTGTCAGCGACCATTACATCCATTCTTGCGGTCTATTGGTTGCTACTCTCTAATTGCCTGCCCGAGTGGGGATGGGTGGGGATGGGTGGGGATGGTAGGGTTAGTCGACCCACAACGAGCTCAACCAATTCATAGTTGCTCCGAATCCGGGCGCACCAAACTCTTCGACGTTTTTCACCTTTCTTTCAAACATGGCAAACGCGTCATCCAATAATTCATAGAAGTATTCTCGTGTTTCACCACGCGGGAGAAATTTTCCGTCCCTATTTTCCAGAAAGCGATTGTGAGCGAGCTGGCACTCGCGGTAAATCAAACGAGCCTCCTCGAATCGAAACTCTTGATAATACAAGCATTTTATAGGCGCGATGACGGAAGTAAAATATCTGTTTCGGCCGACATTTTCAAGAAGTGCCGCTAATTCTCTTGGCACCCCACGGGTCTGAAACTCTCTCCGGAGTCAATCATCGACGGCATAGAAGGTGCCGTCACAAAGCTGTTCTCGCAACCGCGCATCTCCACTCAACCACACGAGGGCGACATCGCGGGACGATAGATTGAAATTCGCCCGCCTATCTGCACGTTCTATCACCACGCGCGCTCGAGGGTGTGCCAATAAAGCACGACGCAGTTGAGCTTTGACCATCGTAGACCGGCCGGGAATCTGGTATCTTGTTGCCAAAGCGCGTAACTCTTTGACGGTGGGCATGTCTATATATAATAGCGATATTCTTCTATTCTCTAAATGGAAATACTTTTTGCGTTGCGTTTATTGTACTCCCACACCAATTCGTATTTGTTTGCCTTGCAATACAGCTTCTAGAGAGGTTTATACGGTTTGACCCTTTCCACACTGGTATTTATGGTTTATACGATTTTACCCTTTCCGCACTGAAAAACAGCTTCTAGCAGTACTGGTATTTAAATTTCTTCCCCTTCATACCATCTAAAATAAACGCTCTCAATTTTTCCTCCGTGTTCTATATATATATATATATATATACCGAAAAAAGTTACAGTCTACAACGCGCTAATTAAGCGCTAGGCGCAGTCTCAAACACTCCCGCTTCCAAAGCAGCATCTATTTGTGCTGCGAACTCGTTAAGTTGTCGTCGAAGGAGGTCATCCTCCTCAAACTCTTCTTCCCAGTGAAGCTCCGCCACTTCCCACCAGGACGCCTCGAACACCTCCTCCTCCTCGTCCTCAAGAACATAAGGAGTTAACTCCTCTGTTTCCTCCTCAGAAACCCCGTACATCTCTCCCGCCGTCAACTCTGCCGAAGTCATAGTAGAACCTTATGCAACTACCGAAGTTGAAGATTTGCACACGCACGCCGCGTTGCGCCAACGTTTTTCCGAAGATTTATAGTATGCATATTTGTCTAAATTAAAATAGCTCATTAACTCTCGGAAAACGCTCGGAAAATCTTCGGAAATCTTCGGGCATCTTCGGGTCATCTTCGTGCACCACACCAATTCGTATTTGTTTGCCTTGGGAGTCTTTCCGCCTTGAAATACAGCTTCTATAGACATGTTAACGTTTTAAGCGTTTCCTCTCTGAAAAACGGTTCCTAGGTGGTGGTATTATAAGTGTACCTATTATACTACTGCAGAACACAGGGCTCAGGTGAAGAGCAACGGGAAAGAGAGCAAGAATTAACTGAGGAACAATGAGCGAAGTAGATCGCCAAAGAAGGCGCGCTCGGGAAAGAGAAAGGAGACGAAATTATAGCGAAGAACGCCGACAAGCAGAAAGAGTCCGTGCTCGAGAAAATATACAAAATGTTAACGAAGAACGCCGAGAAGCGGAAAGATTCCGTGCTGTGGAAAACAGACAAAATTGTAGCGAAGAATGCCGAGAAGCGGAAAGACTTCGTGCTGTGGAAAACAGACAAAATTTTAGCGAAGAAAGCCGAGAAGCGGAAAGACTTCGTGCTGTGGAAAACAGACACAATTGTAGCGAAGAAAGCCGAGAAGCGGAAAGACTCCGTGCTGTGGAAAACAGACAAAATTGTAGCGAAGAAAGCCGAGAAGTGGAAAGACTCCGTGCTATGGACCACAAATTTGCATAAGTTTTGTCTGCATAATATTTGCTCACTGATGCGTGACTCAGCACTCGCACTTTCCACTTTCCCTTAAACTTGACACTTGACTTGGAAAACCGACTTCTAAACAAACCTTCTTCAGAAAAATGATCTTCTGAATGCACTACTTTTGAATGAGAAGCAAACTGATGAAAGATTTCAAATTTTTATGCCTTTAATCATATAAACATCTCCCCTGTCGACGGCTAAGAAATACTCCCGCGGGAATTTTCTCTTGGCGGCAAATTGCAGAATGTAGCGCTTTCACTGACAGCTTTTCGCGTTGTCGACGTTGTCATTTAGTGTGTCGATTGACAACTTTGGTTTCAACGCCGTTGCTTTCGTAAAAAATGTTCTTCTAAATTGTAAAATGTCTCAAATGTATGTTAGTCATTCACGTGTTGCGTTGGACCATGTCTAATTATAGTTCACACTTTTACGGTTATTTATTTCTTTTGTTCCTCGCGAAGCGAGGCCGAAGGCCGAGCGTAGCGAGGTTACTAATCGTGTCGGTTCCGGTCAGACCACGTGGCTCGCAAGCCCGAGTAAATCGAGCCGAGAGTTTTTATATATGTATATATATATATTTATATATATGTTTATATGTTTATATGTTTATATATGTTTATATATATCTATATTTTAAAGGTGTCCGTTCGCAGGCCAGGTTACCTGGCAATAGTAACGCACTTGAGAACGCTGAATTTCCGCCATTATTCGGTGATGCCTTTTTGAAAGTAATGTAAATTTTGTGGAAACCGATTTCACTCGTCCTGGAAGTACATCCCAGCAAGGTGATCTCCAAGATATTCAAGAAATATTAGCTCGAGATCGTCGCCGAGTAAGTTCGAATACCGTGAAAATCAACACGAGGCCAGCACGACTCAAAGCAGGGATAGAGAAACGACAGCAGGGAGAATAACAACAGAAATCGCAGCCAAGACAACAACTGCTCGCTCCAGAAAAAGGCAAACGAAACAGCAGGGAAAAGGACCAGGAATTCAATCAAGTTAGTTTTGAATTTGAATGTGTTATTGATAGAAATACAGGACATGAGTGAACGATTACATAACGAAATATATTGGTGTACTACATTTAGCAAAACGACTTAGAAGGGACACCGAGTAAGAACGACTTCAACGATTGGAGATGTCTCTGGAAAATAATTCTATTAGTCTAAAACCGGAATCGGAAGACGACCAACAGATTACAAGAGAATGTAAATAGGTATTTTTCATAATAAAACGATAGCGTTTCCAGTTTGAAGTAATTTCCAACACAGAGAGTTGCAGTTGTTATAGCAATCATTTATAACGATGTGATCTGATATCATTGCAACAGTGAAAATATTGTAAATTTTCTTGATCTAGCAGTTATGTTAAACATTTTCAACAGAATGTATACCCTGTGTCACTATAAAGTACTGGTTCTGCAATATTATCAGTGATCAATGTGATCATTTTAAAATAAAGCAAATGTGATTACTGAATTCTGAGTAGTATTTCTCTTTGCTATATATATATATATATATATGTATGTATTCTCTGATTGAAAGGTTTCAATAATATTGTGTAGAGACAAGTTTCATAGCCTTTTCACAATGGGTCAGTTTTACCTTAGAGTGCAATGACCCCCCCCCCCCCCTGATAATATTGCTATCTAGAACCCCTGCCCTTTTTTCACAAATGAAATGTTAATTCAAGCCTTAATTTGCAAAGTTAGACATAACATATTAACTTTGTTACTTTCTGCCGTTTACTTTATTTTTATGTCAAATATCAATATTTCATAACAACCACAACATGCAATTAACCTTTTACATTGGAAAAACTTTATAAAGAAGAAAATAAATTTTGTAATGCCAAAATGTTTATGATCTTTCTCATATATTCATTGCAAGTGTGCTGTATGTAGTAACAAGCGTTTCAAGTTTCCTAAATGCCCTATGCTTTCAATAATGATTTTCCACACAAACTTTCTAGACAAATGACTGCACTAGATTCTAAGCCTTTTAGAAGAAATGGTATTGTTTGGAGCTGTTTTGATTACTACCACCTCTGATGGAAAGCCTATTAAGAAGATTTTTGTATTGCTTTTAGTAGTAGAGTAACAATAACTTTACCAAGATTAAGACATGAATCCCACCCCATAAAAATATATTATGTTTAACATAAAAAATATAACAATAATAATATCAATACCAGTAATAATAATAGTAATGATAATAATAATGATAATAATATAATGATAGTTCTTCTCGTTACTATATGTCATTGGTTACAGTTCAATACCTCTGGCTGCCATGACTTTTTCGATGAAATACCGTCCTTATATTAAATCTTTCTTCTGCAGTTTTTATAATAGAAATTTTCATATATTCAAAATAATGTACTATTCTATGGTTGGGTATGGATATTTTGCCTGTTTCTGTAACAGCACAATTAAACTTTCATGTGGTATATACTTTTGACTGATTGATGTTGATTTCCCATTATTTTTTTACAGGAGTACGTAGTGCAGCAATCTTTTTGAACATATTAAGATTTCAATAACTCTTTCTTACATGTATTGTTTTTATGATATGACCTAAAAATAGCACAACCACATACTATACAGTGGGCACTCACTATTACCAAACCTTTATTGAAAGCTTTTGTAGAATCCAATTGTTTTACCCCCAACTTGTTGATATGGCATCTCTTTTGAGGGAAGAGGAATTTTTCTATCTACCACTGGGGGTACCATTGCAACTGGAAAGAGTACACACATTAAAACATGCACTTTTCATAATGCTCTCAATTGTGGTTACCCGGGAATGAAATAATGACTGCAGTAGACAATAAAATATCTAATCAGAAGATTCTTCTTACAATGAATCTCATGCAATTATAACCAAAAAAACATAAACAAAAAATAATTGGAGCGTTCAGCTCATCCTCTGTGTAAGAACATATTGTGTTCAAAAGTGATGTACAACAAAGAAGACAAAGCAGTAGAGACTAAGAAAATAAAACTAAAGAAAAAAAACACAGGTTTTTACACCGTGGTAAACACAAGCATTCATATCAGCTCTTCAAGATTTCACCTGCAAAAGATTTACAATCATTTTCAATTTGTGTTAAGTGAATATTATTGTGATACTTCATCGACTCTGTATTCCCTGTCAAGATAATAAATAATTTTACGTCTATTCCCTCTGGTGCAATCTCAGTGGCAGTGAAAGAGCTAAATGAAGGTCAATTTTTAAGCACTGTGTTGAGCGGTATACTGATCATGTAATTTGCACCAGGTGTCACTAATTGTGTACCAAACACAGCATAAGAAATAAAATAATGGGGATTACGCTAATATAAAAAATAAAATATATAATATAAAAAAAAATAAAGAATAAAATATGAAAGCATTGTGACTTCTTCAAAAACTAGCTTCGCGAGGTTTTTGCGGGAGTCGTATTTCTAGTTAAGTAACTACAGCTGATTCCTCGCGAAGCGAGGTTACTAATCGTGTCGCTTTCGGTCAGACCACGTGGCTCGCAAGCCCGAGTAAATCGAGCCGAGAGTTTTTATATATGTATATATATATATATATATATTTTAAAGGTGTCCGTTCGCAGGCCAGGTTACCTGGCAACATTACTCCATGTGAAATTCCGCCATTAGGAATTCCTTGAATGATGTTTTGAAAATAATGTGAATTTTGTGGAAACCGATTTCACTCGTCTTGGAAATACATCCCAGCAAGAAGATCTCCTACATAGACAAGAAAGAATGGCGAGAGATCGTCGTCGAGTAAGTTTGAATGCCGCAAAAATCGGCACACGGGAAGCGACGACTCAAAGCAGAGATTGAGAAACGACGGTAGAGACGATAACAAGAGACATCGCAGCTAAGACAACAGCTGCTTGCTCAAAAAAGCAAAGGAATCAGCAAGGAAAAGGACCAGGAATACCATCAAGTTACCATCAAGTTAGATTCGAAATTGAATTTGTTATCGATAGAAACAAAGACTCGTTTTAGGTATACGGGACATGAGCGAGCGATTACATAACGAAATTGGCGAACAAAATTTAGCAAAATGACTTAGAACGGAAACCGAGTAGGAACGACTTCCAGCATGCAGACAGAAACAGAAGACGAACGACAAAACAGATTACCATATCGTCGTGAAAAAAGTGCCAGGAAAGGGGAAACAGAAACCAACCGCAAAGAAATGAAAGATGACTGTCACGTAGCATTAATACTGCAATGAGAATGCAAGTAGGTATTTTTCGTAGTGAAACGATTGCCTTCCATTTGAAAGAAATTCCCAATACAGAGATTGCAGTTGTGATCGCAAGTATTTATAATTTTGTGATCTGATATCATTGCAACAGTGAAAATATATTGTAGATTTGTTTGATGTAGCAGTTATGTTCAGTATGTGCAATATTATCACTGATCAATGCAATTATTTGTAAATAAAGCAGATGTTATTACTGACTTCTGAGTAGTATTTCTCTTTGCTCTATTTCTTTGCTACATATAAGCTAGTGCGATGATCAGTTAATGTCATTACCTACATATATGTATTGCGTAATCAAAAAGTTTGTTGGGACAGACAAGTTCCATTGAGCCATTTCAAAATGGGTTTTTACCTTTGAGTTCCATGTATCCCTGGGAATTACTCTCTTATCACCCATCCTTTTCCCACAAATGAAAAGTTAATTTAAGCCCTACTTTGCAAAATTAGGCAACATCTTAACCTTTTTCCTTAATGCTGTTTAATTCATTTTTATGATGTCAAATACAAATATTTAATAACAACCATAATATACAGTTGACCTTTTACACTGGAAAAACTCTATAAGGGAGAAACTAAAGTTTGTAATGCTAAAATTTTTAGCGATTTTTCTTATATATTCATTGCAAGGGTGCTGTATGTAACAACAAGTCTTTGAAGTTTCCTAAATGCCATCTCCTTTCAATCATGATTTTCCACACTAACTGTATGGACATGATTATAATGATGATAATGACTGCACTAGCATGATTGCCACAGGTTAGACAGGTCACGAGTTTGGGTAAGGGAAAAAGTCAGGGAATTTAAAGATCTTATGGCTGTGGCAACCATGACTAGATTCTAAGCTTAAAAGAAGAAATGGTATTGTTCAGAGTTGAGTAATTTTGACTTCATATGAGACAAACCCTATTCAGAAGAAAAACGGAATTGCTTGTAGTAGTAGAGGAACAATACCTTTTCCCAGATTAGGACATACACCCCCACCCCATAACAGTATATTATGTTAAATATAAAAAAATAACAATACTAATAATAATATCAATACCAGTAGTAATATTAAAAATGATAATGATAATAATACAATCATAATAATCATGATAATAATTGCAAAAATGAGAAAGTACAAAATATAAAAATAATATAATAATAAGTAAATACATAAATTGGGGTTTCATCCCTCGTAGGAAAAACAATTAGGAGTCCTTTAAAAACTAGCTTCGCGAGGTTTTGCGGGAGTCGTATTTCTAGTTAAGTAACTACAGCTGATTCCTCGCGAAGCGAGGTTACTAATCGTGTCGCTTTCGGTCAGACCACGTGGCTCGCAAGCCCGAGTAAATCGAGCCGAGAGTTTTTATATATGTATATATATATATATATATTTTAAAGGTGTCCGTTCGCAGGCCAGGTTACCTGGCAACATTACTCCATGTGAAATTCCGCCATTAGGAATTCCTTGAATGAGGTTTCATCCCTCGTAGGAAAAACAATTAGGAGTCCTTTAAAAACTAGCTTCGCGAGGTTTTGCGGGAGTCGTATTTCTAGTTGTAGTGAATAAATGAAGGCAGTAATTTTTTAAACTTACAATGTAATTAAGAAAAGAATAATTAATTATTATTTTTTCATTCTCGTGAAAAATGTTTTTCGGGCTGGTAGATGTTGGTTACAAAGCTATCCCAAAACTGAACATTCGCGCAATCTATTCTGGGATAAAAAGTGTCTTTGTGACGTCATATATATATACAGTTGCTAAGACGAAGAAACGTCACTATACTTTGTTTTTCCAGTATGCAATATTGATATTCCATTACAAACCAGCTGTAGAATAAACTTCGCTTTAAAAGCCATCATTCTATATGGCGCGTTTTCAAGTTTCTGCAAATGTTATGCTCTAAGCCTGGCGTTCTAATTAATGTTGAATATTTTGAACTTCATTCAGTTGCCTTACCAATTCTGTCATTTAAAAACAAATAATGAATAATGATTAAAACCGTGACAGAAAACAACATTGACGAGATGCGGAATTTTCAGAACTTGCTTCTAGAAAGGTACTTTTAAACTTCCCTTTAATTAATCTTGGAGTTTCTATTTACTTTTTTTAAGTGCCGTGCACGTGCCGAGAGAATTTTGATATTTAATTTTTTTAATCATGGTGGTTATCTTCAAACAAAGAGAAAGCCGAAAAATCAGGGAAAGGTATTTACCGTAATCAAAAGATTTAGGTGAGTGTAAAATAAAAATCATATACAACGCATTAAAAAAGTAGACAGAACACATTATAGCTTCTATTTAAGCTCAGACGGAAGTATTCTAAATATATATAATCTCACTCATTTTTCACTTCGACGAATAACAGCCGACCGAGAAATAACTGAAGCGAAAGAATAATGCACATGGTTGGTTAAAAAAAAAGAGTTCTGTTTCATAATCACGGTTGAACTGATTGTAAGAGGCTGAGACACCTTTTTTCCGGCACCTTCGTTCAGCTCTCGCATTTGTAGGTGGTGCTTTTAATGGTGTTATGTTTATCTTGTCCGAAGCCTTCTATAAGTTTCCTTGTCAAGGAAAGTGAAATCTTATCTATGCTGTAACCAACAACATCAACCGAAGCCTATCCATGAATATACAATTACAGAAAATGCTTCAAAAAATGGAATTCGCATTTTAGTGTCGTCTGAATTTTCACTTTTCTTCCTCAAGAAGTAGCGTTGGCCATGGTGTGTAAATGAAAGACAGTTTTTCCGCCTTTCGACTACATCTAAATTTAATTTACATTCATTATTCAACTGGACAGAGTCAAAAACTTTGGCTTTAAAATTAATAGCTTTGTTAGAAAATTGATTTGTTACTTTACTTTCAGATCTGGGTTAGTTGACGAACAAGGCACACAAACGGTAACAACAACTCGAGTTTTTCCTTTCCATATTAATGAAGCGACGAACAAATAGCAAGCGAAAGCCTTTACTACTATTTAATGCATCGTCATCGATCGTCTTTATCTCCGAATTCGAACAAGAAAGCACTTTCAAACTCTCATAACATTGTGTTTTAACCAGCTAAACGACTTAAATGTTGAAACTTGAAACGGCGACTGCAATTCGCGCTGATCGAGGTAACACCGAGTACTGATAGCTAGGTGAATTCCATGTTTTAGAACGACAAATACTACAATTCACTTTGCTTTAAGCCCAGAAAAACACTCTATTTTTTGTACCTAAAACTCTTTCCTCGAAGTCATTTTTTATTTGTTCGCAGTTTTTTTCGAAAATATACAATAATATGAGCAAGAGTACAGTCGGTTAGGAAAGTCTGAAACACCCCATATAACTAGACACGAGTTTAAATCACAGGGGCTGTGTACTGAAGGGATTTAAACTATGAACAAACAGTTTTGTCTTCAACTTCCATTATACGGAAATGAACTATTGAAGACCTAAATAAAAAAATCCTCCCATCTTTTGTCACTTGTTGACTTGATCTTCAGCGTATACTTATAATCAGTTGAATCTGCAGTAGCGCTTAACAAGCATCTCATACTGATTTAACGAAGGAAAAACTGGAGAAATTTCCAGCTCTTAACTAAATACTTCCTTACGCCAAACAACATAAATTTAAAGGATTTTTCAGTATTCCTCTTAAAAACAACAAAACAAAAACAAAATGGATCAAATTATCCTTGTTACTTGAGTTGCACAACCGAACCTGACGGTTCAAGGAATGATAAAGCTCAAAAAAAACTTACCAATTTTACAGCCGCTTCCGATATCAGTTTGTAAAGTTAGTTTCGCAGATACGATTATGTGAAACTTCAAGTCTATTTTTTTTCCTCCTGAGGGTTATATTATACGGGTTGTTCATTTTCAATGGCAGCTAATGTCTTGCTGTCGACTATTAAAATTCCGCTTATGGCAGGTGAACCGACAAAGAGCTGAATACATTAATACAAAATAAGCTTATTACTTTACACAGACATTAGAGTCTTCAACAGCTTAATTGTTGTAGAAACCTTAAGTAAACATAACAGAGAAGTTGAAACCATTGAGTAATCGATGTGAAGTCGCTTTCCGCAATTGAAATTGTAAAGACAAAAAAAGGAGTTGTTTAAAATGACCGGAATATAGGTCTTGCCATATTGCACGAATAAAACATATCACTCTGTGTGGTACCACTTAGATCTTTATAGTCGGCTTTGACTCAAAGAAACTTATAGATAATACCAAATGTACAAAAACGAGGACTTAACCCACGGCTTAATACTTGATATATTTCTTATTATTTTAGCATCATACAAAACCCAAAGTTAAACATTTCCTTAGAAATTCAATACAAATCCATGCATCCCTCAGCTTTGGGGAAAAGTGATAACCCAAGATGAACTGTTATAATGCGTGATGTGTTTCATAATTTCAGGTACAAAAAAGGGAACCTTCGTACGTGGGAAAGATAATTGAAGGCGAACTTCCCCGAACGCCCCTTACCAGTCAAAATGAAACGAGTTGCTTATAAAACAAGACGAGATTTATTCAAATGCCAATAACGGTTTGCACGAAACCCCATCTTATAATCATACGCTTTCATTTGGCTCGCGAACTTAAGAAGCACTCACCTTGAAATGTGTGTGTTAACTACATGAAAATTATTTTTTTATTATTATTATTTTTTATTATTTTTTTATTCAAAACACACAGATTACAAATACAAAATCTAAATTAACCTTATACTAACACTACAATTGTTACATTACAATTACAATTGTTAGAAAGGGTATTCACTACAATTACTTATAGAAATAGTTAACCTTTTTTCCTCCTTTTTCCTCCAAGAACCAAAAGATAGAAAAGTTATATTTGAAAAGCAGCCCATTTCTCTCTTAAAAATTCCACAAATTTTGCCATTACATGCAATATACATGAAAATTAGCTTAGCCGCCAAAACTGTCCTCCCAACTCCATCCAAAAAGACCTAAGATATCCCTAATAAACGTCACGCTCACTCAAAAATATTGAACAAAGTGGCTATCATTATAACGTAACCTTTATTATTCTTAAACGCAACCTGACCGCCGAAAACCCCCCTCCTAAAAAACCTTCGATTTTCCTTGGAGTGTAAGTAAGTGTCCATACCGCTTAAATCTGGCTTTTTTCCTCTCAAGGTTCTTGTTAAAAGCACCTGATATTCATCTAATGTATTTTTTGGTTCCTTGTTGGCAAGAGTGTATCTAGCTTTATCTATAGAAAATTTAAAACGTAAAAAACACAAAACAAATTGCAAAAGGTCGAAAGCGAGAGGCTTAAACACTAAAAACGTAACCAAGAGTAAAAATTCACATTTCTTCCATGGAGGCGTTTTGCTTTTTCAACTCAGGAACGGATCTTTTCACATTTACCGATATTATTTTGCAGTTTCATGTTCGTTGGCAAGTATACTTGAAACTTGCTAATGTTTGCAAACATCTTTAAATTTTTAGAGATTTATTTTGTCGTATTGGTGGCAAAAGATTGTTTTTGTTCTGCTCAAATATCAATTTGTATTTTCAAGCTGTGAATATGAAGTTGCCTTTCCGATTGTATAGAAACAAGTCTACAAAGCACTATAGAATGTAGATGAGGACTACATACAAAACATACGAGTGGGCCCCTCTTATAAGACCGGTGGTTTCTCGGGTCTCCACTCGCCACGATTATTGTAACATATTTACTATTCAAAACCCAGTGCCATTACTCTCTCCCTACACTAAATCACTGATTGCAGTCTTTAAAGATGCTAAAACTGTCTGAGGAAACGGGTGCGGTCCTTTTTGTTTGCAGGGAAATTATCAGGGGTAATATATACTAAATGTGCTAAAACAAACAGACTGCAATATCCTTAATATTGCCGCCTACACAATGCAATATTTTTAATATTGCAGTTTGTAGGCTGCAATATTGAAAAGCAGTCTGATATATCAAGGACACCAAACAGCCATTTTCTATTCTTTTTCTCTGAATCACAATTAAATTTCTGAAATTTCCCGGAGCTACATCTTCATGACGATTGCAATATTCAAATCAAATACAACTTATGCTCTTATTTTCTGACACTGATCTGTAATTAATCACAATATTGGTGGTCTTGGAAGAGATTACAATATTATTTTCTTCCTCTTTCGTTTTAGAGGTTTCTCCTTCCCCTTCGTTTTCTACGTACTCCTCAGTGCTTTCTAACCTTACAACTTATCTTCTTCCTTTAAACGCCCCTGGACTATTTCACTTGCCTTTCTTTTAGAAGAAGAAGTAAGTTTATAACATCGAACTCCATCTGTAGACCTATGACCAGTTGTTTCCTGAATTAACTGCTCAGGAAGACCTTTGTCATAATCGAGTAGCGCATGTTCTTCGCAATGAATGATTGCATGGTGTAATACATTGTCAAAACCAGCGCTTTTCATGACTTGAGCGACGACGTTCGCCAACGTCTGTCGACCTGCTGCTATCTTGTAGTATTAAATTTGTATTTTTTGCTCTTTTAAAGGCCTTCAATAAAACGAAAAATGGTAGGTGATGAAAAATGGTTTTAAATAAAACGAATTGGCGGGAGCATCTTCAGCTATGTGGGCCATATAATCCTTTTAAAGTTGAACTGGACATATTTCAGGCTCATTATTATTTTCGTACGCCCTCACAGTTTTCCTTTTAAATAAGCATGACCAAGTCCCCCACTATTTGTGTTTGCTTACGTCTTCTTTGTATTCTAAATACTGCTATCCGTCTTCATCAATCGCAAGGGACAACTGGGAATTTTTCATTCTAATTATGATGTTCTTGACCAGCCCTAAGAGCAAAATGTAAGCCCAAAACCCAAACCAAATTATTTCTTAATACTTCTGGGTTACCATTCCCCAAATAACTATGCTCCCACAAATAATTTTCGTCACTTTCGGAAATAACCTTATCATAGCGGGGCTCCCGCGCGCGAAGCGCGCGTGGAGCAGAGCCCCGTACTCATGGAATATGGTCAACCACTTTTCTTTTGGTTGTCACGTGACTGACCGAGCGTACGTACATACGTACGTACGTCCGTACGCGTCTACAGATTGTACGGGTAGGGTAGGGGAGACTATCAAAAGGAAGGGAGGGGTATCTCAGGCTTGTCTTGGCAAATCTACATCTTTTATATTGGACATTCACAATATGGTCAATTGACAGCTGTCAAAACGGGATAGCCACTGACCAGCATTACATGACCATATTGTGGGCTCATGAGTCAACTCATCGAGGTGACGTGATCTATTTGGAAGCGGTAGGTACGTGGTGTAAGCATCATATAGTGGTTCGCCGTTAGTGAATATATGGCATACATTGCTCTCCATAGCCATACACGATGCTTACACCACGTACCTACCTTGGAAGCTGTTCTGGTAGCCCGCATATTTTTGGCGCGAAATTGCGTTGACGACTGAAAAAGAAATTTTCAGTTCATTGTCTTTTTGAGACACACTGTTACTACTCTACACTGTTAAAGTTTTACTAAAGGATAAACGAAACAATTTCTATTGCTATGTCAACAAACAATAGCAGAGAAAATATAATTTGCAGAACACAGGGCTCAGGTGAAGAGCAACGGGAAAGAGAGCAAGAATTAACTGAGGAAGAATGAGCGAAGTAGATCGCCAAAGAAGGCGCGCTCGGGAAAGAGAAAGGAGACGAAATTATAGCGAAGAACGCCGACAAGCAAAAAGAGTCCGTGCTCGAGAAAATAGACAAAATGTGGTAAGATTTCCGCACAGGTCCCTACTTCATTATGCATTCTGTAACTATACTATTTCTTTCTTCGAACACAAGAAATATTTGCACGTGCATTACACCAGACAAGACAGCTTCAGCATGCATAATGAAGTAGGGACCTGTGCGGAAATCATTCCCAAAATGTTAACGAAGAACGCCGAGAAGCGGAAAGATTCCGTGCTGTGGAAAACAGACAAAATTGTAGCGAAGAATGCCGAGAAGCGGAAAGACTTCTTGCTGTGGAAAACAGACAAAATTTTAGCGAAGAAAGCCGAGAAGCGGAAAGACTCCGTGCTGTGGAAAACAGACAAAATTGTAGCGAAGAAAGCCGAGAAGTGGAAAGACTCCGTGCTATGGACCACAAATTTGCATAAGTCTTGTCTCCATAATATTTGCTCACTGATGCGTGACTCAGCACTCGCACTTTCCACTTTCCCTTAAACTTGACACTTGACTTGGAAAACCGACTTCTAAACAAACCTTCTTCAGAACAATGATCTTCTGAATGCACTACTTTTGAATGAGAAGCAAACTGATGAAAGATTTCAAATTTTTATGCCTTTAATCATATAAACATCTCCCCTGTCGACGGCTAAGAAATACTCCCGCGGGAATTTTCTCTTGGCGGCAAATTGCAGAATGTAGCGCTTTCACTGGCAGCTTTTCGCGTTGTCGACGTTGTCATTTAGTGTGTCGATTGAGAAGTTTGGTTTCAACGCCGTTGTTTTCGTAAAAAATGTTCTTCTAAATTGTAAAATGTCTCAAATGTATGTTAGTCATTCACGTGTTGCGTTGGACCAGGTCTACTTATAGTTCACACTTTTACGGTTATTTATTTCTTTTGTTAAGTAACTACAGCTGATTGTAGTGAATAAATGAAGGCAGTAATTTTTTAAACTTACAATGTAATTAAGAAAAGAATAATTCCTCGCGAAGCGAGGCCGAAGGCCGAGCGTAGCGAGGTTACTAATCGTGTCGCTTCCGGTCAGACCACGTGGCTCGCAAGCCCGAGTAAATCGAGCCGAGAGTTTTTATATATGTTTATAATACAGTCCCGATACTACGCGCGATATGATTGGTCCAAACAGCGTCCTTTATCAGAGTATAAAGGACGGTGCTCGCGTCATCCCCCGGCTTTGCGCAGTGAAAAAAGTGGCGGAATTTTTCAAAGAGTTTAGAGAGTAATAAAACCACGGTTCTAGGACACAGGAGAAAACACAGGAGATTTTTAGCTTGTAACCTAAAGAACAGAAGCAAGAATTTAATCAAGGATTTTTAGGTTACAAGCTAAAATATGCAATTTTTTGGTGAGATTTTGCAAAAATTTTTGTTATAGACTTGTTATAGACTTGTTATAGATTTATAAGGTGGCCCATAATTTTATCAAAGATTTAACAGAGATTTACATGAGGTTAGTGGGGTTGGGGCGCGCGAACGGGCGGGGCGCGCTCTTGTTTCATGAGCGAATGTTAAGTTCTGATAAATTTACAAGGAGTTATAAAGACTTAACAGAGATTTATTTTGGGACACAGAGATTTGTATAGTAATAGTTCTAGGGCACAGAAATTAATCTTTTAATAAATTTGATTTAAAGTCCCAAAATTATTTATAAAAATAAAGATGGAACAATTAAATAATTTGAATACAAAACAATTAAGTTCTTTGCTAACATTTTATAGAATTCCTGATAGATCAAAAATGATTAATAAGGAACTTAAAATACAAGCACTGAGTAATATACCAGAAATAATTAATAATGTAAAACAAATCGTTGATAATAGACGAGAAATTTTTACAACTATAAATAATATGCCAAGGAGAAGAGTAAACCAGCCACAACCACCCCTTCCTATACCACAAATAAGACCAACAAACCGCCCAAATTTACAGCCATTAATTATACCTCAATCAATTCCTGGGACACCACCAGGTTCGCCAGATAGATATAGGCCAGGAACACCGCCAGGATCACCCCCTCCAAATCAACCTACAATAAATATTAACAAAACTAAAAAACAAGTAATAAAAAATGAATCGGTTAAAAATCCCAAACAAACTCCTTTTTTAGGAAATGTATTAAATAAGTTTTGGGATTTTGTAAAACCATATATTCCTGAAAAAGTAAAAAATAAAACAGAGGAACTAGCTAAAAATTTTATAGAAAGATATAAAAAAGCGAATGAAATAAATCAACCTAAAAATCAAACAAAATCAAAAAGAGATTATGAGAAGGAGGGTGCAAGGTCAAAAACAAAAATATCTAACAGGTTGAAAGAAGAAGAATTCATTATCAAAGAAAATGTAAAAAAATTCAAAAATGGCTATTTGAAACAACATACTATAGATGGGAAAAAAGGATATTCTATTGAAGAATTCATGAAAAAAATAAAAACAAAAGTTATAGATATTATTAATAAAGATAAGAAACCAATTAAGACAAAGGTTATACTATCAGCAAAGTTTGTAAAAAAATCTATTGCACAAAATGAAAACAAGGAAGAATTAGAAAAATACTTTCACGCTAAACCAATAATAATTACTGAAGAAAGCGATTTATCAGAAAAATATAATGATATAATTAAAAATATAATTGATGAGGTAGAAAGATTTCAAGAAAATACAGATTCTGGAGTTTTTGAATTTGATTCTGTGGTGCGCTTTGATATTGGAATAGCTCCTTATTTAGTTACTTTTGGAAGTTCATATATACCAACACCAAAAAGATTAGCAGCAAAAAAGGCTACTATTAACATACAAAATAATTGTGAAGACTGTGGCCAACTTACAATAACAGAGGCGGTGTACCCAAGAAAACATCTTAGAGAAAGAGTAAATAATGAATTGTTGAGAAATTGTAAAAAATTAGACTTTTCTGGCATTGAAAGCCCAATGACATTAAAAGATTTTAACAAGTTTGAAAAACAAAACAAATACCCAGTTAATGTATTGAAATATGATGAAAAAGATGATAAAATATATCCCGCAAGATTAAGTAATAAATGTTATTGTATGAAAGAAGAAAAATGTAATAATTGTGGTTGTATGAAAAAAGATTGTAAGAAAAAACAGAAATGTAAGAACGAAGGCTGTATGAAACATGAATGTGAAGAATGTGGTTGTAATAAATGTGATTGTAATAATTATGAATGTAAGTTATGTGATTGTAAAGTTATAACATTAATTTTAATAAATAATGGAGAAAAAAGCCACTATGTTTTAGTAAAAAATGTTAGCAGACTTTTATCATCTGAAATTGATAAAAATAAGAACAAAAAACATTTCTGTATTAGATGTTTCAATTCATTTTATGATGAAAGAATTTTACAAGAACATAAAGAATACTGCGATTCACACGGTGAAGTTAAAATAAAAATGCCCATGTATTCTGACGGCAGCCCCAAATTTATTTACTTTAAAAATTTTAAAAATAAAATGAGATTACCTTTTTGTATTTATGCGGATTTTGAAAGCTCGCTAATACCAATAAAATCTTCTTATTCGCCAAATGAAAATAAAAGTTTTACTAAAAATTACCAAATGCATAAACCATCAGGATTCTGCTATTATATAAAATGTTTTGATGAAAGTATATTACCAAATGATTTTAAAAAGTGTGTGAAGTATACTGCAAAATCTGATGATGAGGATGTTGCACAGATATTTACAGAATATTTAGAAAGAGATGTTAGGAAAATTTTTATGTTAATAGAAGAAAGAAAGAAGAAGTTTGAATTTTATAATAAGAAGAATATGCCAGAAATTAATAAAAAAGATTATGAAAAATCAACTAATTGTCATATATGTAGCCGCAAATTTTTTAAAAGTGATGAGGAAGATTTTAAAAAAGTAATAGATCATTGCCATCTTACTGGGAAATACAGAGGAGCGGCGCATAGTAAGTGTAACTTAAAATATGTGATTCCTAAATTTATACCGGTAATAATTCACAATCTTTCGGGGTATGATTCTCATCTATTTATTAAGAATCTTGGTAAAACAAAGGGTAAAATTAATTGCCTGGCTAACACTGATGAAAAGTATATTAGTTTCTCAAAGGAAATTTTAATTAATTATGATTGTGGGGGTGAAGAGGATGATAATGATGATGAGGATGAAGATGTAGATAAAGATGGAAACACAAAAACTATTACTAGGAAAATAAGATTCATTGATTCTTATAAATTTATGCAAAGCCCCCTTAGTGGATTAGTTGACAATCTTACAAAATGTGGAAAATGTGAATCATGTAAACCAGGAAAATGTTTGAAAAAATATATGAAAGATGGAAAGATTATTACTTTTGATGGAGTTGGTAATTGTGATCAATGTAAGAATTGTAAGTTATCAGAAAGTATGTGTTTTTCTCCAATAGATAAAAATATGACAGAAACTAAGAAAAATTTATCAGGAGAAAAGTTAAAACTATTGTTGAGAAAGGGTGTATTCCCTTATGATTATTTTGATCACATTGATAAACTTAATGAAACAGAAATTCCAACAAAGAAAGCATTTAAATCAATTCTTAATAATCAAGATATTTCAGATGAGGATTATGAACATGCTAAAAATGTATGGGCAACATTTGATATGAAAACAATGAGAGACTATCATGATTTATATCTAAAAACAGATGTATTACAGCTAGTTGATGTATTTGAGAACTTTAGAGATTTATGTATTAATAATTACGATTTAGATCCCGCTCATTATTTTACATCGCCAGGGTTATCTTGGGATGCAATGCTAAAATTAACTAAAGTTAGTTTGGAATTGTTTACTGATGTTAATATGCTACTTTTTATTGAGAGGGGAATTAGAGGAGGAACATCCCAAGTATCAAAAAGATATGCTAAAGCTAATAACCCCTATATGGTAGATTTTGAAGTAAATAAACTTATAAGTTATATTATTTATCTAGATGCAAATAACTTATATGGGGCCGGAATGAGTAAGAAATTACCTAGAAGGGGATTTAAATGGATTCCAAATGAAGAGCTTGAAAATTGGCGAAATATACCAAGCATACTTGAAGTTGATTTGGAATACCCAAAAAATCTTCATGATAGTCATAAAGATCTACCTTTAGCTCCAGAAAAACTTACTGTTAATAAAGTTAAGAAATTAATACCAAACCTATTTGATAAGAAAAGATATGTAGTTCATCATGAAGATTTAAAATTTTATGAAAGCCAAGGATTAAAAATAACAAAGATATATAAGGGAATTAAATTTGAAGAGTCTGATTGGTTAAAACCCTACATTGATTTGAATACTAAATTGAGAGCACAAGCTAAAAATGACTTTGAAAAAGATTTCTTCAAACTTATGAATAACTCAGTATTTGGGAAAACTATGGAAAATCTTAGAAAAAGGATAGATGTTAGATTAGTTAATAATATAGAATCAGCTAAAAAATTAATAAGAAAACCAAACTTTAATCATTTTACTATCTTTTCTGAGGATCTAACTGCTATAAATATGAAGAAAACAGAAATAATATTTAATAAACCAATTTATGTAGGGTTTTCCATTTTAGATTTAAGTAAAAGAATAATGTATGACTTTCATTATAATTATATTAAAGAGAAATATGGGGACAAAGCTGAATTACTTATGACAGACACCGATAGTCTTGTATATAAAATAGAAACTCTAGATTTCTTTAAAGATATAAGTTCAGATGTAAGAGAAAAATTTGACACTAGTAATTACCCAAAAGATCACCCTTCGGGAATTGAGTCGGGTGTAAACAAAAAAGTAATTGGAATGTTCAAAGACGAGTTTGGTGGAAGTATACCTACAGAATTTGTGGGGTTGGGGGCAAAACAATATGCAATATTAATGGATAATGGAAAAGAGATAAAGAAGAATAAAGGAACAAAGAAATTAGTTGTTAAGAAAACAATAAGTTTTAATGATTTTAAAAATTGTTTGGATACTAAAGAACCACAAATGAGATTACAAAATTTAATTGGTTCGAAACTACATAATATTTACTCAAGAACAGTTAATAAAAAAGCACTATCCGCAGAGGATGATAAGAGAATAATTTGTAAAGATGGAAAAAATACTCTTCCATATGGGCATTATCTTATCAAAACGGAATTAGGAGGTAACTCAGTATCATAAGGAATAACTTGTAACTCTTCCCTTACAAAACCCCTTCTTGGGCCATCCACCAAATAATATAAAACTGGTTGATTTGATGAAATCATACTTTTTGAAATATAATAAACTTTTATGCTCCAAATAGGATCTGTGGCCCTTCTTTTTTCACCACCTTCAAGTTCACCAGGGTATAATAAATATCTAACTTTAACCTCTGGGGGTATCCTAACTTCATTAATACCAACCTCTCAATTATATCTTTTAGTTTCAATCTCAACCTCTTTCAGTTTTATGGCTTCAACGGGTTCTTTACCAGTTATTCTCGTTTTTGTATTATTCAAGGTTTTTAAAATATCTGGTAATCTTTTCACCCATACTCTGGATCTTTCATAACTAACCATTTCTTGTGCGTATTGATGGCTAAATAATCTTTCTCCTAATATTTTGTTTGCATTTTCTACAAAAGCTTGTGCTCTATGATTTCCAGCTTCACCTCTTTGTATTTTAACATTATGATAATTCATAAGTTTTGTAACCTCACCCATAAATTCTTTTCCTGGATCAACCATTAATGTTTTAGGATATTTTAACTTTCTTGAATATATTTTTTCAAAAGAATTTGAAATTTCTCGACTTTCTTTTGTGGTTAATGGCTCGGCATCTTTATATCTTGATGCAACATCAACCACAACTAATGCATATTTATATGTTTTTCTTCCAACTCTATCATATGGTAAAAATAATAAATCTGCTTGGTGAATCTGATTAGGTTTATCAACAACCCATCGGGGTCTAGGTATATATTTAGGAGCTGGAAGATATATTTGCCACATTGCCTGTTTTTGTAACCACTTTTTTGCTTCATCTTGACTTACTTTTGCCTTTTCAGCTAATTTATGAATTGCAGAATATCCTTTCCAATATCCTCCAGTTGAATAATATATTTTTGACAAGGTAGAACTCATTTAAAGATTAGTCAAAGTATCTTATAAATCAAATATGACGTCTGAAAAAATTAATCCAAACAGAATTCCCAGAGAACCCTTTGGTTTGAAGGCAGAATCAACATTGAATAGAATTACTCTAAATCCTTCATCAGCAACCCCCGGCGAAACATTATATATAAATATTCCCAAACTTTCAGAGAATTTAGTCATTGTTCCTGGAACTGTTTCTCTTCTTTTTGACTTGGTTGTTGAGGGGCATGCCAATAATACACTTGTGAATAATGTTGGTAGAAATCTTGTATATAGGCTCAAAGTTCTTTTTGGTGGTGAAACATTACAAGATACACAAAGATATGATCTATTTCAAACCTATCAAGATTTATTCTTAACTGATGAAGAGAGGGAAGATAGATTAAAACAAGGAATTTCTTCAGAAAATATGAGAAAACTTAGAACAAAAGCCGGAGATAAAAAAACACAAGATGTAAAAGAAGTAGCTCTTTCTGAAGTACATAATACAAAATATAGAATACCAATAAATCATCCAATTTTAAACGATCATGGTGTTTTTTATCCGAAAGCATTAGAAAATCATCTAATATTTGAGATTACACTTGCTCCAATTAATAATATTGTTAATTATTCTGATACAACTAAAACTCCATCATATTCAATCAAAAACTTAGAGTTGGAATATTCTTCAATTTCAAGTGAATACTTAGCCCGAGAAGCCCAGGCTGCATATCAAGTTGGTAAAGGATTCTTTTATGAAAATGTTACTTTACACAAAACTTTTACATTTTCCATAGGTGGAGATGGTGTTATTAATCAACATATTAATTTACCAAGAAGATCAATGACGGGGATATTGTGTTTATTCAAAATAGCAAACGTGGCAGGAGTTAGAGACTCTGAAAATTTTTATAATCCAGGTATAACTTCTGTTAATATTGATGTTGATGGGGTTCCAAATCGAGTATATTCAAGGGGGATGATTCCATCTGATCTTTGGGAGTCTGTAAAGAAACGATTTAATAGAGATAATGTTTATAATCCCCCATCATTAAAAGAAAAAGATTTTTATGCAGATAAGTTTGCACTTTGGGTTGATATGAGAACTCACCCGGATAATATTATTCATGGTAGTGGTTTAGCATTAAATAATACGCATGATGGTGTAAAACTAGAAATTAAAAGAAAACAAGGCGGATCTGGAACTATAACCTGCCATATGTTTGTTGTAGCTGATGCAATGATGGAAATAATGAATTCAGGTTTGAGATCTATAAAGTACTGACCGAACAATAGACTTAAAAAATTTATGTTATGATACAAAAATCATGGAAGATCTAAGAGAAAAATTACCGTTCCATTGTATCATAACTGGACCAACAAATTGCGGAAAAACAAAATATTTAATTGAACAACTTAGGGGGCCTTTCCTAAAAATTTTTGATTACATTGTTCTAATATGCCCAACTTATTATAAAAATAAAACATATCATGATTTTGCCCGAGGAGATAAGCGTTTCTTTTTTTTATCCCCCGATGCAAGTAATATAGATGAGATTAATGAATTATTAAGTGATTGTCAAACTTTATTTTCTGGAACAAATACATTAATAATTTTAGATGATTGCGCTGTTTCTAACGATTTGAAGAAAAGATCAAACAAATTTATAGATTTAGCATTTTCTGGAAGGCACCATGGATTATCAGTTTGGGTTCTAACTCAACAATTAACCTCAATAGCAAAACCATTCCGTGAAAATGTAGCCTGTGTTGTTACATTCCATAATCCATCGCAGAAAGGTATGAAAATGTTTTTTGAAGATTATGGAGGAGATATGGATTATGAATCATGTAAAAAATTTATACAATTATTAAAAACTGAAAAATATTCTAGACTTTGTTTATCTTTACGATATCCATTTAATTGCTATTTAGAGATTCCCGAAGTGATTTAAAAAAGATGGCAAATGTTGAAGATTACATTGAAGAAAAATCAGAGGTAAAAGATTTTGTAAATGATAATGATGAACTTGAAATAAAACAAGAATCTCTCGCAATTCTAGCCGCTCTTGGGACCACAAAAGAATATTTAGGAGTTGAAATGAGTTTGGGTGATATAAAAAAATTAACAGAAAAAGATGTAGAAAAATATTATAATCGCTATCAAGCGGTAATGGGTAAAAAAATTAACGGAGGGTTGGTAGATTCATCCCTACAATTAGTTTCCAAAATTATTTCATATTTAGTTCCGGTTGATGATATACAATCTCTTTGTAATGATTTGAAAAATGATGATTTAGTTAATCGGGAACTTACAAATATTGTGGGATTATTAGCATTAAAAGCGGGGAGATTGGCGGCTCTTGCTAGCGGATTATTTCAGGTTGCTAAGCATGTTAAAATAGGTAAAACACAACAAGTTACAATTACTAATACAGATGATTCTAACAAAACTGGGCAGGATACTAAGCAAGTTGATTATGGACATGATTTGCTTCGCGGCTCTAAAGGAGTCTAAAGATTTCTTAATGATATCTAAAAATAATAATGTCTGAACAAACTGAAAAAAGTGAAGTTGTGGAACAAATTACTAGAGATCCACCAAAAGAGCAGGAAGTTGGTTCATCAAAAAAGAGAGAGACCGGCGGAGCCGGGGCAGCAGCGCGACCAAAAGATCCTAAAAAAGTTGCTGCTGGTAAAAAATTAGCCGAATATAATAAAAAAGCAAAAGAAGCATTGTTTAGGGAAACCCAAAGGTCCATGGAGCAGATGAAACGAGAAGAAAAAAATAAAATGGAAGAAGATCAAAATGAAAATACCACAAATGAATCGAAGGCTTGGCTTCCAGAATTATCTTTCACAACCGTATTATCTATTGTAGGAATAGGGTTTACTGCATTTGATATGTTTATGAGATATTATAAAAACAGAATACCTGATTTATCGCAAGTTCCGCAATTACCACAACCACAACCCACACAAACATCAAAAATTCCACAACCAAAAATTGGAATGATGTAAACCCTAATAAGATCTAAAGATTTCTTACTGATGTAGTAAAAAATCATGCAAAACGAAAATAAACTTGTGAAAACTGTTACTGATTCAGCGGTACTTATTGGATTAGCGGCTGGAGTTGGTTATGTAGCTAAAAAGATTATGAAAGAATCATTTATGAATGATCCATCCTCAAGTATTACAAATTATGCAAAATGGGTTGTTGTATTATCAGGCAGTATGTATTTAAAAACTTATTTAGAGGAACAAAAGATACTTCCAAATTAACGAATATAAAAAATGGCAACATTAGTAATGACTTTTGTAGGAGCCGTATTGAATGCATCAGCATTTGTTGGAGGATCATATCTTGCAAAATATCTATCAGGTAATAAAACAGATACAGAAAAAATAAGACATGATAAAGCAATGGAAAAATATCAAAAAGATTATACAGAATATCAAGAAAAAAGACAAAAATATATTGATTGGAAAATGAAGAAAAAAGATGAAAAATATCAAGCAACAAAAAATATTTCAACTACAAATGAAGATTTTGAATTATATAGCCAATTACATCCGACGGAGTCGGGGAGAGCTTCGCTCGATGAACCAAAATTCTCTGATTATTATAGACCAAGCGATAATCAAAAAACTGGCGAAATGTTATATGTAGGAGCAGGAATGTTGATTTTAGGGTATATGGTTAGTAAATTATAAAAACTTAATTGTTTTATAATTAAATATTTAATACATTTTAACCTCAAGTTTAAGAATTAATATCATTTTCTAATAACTTTATAACTTTTTCCATTGATTCACTTTTTCCATTATTACAATCACAATTATCAAGACAAATATCTTCTCCATCTTCAATTTCTTTACACATCCTTTTACATAGTTCTAATAAATGTTTTAGTTTTGGTTTATCTTTTAGCTCAACAGCTATTTTTCTTAAAACTAAAAAATTATCAATTGTAATTATTTTTTTCTCATAAATATTACTTATTGTTTTTGCATAAAGATATTCAAAATACTCTTTAGGGTTATTAAACATTATGAACGACATTTTTTTATTTTCTATTTTCTATTTTTAGGGCAAAAATCAATTTTTTATAATTTACAAAGGTCTAAAGATTTCTTAATGATGAGTAAAAAATCATGGATGAAGACATACCATTAGAAGATATATCAAAGGGGGGTGATGAAGATGATAATGATGAAGATGATACATTTTACCAAAGCCCAAAAACATCTACATCTATTGATCAGGGTTATCTTGGTTATTCAGAATATATGGCAGAAAGGAAAAGGCTTCAATGGGAAATAAAAGATGAAGAGAAAAAACCAACAAATATTAGAGAAAGAGATGGGGAATATGATAGAATGAGAGAAGCAAGACAACAACTAAAACGTTATTTACCAAATTACGATCCCAATGATGGAACATTTAATGTAAAATTTGGAGAAGATGGTAGTATAATGGGAAAATTAAGTAGTAAGAGCGATAATGTGTGGCATACAATAATTGATAAAGATGGTGTGATTAAACTTGAAGATTTACCAAAAACAATGAGAAAATCTCTAGGAAGCGATTATGAAAGCATGTTGAATAAATATAATGATGTTCTATCCAAATTGAATGAAGAAAAAGAAAAACATAATGAATTACTTTCTGCAGTACAAGGAATAGATTCACTTTTAGCAACACGAACTGAGGAGATTAGTCGTTATGATGAAAGAGAAAAAGAACTAAGACAATTCATTGAGAAACAGCAGGTAAAAAAAGCAGAAAATAAAAGTCTTTTCGATCAAACCGTTAAACAGAATATAGAATTAAAAATACAAGCAGAAAAACTTTTGGATGAAACAAAATTATACAAAGAGGAAATAGATAAATACAAAAAGGGGAAATCTAATTCATTAAAGTTAGTAGAAAGTAATGAACGATTACAAGAAGAGGTTGATAAATTAAAAGAACAAATTAGAAATAAAACAATTTCTATAGATGAGCAATTATCAGGTATTGATAGTAAAAAAGATGAAATACTAAAAAATTTGCCTCTTAGGGAGAGATTAAAATATATCTTTAAAAAGTATGGTTTTACATTATTTGCTATTTTAAGTGCAGTAGGTATAATAATTGGTGTTATAGTTTCTAATCTTTCAAAGGGGCTATCAACATTAGGTAAAGGTTTGGGTAATGGTTTGAAAACTATAGGTAAAAAACTTGGAGAAATATTACCAGGTATGGTCGGCGCAATAGTTAGCTTTCTATTCAAAACAGCTGGTGAGGTTATTGGATTTTTAGGTAAGAATGCCTGGCTGTTGATAATGGCTGTGGTTCTATATTTTGTGGACCGACTGAAAGGAGGAACAAGTATAAAGAAGAGAAAGTAACAAAGCCGGTCTAAAGATAACGCGTTGATCAGTAAAATACAATATGGATGAATACAATAGAATTTACCCCGGATTGCCCAATAATCCAGATCCTATTAATTTCAGACTACAAAAATCAAGCGAAGTATTACAAAATCTTGAGAGAGAAATTAAACATTATGAAGAAGTAAGAAAAAAATACAATAGAGTAAGAGGAATATTTACAAAAATAAGTGTTTGTGGTGGTATGATTTCAGTTATTCTATCAGCAAGTGGGCTTGGAACTTCACTAACTGGTTTTGGCGCTGTGGTTGGTGTACCTTTGGGTGTTGTGGGTGGAGGTTTTGGTGGATTATCGGTTGGATTTGGTTTTGCTTCTAAAAAACTTTCCCATAAAGTTAGTAAACATGAACAAACCGCCGCAATCGCAAAATCAAAATTAAACACAATTAACGATTTGGTTTCAAAGGCTTTGAAAGATAATCATATATCCGATCAAGAATTTTCTATAATTTTAGCAGAGTTGGAAAAGTTTCAAAAACTAAAACAAGAAGTAAGACAAAAATTTAATCGCGATGCACAAAAAAACTTCAACATGTCGGTGATAAGAAGAGAAGTTCGCGAAGATCTATTAAAAGAATTAACAAAGCCAGGACATTAAAAATTTCATATGAAAAAACTGAGGTCGGTTGTAATTGTTTTGCAGGAATTAGACAAGAAATTAATTAACATCTTATTCTTAATCTAAAGAACAGATTATCAGAAACACAAAGAATAAGATGTTGTTAGATGATTTCAAAACCAAGTATCCAAACGCTAATCTTGATAAATTTAGATTCATATATGATTCATATGGTGGATATATTAAATGGAAAGTTAATGGAACAACTGTTATGTCATATGATGATCCTACTGGAAAAACTTGGACTGATGGGCTTTCTAATAATTTGAAAACATTATTATGGGGAGATTTAGGTTTAGAAAATAAATCAAAAGTTAGTTCATTTCCAGATAGTTTATCAATTACAAATCAATCTTATCCAATACCTGGTGTAAATTTTGATGAATTTGCTCCTGATATAACAAAAATGTTAACAATGATAGATATATATGTTTCAGATACTAAGAAATTCACAGCAAATATGAGAAACATATTTAAATCCCAAGTTGTAACATTTGATACGGGGAAAGAGAGTAGAAGTTGGTTGAATAAGCCTAATTTCAATTATTGGCCGCAACAACTTAACTTTGCTGTATGGTGTGCTTCATCTGGTTGTGGTGTAAGTCTAATTGAGAGCCTAAATTATCCTAAAATTATTAGTAGTTTTATAAAGTTTCATATATACTTTACAATAAGAATATTATATGAATTGAAATTACCATTTCCAGAAGAACAAACTTTTTCAATAAAAAATAATCCATATAATAAAGTTGCATATAATAGATTGTGTTCAGAATTTAACCTTAGTAATAATAAAGACTTTAGATGGAAAGGAGGTAGAAACAGAGGATTGGGAGATATATTCATTGATTATGGTGAGGGATACAAACCATCAGGTAAAGCAGGAACTGTAGGAAAAGGGGGAGGTTATCAAAATGTACATGTTGTAAGAAATTATGATCCAGATGCTGATAAATGGCCGGGTGAGGGAGGTAAATTTGCAGATGATGGAGGAAAGAAAATAAGGGGTGAACTAATATCCTTTCTTCGTAATGATGACTTTAAAGATTTTAAATATGCGTGGTTTATACCAACAAGTGGGCATGGGCTTACCAAAGCTGGACTTGGCAGATTAAACCGGTCGGCTGAAGCTTTTGTTTACTGTATATTGGGGGCACAAGTTAATACAAGAAACTCAATTTATGGTAATGGTGGTGGCGCAATAGAAACACAACAAGAATTTTTATCTTTATTTGAAAGTAGTGTTATAGAAAATGATATTTCTAAATCTATTCAAAATTACCAACGATCAGTTTATGAAACTAAATTAAGGCTTGATTTAGCTGTAGCTCCTGGTGTTTGGTTGATGCCAAGCAATATGATTATAAATACAGAAAGTGTAGTTGGTTACAATAACAAACTAATAAAGACGGATGAAAATATGAAATTTGGAGTAAATAATTCATTAAATACTGAAACAAAAACTGTTGGAATAAGTCATAATTTAGGATCTACAAAGGTTTTGTTAACACATAAAACTGAAACTAAACAAAAACCAATAATAACAACAACAAAAATAGAAAAACCAGAAAATAATGATACAACCCAACATCAAGATAATCTTATTGTATTTATGGTTTTTGGTGGAGCATTGGCTTGGTTTTTATTTCGTTAATGTTTTGATTATAGAAATCTAAAGATGAATAATATGTAATCAAAACAAAATGTTCAGTATTACAATGTATGATTCAGAAACAAGGATTTATTTAGATCCTCCGCTGAAAAATCTTCGGGAGATACAACTCCTGGATTGTAAAATAAAAACCAAAAGATTGATTAATTTTAAAGAAAAACAAATAATATCTTATGAAATAGGTCTCCAAACCCTCGTAATAATACAACCTGGTACATATTCACTGCGCGATATTCAAGCATTATTTCTTAATAATGATACTGATAGTGCAAAGATAACAATAATTGAGACTGATACTGTTGACTATCTCTATTCCAATAAGATCTCCAAAATTAAACTTACGAGTGGGCTACAAGTTGGTTTAGGGGTGCCTGAAATAATAAATCCTGGTAAATTATACCCCGTAAATTTAAATATTAAGGAACCATTTAGACTTATGTGCAGTATAGTTGATAATAGAATGTCATATATGAATAATGGCAAAAAAGGAGAAGATGTAAAACTCATGCCATCAAATTTACTAGCAAACATTCCATCACAAGATTATCCAACAATTTCAATTAGAAAATATGATAACTTAATTAACCATTTTGATTTGGTAATATTGGACTCTGAATGGAAAAAATTTGATTTAAGAGGATCGCCAATAACTTTAAGTTTAAGATTTAGTTAAAAATTTTTGTTATGTAACTATTAATGAGTTATATAACATAATTAAATAAGATTATTCATCTGGTAAAGAATTATAAATTTCTTTTTCCTCAATATCATAACACCAATCCACAACTCTTTTTGGGTGCCAAGCTACAACCATTAATTCATCATGCAAGTCTTTATAGAATTTTTCTCTATCAAGGTATAAAATAAACTCAATTTTGTAAATAATAAAATCATACCATACTCCAAATTGATTTTTAACCCTCTTTAATAAATATGAAACAATTTTTTTATTTTTTAATCTTTCAAGATTAGAATATTCAAAATTAATATAATCACCAAAATATCCATCCTCCTCAATAAAAGTTTTAATACGAATTAAACAACAAAAATCTCTATTTTTTGAAAATTTTTTTAATAAATCTTCTCTTATTGAATCTAAAAATTCTTTAATAATTAACTTTTTATCATTTTTATATAAAATTTTATGTAATATTTTATTCATTTTATTTTTATATTTTCTATTTTTATGGCAAAAATCAATTTTTAATTTGTTATGTAACTATTATTGAGTTATATAACATAATTAGTTTTAATTAATTCCCCATCTTTCTTTCAAATCTCTTAACTCTTCAAAATCTAAACACCAATCTAAATAATTATTTCTATCTGGACTCCATGCTACTTCAAGTAATTCAGCAAAAACCTTATATAATTTGCCTCTATGATTTATTTTATCCATATCTACTACTGTCTGTGATTCAAATAATGAAACAATAAATTCTTTACCAAACTTATCACAATAAATTTTATTTTTACTATCATAAATAATATAATCATATTTAACATGTTTTAATAAATCTTCTAAAAAACTTTTAACACACATACCATTGGTAAAAAAATTTATATCAGTAAAAAAATAATCTGTATAATCTACACAATATTCATAATCATAATAAAGATCATAATTAAATCTAAATCTAATATATCTCCCAATATTAAAAATTCTATTTTTTGTTATACTTTTTTGTATATCATCTTTAATTAATTCAATAAATTCTTTTATTCCTAGTTTTTTAGTATTGTAATATTCAATATTTAAATAACAATCAGTTTCTTCTATAAATTTCTCAGTTTCATAATTATAATCAATATATTCATCATATTCATAATAACTATTTTTAGCAAATAAATAATCCATTTTATTTTGTATTTTCTATTTTAAAACCATAAATCATTTCTATTTTTTTTATTCTACATTTTCTACAACCATCTTTTTGTTTATTATGTTCGCATATTTGTGATCCGCCACATTCTTTACACTGATATTTAACTTTTCCATGTTCGCATATTTGTGATCCGCCACAATCTTTACAGCGATACTTATATTTATTGTGTTCACACATATTAAATCCACCACAATATTTACAAGAATACTTAATTTTACCATGTTCGCATATTTGTGATCCACCACATTCTTTACAACGATACTTTAGTTTTTTATGATCACAAATATACTCGCGATCAGTATTAACTTTTTCGATTAAATCAAGAATTTCCTCCTCTTTATATTTATTAAATTCACTAATAAGATCTTTTTTATTCATTTTCGATCTTCCCTTTATTTTTAACTCTTTTGCAATTCTTTTTACTTCATAACAACATAAATTATTTAATTGTTCCATCTTTATTTTTATAAATAATTTTGGGACTTTAAATCAAATTTATTAAAAGATTAATTTCTGTGTCCTAGAACTATTACTATACAAATCTCTGTGTCCCAAAATAAATCTCTGTTAAGTCTTTATAACTCCTTGTAAATTTATCAGAACTTAACATTCGCTCATGAAACAAGAGCGCGCCCCGCCCGTTCGCGCGCCCCAACCCCACTAACCTCATGTAAATCTCTGTTAAATCTTTGATAAAATTATGGGCCACCTTATAAATCTATAACAAGTCTATAACAAGTCTATAACAAAAATTTTTGCAAAATCTCACCAAAAAATTGCATATTTTAGCTTGTAACCTAAAAATCCTTGATTAAATTCTTGCTTCTGTTCTTTAGGTTACAAGCTAAAAATCTCCTGTGTTGTCTCCTGTGTCCTAGAACCGTGGTTTTATTACTCTCTAGTTTACTAGCTTTTCGTAAAATATTCTGAACGAGCTCGAACAAA
Source organism: Ricordea florida (assembly GCA_949710005.1). NCBI lineage: Eukaryota > Metazoa > Cnidaria > Anthozoa > Corallimorpharia > Ricordeidae > Ricordea > Ricordea florida. The sequence continues at coordinate 23,400,132 of OX453273.1, read as the reverse complement.
GCATCCCTTACACTTACAAGAATGCGAAGATGAGGAGCTCTAGGAAAATGTAGATATAGAGACCGAGTTAAACAACTAAGTCAGCCGTTGTAAAAATGGGGAGTTAAATTAAGAAAAACAGGACTACAACATCAACCAGGAAACCATCAAACAATGGCGTTTTTGAATGAAACAATAAAATTGCCGGGCAAAATACAGTTCGAATGGTTTCAGTGCCAAGCTATGCAAAACAACAATGCGAAGCGACCAATTTACAAGTCTTCTTCGCTGAAGACGTGAATGTTGACGGCAAAAATTCGAAATGGACTGCAAACGGAGTAAGTGGAAAATTCTACAGTTTCAAAGAAATATGAAAACGATATGAAACTTCCCTACCGTCAACAGTACAAGAGGAAGACAAATCCACTTTTGTCACTGGTACAGTACTCGGCGTTGTAGTATTGGTTTTGAGCTCCCTTACGTCGCATTTAGTAAAAACGACAAACAGTACGGATCAAACACACACAAATTTGCTTGTGTGTCGAATTCATCTCTCCACAACATTATCATTAAAGTAGAGACTAAAAGCAAAAACGAAAACAGCAGTTCTCGCATTGACATAAACTGAGCGTTGTCGATTCAGAAAACATGGCACACTGTCTTTAGTTTCAGCAACAAGCTAAGCAGTTCGTCTTGTTTGTTTTCTTCTGCTAAATTCCACAAATGGTTTTTTCCTCTTATTGTCTTCATGGGCCATAATTTGACTGGATTTCGATTAATTTAAGACTTGAGAATGTTTAAAAATATCTTGACTGAGCTGAAAAAATCTCGCGTTCAAAAACTTTTCAGTGCTTTTGCGTTCGAACTTTGATGGTTTGACAGCCTTTGTCTTTTGAACCAATGAGAGTGTTGGACGTATTCTTACAAGCTCGCTGATTGGCCCAAATTGCTGTACTTTATCAGAGTATAAAGGACAGTGCTGACGACATTCAGCGCGCGCGCTGAAAAAAACATTGGGAGTTGATCGAAAATAAAAGCTCGCTTTTGCGGAAAATCCCTAGTTCTTTATTATAAAACAAATAAATAAGCCTCCTCTGGGCTTTGTTCTGTTATAAAGCACTTAGGAGGTGACGAGAGCACTCAAGAAGTAGGGAGAAACACTCGCCTGCGGCTCGTGTTTCCCCCTACACTTCTTTCGTGCTCTCGTCACTTCCTGCGTGCTTTATAACAGAACAAAGCCCAGAGGAGGCTTATTTATTTGTTAAATATATATATATATCTATATTTTAAAGGTGTCCGTTCGCAGGCCAGGTTACCTGGCAATAGTAGCGTATTTGAGAACTCCTGAATTTCCGCCATTTCGAATGCGGTGATGCCTTTTTGAAAGAAATGTAAATTTTGTGGAAACGGATTTCACTCGTCCTGGAAGTGTATCCCAGCAAGATGATCTCCGAGATATTCAAGAAAGAGTAGCCCGAGATCGTCGCCGAGTAAGTTCGAACACCGTGAAAATCAACACAAGGAAAGCACGACTCAAAGCAGGGAAAGAGTACGACAGCAGGGCGAATAACAACAGACATCCGTCATCGCAGCAAAGACAAAAACTGCTCGCTCTAGAAAAAGGCAAACGAAACAGCAGGGAAAAGGACCAGGAATTCAACCAAGTTAGTTTTGAATTTGAATGTGTTATTGATAGAAATACAGAACAGGAGTGAACGATTACATAACGAAATATATTAGCGTACTAAATTTAGCAAAACGGCTTAGAAGGGAAACCGAGTAGAAACAACTACAACGATTGGAGATGTCTCTGGAAAATAATTATATTAGTCTAAAAACGGAATAGGAAGACGACCAACAGATTACAAGAGAATGTAAGTAGGTATTTTTCATAATAAAGCGATAGCGTTTCCATTTTGAAGAAATTCCCAACACAGAGAGTTGCAGTTGTTATAACAATCATTTACAACGATGTGATCTGATATCATTGCAACAGTGAAAATATTGTAAATTTTCTTGATCTAGCAGCTATGTTTAGCATTTTCAACAGAATATATACCCAGTGTCACTATAAAGTACTGGTTCTGCAATATCATCAGTGATCAATGCGATCATTTGAAAATAAAGCAAATGTTATAACTTACTTCTGAGTAGTATTTCTCTTTGCTATATATATGTATGTATTCTCTGATTGAAAGGTTTCAATAATATTACGTATAGACAACAAGTTTCATAGCCTTTTCACAATGGGTCAGTTTTACCTTAGAGTTCAATGACCCCCCCCCCCCCCCCCCTGATAATATTGCAATCTAGAAACCTGGCCATTTCCCACAAATAAAATGTTAATTCAAGCCTTAATTAACATATTAACCTTGTTACTTTCTGTTGTTTACTTCATTTTTATGATGTCAAATATCAATATTTAATAACAACCACAACATACAGTTAACATTTTACATCGGAAAAACTATATAAAGAAGAAAATAAATTTTGTAATGCCAAAATGTTTATGATCTTTCTCATATATTCATTGCAAGTGTGTTGTATGTAGTAACAAGTGTTTCAAGTTTTCTAAATGCCCTATCCTTTCAATAATGATTTTCCACACAAACTTTATAGATAAATGACCGCACTAGATTTCAAGCCTTTAAGAAGAAATGGTATTGTTTGGAGCTGTTTTGATTACTACCACCTCTGATGGAAAGCCTATTAAGAAGATTTTTGTGTTGCTTGCAGTAATAGAGTAACAATACCTTTACAAAGGTTAGGGCATGCATCCCACCCCATAAAAATATATTATGTTAAACGTAAAAAATATAACAATAGTAATAATAATAATATCAATACCAGTAATAATAATAGTAATGATAATAATAATGATAATAATATAATGATAGTGCTTCTCATTACTATATGTCATTGGTTACAGTTCAATACCTCTGGCTGCCATGACTTTTTCGATGAAATGCCATCCTTATATTAAATCTTTCTTCTGCAGTTTTTATAATAGAAATTTGCATATATTCAAAATAATATAACCTTCTCTTGTTGGGTATGGATATTTTGCCTGTTTCTGTAACAGCACAATTAAACTTTCATGTGGTATATACTTTTAACTGATTGATGTCGATTTCACATTATTTTTTTACAGGAGTACGTAGTGCAGCAATCTTTTTCAACATATTAAGATTTCAATAACTCTTAATTTCATGTATTGTTTTTATGATATGACCTAAAAATAGAACAACCACATACTATACAGTCGGCACTCACTATTACCAAACCTTTATTCAAAGTTGTTGTAGAATCCAATTGTTTTATCCCCATTTTTTATGTAATGACATTGTATCTCGCACTTCTGTTGATATGGCATCTCTTTTGAGGGAAGAGGAATTTTCTTATCTACCACTGAGAGTACCATTGCAACTGAAGAGAGTGCACAAATTGAAACATGCACTATTCATAATGCTGTCAATTGTGGTTACCTAGGAATGAAATAATGACTGCAGTAGACAATAAAATATCTAATCAGAAGATTCTTCTTACAATGAACCTCATCCAATTATAACCAAAAAACATAAACAAAAAATAATTGGAGCATTCAACTCATCCTCAGTGTAAGAACATATTGTGTTTAAAAGGGATGTACAACAAAGGAGACAAAGCAGTAGAGACTAAGAAAATAAAACTAAAAAAAAACAGGTTTTTACACCATGGTAAACACAAGCATTCATATCAACTCTTCAAGATTTCACCTGCAAAAGATTTACAATCATTTTCAATTTGTGTTAAGTGAATATTATTGTGGTAATTCATCGACTCTGTATTCCCTGTAAAGATAATAAATAATTTTACTTCTATTCCCTCTGGTGTAATCTCAGTGGCAGTGAAAGAACTAAATGACGGTCAATTTTTAAGCACTGTGTTGACCGGTATACTGGTCATGTAATTTTCACCAGGTGTCACTAATTTTGTACCAAACATAGCATAACAAATAAAATAATGGGGATTACGCTGATATAAAAAAATATAAAATAAAATATAAAAGCATTGTGACTTCTTCAAAAACTAGCTTCGCGAGGTTTTTGCGGGAGTCGTATTTCTAGTTAATAATTATTTTTTCATTCTCGTGAAAAATGTTTTTCAGGCTGGTAGATGTTGGTTACAGCTTGCCCGAAGGGCAATCTGTAAAATTAATTTTCTTTGCACCCTGCTTGGAGTAAGCATTTATTTTACCGAGGTGTTCGTTTTAACAGGAAAATGACAAGAGTTGTGTCCTGCATTTCCCAGTAGCGTGTACAAATCTTACATTTACGCAAATAGAATGGTTAATTTCATCAGGAATAGAAAACAGTACATTGATAATTTGTGTTTTTTGTAGAATATACTCCATGACTTTGTAGGTAGAAAGACCGTACTTATGGCAGACGAAAGTTTAGACAAAAATCATAGCAAGTTAACCGACCTCGACACTTAACTATAGTTAAAAACGTTTGTGAATTCCTTCGCAATATTTTAGAATGCTTTTACAGTTTAAAGTGAAATGAAAGTACTAACGGGAGCCCCGCTTTTAGGCTTGGCTAAATCTATATATTATTATTTGGCATACCCGTCCACTTCATTTACATGCGGTCGGGGGCTTTTGAAGAACGAGGTATATCACAATGGACTCTTCTGTTATTCATCAGTATGTAAATAAGTGGCGGGTATTCTGAAGTCTAACCCAAAATTACACGCCGTACATTGGTCACTAATATAAATGCCATGGGGCGATTGTTTCAAAAGCAAAAAAACTTAACGGGCTAATAAAGCTTACCACCGTTCTCCAAACCACTCAGCTTTAAGTCAATCTTTGCCAGTATTCAGAGATGTATAAGTTGCTCGTTCATCCTCGTCTGATGTAAAACTATTGTCGTACACTTCTTCCATGTCTGGTAACAACTGAAGGAAAAGGTTTCGATGCATATGCAAATACTCCGGTATTTCTCATTGTCTATTGTTTCCGCGTGGTTCGCCGAAAAAAACAGTTCAAACTATCATTAGGGCAAAACGTACCCTCATTTCTCACACGGCACGTTGTTTAAAGCCTGGTTTACACTACGACGCAAGCAAAAGGATTAGCAGAAAACAAAGGAGAAAACAAAGGAATGAAGTCAAGCATATGACATAAGAAATCGACATAAGCATAAGACATCGACATAGGACCAAGCATAAGCAAAATAAAGACAAAAGAACAAACAAAGAAAAACACCGTCCTTTTGTCTTGTAAAGCCCCACAGGACACGTTTTCCTTTGTTTTTATTTGCTTATGCTTGTGTTGTAGTGAAAACCAGGCTTAAGGATTGCCGTTTAGCAAGCCAATCGTTGGAAAACATCATAACCTCAAAAACAAACAACACAAACAGCAAATCAACTATAGCTTCTACATAAGAAAAAAACTAACATAAGTGAGAAACGGACAGCATTTCAAACACTGCAGATTATTTTACAGTAGTTCGAAAACACAATGAAATCTTCAAACGCTACCGCAAGGCGTTTCAACCACCAATTCCCAGTTGAGCTAATCAACAAGTGCTAATTATATTCTTTTGTGCGTTCAGGAACAAAGCAGAAAGCAGAAGGGGCGCCTGCAATCAGAGATTAAGTGCGGAGAGAGAGAACAGTGGCACTGGGTATTGAATAGTAAACATGTTCGGCCAACAGCAATATGTGATATGTTGCAGTCAGCTGAGAGTTAGGCCCTGCAGTATATCACTTATTGCCTCCGGCCTCAGTAACTATCTAATACATCCATCCTTTTTTAATGACTTTGTTATTATTATTATTATTGCTTGTCCCTTAATGCTATTACTTGTGTGCCAAATAAACATACATTCATTCACTCAAATAAACAGCGCTTCATAGCATTTGCTACTGACTTCTTTCCTTTTAAGCTTCAGTTCCCTAGCAAAACCAAAACTACTTCAGCTAAACTTGTTTTTCGCTTGCGTGCTTATTATTAACATTTCAGCGAACTTGCTTACTTCTCTGGGAAAAAAATTTTGGACACAAATCAAATTATACAATTAAAATCACAACTTAAAATCACAGCACAAATACAGATTGTCACTAATTTCCAAGCTCATTTGTACTCAGCTCAGTAGTATAGCCGCAACTACTGTGTGCACAAGGTTTCAATTTCGAAAAGCTACTGATCCAACCCTTTCCTGAAGCTCGAGCAAATGCAATTGTTGCACGGACATGAAAGCTTAATTTACTAAACTTGATTGCAACTACGTTCAACGACTGGATTTTCAGGACCTTTGGGACTTTGAAGACTTTTAAAAAATGAGGTCACAAGAGGACTTCACGGAACATTTCCTTCAATAAAATAATGTTCGTTAAGTGTTCCAGTCAGAGAAAATAATGAAAAATTACCTACCCATTTTTCAACAAGTTCTCTTAAGTCGTGTAGGATCTCAAACGCAAGACAGTTCTTCTATTTTATTTTCTTCATTTAACTAGTAAGGGGGGCCAATATGGGGCATATGGAGGCTTCTGATTGGCTGAAAAAGCCCCATTGAGCTTTTGGGTAAGTCTTATGCAGTCTTATGTAAATTGCCTCTTTCACCTTCCTCGTATACCAGTGGTTATCACGATCAATAAACTTGACTTCGTTCCAAAGCGGCTTGTGTCCGGTTTGATTGGCGTGTTCTGAAACGGCGGAGTTTTGAGCTCGAGCGAGGCGGATGTCTCTGTCGTGTTCTTTTATTCTTTCTTGCATAGGTCGTTCCGTTTCTCCGATATAGACTTTTCCGCATTCGCATGGTATTTTGTAGACTACGCCGTCTTGCTTGCTGGGGTCAGCGAGATCTTTTGGTCTGACTAGTCAGGATCTTAGTGTCGTGTCAGACTTGAAGACGGCGCGTATGCCTTGTTGTTGTAGGCTGCGGTGGAGGGTCTCTGAGACTCCTTTGATGTAGGGCAGCACCGCGGTAGACTTAAAATCTGTCGTGTTTGCTTTTCATGGTACTGCATTTTTGGTTTTGGTAACTTTCTGCAAGAAAGAACGGGGATAACCGTTAGCGACTGTCGATATATGTTTCTCCTCCTGTGCTGTTCCCGATGGTTTAGTGATGATACGTTTGGCCCGGTCATTTAGGCACTTAACAATACCGCGTTTTACTGATTGTGGATGGTGTGAATCATCCGCTAGGAGGTGGTCGGTGTGCGTGGGCTTCCTGTAGACGGTGGTGGGAAGTCTGCCGTCTGGTTCCCTAGTCACTAGTGAGTCCAGGAAAGCGATCTTGTTGTCGTTCTCAGTTTCCACGGTGAGGCGGATGGACGGGTGCTGTTGGTTGAGGCGATCCAGGAAATTGTCCACGTCGTTACGTTTGATGATGGTGAAGGTGTCATCTACATAGCGTTTCCAGATCCTGGAAAACAGAGGCATACTGATAGGGGTATTATTTCTCTGGTCAAATCCTATAACTAGGCAAAAATCCTAGAACATGTTAAGGGCAACCAAGTCCTTATCAGGGCAACCAAAGTCAGGGTTTCCGGCATTTGCTAGCGGGACAATCTGGATTTTTTTCTAATTTCGAGCACTGCGGAGTATTCGATTCATTAACACAAATGCGGAGAAGTCATGTGTCGTGTATGTACTGAACAAATTTGTCAATGAGGGTCATCATTGTTTTATGCAAATACCAAAGCAAAACAAGAAAAGAAAGAGAGACGGAGAGGAGAAGGAGAAAGATACAACGTATTTGTTTTTTTGATTTTGAATAAACCCAAGACACCGGTGTACTCACTCCCAATCTTGTGGTGGTGCAAGATCAGGAAGGGAACGAATGGATTTTCAAAACATGTGATGCATTTTGCAAATGGTTGTTTGATGAAATGCAAGGAGCCACGTGCTTAGCGAACAAATTTAAAGGTTACGATGCGTATTTTATTTTGGATTACCTATGCAATAATAACGTCAAGCCAACCCTGGTCATGAACGGAGCCAAGATCATAGAGATGAAAGTTCCGAATGCTGATGTACGGTTTATTGACAGTTTGAATTTTTTTCCCATGGCATTGGCGAAATTACCTAAGACGTTTGGAATGACGGAATTAAAGAAAGGGTATCTTCCGCATTTCTTTAACACGGAAGAAAATCAATGTTGTGTTGGTCCTATGCCTGACGCGCAGTACTACGATACCGATGGCACGAAACCGGGTGTTCATGTTGCCTTTATGAAGTGGTATGAAAAGCAGAAGACAAAGAACGTGGTGTTTGACATGCAAAAGGAACTTGTGGGCACTGTCGATATGACGTGGACATTCTGCGACGGTGTTGTTGTCATTTCATAGAGACGGTGAAAGGCTTGTGTGACATTCATCCGTTTAAAGAAAGTATGACGATCGTTATGTAATCTGATATTTCGCACCATGTTTCTTAAAGAGAACACCATTGCTATCATTCCTCATTTGGGCTACAGAAAGACAGCAAACCAGTCTCATTGTGCTTATCAGTGGCTTGCCTATGCGGCGCATCAGGATAATGTACCCATTCAACATGGTAGAAATGAAGGAGAGAAACGCGTGGGTCCTGTATTTGTGAAGCTACCAATAAAGCTTATGAATTTCACGGATGTTTTTATCATGTTTGTATCAAATGTTTTCCTGGCACCACCATGAATACCATTAACAATTGTTTGATGCATGAACTGTATCAACACACGTTAGAAAGAACAATGTATTTGAAGAAGCAAGGGCTTGGAGTGGTTGAGATGTGGGAGTGTCAATGGCGAGAACTCCTTGCAAAGAACAAAGACGTGAAAGCATTTGTTGATGCGTTAAACTTTGTCTCCCCTCAATCCACGCAATGCTTTTTTATGGTGGTCGTACCAATGCTACCAAGTTACTTGCGGAAGAGAAAAAGATCAAGAATGTTGATTTTACAAGTTTGTACCCAGACATAAATAAGAACGGAGTGTATCCTGTAGGACATCCTAAGATATTCACTGACAATTTGAACCCTGCAAATGTTGGAGAGTATTTTGGCATCAAGTGTGATATCCTTGCACCCCGTGGTCTGTGTCACCCTGTATTACCGTTCAAGTGTAATAAAAAGCTCATGTTCGCATTATGTAGCCTGCAAAACAGGCGTATTTTGGAGCGCGATCCATAAATTGTTTTTAGGAATAACCTTGTCCTGCCATCTTGGACGTTGAAACTACCAGAGAGTTGGGACGAGTCAAAAACTGATTTTAAGGGAGAGGCTGATGGGTTTAAAATAGGAGAGGGGGAGGGGGAGGGGGAGGGGAGGAAAAAATACGCCTGCCCGCAGCCATTGTTCGTTTGGCGAACCCGTACACCAGATCGACGGGGACTCTGATTGGTGCGGTTTCGGATGTTTGATTGCTAGCTGCCAATCAAGGGGACATTTATTTTTTTTACGGGCCCTACGAGAGGAGTATTTTAGTCTGATTCATCCGAAATTTCATTCATCCGGATTTGGAAGACTTCGATTCTGCCCTGGAGAAAGCTCTTTCTGCGCTCGCTGGATTGGGAATATCGCTTAATTTACGATCGGAACAAAAGGAAGCGGTTACGACGCTGTTGTCGAGGCAAGATTTATTAGCAGTTCTTCCAACAGGCTTTGGAAAAAGCCTCATTTTTTAGTTGTTTGTGCGGGTGAAAGAAATATTGACAGGCAAACCTGCATGTGTGATCGTTGTTTGCCCTCTTAAAAGTATTGTGCATGATCAATTGTCCGAAGCAACTGCGATGGGTTTAACGGGTACATCACTTTCGGACGCAAGTTAAGAAGATGTAGAGAACGGCAAATACCAGCTAATCTTTGGATCTGAAGAAGAAATTTTGGAGAAGCCTTTACTCGGTCGGCTCAAAAAGAGCAACACTGCTCCACACCAGAATCTTGCTGCACTGATAGTCCATGAATGGCACACTGTAGAAACATGGAAGGGTCAAAGGTTTGTTTTCCTCCCTTGTTGTGTTTTCAGTAGATCCTAGAAGGTGTTCGATTAACTTGTGCTGTAAACATGAAGATGAATTCAACGTTCTCTTAGGGCAACAACTAAGAAACCCAGACAAAAGGGAACTGTTGCTTTCCGTGAGTCGTAATTTGAGGCTACCGGAAAAGAAGTGAAATCGATTTTCATTGGCTGTGTTTGCATTTCCGGAAAAGTAGTCAGGCGCGACTAATTAGGGGGCGTTCGGTAATTTCATAGGCTTTGCTGGCAGGCGTTTTCTCCTCTCGCCTCCCCGCCCCTCCCCCCTTCCACCGCCCCTCCCCCTTAGTCTTTTCCGTTGCTTTTCAAGAAGGCGACCACGATCAATGTACTTCCGAGTTTTCGTTAGAAAACGCCTGCTCTGCAGGCTACGCATTATGCGGAGTCTGTGCAGAAACATCGCCACAATCCTCCTGCGAACACACGGATAAAGAAAGAACATTTATCGGGACGTGGGTGAGTTTGGAAGTGGACTTGGCGCTTGAAATGGGGTAGCAAGTGGTCAAAGTACACGAAGTATGGCATTTTGAAAGATTTTCCACATCCCATTGGTGGCAACGATGACCGTGGCTCTACAATACTCGGTTGGGATGAAGGGTTTACTGAAGCGGACTTTCCTTCTCAGTTAGCTTCTGAGCTTTATCAATTTCCAAATAGATTGGATGATATTGTTCATTGGTTTGTCGGTGGACATGGTACTGGTAGCGGTGGTTTCAGTTTTCAAACCATCTACATTTATTCAGATGTAGTGGAACGACAAGTGGTGGGTGACGTACGTGCCAACGTCCTTCGCGTTATTGCTCCACGAGGACAACTGAACGAAACTATTCATGAAACTTTTGCCAATCTATTTTACAATCGTGCCCGACTAAGCCGCTTTAACACCAAAGAAGTTCTTGTAAGAGGAGACACGGGAAAACCAATCGCATTTAAAGGAGGAGTCGTCACGATCACTTTTCACTTTCGGAAGTAACGTGAGCACCGATATTTATCCGGACAACAATGCATCCAGCTTTCAAATCGTTTTGCCTTACACCTACGAACTTCATGGAGACGAATGGCAAGTGGCATTGGCTTGTATTGTTTACCCACACACATTGATAAATTTGGGTCAAGCTTACACGCCGGAGAGTCTGTTCTATGCTAGAATTGGCAGAGAGAGAAGACCCAAAAGGTTTAATGATGATCGTTACTTTGTACACCGATAAGTTGTGGGTTCCTCTTCACATTCACGAGGGAAACTACAGAACCGTCGAAGATGTGTTTAAAGGTCCGGAAAGAGCAATGAGACTGACATTTGGAAAACCTTTGGCAGACCGAGAATTCGCCTTCACGTACGAACATAATCATCCATCGATTATCATACAGAGACCTTCCATTCTGGCCATTAATCCCTGGATCATGAACAAATTAGAAATTTCACAGACCTACCCCGATCACGCTTATGGAAGGCGTCATTTCCCCAAAAGCGGATTCGACACAGGTGACTTTAATAATGCTTTCCTGTTTTGGGGCGTAGAAGAAACAAAGGAAGAATATCGCGATGGTACTGACATATTTTGGATGCCAACCACCCTCGATAAACCGATCCATTGGTTTTTGACCGCCATCTCTTTTCAAACGATATACATCTATTCGGACGTGGTGGCTTCCCAAGTCGTTGGAGATGTGCGTGCCAATATCTTGCGTGTGGTGGCTCCCAGAGGTAGTCCGGGAGAAATCATTCACGAGAATTTTTTCAATCTCTTCTACAACGATGTCCGCTTAAAATCCTTCAACACTATTGAAATCCTTTTAAGAGGAGACACGGGTAAACCGATTCCATTTTTGCACGGTATGGTAGAAGTGACGTTACATTTCAGGAAAAAACGATGACGACCGTCACCAAGGAAGCTTTTACATGGTCCTACCAAACAATACCAAGACAAACAGGTATCGAGACAACAGACCGGGAAACTTTACTATAGAAATTCCTGGGAGAATTTATATGGGTTAATACTGGAGTGTGGCTCTCGTCAATTTCATTTATTCCAATACCGATTGCAAAGACACGTCTGTCCTAAGTGCTCGTTCGTAACCTTATCATCCAGAATCAAGAATCCAGCGTGGCAGTCCCATTGAATTCAACATCGAAACAACGCCCGACTACATTGACCTGTCCAAGTGTTACATTAAATTCAAGTTCAAAATCACCAAAGCCAATGGCGCTGACCTTACTGACAAGAAAGTAGTCAGAGTCAACAATGTTATGCACACCATCATCAAGCAGATGTCCATCAAGCTCAACATCACTCTTGTCACTCAGCAAAATTACACATATGCGTACAAAGCGTACATTGAAAATTTGTTGAGTTATCCGAGTGACAGTGCTGAATCGTACCTGACCTGTGTGCTGTGGTACAAAGGTAAACCAGGTAGCTTTGAACTAACAGAAACAACAACGGGTCAACCTGGTGCCGAAATTGATAGCTTGGTGACAAGACAACTGTTCATTAACGAAAGCAGCATCTTGCAAATGCAAGGCACCCCTGCGCATGCTCTGTTCCACAATGACAAGTTCCTGTTGGGATTTGTAGACATTAACATACGCATTGACATCAATTCTGAAGCCTTTTTTCTCATGGCAGCCGATGGTACAGAAAGACTGGAAATAATAGACTCAGAATTCATGGTGCGTTATGTCAAGATCAGCGATTCCGTACGTCTGCAACATCTCAACATCATGACAGGAAGAGCTAAAGGCGTGTCACGCCCCTTACCCGCTCTGTACTCTTTGGAAAGAGGAGACGTGCAAGCCTACATCATTGCTCAGGGACAAGCCAGTTTCCAGAGGAATGATTTATTTTTTGGGAAAGATACCCAGACGCAGATTTTTTACAGCGCTTTATACGTGCCAAACCAGCAGCACGCAAGCGTCTCGTCCCTCAAAGATCAAATTGATATGCTTAGCGAAATCGCTTTGAACGTTAATCCTTTGAGACGCCAAGTGTTTTTGAAATTGAAACGCGAAGCCAACAAGTTAAGATCTTAGGCCAAGAAAAAAACATCCGTCAAACAAAGAAAACGCATCTTAATCAAGAATCAACGCGAAGGATTCTTAGTCACGCTGGCTTCCATTCTAAAAACCTATTATTGTAAGTTTAACAGCCGAAGAAGTGGCACGACACGCCCGAGGAGAATAGTATTAACGTATGCATAACGTCACATCGAAAACATTTACTACAACACCATGGCTCGTGCAAGACGCTTTGCCCTCGTCCCAGAGGACGTTCTCTCGACCATAACGGAAGAAAAAAAAGTCAACACATCTCCCTACATCCGTTCCTTGGCCAATATGGACATCGAAATGAAAGCCATCCTCGATGATCCTAGCATACCGTTGGATAGAAAACTGACACTTTACAACAACATCATGAACTGTTACAAAGCTGTTTTGGCGCAATACCGAACACAGATACCTTCCATGCGCATTCTCAAACCCAGACCAAAACACCACGAAGAGGTCGACTTCCGTTTGCCACACCCGTGGGTACGACTTCTTTCCTCAGGCAACAGCCATTGGTTCCCCAGCAGTGATAGAGGATACACTACCTATCACGGCTGAACAGGAGAAGAAGATCTCGAAACCTTTGTCTTACCACCGACTCCGCCGCCTACCGCACCAAGAAGACAGGGCATTTCAAGATTACCCAGATCCAGGCGCCTCTTCAGTCCTGTTATGACCAGAATCAAAAAGACAAACCAAGAACAAGAACAGGAAAGAACCGGTCTATTGAGGTTAATTAAAAGACGATGAATTCGATATTAAAACAGGAAAACAACTGGCTTTTTTTTCAAACGCATAAAAGAAGCAATTTTATTTTATCATTTCCTCGACGACACGAACGTTGTGTGATGTGCATCTTTGTTAAAGCTCCTCAAATGTATTCCTACGGTCCTGTCTAACCAGATCAACCGTAACAGCTTTGTGGATTCTGCCAAAACAGTCTGACCACCTTCACCACCAAAAAATTCCCATTTACCTGCTACACCAAATGCTCCACAGATGATTGTCCTTTCTTCACAAGAACAGACAAGTTGGATGATTACTCCAGCGTCTTGCTGTACAAAGTAAAATCACTCTACAAACATCTTCCACCGTTTTGCGAACACGGTGATATCGCCAGCATGGTTCTGGCTACCACGGAGGAAAACAGGCCCTTCTTCAAATGTGGAAATAACAAAATGAACGATTTTCCATACGACTAGTTGCAGTGGGCTGACGAAAGTCTCAGCTCCAAAACTCTCCAATACAATGCCGGTAGAAACACCGACAAACCATCAGCCATATCACCACCTCCACAAGAAAGAAAAAGAAAGACACGCCCGTCTATAACATCCTCCAAGATTGTCGTCAAAGAGGTCGACGGAAAACCCAGGCAATTTGATGGTAATCTCATGCTACCCAAGGAGGGATAAAAAAGAAAACCCAAACGGTGCAAACCCGGGAAAGTCGCTCGTTACTACAGAAAAGAGTTGGTGATACGTCAAGTCAATGACGATGCACGCTTCTTCGACAACGATTGGATAATTCCCAAAAAATTCATCACTCCAGAATTCTGGAGATTAAAATCTGATGTCATCGTGGTCGGCCCTAGACCGACAAGGCAGAAAAAAAAAACCTGCTCTCCCACCACACATCAAGAGCAAACTAGAATAACCACCCCAGCTGTAAGACAGGGAACCCATCACGCAAGAAGAAATCAACAATATCGACAACATGTTGCCCAACTTTGCTTAAAAGCACATGAAGAAACATTTCTTAATCACGTTGAGAAAGGTTTTGAAAAAAAAAACATTTTTTAATCGCGTTGTGGCAATGTTGAGAAAAATACACATTAAAGTTTGTTTTGTTGAAAACAATGGTTCCTTCACTATTAAAAAAAGCCATCATAGTGCAAGCTACCGCTTGCACGTTCCAACATTTTAATAATAATTTAATAATGATAAAAAATTTACCCCAATCCCCCCTTTTATAAGCGCGCTCCCGGGTTTTTTCCCGCCAATCACCGTGCTCCCATTTCCCTCAAAAGCTGAATGGAGCTTTTTCATCCTCTCAAAAGCCTCCATATGCCCCATAGTGGCCCCCCTTACTACTCATGTATTCCTATATACGTATGGCTTTCCTATAATCTCTTTTTCAGTAATATAGCCGGGGTGACTACGATGAGGTTCTGGCGGTCACGTGGCATCGGCTGCAGACTCGCCCCTCATCCCAAAAACGCTAATCGCACCCATCGTCCAACAGATCTTACATCAAACTTTCGAATACTGCTTTTAAAATTATTCAAAGTTTTTGCAAATCTGATATTTGTGGGCAATTTTCCCCATAATGTTGGTCCAAGGTAGCGTAGAGAATGTTAACGATATGTTACTGTGATTATATCTAGGAACGCTGAAGTCATTTTTTACCTATTCTCAAATTCTTGATGGATGGTGTCGTTTCGAGCTTGTCTTTAAAAAGGGCCTTAAAATTCTGCATCAAAACATTAGAGGTTTATCGGCAAAAAAAAGTATCATCTGCCAAATGCTGGGTGGCTTTAGGAATGTACACAAATTCTGGTCAAGGTAGAAGTGTTGGTGTCTATATTTCTTTATTTATTCCATTTCAAAGACGAATGGATCTCGAACAAGAGGATATAGAATGCATCTGGATTGAGGTATTATTTCCTAAACGTAGATTTCAATTGCAAATTTGAATTTATGCTTTCGACGGTGTCAGCTTAAAACAAAGAATGTATTCTCTCAGGGGACATTAACTGTAACTTTTTGGTGTCCTCGGATCCCAAAGAAGTTAAATCCATTCTCACCTTCTTTGGTCTGAAACAAATTATTACCAGCCCCACGAGAATCACGCGAGAGTCCAACACTCAAATTGATGTTATTTGCAGCAAGGAACCTCACAACACCCAGTCGGTGAAAGTAATCCCAGCTGGTTTGAGTGATCATGAACTCATCGGATGTGCTCGCAAGCTGAACAATGTTAAGTTCAATCCGCGAATCATTACTTGCCGAAATTTTGCTAATTACGACCCTAAGCTTTTTTGCGAAGAGATGAAAAATGGTAAGGTTGTGGGATGTGGCTTGAAATGACGTCAAAATGTAATAAGGGTAAGTTAAAGCCACACATATGCGCACTGAGGCGACAGTGGTAGAAGGGATTAAACCCTGTTGCTACCAAAAAAAAAAAGATGAAAACATTGAAGAGCTTAATTCTGCGAATTTTGAAGAAGTTTACTCATCTATCTGCGTAAATAAAGCGTGGGCCTTTTTTCGAGACATTCTGCGGCGATGTATCGACAAACATGCTCCCCTTATTTCAAAGAAGGTTAAAGGCCGATTATGTCCCTGGTTGAGAGGACTAGTTTGACATACCCGCAAATGCTATCAAAAGACTCGGGTATCGAAGTAGGAGAACTTAGTCAGGCCATGAGAGACCGTGCTGTATGGCATGCTATTGTTGCTGACATCCCAACCTCGGTTGCCGAGGGATGATGATGATGATGATGATGATGATGATGATGATGATATGAAACTACAATGGTTTACTGATTATTTATTCCTTCGTCAACGGATCCTTCAGTTTGGTGGTGTGCTTTCTGAACCAAATCCTGTTTACACTGGAGTTCCTTAGGGAAGCATTCTGAGGCCTCTCCTTTTAATCATATTCTTTAATGATGTGCTTAGTCCCCTTCGTCATTGTAAGATTATCGCCTATGCCGATGATACTGTGATTTTTAGTTCCTCAAACAATTTCCATGCGAACAAGGCAACCTGTCCCAGGACTTGGGTTACCTCTGTAAGCGGTTTCGTGATAATGGACTTATTTTTAATCTGAAGAAGGGAAAGACTGAGGTGATGTTATTCGGCACCAGTAAACGGTTAAATCTGTTTCATGACCGTCAATTAAACCTTTCGGACAATGGTTCTCCTGTTAACACCACTGCATGTTATAAGTACCTTGGCGTACATCTGGATCCGACACTTAACTTTGATACACACTTTTGTAAGACCTACAAGAAGGCAGCAGGAAAAGCGAACCTCTTATGGCGCATCCGTTCTAGTATTGATACTTTTAGTGCCCAACGAATTTACCAATCGATGATTATGCCAATATTTACGTGTTGCGGCTATAATAGTCTTGGATGGTCTGAGTCCCGCAAATGCATGATCCGCACCATTGAGAAAGGAATCCTCGAAATCATAAACCCCGAAATGCAGTTCGAAGAACTGCGATCTTCGGTTTTTAACAATTGACAACTTCTTGCAAAGGAAAACGTGTTGTTTTGTTTTTAACTGTCTTAATGGAATCAGGTGTTTCCCATTTACGAATTATTTTCAACGTTTTCACCATAATCCCTTTAACACTAGAAGCAATGGGAAAGCAGCAAAACTACCCAAGATGAAACTGGATTTTACGCGCTGTAGTTTTTAGGTGCCTCGCTTTTTAATTCATTGTCATTACGTTTAAGAAATATAAATTCTAAAGTTCTATTTAGGAAAGCCTTGGACGATTTTTACTTGTAACTATTTATTGTAGCTTTTATTCTTATTTGTTAGATTTTTAACTTTTATAGTCAGCAGGATCCCGTTGATAACAGTATTGAATGGCTATCCTGGATAAAAATTCGATTATTATTATTATTAGAAAAGTTCCATTGTTCCAATTTCAGTTTCACCTGCAAAATAGTCTTGAGACTGGTCAATCGATGGAATTTTCGCTCCAGCCGAGAATACTCACAACGTTGTCTTTGTCATCAATCTGGTGTCCAAGGCTCACTCGGTCAGTTTTCTTGCGTAAGTTGGAAAACCTTCAAGAATGCTTGCTATCTTAGAGAAGACGACATTTCCAAAGTGATAGAGTGGAAATGGCAAAGTGGCCCATTTGCTTGCCATTATCGAAAATGTTATCAGAATTATATTGCGAGAAATCATGTTGAACGTGCAGCCAAGAGAAGACAAATAGCGCCAGAAGTTTCCCATGAGGCAGAAAAAGACCCTAAAACACCTCTTACGATGTCCTCTTTGTGGTCTACTTTTTGCGTTGTTGGATCTGTCAGTCAAAGGCTAAAAAATTCACAGTTCATTGTATTTCATTAAAAATTTCATTTATTCAATAGTTTAGTACATGATGAATAAGTCTAAACGGTTTAAGATGAAAGCGTTTATATAAAATCCCTAACAGTGCAAGAAAAAGGAAAATCATGAATTTCTGGTGCAAAGCAGTGCGAGTTGTTTAGTCCAGGTTACCAAACCGTTTGGACACTTATTTCAAGTGGTAACATGTAGATTCGTAATCTGCAGGCCTCAAGTTTTAAAATGATATCAAGAAACTTTAGCCACTCACGGGGTGCTGCCAACTTACCAAAAGCTGGGTTTGGCTTCTAGATTACATGTGACACAGACGGTGCGCGAAGATAAGTTTCTACGAGAACTTTTCCCTTTTTTTGGTGTAACTGCTATTGTGGTTTTTATGATCTGGATGTGTGGACCTAATTGTGTCCCATCACATACTTCGGTACAGTTCCTATCGATGTAATTGAAGAACGCTTGGTGAACAATCCACCGTCGCTTTTCCTTAGCGATGTGTGAAAAATTCTTGCATGAGGCTTGAATTAAGTTCTTCTTTGCTCATTTATTCACTCGCTTTGGCCGAAAGCTTTGAGAATTTTAGAGGTAAACTTTATGGTTGTTTTTGTTGTGTTATATTCGAACCCATGACCTCTGCGATACCGGAGCAGTGCTCTACCAACTGAGCTATCAAGCCAACTGTGTACATAACTGCGATGATCATTTAATGTTATTAAATAAAATTTTTCGTAACAATTTTGCCGATACGTGAAAATTCGTGAATTTTCTTTTATTCCTGAGACACAATTGAGAGGCTCTTTCAAAAACTCACGCATCGCGTTTCATCAGGGTTTCCAAGCCCTCGAAAACGATAAAAGCACTCAACCTGCAGCTAGGCCTGTCACGATTGCGCTGGGCACTTTTTCAGCATACGCTTTTGAATTTTCGAATTTGGAGCACTATTTTACATTTCCAGTTTGAGCACTTGATTGGGAATGATTTCCGCACAGGTCCCTTCTTCATTATGCATGCTGTAGCCCTACTGTTCCAGTCTACAATAACAAGAAATGTCTACATGTGCATTACTCTATATGCTAAACAATTCATCTGCTGCATGCATAATGAGTAGGGACCTGTGCGGAAATCTTGCCCTTGATTGACTTTTGAGCGGAATCTGAGCATTGTTCCGCTTTTTGGAAAACATTTCAGCACATTTTCACAATGTTCCATATGCTCAATGCAGTGTTTTTTGTCACTGAAACGTTTTCAGTAAAGCAAAGTAATTCTATTATCATGAATTACGAATAATTTCACCTTGTAGTCTGACTGGCCGACTGTTGTCATGGAAATGCAGGAGCCATGGTCCTTTTAACCGTTGGAACAGCCGATTTTGATTGGTTCGTGACTTCGTGGTACTAGGTACCGGTACTAGACTGCGTGCAAAGATGGACCACTGCGACCAGATGGAAATCCGTTCCAGCACGGGAGATGTATTGGAAACTACTACAAGCTATAAACTACTTGGAGTATATATTGACCCGGACCTTTCTTTTAACGAGCATGTTGAACATTTATGTAAGGCTTAGTAAGCGCATCGGTATCTTGAGATCAATTAGGCATTATTTACCTTTAAATGAACGTATACTCTTCTACATTGCAACCATAAAGCCCCTTTTTCTGTATGGCGGAGCAGTCTGGAGTATAACATCTAAAGCAAATATCAGACGAGTCTTTCGACTGCAAAAGAGAGCGGCCAGGGTAATATTGGATGTTAAAACAGCAAGGGATGAACGAACTGTTAACTTATTTAACAAGTTGGACTGGTTGCCCTTCTACGAAGAAATCAATGTTAATAAGCTATGCCTTATTTTTAAATGTCTACATGGTCAATGCCCAGAATACATATCTAGTAAGTTGATACGTGTGAGTGACATATCGGTAAGATCCTCGCGTTATAGTCACATCACGCTACGATGCCCTAAGAGCAACAGAGCGACAGAAGAAGGAAAAACGTTTGCTTCTACATCAACCTCAATATGGAATTCCCTACCTCCTATCATAAGATCCTGTGATAGCATTAATGTTTTTAAAGAAAAATGCGTCAAGCTTATAAAGAAGGGGTATGCAAATATTGAACATTTCACAATTTCTTAATGTCCGCTAACACTTTGTATCGCATGCACCAACTAGATTTTTACCCCATTTTATTGATGTTAGAAATTTTACTAGTTTCATACTTATTACTAGAAATACGACTCCCGCAAAAACCTCGCGAAGCTAGTTTTTGAAGAAGTCACAGTGCTTTCATATTTTATTCTTTATTTTTTTTTTTGTACTTTATATTTTATTTTTTATATCAGCGTAATCCCCATTATTTTCTTTCTTATGCTGTGTTTGGTACACAATTAGTGACACCTGGTGCAAATTACATGATCAGTATACCGCTCAACACAGTGTTTAAAAATTGACCTTCATTTAGCTCTTTCACTGCCACTGAGATTGCACCAGAGGGAATAGAAGTAAAATTATTTATTATCTTGACAGGGAATACAGAGTCGATGAAGTATCACAATAATATTCACTTAATACAAATTGAAAATGATTGTAAATCTTTTGCAGGTGAAATCTTGAAGAGTTGATATAATTGCTTGTGTTTACCACGGTGTAAAAACCTGTGTTTTTTTATTTAGTTTTATTTTCTTAGTCTCTACTGCTTTGTCTTCTTTGTTGTACATCACTTTTGAACACAATATGTTCTTACACAGAGGATGAGTTGAATGCTCCAATTATTTTTTGTTTATGTTTTTTGGTTATAATTGCATGAGATTCATTGTAATAATAATAATAATAATAATAATAATAATAATAACGAATTTTTAAACAGGATGGCCCTTCAGTACATGCGTACTGTTATCAAAGGGGTCCTGTAAAAAGAAAAATATATATAACAATATAAGAATAAAAATAAAAATACTTCATATAAAAGGATAAAAAGTAAAAATTAAAAAGTAAAAAAGAAGAATCTTCTGATATTTTATTGTCTACTGCAGTCATTATTTCATTCCCGGGTAACCACAATTGAGAGCATTATGAATAGTGCATGTTTTAATTTGTGTACTCTTTTCAGTTGCAATGGTACCCCCAGTGGTAGATAGAAAAATTCCTCTTCCCTCAAAAGAGATGCCATATCAACAGAAGTGTGAGATACAATGTCATTACATAAAAAAAAATTGGGGGTAAAACAATTGGATTCTACAAAAGC
>OX453273.1:23211278-23371278 GCA_949710005.1 Ricordea florida | reverse complement strand
AGTGGCTATCCCGTTTTGACAGCTGTCAATTGACCATATTGTGAATGTCCAATATAAAAGATGTGGATTTGCCAAGACAAGCCTGAGATACCCCTCCCTTCCTTTTGATAGTCTCCCCTACCCTACCCGTACAATCTGTAGACGCGTACGTACGTACGTACGGACGTACGGACGTACGGACGTACGTACGTACGTACGCTCGGTCAGTCACGTGACAACCAAAAGAAAAGAGGTTGACCATATTCCATGAGTATGGGGCTGTGCTCCACGCGCGCTTCGCGCGCGGGAGCCCCGCTATAAACATATATATAACCCTATGTTTTATCAGAGTATAAAACATAGAAAAAGCGTGTTTTATTGTTTTTCGCCACATTACCGCCACTCGACAATTCTCTAAAGGTGGCGAAAAACATTTTTCTTTGAAGAAATTCATGATGGAATTCTCTGCGAAGCAGCAGAAAGTTTTTAAGGTGAGAATAATAAAACAAATAAAGAAGAAGAAGCGAAAAAAGTCGAGAATTTGGTATTTTAATGGCGTCGGTTTGTCGATCTGTGTGCTTTGTTGTTTCTACTCGCGGCATGTAAACTCATAAAGCGAATAAAGAAGCCTAAGCCGTGTATTACACTGTGATTAAAACACTCCGGGCATTTGAGAACACTAGAGAAATGTAGAAAACACTCGCCTGCGGCTCGTGTTTTCTACATTTCACTCGTGTTCTCAAATGCCCGTCGTGTTTTATCACAGTGTAATACACGGCTTAGGCTTCTTTATTTGTTAAATAAAAACTCTCGGCTCGATTGACTCGGGCTTGCGAGCCACGTGGTCTGACCGGAAGCGACACGATTAGTAACCTCGCTTCGCGAGGAAATTATTCATAGTTAGATATTTTTAAAATCATTGTGATTTATATTTTAATTGTTTAAGGGGGGGCCACGAGTTTATCAGTCAATGACTGTAAAGTGTTTTTACGCTCATTAAATAAAGTTACTTACTTACTTACCTTACTTACTTACTACCTTACTGACTTCATACAAGACGAATAAAATAAAAATGCGATAAAGAAAACCGAACAGTAAGTCGCTTTAATTAGAGAATTTTTGCCGTTGAAAGACGAGTCAAGGTCCGAAGAAGAAATTCCTTCCAACAATATCAATTCATTCATCAGGGAATTTGTCGTAGCAGTGAGAAAGAAAACATAGAGATTATGAGCCAAGTTTGCTGCGTTCTCTCCGCAAGTTTTGAACGGTTATTTGAGAAAGAAAAGCTACGGATACAGCATCATGAAAGACGTGGCGTTTGAAAAAGCAAGAGCAGCATTAAAAAACAAAAAGGAAATTTTACATTTTACATTTCCCGCACAAAGACATTCCTGAGTTATTCACGAGACGTTTTAAAGCGTTTATAACTGTCTGGTTCTTATACTTCTAGCGACATTTCCAACTAGGTTTAAAATAGAATTTTCCAGTTCGTGCAATGTTTGTATCATGAACGCATTTTTAACTCGAGTGTAATGTTGATTCAGTATGCTCCAAAATAAAGCCGGCTAAGTACGTTTTGCATCTTGTGGTATCTTAATTTTTCTAGCCCAGAGTGATTCACGATCAGTTAGTAATATTTTGTAAGGAGTAAATCTCAGTACCTCAGTAAGAAAAATCGTCCGCGCTCACTAACCATGAAGTGATCTGTTAATCTCTATATCTTGAGTGGCTTTGCCATTAAGAATGGCAGCGATGGACTTAAAAAAAACATGCCACATTTACCAAATGGTAAACGGTTCGGTGTGTGTACTATCGAGTTCAAATATAAATCCACTAACGTTCTATCAGGAATGTCTGCTTTTCCGAGTGTCACAGAATTTTCTTATGTAAAGAGGTTAAACTGAAATCCTCTTAAATTAACTCATTGATTGTTGTTTATGACCTCAATAGTATAATAACTGTACCCTCAATGACTTATCGTTTTCTTAAAGTTTTCTATTCAGTTTTTTTTTACAAGTAAGCTCCTGTCCTCTCAGAGGGCTATTTTTTAAAACACTACCGTCCCCGGGTAACAAGTCGTCCAGTGATCAAAGGTCTTAGATGGGGAAAGGTAACTTATCACGCAGTTAGAGGCAAAACAGAAAAATAATATAAAACTGTCTTCGTTTTGGTGGAAAGAGATGGAGCTGATTGTCAATGCTTGTTATTGGCTTTCCTTTGACGAAATCTGCATCCACTGTATAATGTAAGGGATTTAAGAACATGACACGTGTGTCCGGGATCGGAATTAGCTGCTAAAAACCGTCGGGATTACGGGATTGAGGGAAAATTTTGGTCGGGATTGCGTGATTGAAGAACCCCACTGGGGACCCTCAAACAACACAAATTGAAGGGTACTTATCAAATAAGGCTTTGATAACTAGTGGCGCTCCTCAAGGGTCTGTTTTGAGCCCACTGCTTTTCTTTTCGGGTGCACAAATAAATTCAACTTTTATCTCTTCGCTGATGAGACTAACATCCTATCCGTCTGTCCCCAACCTAGTGCATGACAACGGCAATAATAACGCTCCCTCGAATATCTTAAAACTATCTCAAAAAACTTCCCAAGTCCACTCATACAACAACTTGACTTCACACTAATCTCTGATCTTATCGTTGTTTGTTTACTTTACTTTTAAGTTTTTCTCTTAACTATTTCAAGTCTGGCCGGCTTCGATTAGCCTTTCCTATCTGCGGACCATCCAACTTTGCTTGTAATCGGTCTCCTAATAAATAAATAAATAGTGCGCAGTGTGTGCAGTGCCATCATACTTGGGAAGTTACTAAACTTTACAGTAAGTGCTGTGGTACTCTTGGTTTTATCAAGTGTGGTACTCACTTTCTCGTCTGTTTCAAAGTGCATCCAATGAAAAGAAATAAACAATATTAGTCGGTTGTTACGAAGTTTGTTTTACCACACCTGCCTGTGATCTACAGAAACGTCTACCGGCATGCAGTGGGCAAGCACAAGTAAATGACATTAGAAATGAATGTTACCAAGAGCCTATCAGTGATGGGCTTCATTTTCTTTCTTTGTTTTCTTAAAGAGTTCCTACACACTGTGCCACACCCACTGACCTTAGGACCCCTAAAAGGCCGACTCTGTCACTAAAATGTCACAAGATTCTGAAAATGTCTGTTTAATAGAGTTCACATAATTTCTCATTCAAATACAGTATGCTGTTCACACAATGCTGAAGGCTTTAATTCGTGGACAATAAAATTCTAATCGATTTAATCTTAGCACCAAAAAGTATTTATTATGGCTTGTGAAAAGCATTTTACTTTTTCACAGACTTTTACCCTCTGAGCTTCCGAGCAAAGCTAAAAGTCGCTACAAAGGTTAGGTTAAGGCCTCCTGAAAACTGTATAGTGCTGCATGCCTTTTTATCCATGGGTCGAACCAAGTAGTGACTGATCAATCTGATGGGCTTCTGGTGTGACCACTCTTTCCAGAGCTACTGAACAGTATTGCTCCATGGAACTTTTTCTTTTACTACACCGTGCGGTTCTAAAAATTTAAGTGGCAGTCCCGCTAAGAGCGATCCACTCGACTTCGGGACCAAAAATAGTTTTCCTTCATTTTTTGCCAGTGAAAAGGGTTTAGTGTATACATATAAAAAAACAATTAACTATTTTCCAATTCCTTATTTTCCCTTTGCTACAAGCCAAAATCGAGTTTTGGCCCACCTGGGCTTGCCAACGGTGATCGAAAGAGTAAAATTCACCGATTTTGAGAAGCGCGCTATTTCCATTAAAATGAAGCTCACGAAATTTTTCTTTTATGAGCATTCTAAGGTACACATACTACCTTGACTGACGAAATATGGAATCTTTTCCGAAAATTCTAAGCTGATCAGCGAGGCTGGAAGACACCCTACTCTAAGGCCCTTATTCGCCTACTAAAATTTAGTCAAATTTGAGAGAAAAAATTTCAAAAGTTGGGTCTAAATCGAGGCTAAAAAACACATCACAGTAAATTTCTTACCTTGATAAATTGTTTTATAACTTCAAACCGGTGGGTATCTCCTGGGATTGCACGCGAGAACAGATTAAAACCTGTCACAGTCAGCGTGTTTACATAACTATCGCTCGTGTCAAAGCTTATTTGCATAACCCTTGCACTCGGTGAAAAAACTTCTTCAGGTTCATTTGCTGACCTCCTGAATAGTGGGAAATAGCTCCCTTTAATACTTATATTCACTAAAGATCCAGTGCTGAGGTGAAAGCTCCGTTGAATTGAAGTTGATCAATCTTCAAGACTTGCGAGACTCCAACGGTAAATTATGGACGTGGCGTAATTAATCGTAGCCGTCGTCCAACAAAGTTCGTTTGGTAAATCCTGCTGCAGATGTATCGTTGTGAGAAGAAGAATATACAAAGGTTTCCGTCTACCGTGTACTGGCAAACGAGTCCTGTGCTACCGGGAGCGAACCGAGAGCTCCAAATATGAAAATATAATTACAAAAACAACAAACAATTCTGTTCAATCTTGTGAAGGGCAATCACCAAATGTATACGAGCGACACGCTTAAATGGAACTTTGAATGG
The DNA here is from genome assembly GCA_949710005.1 of Ricordea florida. Classification (NCBI taxonomy): domain Eukaryota; kingdom Metazoa; phylum Cnidaria; class Anthozoa; order Corallimorpharia; family Ricordeidae; genus Ricordea; species Ricordea florida. The sequence continues at coordinate 23,366,709 of OX453273.1, read as the reverse complement.
GCTTTATACTTCACCATCGATGTTTCGGTGTCATTTCTTTATCCTCCATAAAGTTGACAAAGTTTGTGGGTGTCATAAATATGAATGCGCTCGATCCGTTGGAGTTTTGACAGTTTCCTCACAAGGTCACGCACGCTCAATGTCACGCTAGAACAGAGGGACCGCATACAAATAGTGACTTAGTTAGAAATGTAAGAAACCTTTAACTCTGATATCTATTAAATGTTGCGAGTAAAGCCAACATTTAAGTCCGAAATAAACTTGAAATTACTTCAGTTGTCTTTGGTCGTCTATAATTTACGGCTGGAAATACATACAGTTTACTTTCCGCTAGCCGGATATTCTTCGATCACTCTTATTTTTTCCTCTTTTCGAATGAAGATGCACCGGGTAGGCTTAGTTACGCTAATTAGGCCTCTCGAAAAGGGAAACAATATGAGCTAGTTGTTCGCTGTAGTAAAGTTCCTTTAATGCATATTCGCGTCTGGAGAGTCAGTGTAAGGGCTTTTTGAAGAGAAATGTCCAGTAAGGGTCGTGCGAGGTAAACAAATCACACAAAAAAATAGCCAAAATATGTCTGATAAGATTTTTCTTTAGCAAAACACGATTAGCATTGTAGAAGTGCTATAAAAGGCCAACATGGAAGGCACAGTAACGCAGTAGAAATCAGGAAATGGCGCTGGCTTGGCCTCTCCTATCAGGAGGATAGACAAGCCTGAGAGTACCCCGCACAAGGAAAGAGGAAAGGACGGACGGCTCAGGAACAACAAAGCGGTCTGCTTCAGTAGCTGGAAAGAGTGGGGAAATTCGCCCCATGCTCTAAGAAGCTGGATGAAAAGAAATGCTAATGAAGGGAAATGAAAACAATGTTAGAACAGGGCGTGCCAACGGGAACTGTGAACAAAACATGGGTACGGAATTAAGAAACTGAAAAAAAAAAAAAAATTACCGGATATTGGAACGTGAACAGGCTTTTATGTTGCCTTCCTGGTTACAGTCCGGGATTCCTGAATCAGAGCTTATGGTCAGAGCTTACCATTCAGAAACAAGGTCCTATGCTGCTGAATGAAGTTGATAATTTTGCTTTTTTTGCCACGGTGCCTAGGGCGATAAAGCCGACCCGCATCGACACTTGTGGTTCCAATAGCGACCTACTATTTCAATGCCAAGAGCCAGGGTGAGTCTGTAAATTTTCGTCTCTAGAGGAACTTCATATTCATCTCGGGCAACACAGCAAACCGGCAACATCAGAAAGCTTGTACGAAGGACTTAAACGTGGCTGGGCATCAAGTCTAGAATCAAGAACAACGTCCATGGCAAAAGAAGGTGCAAGTTAAGTAAGGGAGGAGTGTTCCAATATGGGTTGGAAGCTTCAGAAACCAAGAGGGGGAGGAACGAGGTTTGCGGAGAACGTGAAACAAGATTTGACGATGGTGAAAAAACTGGGCGAAAGGCTTTTTCAGTTCATTTCGCAAACAATCCGTCCAAGCTTACTCTGAGACTGGAGATTCGATTATATTATGAACAGTGCCAATATTATAACTCAAAAAAAAGAGAAAAAGAAATCAATGGGTTGCTTTTTCAATTTCAATAACCTTGCTAAATCTTTTGATCTTTCGGGGTGTGGGGCTGACCCACTGGGGCCTGTTTCCCAACCGAATTGGTCACGTTACACGGGCTAGTGTGACATTCTGACAAATGGTGACAACATGTTTTCAGAGTTGTAACGGATCGGGAAGTTCATGATTTGCGGTAACACTATATTTCGATGATATTAGAATAACAAGAATCGAATAAGAAACAGAAGTAAAGCCCATTCGTCGTAAAAAAGTTTTACATGCATTTGGTGATTGCTCTATACAGTATTGAACAGTAATTTTTTGTAATTATATTTTCATATTTGGAGCTCTCGGTTCGCTCCCGGTAGCACAGGATTCGTTTGCCAGTACACGGTAGATATAAACCTCTATATAGTCTTCTTCTCACAACGATACTTCTGCAGCAGGATTTACCAAACGAACTTTGTTGGACGACGGCTACTATTAATTACGCCACGTCCATAATTTACCGTTGGAGTCTCGCAAGTCTTGAAGATTGATCAACTTCAATTCAACGGAGCTTTCACCTCAGCACTGGATCTTTAGTGAATATAAGTATTAAAGGGAGCTATTTCCCACTATTCAGGAGGTCGGCAAAATGAACCTGGACGGCCGCGGTACAAGAAGTTTTTTCACCGAGTGCAAGGGTTATGCAAATAAGCTTTGACACGAGCGATAGTTATGTAAACACGCTGACTGTGACAGATTTTAATCTGTTCTCGCGTGCAATCCCAGGAGATACCCACCAGTTTGAAGTTATAAAACACTTTACCAAGGTAAGAAATTTACTGTGATGTGTTTTTTAGCCTCGATTTAGACCCAACTTTTGAAATTTTTTCTCTCAAATTTGACTAAATTTTAGTAGGCGAATAAGGGCCTTAGAGTAGGGTGTCTTCCAGCCTCGCTGATCAGCTTAGAATTTTCGGAAAAGATTCCGTATTTCGTCAGTCAAGGTAGTAAATGTACCTTATAATGCTCATGAAAGAAAAATTTCGTGAGCTCAAAATCGGTGAATTTTACCCTTTCGATCACCGTTGGCAAGCCCAGGTGGGCCAAAACTCGATTTTGGCTTGTAGCAAAGGGAAAATAAGGAATTGGAAAATAATTAATTGTATTTTTATTTGTACACACTAAACCCTTTTCACTGGCAAAAAATGAAGGAAAACTATTTTTGGTCCCGAAGTCGAGTGGACCGCTTTTAGCGGGACTGCCACTTAATCTATTGATGAAACCATGCAATGTGGCCAAGATAAAAAATCATTACAAATAGATAAAACCGTGAGGCGTGGCCGTCCAACCGGAATCTATTATGTAGGGCTGTTCTGGGAAAAAGAAAACACTAGTAACACAATAGTTAAACCCTAGGCCACAACTCTAATGAGCGTTTATAGGAATCTGACCCTGGGACCCGTTTCTCGAAAGTCCGGGTCCGGAAAATCATTTCATGATCGTAATGTTCACAACGAGAACTGCCATTTTGCTGGTTTTCAAGGTTAGCACTACAATTGTAGGTTACCCTGCACGTTAGGATGGTTTGTACACCAAGAGGTACAAAAACATTCTGTAGAGTCCCATTAAAAGATGCAGCTCCGGGCCCGTAAAGTTATCGGCACTTTCGAGAAACGGTTCATGAGGAGAAACATCACTGAAAACCCAAATCCTCTCATTACTACTGTTAAGACATTCACATTAACTAACTTAACAAATAGTTATAAGAGTTACAATTACTCTAAATTTGCATATGAATAAAAATAATTGTAAAAAACATCGTACAATTACGTATTGTTAAATTTTGTAAATCTAACCGTTACAATTCATGGCGATCATAATTCTCAGTAATCTATTATCACCTACTATCTATAGAGTTATCAGTCATGAGGGGGCACATTAACACTAATTATTCATTTCCCTTTTTTTCAACACTGGACAATTTTTCAAAGCACGACCAGAAGCGAGCTCTTGTTGCTACGGATTGATCAACAGACTATTGCATGTAGGTGTCCATTTAACTATAATAATTATGCCAACTATAAGAAAAAAGACGATCCCTTCTTTCTTCCATTATTATCATTAAAACTATATAAATTAGCTGTAAAATTGAGCAAACTTCACAGCAAGTGTAAGTGTAAGTGTACCATAAGGTAAAAGGGAGGTGCTGACGTTTCGAGCGTCAGCACCTCCCTTTTACCTTATGGTGGTATAACTTACTTCATCAATTCCTTTGATTTACCCAATTTCTTTTGTTTCAATTCCCCACCGACGCAGCACCAGTTTCTTTAGAAACTATCCCCACAATACTTGTTAAGATTCATATTATAGTCTAATGAACCAATCGAAACTCGAAACGGATCTCGTCATCACCAAGAGCGACTGCGCATTCGTTTCAGTTTTACGTCTGATTGGTTGGGGAAACGATGGGCCGGCATTCTTCGGCCAATAACCTTCAGTCGTAATACAATGAATTAAAACTACTCTAGTTAGGTACATGTAGTTCCATTACATGTATCTACCTCACAAATTGATGATTATTTTCGTTAACCACTTTGCGTGAAAACAAAACAATGCAAGGGGTAATTTATGTAAATGATTTCCCCACTGTTCCCCAAGCTTCCATTTCCTTGTGAAATTTAATTGACAAACGCATGCTCATCCAGAGATCATACTGCCTGACTAGATGCACGTGTCTCGCCAACGTGTGAGTGTTAATATGACAAGGGGGTATGAAACTCAAAGTCTTAACTAAATATCATAAATTAGATTTCTCAATACAAAAACTTAAATAAATGTGCATGTATTTACAATACCATCACAGATACACAATATACAGGAAATATTAAATATACTAAATTTTCTGTTAATCAAACCCAGTTCCCTTTTGCTTGATCTTCCCTTTAGTTGATAAAAGGCTTCCAAGCAACCTGTCAAGAAATACAAATTATAGCCACGAACTTTGACTCCAAGCAAGTTTGTTCTACATGCATGCATGTCCATGCAACGTGTTCATGAATAGTACCCTCAGAAGAATGAAAGACATTTAAGGGCCGGCTATTCAAACGGTGTCCGACTAAAGCCACGATTTAAGTAAAACTGGACGGGATCAAAACTGAGCAGTTTGTTATTCCTGTAATGGAGTTAACTCATTTTCGTCTGACGAAGGGCGAACGCTCGAAACGTCAGCACCCCAACCCATTTTTTTAACTTACGGTGGTATAACTTACTTTGTCAACTTGTCTGATTACCCTATTTCTTATAAAGCAAAAATGAACGGGTCCAATATCCAACCATCTTTACCGAAAAAGCTTGGTCAATAAAGGATTTATTGCATGGCTATTTTGTTTTGTTTTGTTTGGTAGGATAACGGAAATCCCGAGCGGGCAAGATAGGCCCATCCTGCCCGCTCGGATAGCCAATCAGAACTCAGGATTCTCCTCATCTTGCCAATTCGCGGAACCAGTCATAAAAATTCTAATAAACACCATAATTAACCAATTACAGTGCGCCTACCATCTCATTTAGTTTACACAACCCCGTAGAAAAAAATAGAGATTGCACTTAAATTCAAAGACGGACTTACCTTACACCATAAGCAAACAAGCCAATAGCTATACAAAGGGCAACAGATGCATCGAGGAACCAAATTTGCTTGCTATACTGATACAACATGGAGCTGATAATAATTCCAAAGGCCATAGCAGCTCCAGCTGTGGAATTGTATGCTGTAAAACACACAGAAAATAGGCAATATTTATTCTAGTCCCTCAGACTAAAGCATTGGAAGTGTATAAACTAGCACTTTAACTATCAAAGGGACTTAAGAAGCTCTGTCACATTGCAGCTAGACTGCAACTATTCCATTGGGATCGTCACTCAAGCTTTATCTGTGTAACACCCAAAGAAAGATATCAATGAAGCTTGAGAAGAGCAACCCATAATACTGTTTTAGTGATGTAACGTATGATACAAACTTATTGTTGAACTTGAAATCCAATTCCATCCCTCCCATCGACAGCCAAAGACAAGAGTGAATAATCGTTTCTGTGCTATCTTGTTATATTCTACAATAATTATGTATCATCATCATTGGGTTTTTATTGATGCATTAATGTGTCAATGTGTGACACACTTTCCAAATCTTGTCTCATGCATTGCATCAGTTTGATGAAAGATGCCCGGTACTTGTCAAACCGTAAGAATTACATTTACTAGAGACCTTTCGAGAAACGGGTCACTGATCAATGTCATAGTAGAGGAAACAGTTAATGATTGGTTCTAAACAAGCTTGGCGAAGGGACTTGTGGAGTGTGATATCATTTTATTGCTGTCAAGTTAAAAAATCGTGTATACACTTTAATGTTACCTATTATCGCGGCAATTAATCACGATTTCCAAAAAAAAGTTCCCAAGAAACTTAGCCACGTGAATTGTAATACCCTGCTATATGATTCTTTTTCAACTCAATCTTAACGAGGACCCATTTGAAGAAATTGAAAATGTCTTTCAGCTGTAAGCACAATTCGACAGTGTTGTTACCGTTTTATAGAGATTGCGTGACATCCGGGAGACTAAGTAGGTAAAACTTATACCATGTGACCTAGTTGGTTTTGGAAGTAGTCGATCGATTGTAATCGGAGGTTTTATCCTGAGTTTTACCCAGGAGTTTCAGTTTTAAAATCGTTGAGTTTTCAAGAGTTTTGAGTCAAGTTGATAGTGGAATCAGCATTTGGTCCTTCGAACCGGATCATCGCTTCGATGGAGACTGTGGATGTCTTGGAGTCGAAATATTTGGAATTTGCTAAACTGGAGTGAAATTTTGCCGCGTGTGCAACACCGAAGAGCAAGAAGTTTATTTGTATTGCTGGAAGTAAGGAAAATCTGGAGAAGCTTAAAAAGGATAAACGGTCGCTTAAATCAAGTCTTACCAAATATTTGAACGAGTTTGCCGTGGAATTATCAGTGGAAGCGCCGAAGAACGAAAGAATTGTGGATAGGCTGAATGACATCGAAAAGCGACGGCGCGAATTGCTGGAATTACTGGAGAATCTTCAAGCCTTGTACAAAGAAAACAAAGAAACGGCGAATGTAGCGTCAATCGAGGAAGAAGCCGATGGTATAGTCGACCGTGTCGATCGTTAGCGAAACGAGGGGAGCTCGGTTGTTTTTAGCGAAAGGAGTGGCTAAGAGTAGCGAAGGAAATTCCAGTGCCAAGAGCAAAGGCGGGAATTTGGATAACACGAGTGCGAAGGATAGCCACGTGGCCGACCCAAACAAACAGCTCGAGCGGATTCGAATTCCTCAATTTTCGGGCGACAAGATGAAATATTCTTCTTGGTGGGCAGCGTTTTCAAGTTGCGTTGATGACACTTCTTTATCACCACAATTTAAAATGTTGCGGCTGGAAAGTTGTTTGAAAGGCGAAGCGGCGGCTACGGTGAAAGGTTTGGGTTATTCGTCGACGGCTTATGAAGCAGCAAAAACGAAATTGAATCGAAAGTATGGAGGAAATCGGCGACAGGTTCAGGCGCATATTGATGAGCTGAGAAAGATGAAACCTATTAATGCAGAAAACCCTCGAGAGTTGGAAAAATTTGCTGACCTAGTGGAGAGGACAGTGGTTACTTTAAAGGAAAATAAGCATACCTCTGATCTCGAAGGTGGAACTCTATATGCTATTGTGCTAGAGAAAATTCCCAATCTCTACTCAGCCAGTACTACAGATGGGTTAAAGAAAAGGGAAAACTGGAGTCTCTTGAGGAATTACGAGAATGTGTCGCAGAGGAAGCGGAATACCAAGTGCAAGCATCAGAGATAAAGAATGGTGTTTCTAGTGCAGGAGGAAGGCATGTCAAATGGCCACGGTCATATTTCGGGACTGGAGACAAGCGTGACCGCCCTTGCAAGGTGTGCAACCAAAAACACCCAATTTGGAAGTGCGAGGTGCTCAAAGGAATGGAAAATAAGAAGAAGTGGGAGACAGCGAAGAAGTTTGGCCTGTGTTATCGTAATCTGCCTGACTTTACGGAGGGGAATCCCGATGCATCTAATGTGAATGGAAACGAGTCAAGTACGTATGAAACAGTAAAGGAACATGAACAACGACGAATTGCCCTTCGCACTGTTCCAGTTATTATGAAACATGGAGCCAAACGCTTGCAAGTTAATTGCTTTTTAGATGAGGGCAGTGATACGACTTATGTCAATGAAGATGTCGTGGAAGAACTAAGTATGGAAGGTCCGAAAGAGAAAGTCACCATTAATGTTGCAAATGACCAGAAGGTAGATCTTATGTCAGCCACTATGGAGATTGGATTGGAGAGTTTAGATGGTCCAGTAGACACTGTTATTGTAGCGTGTGAAACCGCTTTGTTTGATTGGCCACATACTGCAGAACCGTCTTCGAGTCAGACCACATAAAGGCCTTATCTATGGGTAGGTCAAGTTCACGAAGGATCATCTTGTTCAGACGGGTTGTAAGGACTGCTGCTTGCAATTCTAAGCGGGGGATGGTCAGTTCTTTTACTGGTGCATTGCGACATCACACAGCATTTGTGGAGGCATGAAACCTACTAACTGGTTACAGATAAGAGACCAGTGGAAGCATATAAGGAACATTCCCTTTCCAAAACTTGGGAAGAGAAGCAAGATCGATGTCCTCATTGGCTCAGATTATTACAATCTGCTATTTCCCATGAAGGAAGTTCGTGGAGGCACTGGTGAGCCTAGTGCCAGACTGTGTCCACTAGGGTGGACAGCTATTGGTACCATTGATGTGTGTGGACGAGATGAGCCATGTAGCACAGGATTCCTTCACACTTATCGGATGCAGAGGTCGGACAGTAATGACGGAGAGCTTAACAATCTGATGAAGCAATTTTGGAGCCTAGAGTCTATCGGCATCATGCCTAGAGTGGATCGACAACTGACCCCCGATGAGAGACTCGCCGTCAACAAAGTCCACGAATCCATGAGATTCACTGGAGAAAGATATGAAGTTGCAGTGCCTTGGAAACACGACAGACCGCATTTGGAATCAAACCGGCAGATGGCTGAAAAGCGCCTTGGCTCAGTTGTAAAGAAATTGATGCAGGATGAGAGTCTTTCTCAGGCGTACCAACCAGTGATTGATGACTACATAAGTAAAGAATACATACGAGAAGTTCCTGATGTGGAGCCTAAACCATCATCAGAATGGTTCCTTCCGCACTTCCCGGTGGTTCGCTTAGAGAAGTCCACAACCAAAGTTCGGATCGTATTCGATGGCTCGGCTCAGCAAGGTGGAACGAGTTTGAACAGTGAATCGCTACCAGGCCCTAAGTTGCAATGTGACATTATGGATATTTTAGTGAAGTTCAGGAAGGAATCATTTGCCTTACTTGGTGACGTGACGCAAATGTACCATCAACTAATTCTCAGACCAGTTGACAGGCCTCTGCACAGGTTTCTGTATAGGAACTTAGACTGTGATGATTCGCCTCAGAGGTTTATTTTCGGAGGTTGCTATTGCCCATTTTGTGTTCAATATGTTTGGCAAAGACATGCAGAGCTTAACATGGAGACGTACCCATTGGCAGACAAAGCAGTGTTGGAGCACTGCTACATGGATGATCGTCGGCACCTACAGTAGAAGAAGCTAAAGAAACGAGGAAGCAGCTGAGCGAATTAGGTGACAAGGCAGGATTCCACATTCGAAAGTGGGTATCAAACGAAGTAATTGTTGATATAAAGGAAGAAGACAGAGCTTCTGAGATAGATCTGGAGAAGAGAGAGTTGCCGACAACCAAGATCCTAGGTGTTCTGTGGAGCGCAACAGATGACAAATTTTTCTTTCGGCACTCGTTGCAGCTGGATGGATTTGAATTCACCAAAAGAACTGTTTTAAAGAAAACAGCTACCGTGTACGACCCACTAGGTTTCTTGACACCTTACGCGATCACATCAAAGTTATTGATGCAGAAAGCATGGCTAGAAACAGGGGCATGGGATGATTTGTTGCCAAAACATCATCAGCAACAATGGATTAAGTGGTTTCAGGAGTTGAATGACCTTGAGTTAGTGAAAATCCCGAGGTGTTTGAAAGATCCTGGGGCTAGTGTGGTAGAGTTGCGTATCCATACATTCGCCGACGCCTCAGAAAGCGCATATGCAGCTGCAGTCTACGCACGTCATGTCTATGAGAATGGTGATGTTACTGTTCAATTGATTGCATCCAAGTCCAGGCTTGCACCGTTGAAAGCTGTTAGCACCCCCAGACTGGAGCTCCTAGGTGCCCTCATCGGTACACGACTAACAATGCAAATTTGCTCAGCTCTCAAGATATCCACACACGAACTGACATACTGGGTGGACAGTGTAAACGTGGGATACTGGATCCGAAGTCAAAGCAGAGAATACAAGCAGTTCGTAGCTCATCGAGTGGGGGAGATCCACGAGTGTTCAGCTCCAAATCAGTGGCGCTATGTACCCACTAAGGTAAACCCAGCGGACCATGGAACGAGAGGCCTGACAGTGGAAGAATCAACAGACACGAGTTGAGTGCAACTTCGATGCGCCAACGTCTGGAGAGAGTCTTTGAAAAGAGGAAAGGAAGTGCCAGCAAAGGAGACTTGTAGCTATGAAATTATCAAGGAAGGAGAAAAGAATCCTGGTGGCGACAATGCCAGAGAGGAAGGAGTTTGGCGGTTAAATCCCTCAAGATATTCAAAATGGTATTGGGTTAAACAGAAAGGAGAACTGGAACTTGCCTTGTCTCTCGTAAGAGTGAGAACCTGGGTACACCGATTTACTGCAAACTGTAGGAGACCAGCCGATCAAAGATTGAAGGGCGAAATTACGCCATTAGAGCTTCAAGATGCCGAAGAAGCTATTATTAAGGAAGTGCAGACAGAGGCATATGCAGCAGAGATGGATGCACTGAGAAAAAACAAGCAGATCCCAAGACGAAGTACACTGGCACCGCTGAACCCGGTATTGGTTAATAGAATTGTGAGATCAAACACAAGATTACAACATGCCGATAATCTTCCCTACGAGGTGAAGTGTCCAATCATTCTGCCGAAGAGGAATCAAGTAACAGGACTGATTGTCAAGTACTACCATGAATCCGAAGGTCATCGGATGGGGCTCAACTTTACCATCAATCACCTGCGCACGAAATATTTTCTGGTCCATGCACGGGAACAAGTTAAAAGGGTAATGAGAGAGTGTTTGGAGAGTGCAAAGCGATTTCGATCGAGGCCAGCTTGTCAGCAGATGGCACAATTACCAAGGATAAGACTACAGCAGTCATCTAGACCCTTTACCAACTGTGCAGTTGATTTTGGGGGGACCTACTTGACCAAGCAAGGAAGGGGCAGAGTACGAGCAAAGCGATATTTGTGTTTATTCCTCTGTCTACAGACACAGTGCTGCCACCTGGAGCTAGCCTCGTCCGTGGACACTGACGCATTTCCCAATGCATTTGTGCGTATAACAGCTAGGAGGGGATGGCCTCACCAGGTCTTAAGTGATAATGGGGCAAACTTTGTAGGCACGTCAAATGAGCTAAAGGACTTAGTCTCAACAATTGACCAAGACAAGATACAACGGATGACCTCCAATAAGGGTGTGACGTGGAAATGGAATCCACCAGGTGGGCCGCATTTTGGCGGAGTTTTCGAGTCAATAGAGAGATTAAGATGGAGGTTTGCACAAACACTGCAAACGGCAAACCGCGGTTAGAAGTTAGCGGTCACGCGTTCGAGGTTTGCTGCACGTCACGCGATTAAGTTTGCGGTTTACTCGTGCCTCGGCAGCCATGTTGCTTGAAACTGAAAAATGCGGTCGCGATTCACAACATAATTGTAATTCACGAATTGCATCTCTGCGCTAAAACCATATTGAATGAAAATTACAGATGTGTATCAATTAATCTACACTCCCCTAACGCGACTTGTTTGAAAATAAATGCAAAGAAACCTTGAGGCAAATGACACCTGGAAACCGCCTACTTCACGTCCAAACGCGAACTTCAAACCGCAAACCTGACGGCGGGAACTTGGTCACGTGACTTCTTGACGTTCGCGGTTCGCGGGAAATGCCGAAAAACCTCAATCTTAATCTCTCTAATGATTAAGTCGGCTAGACGTGCAATAGCTGCTGTACTCGGTGACGCAGAAGTAAACGATGAAAAGTTAGAGACCATTTTCATCGGAGTGGAAAGCCTACTTAATTCAAGGCCTCTTACAACTGTAAGTGACGACCCAAATGACGACCTGGTATTGACTCCGAACCATTTCCTAATTGGACAGATGGCGGGCGATTTTGTGCCAGAGGTTGTCGATGACGCACCTTTCAACCCAAGGAAGCGTTGGCGGAGAGTCCAAGAGCTTACGAGACACGTTTGGCAACGGTGGATGCGAGAGTATTTGCCACATGTTGGATCGAGACCAAAGTGGCTCTTCTCTGCAAATAACATTTAAGTCGGAGAGGTTGTTGTCGTCATTAACCCTACTGCTGCCAGACGGAATTGGAAAGTAGGACGCATCGAGCAGACGTATCCAGGTCCTGATGGACTTGTGCGAGTGGTGGATGTACGAGTCAAGGACAAGGTCCTGAAGCGACCTATCACCAGAATCTCTCCCATTCAAGAGCATTTAAGATGACATTTAAGACACAAAGAATCTTGTCGGTTGATTTCTAGTTTTGACCTAAGGACAATTTCAGAACAGTTGCTTGTACAGATCCCCTCTGCAATTCGGGAGGGGAAGAAATGTTGTTACCGTTTCATAGGGATTGCGTGACATCCGGGAGACTAAGTAGGTAAAACTTATACCATGTGACCTAGTTGGTTTTTGGAAGTGGTCGATCGATTGTAATCGGAAGTTTTATCCTGAGTTTTACCCTAGGAGTTTTAGTATTAAAATCGTTGAGTTTTCAAGAGTTTTGAGTCAAGTTGATAGTGGAATCAACAGACAGTGTATTACAGTACTATTGTATACCTCTTACATGTACTTCGTTGCAAAGAGACTATCGCTATGCCAAATGAAAATTAGTCGTGCCAACTGTTTGCTGGTGCAGATCAGTATTTTGACAATCTTCGCGCAATTTAGATCTCTTATAATACATTCTTGGAAAAATCGCGAAATTTATTTTCCGCAAAATAGCTCCGTTCCATTTTCGCGAAATTAAGTTCCCGAGAAAATATGTAACAAAGTACGTAACCATCCCTGTATGTAATAAACAAACTTATACATTACCACGAAAAATACAGAATAATCATACCATCTGTACGAAGCGAATCACTGCTCAGTTTGTCTGCTATAATAAATTTCATCCAGGCTAAAACTGTGAATGCCACCAAGCTAACACCAGTTATAACTTCAATGCCTGCAAACTGAATTCAGAAAACAGGGAGTTTGAAACTAAATCAAGTACTGGTAAATGTATACTGCAACTATTGAGCAAAACATTTATTGTTGCAAGCAGTGCCAATAGATGAAGATTTGACCTACTATGAACTCTATAGCAAGCCCCCTCTCTTTTACTGTACATTTCCTTGCCACCAACAGTAATTAATTATATAGCACTCGGTCATTTCTCTTTTGTTTTGGCTTTCCCTTTGGTTGAAAATGGAGCAGAAGGTATGGGAACGTGCAGGAAATTGGAGCAGATTTGTCCATCTGAAAATACCATTTCATTCAACAAACAAAAATTCTGTTATCTAAAACCAGAATTTCTGTTGAATGGTAAGCACCCTAGAAGTACTGTAAACAAAAACCTGCCACTTGTGGGCATGAAATCTTCATGCTGTTTTCCAAACATGTAAAATGTATTTACAAATCCCTTTCCATGCACTGAAGTCTCTTTCATTTCTGACAAATTACAGTAGCATAAAATAACTTCATAGAACGAAACAAGTGGTCTATTACTTGAACTGGATGTTTCTCCACCACCAAAGATCGCATTGCACGGACAAATATACCAGAGGCAGACAGGATAAATAGAACTGCTATGGTTATACAGGCCCTACATCACAATCAAACATTGCTGATTAGTGCAATGTAAGTTTATATGCTACTGGTGGGAAAAATAAGTGTTGATCTGCACCAAAAACAAAATTTATCTTTATCCAGGGCAAAATCAGAATTTTTGTGACTATACTCAACAAAAAATATTTCGCCTTTCACATCTACACTGCTTGTCTATCTACAAACTGTCATTTCGTTTGGTGACAGCGAGAGTCAGGTTTTGGGCACCAAAAGTACAAAACATATTGCAACAAATTCAATCAGAGATGGTCCCAAATCACATGTCTGGGTTATTTTTCCTCCTCTAATGCAAGTTGACCTGAATAATATTCTTCTTCTGGAAATCCTTTTTGGACTGCCCTGTCCGTCACCTTGGTACCTCTCGAAAATGTGATCATCCAATCTGTCTAAAACGCTCTGATCACAACGCGCATAAAAAGGCTAACTGTTCAGGACAAAGTTGTAGAAGAAAGGATATTGCCCATAGCAAGGATCCATAATTAAAAGCTTGTGGAAAAGAACACTACATATTTTAATTCTCAGTGTTCTGAACTGAGCTAGAACTGCAACATATCAGTGACACCTGTCAACTTCTATTTATGCATCCACTTTATTAATCCTTTAAAAAGGCCATCCTAAAATGAATTGACACATTTTTTAACAATTTACTTTTCACCTTCAGTACAAGCATTCTGGTACGTTTGCTAACTGAGACCATGTTCAATCCCTGTTTTCTAGAATTTTCTTTCCCTGAAAATCCGAAAATGTACAACCCCATTCCAGCTAACTCTATTGAAAATGCAACCTCATCATAGTCAATCCAGTCAAGAAAATGCAACCTCATCCAGCAGGACATCCCCATGAGCCCCATATAAGGAACTACACCCACACTCCCCTTTTCCCCAGGGATTTCTGAATTTTCTCAATTAATTGCCTTAAATTACAAGTCATGGAATACCAAGCTTGCGATTGGTAACAATTGGCAATTAAATCACAAATGCAAACATTGTTTTAGAAATTATACATATAATATAGCAATGACTGTTGCAGCAGTTGTTGTCAGTTCTATGAAGCTGTTTACATGTACATCAAAGACTGCTTTGTACAGTAAATGTAATTTCACACCAGTCAAGAGCATTTGCAGCATTTCACCTTCTTTCTCTTTCCCAAGAATATGTTGAGCCTGCCAAACCACAAAACCTCCAAATTACAACCAATGAAGAACAGACATCTAAAATTGAATCAAACTGAAAGGCAAAAAAGGAATTAAAAAAATTAATTTGCACTTAAGAATTTTTTAGCCACGTTCTGTGTAGAGACAGCACCTTACCAGGCTGGGTATACAAGAAGTGTGCTGTGGCACAAAACTCACCGCAAAACCAAATGCTGCAGAGCTTTTACCCATACTAGAGACAACTAAGAAGGCAAAAAGTACATTAATTTTGTGAGTTGAAATGCTATGAATGATACAAGCAACAAATCTATGACTGATCAACATATACATGTACTTTAAGTCTGCTGATCAATATATATCTGTTATTGACCAAACATGAGGTCAAGATGACTGCATATTGGCCAAGTTCTTTTTTGACCTATTTATTGACCATTAGATGTAGTCTAGGTCTACTAAAATGTAAAAAAAAAAAAAAATAATAATAATAAGGGCAACATGCAGCCATCTTGATCAAACAAGCTTGGTCAATAAAGGATTCATTATTTAGCCATTTTGCTGTGATTCACAAGAAACAGGTGGGAAATACAGAGAACGCAAGATAGGCCTATCCTGCTCTCTGGGGTGGCCAGTCAGATCTTACAATAATTCGCTACAAGGTAATTGTGACCCTCCACAGGAAAATGGGGAAAAAAGTGATGACACAGACAAGCGTGGATGACACAGCAAACTAAACATGTAACGTGACACGGCTATGCGTATAATTAACAACAGAAACAAAGAGTGTCACGGCAGCTTTTGTTTCGCACGACTAAACACACTAGAGCTTTTGTTTAATAAGGAGCATGTCCAGTGTCACACTTAGCGCGTGATATTTAAGAAATAGAAAACATGTACCGTGTTTCTATCAAGTTTTAGTATCAATCTACTTGCGTTCTATCACAAATGCCGCACTCTGATTGGCTACACTACCCACTATCTATTCTGTGATAGATAGTGAGTAGCGTAATGGCGGCAGCTTCTTCACGTTTTCGAAGTGTCCGTGAAGAAGATTTAGACAGTTTCCTGGTCGAGGCTGTTCCAGTAAAAGACAAAGTTTTGAACGACTAGTAGATTTATACTAAAACAATTAGATTATTCGCTCTCGATTTCTATCGCATGATAGTTGACGTCAACTATCACGAGATAGAAATCGAGAGCGAATAATTCCTCGCGAAGCGAGGCCGAAGGCCGAGCGTAGCGAGGTTACTAATCGTGTCGCTTCCGGTCAGACCACGTGGCTCGCAAGCCCGAGTAAATCGAGCCGAGAGTTTTTATATATGTATATTTAGCAATTATTCCACGAAATCGAGTCGTATATGAGCTAATAGCCAACGAGGCGCGTAGCGCCGAGTTGGCTATAGCTCGTATACGACGAGATTGAGTGGAATAATTGTTTTATTATATCTCTAAACCCTCGCTTATGAGACACTGGAATTAGTTTCTACGACAAGAATTGACTTTGTTATTGTTTTTGAACAGAACCATGTTGTTGCCGAGCCGACATATTGTAGAGCCGATGTGTAAAAAAGTTTCAAACACGAGTCCGGCTCGCTTTTAAACATCTCTTTAACGTACTTGTTTTTTTTTTTCGAGTTAGCAAATTAGTTTAAGAATTTTAAAGTGGAAAAAGTAGGCAGAAATAAAATAAAAACTCAGTTTACGGGCTTCAAAATGGCGGCTGTTTGTAAGAGTTTCACTTTCGTTCGTAATAATCAATTTCGCAATATAATTTGCCCACTTACCGTCGAATAATTTCATCCCATACTTATTTGCTTCGGTAGTATTTCTTTGGTGTATGATTTTTAAGCTTGACTTGAATTTCTCCCAGTCTAATTCAAGAAATAATCCCTCCATGATGGCCGTTTTCCGTGCCAATGGTATATGAGCTCATATACCATGAGTAGGGAACCAATCAGAGCGCGCGTTTGCTCATATACAAGGGTTGCAGATATAATAAATATATATATATATATTTATATATATAGGCAATTGTGGAAAACGAGGACGGACAACTTCGAGCGAAAAAAAAAATATATATATATACAGTAAAAAATCTAAAAAAAGTTTAAAAATTTAATAAAAATAGACGTTTCGGTCAATGACCTTCATCAGTTGCAGTGCCTAGAGAGTTGCACTTTTTATTAAATTTTTAAACTTTTTTTAGATTTTTTACTGTATATATATATATTTTTTTTTTTTCGCTCGAAGTTGTCCGTCCTCGTTTTCCACAATTGCCTACAAATTTCATTACTCGAGATTTGGACTACGAATCCTTTTGGATCCTTCTGGCGTGTGGCATCCCTGTTGGCTCGAAGCATCATAACTTTTTATATTTCCTCGCGAAGCGAGGCCGAAGGCCGAGCGTAGCGAGGTTACTAATCGTGTCGGTTCCGGTCAGACCACGTGGCTCGCAAGCCCGAGTAAATCGAGCCGAGAGTTTTTATATATGTATATATATATATTTATATATATGTTTATATATATCTATATTTTAAAGGTGTCCGTTCGCAGGCCAGGTTACCTGGCAACATTACTCCATGTGAAATTCCGACATTACGAATTCCTTGAATGATGTTTTGAAAATAATGCGAATTTTGTGGAAACCGATTTCACTCGTTTTGGAAGTACATCCCAGCAAGAAGATCTCCGACATATACAAGAAAGAATGGTGAGAGATCGTCGTCGAGTAAGTTTGAATGCCGCAAAAAATGCACACGGGAAGCGGCGACTCAAAGCAGAGATTGAGAAACGACGGTAGGGACGATAACAAGAGACATCGCAGCTAAGACAAGAACTGCTCGCTCAAAAAAAACAAAGGAATCAGCAAGGAAAAGGACCAGGAATACCCTCAAGTTACCATCAAGTTAGATTGGATATTGAATTTGTTATGGATAGAAACAAAGACTCGTTTTAGGTATACAGGACATGAGCAAGCGATTACATAACGAAATTGGCGAACAAAATTTAGCAAAATGACTTAGAACGGAAACCGAGTAGGAACGACTTCCAGCATGCAGACAGAATCAGGGCTCCTACTCCGTGTACCGGCACAGATGACGTAGCGCATTGTTTCATCATTGTGTGTAAAATTATTCAGTAACATGTTTGTTATTGTCTGGCTTTGTTTTACGTCATCTGTGCTGGTACACGGAGTAGGAGCCAGAATCAGAAGACGAACGACAAAACAGATTACCATATCGTCGTGAAAAAAGTGCCAGGAAAGGGGAAACAGAAACCAACCGCAAAGGAATGAAAGATGACAGTCACGTAGTATTAATACTGCAATGAGAATGCAAGTAGGTATTTTTCGTAGTGAAACGTTTGCCTTCCATTTGAAAGAAATTCCCAATACAGAGATTGCAGTTGTGATAGCAATTATTTATAATTATGTGATCTGATATCATTGCAACAGTGAAAATATATTGTAGATTTGTTTGATGTAGCAGTTATGTTCAGCATTTTCAACAGAATAGATACCAAACAATAAGTTACCGGTTCTGCAATATTATCACTGTTCAATGCAATTATTTGTAAATAAAGCAGATGTCGTTACGGACTTCTGAGTAGTATTTCTCTTTGCTCTATTTCTTTGCTACATATATGTATTACGTAATTAAAAAGTTTCGTTGGGACAGACAAGTTCCATAGCCATTTCAAAATGGGTTTTTACCTTTGAGTTCCATGCATTCCTGGGAATTACTCTCTTAGCACCCACCCTTTTCCCACAAATGAAAAGTTAATTTAAGCCCTAATTTGCAAAATAAGACAACATCTTAACCTTTTTCCTTAATGCTGTTTAATTCATTTTAATGATGTCAAATACAAATATTTAATAACAACCACAATATGCAGTTGACCTTTTACATTGGAAAAACTCTACAAGGGAGAAACTAAAGTTTGAAATGCTAAAAGTTTTAGCTGTTTTTCTGTTTGCTGTTTTATGTATTCATTGCAAGGGTGCTGTATGTAATAACAAGTCTTTGAAGTTTCCTAAATGCCCTATGCTTTCAATCATGATTTTCCACACTAACTGTATGGACAAATGACTGCACTGGCATGATTGCCACAGGTCAGAAAATGGTAAGGGAAAAAATTCTTCAAGGTCAGTGAAAAGTAAGGGAATTTCAAATCAAGTCAGGGAAAAGTGAAATTTAATACTACTAATTTATTTCTTGCCAATTCAGCTTTGGTTTGGTGTGGTCAAGAATGTGACATGAAATGTGTTGGATTGGTAGAATTAAATGACAAGCTGATTTTGGGTTTCCAAGAAAATCAATCCTTTTTCCATGAATTGGTTATCGTAAGAAACTATCAATCCACGTACACTGTATGTGACTTTCTGAAAGCATATTAAATAAATGGGTGGAGAGGTTGGTTGTGAGAGGAGGTTGGAGGTCACTACCAGGACTAATTTGTGACTTTTCTAATTTAGTTGGTAAGGGAAATTTTACATTTGTCAGGGAAAAGTCAGGAAATTTAAAGATCTTATGGCTGTGGCAACCATGACTAGATTCTAAGCTTAAAAGAAGAAATGGTATTGTTCAGAGTTGAGTAATTTTTACTTCCTATGATACAAACCCTATTCACAAGAAAAACAGAATTGCATGTAGTTGTAGAGGAACAATACCTTTTCCCAGATTAGGACATACACCCCAACCCAATAACAGTATATTATGTTAAACATAAAAAATAACAATACTAATAATAATATCAATACCAGTAATAATATTAAAAATGATAATGATAATAATACGATAATAATAATCATGATAATTGCAAAAAATGAGAAAGTACAAAAAGTAAAAATAATATAATAATAAGTAAATACGTAAATTGGGGTTTTATACCTCATAGGAAAAACCATTAGGAGTCCTTTACAAACTAGCTTCGCGAGGTTTTGCGGGAGTCGTATTTCTAGTTATATATATATATATATATATATATATATATATATCTATATTTTAAAGGTGTCCGTTCGCAGGCCAGGTTACCTGGCAATAGTAGCGTATTTGAGAACTCCTGAATTTCCGCCATTTCGAATGCGGTGATGCCTTTTTGAAAGAAATGTAAATTTTGTGGAAACGGATTTCACTCGTCCTGGAAGTGTATCCCAGCAAGATGATCTCCGAGATATTCAAGAAAGAGTAGCCCGAGATCGTCGCCGAGTAAGTTCGAACACCGTGAAAATCAACACAAGGAAAGCACGACTCAAAGCAGGGAAAGAGTACGACAGCAGGGCGAATAACAACAGACATCCGTCATCGCAGCAAAGACAAAAACTGCTCGCTCTAGAAAAAGGCAAACGAAACAGCAGGGAAAAGGACCAGGAATTCAACCAAGTTAGTTTTGAATTTGAATGTGTTATTGATAGAAATACAGAACAGGAGTGAACGATTACATAACGAAATATATTAGCGTACTAAATTTAGCAAAACGGCTTAGAAGGGAAATCGAGTAGAAACAACTTCAACGATTGGAGATGTCTCTGGAAAATAATTATATTAGTCTAAAAACGGAATAGGAAGACGACCAACAGATTACAAGAGAATGTAAGTAGGTATTTTTCATAATAAAGCGATAGCGTTATATACGTTTCCATTTTGAAGAAATTCCCAACACAGAGAGTTGCAGTTGTTATAACAATCATTTACAACGATGTGATCTGATATCATTGCAACAGTGAAAATATTGTAAATTTTCTTGATCTAGCAGCTATGTTTAGCATTTTCAACAGAATATATACCCAGTGTCACTATAAAGTACTGGTTCTGCAATATCATCAGTGATGCAGTGAAGCATCATGCAGTGAAGCAAATGTTATAACTTACTTCTGAGTAGTATTTCTCTTTGCTATATATATGTATGTATTCTCTGATTGAAAGGTTTCAATAATATTACGTATAGACAACAAGTTTCATAGCCTTTTCACAATGGGTCAGTTTTACCTTAGAGTTCAATGACCCCCCCCCCCCCCCCCCCTGATAATATTGCAATCTAGAAACCTGGCCATTTCCCACAAATAAAATGTTAATTCAAGCCTTAATTAACATATTAACCTTGTTACTTTCTGTTGTTTACTTCATTTTTATGATGTCAAATATCAATATTTAATAACAACCACAACATACAGTTAACATTTTACATCGGAAAAACTATATAAAGAAGAAAATAAATTTTGTAATGCCAAAATGTTTATGATCTTTCTCATATATTCATTGCAAGTGTGCTGTATGTAGTAACAAGTGTTTCAAGTTTTCTAAATGCCCTATCCTTTCAATAATGATTTTCCACACAAACTTTATAGACAAATGACCGCACTAGATTTCAAGCCTTTAAGAAGAAATGGTATTGTTTGGAGCTGTTTTGATTACTACCACTTCTGATGGAAAGCCTATTAAGAAGATTTTTGTGTTGCTTGCAGTAATAGAGTAACAATACCTTTACAAAGGTTAGGGCATGCATCCCACCCCATAAAAATATATTATGTTAAACGTAAAAAATATAACAATAGTAATAATAATAATATCAATACCAGTAATAATAATAGTAATGATAATAATAATGATAATAATATAATGATAGTGCTTCTCATTACTATATGTCATTGGTTACAGTTCAATACCTCTGGCTGCCATGACTTTTTCGATGAAATGCCATCCTTATATTAAATCTTTCTTCTGCAGTTTTTATAATAGAAATTTGCATATATTCAAAATAATATAACCTTCTCTTGTTGGGTATGGATATTTTGCCTGTTTCTGTAACAGCACAATTAAACTTTCATGTGGTATATACTTTTAACTGATTGATGTTGATTTCACATTATTTTTTTACAGGAGTACGTAGTGCAGCAATCTTTTTCAACATATTAAGATTTCAATAACTCTTTATTTCATGTATTGTTTTTATGATATGACCTAAAAATAGAACAACCACATACTATACAGTCGGCACTCACTATTACCAAACCTTTATTCAAAGTTGTTGTAGAATCCAATTGTTTTATCCCCATTTTTGAATCTACGGCCGGAGGGTCGTAGATTCTATGTCATCGAGCGTGTCCGTTAACCAAAAACGCGTAACAAAAGAATATTCGTACTTAATCAAATTTCGGAAATGCGAAGATCGCTTCCCGATTAATGACCGAATGTGCGATTGAGAGGAACAAAACTGTGATTGATTTGACGGTAGAGTTTCGTTAGTACTCGTTAGTCAAACCTGTCAATGTTCGGAAGAGGGAGTTGGTTGCAAAACATTCAAGGAGTATCTCGGAAGGAACTGAAGGAAGATTGCGGTGTTTTGATGAGTAGAGTTCGCCTTGTTGTAAGCTGAGTTTGTTCAATTTGCCTTTTACAGCTAGGGATAGCTTTAAAGTGCCCCTAGCACCAAAAATTAAATTTTTATTTTGGTTTATTTTTTTCACAGATTTTTGTATTGGGTTGATTACTATCGCAATCTATCGAAAAACACAAAGAACGAACTTCCGATCACTGCCTTTTAATGCTTTAAAGTCTCCAAAAATTCGGCCGCCATTACTGAAATCTCGTTCCAACTGAGTCCGCGATTGTACAGTTGACCAAGTGATTGTGACGTCAAAGGCTCAACATCTTCTCTTGTCGCTCGTACTTTCCTTTACAATTTCTTCTCTCATTCAGCAATTGTTGAACTACCTTGTCCTTAAATGTCTAGCGTCTTCGACGAAGAACTTTCCGATTTAAGTAATGAACAATCCTCCGAAGCGTCTGACGATAGTTTTGTTTCGGCAAACGAAGATTTAGCGTTGATCGCTACTGAAGGAGAAGCGGCCTGTGAAGACTATTTGCCGTACGACGAAACTTTGGAACCTATCGCCACTGAAGAAAAAGCTGTCGAATATGATGAGCAAATAGCTCAGGAACAAGAAGAAGAGGAAATCCTTTGGAGCAGGTTTTCCGGAGAAGAACACGTTGAAAACTGGTTTGTTATTTTCATTTTGATGTTTAAGCGATCGGTCAACAGACACAAAATTTTGTAGTGGCTCGCACGTTGTCTGAGTAAGCTTACTACTTGGGAAACCTTAAATGGGCGAATGAAATCTTTTCTCCTTAGGTGCAAATGTTCTAACTGTTCCATACAATTCATGGTAAGCACGAAGAATACAGGTGCTGCCTGGAAGTTAACAGGTGCATCGAAAGAATGGAAGAGCTAGAGAAAGAAGGAGACTGTATTACTTCGCATCCCGGTTTCGCTGACGTTTGCTTGAATCGATGGGTTCTTCACACTGCCGGTATAGGTTTAAAGACTACACAGAAAAGATCATATACTGCAATGTTGACTCGTGGAGACACAGCAGAGAACGAGTAAGTCTATTTTGTAAGCTTTAAGTGCATATATCTTGCTATACTTGTGGAATCATACTTCCTTCATGTGTTACTTGGGCTGTTTCTATTCATTCCTGTATTTCAGACCAAGAGAATGACTATAGTTGATTCCCCCACCAACCAGTCAAATAAGTGTTAAGACTGAATAATTTCTTAGGTGGATAATAAGTAAATTCGTGCTTAATAATATCGTCTCCGGTTAATTATAATAATCCTGTTTTCTATGCTGGTTTTTTCTGTTATTGAAGAGCCGTGTGAATATTTGTGAATATTTGTGAGATTTTAAAAAAAACATTCATGTTACTGCTTCTGATTTGATTTTTTTAAGGTTCCTCCGGGCTGTTGCTTACAGGCAATTTGTCAGACTTGTGTGGGAATATGTAGGTGCGTCCAACCGTGTTCCCCTACCCTGTTGTGTTTACAACAGCATCAGGAAAATGTTTCCCACCGGGGAAGCAGAGGACTATGGATATGGACTAGGGATATGAAGAGGACGATTGATTTAATAATCTAAATGTTTTTTATCAAAGGGACAATCAGTTTATGTTTTCTTCATAGGTACATTGTAATTAGCTAGGGAGATAAGTAGAACTAGGTTATATGCGTTGTCAAAAGACTATATGTCCAGATTTTTCTTAAGCATTGAGGTAATTATTGGTTGTTTGACACCTTAATTGTGAATTGCCCAGTAATCTTGTTTCAAATTGTCCTTTTGTGCTGGTTAAATTTATGGTCATTTTCCTGTCAAATGAGTGATATTACCCCTTCCCACCATAATTTTATTAAGGTATCTTTATTGCTTTGTTGTTATAAATACACTGTGCACTATGTTGCACTTGCACTGCTGCATTCTCCTTTCTTATGCCCTCGTCTTGGATTCCCGCACTTTCTACATGTGGGTGTCTTCCTTTTTCTTCCAGGAACTGTTGTTTGTCGTGTCAGTGCTTGAAGCTCTGCATCTGGTATGAAATGCAAGACATTTCGTTTATTTAAGAATCCCCATGCGTGGGAGGCAGATACATTGATTGCATTTGTGAAATTATGATTAGTTGCGACAGACAGTTGCAAATAAAATGTCATGGTACAGCAAGCCAGAATTATTTGGATATCCACATATTACTATTATATCTGGTCCTTGAATCACTTGAAGCTGGAAAGATCCATAAACATATCATTTGAAGTTATTATACAACATTTGTGTATATGTTTGTATATAATCATTAAATACAACATGATAGCTATTAATACCAGAACAGGTGGGAGGACATATAACTGTTTCCCTTGCTTTTCTTAGGGTATATTTTGTTTTTGCTGCTTCCTTTTCCTCCTTCTCTGGGAGTAGGTTGTGCAGGGCTGCTGGTTCCAGTTCTTTCAGTTCCTCACTTATAGTATCTAACTCCTCTCTAGGTGTTGTTGTCAGTGTCTCAAACAGTTCTGCAACATAGTCTAACAGAAAAAGGAAAAACAATCATTAGTAATGCATGGTAGCAATAGGAAGTATCAGTTTTTGTTACATTTTGTGTTCATGGTAAAGATTGTTATTGTCATTGTTATTCTGCCACAAACTTTATTTTGAAGTGTGTGACTAACCATAGTTCTGGACGACTTTCACTTCTCGGACTGTGGCTTCTCCCTCCTTGAATTTAGGGTATGTCACCTTAAGCTGTGGGTTGCCATTGCCATCGACCTTCCTTTCCCTCTTGAGATTGTAGTTGAAGTGAATTGCTGCAAGGATAGTGCTATGAAGAGAATATAATTTTTTGAATACAACTGAAGGAGCATTTTTTCTTGGATACAAAATGTTTGCATTCTGCAAGCAACACTTACCGGTGCATCATCCCTGAGTAGGAGAAAGCCAACATCTTTGGGGCAAAGTGATTCACAACAGAGTGATAACCCTCCAAACAACTGGTTTGTGCCATGGGAGAGGCTTGCTTGATACCCTTCAATAGTGAATGTTGGGTGAGGGCTTCTACCAATTTTTCATAGGCAATGGACCCTGGCAAGAGCAAGCAGTTGTCTGGTAAGGAATAACTTCAAGTTGAATATTTTTGCATTACATTCATTTTGTGTAGCAACACAAAATCCCATTGCATCATTGTAAAACTCCACCTTACACATTGATCATGTAAAATTCCTGCCATCAGTGGAAACATTAATTATTTCACTTTATTACTAAACTTCTCACAGACACCATTAATAATATCTTAATTCAATTGATGGTAATAATGCTGCATTAGGTATAACAGAGATACACGGTAGATACCTTTTGTTAACCAAACTCTTGGAGTGGTGATTAAGCCATGGGCACACTTCTTAAATAGTTGATTTGGCAAATCCTTGTGGCAGTTTATTATATGGTAAAGGAAGGCCTTGAACTTAGCAAGTATAACATCCCCTAGTTGTGGTGTTGTTGAAGTAACGGACCAGTAGAAGTGCCTAACACATGCCTTCTTCCACCGTGCTATTACTTCGCAGCCCTTCTCCTTACTGATCTTGGTTAAAACCTTTTGGATCTCTTGCAAAAAAATGGAAACAACAAGGAGAAAACAATTAGCTGCATTTTCAGTGGTAGTCACTATTCAAGAAAGTACAACCCAAAGCATGACTCCATGCAAATTTAAGTCAAAGCTTATATTTAATGTGTAAAGTAATATCTTAAATTCATTACTTTTGCCAATGTGCCAAAGGTCAAAGAAGTGATGAATGACAGGCTTTCCTAGCTCCTGGCACTTTTTGGGGCATTCTTGTCTCATCCACTTTGCAATAGACAGGTGCCGGTCAGAAATGAATGACTTAATTATCATCCCAGTGCCAAGCAAGAAAGCAAAAGCTTTCTGGTGAGCAAAAAATTCCATGTTTGAGCTTCCACCAGCTTCATTGGCCTGACCACAAGAAAAAAAAATATGAAAAACAGATAACCAAAAAACCAGGCAAACAGACCAATAGACATAGAGTAAAATCTGCTACATCTAGCTGTATCAAAATTAATACACAACCAACTAACAAGGTGTACTTATAAGTTCTCCCTAGAGTTCTATCAAACATTTTACCTGGACAACAACAATATGAATGATGAGGCCTACAGTGCAACAAAATATGGTATAAGTACCATACTTTGCTGAGTGGCCCATACTGTCATGTCTGCCATCCCCAGCAAGCACAACCTCCTTGGCATTTAGAGACCTGGAAACTCTCTCCTGAAACGAACGCCAAAATTTTGTAATGGTAGGGAACAGAAGGTGCCGCTGGTGGTAGTAGTATGTGGTTTCATAATAGCAGAGTAATCCCATGTGCCGGAATACGAGTAGAACTTTGTTCACCGTAGCTCCAGCACAGATGATGGCAAAACTCAGCAGAATATTTCCTGCTGGAAACTTGCCAAGTAAAAACGGTTGACTGTTCCATGTGTAGATGCTGTCACAACTGCTGCACTTGGAAACAATAGACAACATGGTGCCTGTTTGGGTGATATTCAGTTCAGGGTTGGAAGCAAGCCACAAATGGCAATACTGAAACAATAGGAGGAGTTTTGGGAGAAACACAATGCCCTTGGGTTCCTCCCTGCAGTTCTTCCCCTCACAACTCAACCTGTAAATGATAAGAAAATCAAAATTTAATCATCTTGTTAGCAAAACCACAGTGATTAGGGTGGTTATAGCCATTTAACCCCCAGTCTCTAAAGACTGCTATTTACAGGGTCTCCATACACAGAAACATAAAACATATTTACAGTTCAAGGGAATAACTGGATGTTGAAGTTACCTGGGCTTCTCACATTTGTCACCATCAGTATCATCATCATCTCCTGTTTTGATATACACACTATCGATTTCTTCTGGGGTCCATGTGGGATCATCATCAACCATGTTCTCACCCCTCTCTTCAGGGATGACTTCACAATCTGATTTATCGGGAAGCATTTCTTCAGTTTCATCATCTACCAGGTCATCAGAAGGAGCTGGAATCTCTGGATCTAAGCACAAATGTGATGAAAATGCTATAAACAGAGCTATTAATGTTAAGTTTGAATCTGTATCATTTCCACACTCATATCAGGACACTATTTTTGGTGTTGCCACCAAACAGCATAAACACAGTTATGTAAATGATAAGAATAGTAATGAATTGAAAATAATTAACCTCACCAGTATTGTTTTGAATGTTCACTTTCAATTTCACTGGTGATTGACTGAGCTCTTGAAACGCTTTTACCCAGTCTGACTGGTTTGCTGTCATCTTCTGCTGTAAGTCTTTTAGTTTTGATTCCAAAGTTCTTACTTTTCTTTGGAGTTTCTTCTTGTCCTTTTTCAGGTTTTCACAGTTGAGACATGGGTTGCTTTGTAAGGACCTGGTACTTATCTAGAATGAAACAAATTCATGGTAAGGCTTGGACTTGAAAATGAACAAGTATTAATTTAGTTTCTTTCACCAACAAAAGACTTGCCTCTTGTATTAAGGTCACATTTTCCTCCAGAGCAGTTGCTACAATAGGAGATGCTGTTGGTGGGGTACACTCAAGGCTGACATTCTAAAGCAATATATAGAGCAAAGCTATCATACACTAAACTCTTTTGTTTACAGAGAAAAATATCAAAGTTTCTTTATCCACAGTGACAGTGAGTGTAATTTATGTGTGAAAATTCAAAGAGAAATCATGTTTACCTTGTTTGGAGTGCTAGTAATCCAGTTGCCAAGAAGTGTGTCGCCATCATTGGTAGTTATAGTGGGTGTTTTTAGACACGAAACGGCCTCAGACTGTGAAGATGTTTATAGAAGATCGAATCAGGTAAGACATTGTCAGGTATTCCAAGAATTGTATTCCATCTATAAACTGACTTACCGGCAGTTCTGCAGAGACCTGTGACAATTCAGAGAGCAGGGTTGATGAACTGCAGTCAATACCGGAGACGATCTGAAAATTTAAATAATAATAATGTAACGAAACGCCTTATCAAAATTGTAATGTTTTACTTCAGAACGAACTTCGATGGAAGGGCTCTACCCTATTGTTTACATTGCAATACCTGATTGTTTTCCACAACTCCTACAGCTCCGTTGTTTGAGTCAAGTTTCTGAGGCGGTTCGTGGGACGATGAAGGTTGAGGACCTAACATTTCTTTCAAGGTCTGAGGAAAAATAGAACATATCAAGAGGTCGGTCATGGAACTTCGATGGGCACGAGATTCGATCATACACGAACTAGTGCTTTAAATTGTCATGTTTAATTAAGCATATATATATTTCATCTCCGATAACTTGACTTAACGGCAGATTGCCGATTTGTTTGACTTTTTAATTTATTATTACATCGCGCACGCGGTAGTTAGAATTATTTTGAAAGCTCAGTCTAACTAATTGCAATGTGCTCTGATACATATGTAATTACTGTATACTGAAAGTAAACAAACAAGTGGACTTACCTTTCGACGAGATCGCGCTGAGGACGGTTTTTCTGTTCCTTTTTTAAAGACAGTGGGAACTGAATATGGAATCAGTCTTCGCCTAGTTCCCTCCACATGCATGGTTCTCTCGAAGCAGTCCTCCGAAAAGTGATCGGAACAAACAACAAAAGTACCGCTTGGGTTGAAATTTGCGCGGTGGGTTCGCACAAATCGAACCCACTTCTCTCTTTCGGATTTGATTGCGGGACTTCTATGAAGGGAAATTCCAGCGGCATGTTTTGAACGATTGCTACAGTCTTGTACTACGCATCGACTTCCCGTCATTTTTTTCGAGTTTTTTACCGGTGATAAAAGTCGAACAACTACTATGTCCCATATGACAATTAGCCATGTGAGTTCTTCGGGTTGAGCCTTTGACGTCACTTCCTGTAAATCGCAGTGAAGCTTTCAGATCAATTTCCGGAACAAGGCCAAATAATGGCGGCCACGAAATCTCGAACAAAACGGTCCAAAAAAATGGACTTCTGTTATTCGAAACGGATTGAAATTTGGCAATATGAATGAGAAGGTCATATCGTACTATAAAATGTAAAAAGATAAAATGCTTAAAATTTGATCGCAGGGGCACTTTAAGTGGATGTGTTTTAAGAAAGTTTATTTCAGTTCTTGTGTATCTGTACGAGGAATCGCCATAAAATCGACGAGTAGATTAGCAAGTGACCATGGCGGGCAGTCTTTGCTGCGTAGAGCGATGTCGAGTATGTTTAGCAAATATCCATCTTTGCTTTTTGAAATATTGTTAAGGAATGTACAACAGCATCTACAATCAGGGCAGCTACATCCTCTGCCGACTTCAAATGGCGCAGAAATCACGACTTTACTGTTCGTGGGACTTCATTCCTCTCAAGTAATCTCGAATCTCTATCGAGGGATTATTCAACCCTTTCGAGGGATTGTTCAGCCCTTTCCAGGGATTGTTCAGCCCTTTCCAGGGATTATTCAGCCCTTTCAAGGGATTATTCAACCCTTTCGAGGGAGCACGCATCCCATGCGAAGAATTACATGTACATGTATGCAGAATACGGTATGTTGTCAGCGCACAACGCAGTCGATTCCACCGCGATTACATGAGCGCTCCTCTTACAGAGTATTGACTCTCCTAGTAGAGTGGAAACAAAAAACTTTATTTAACGAAATCATGACCATGGAAAACACATCCACAGAAGCTATGCCTGGGCAATACGTAACTTATAGTACTTTTTCTGCAAATGGTCGGAGTGGAAGACAATCTTTCCGGTGTTTACACCTAAATAAGGCAAGGTAGATGTAAGCGTGTAGTTACTGCATGCAGGAAAAGAGACAGAGAACCATCTAGATTACCATGTAAAGTTTCAAAGTTAGTTAAACGCAGAAAACCAAGAGTCAGAATTAAACATATCTTGAAGAAAAGTGTTCCCGTTTCATCTGTTTTATTTAGTGTGGCTACCAGTGGTAAACTGTGGATTGTTGAGCTTGCTCATAAACAAGAGTCATTTTTTACTCGATATTTTTTAAGGAAATTCGAACAACGAAAGTGTTTGACTTCTGAGAGGAATTATAGATGTTATCCAGAATTTTCAAAATGTTTGATAATAACAACTACCTCTTGTCAGAAAAGGAGCTTTTGTTATCGGGAGACATTGAATTAAACCCAGGGTCCTGCAGAGATTCCTATTCTACTTAACACACGGTTAATAAGACATGGATTAATACCTCTTGATGTTGGTGGAAGTGGTGGTTGTTTTTTAGATCTGTTTCACATCAGTTGTATGGGAACTGCAGTCATCATTTAGAAATTAGAACTGCAGGTGTTGAGTACTTAAGAGCAAATCCTGAGAGGTTTATTGAAAGCTATGTTGGTAGTTCATGGCTGCAATATTTAAGCAGTATGTCCATGACTCAAACTTGAGCTGATAACATCATTATACAGGCAGTAGCTGACTCAATGAATTTAAATATTCGTATAATAGAATCTAGTAAAAATTTTGCTGAAATCACTGTAATTCGTGGAGCAAGTTCTTTGTCACATGAAAGATCCATATATGTTGGACATATAGGTGAGCTGCATTATGTTTCTACTTTACCAGCTGGTCAACAAACAATTGAAAATCAAATGGTGCATGAGAGTTCTCATGTAAGCACCATGTTTAACTGTGCTGCACATTATTCTGAAAGTGATGGGAAAAACCATAATGCATATATGAAAGAGTATAGGTTGAAAAGAAAGTTAGACAAAGGTGACCAACAAAACAATAAAAGTGCAGATAAAAAGAAAAAGAAACATGAATATATGAAAGAGTACATGAAACAATATAGAGCAGAGAAGGTGTCAGGTGCAACAAACGAGCTATATAATAACTGCAAGAAAAATTACAGAGCAGTTAAAAAATTGCAAATTTGTGACATGGAATTCCATATAGCAAAGTTCCATGAAGCAGTCTCAAAGGGTCCACTCTACATATGTAGTTGTTGTGATCAATTGTGGTATAAGCATAGTGTAGTTCATGCTGATACATTTAAAAAGGTTAAACCTGAAATTTGTTTAAACATCTTGGTGGTAAAGTAAGTGTTGATGGTATAGAATGGCTTTGTAAGTCATGCAAAAAGTTCTTGAGTAAAGACAAAATTCCAGCATGTGCTGTTGTCAATGGCATGGTATTTCCACAAAAACCATCTTTCTTTGATCTCAATGAACTAGAATGCAGATTATTAGCTCCAAGAATTGCTTTTCAAAAACTTATGCAAGCACCAAGGGGAAAACAGCTCAAAATCCATGGTAGTATTGTTCAGAGCTGAGAAGATCTGATAGGAGAACTGCCATGAATGTTGAAAATATTTTTTTTAAAGCCAAAAAGTTACAAATGAAAATTCTTTTGGGAAAGTCAAATGTTGCTCTTTGAAAATGCAAGAATAGAAAGAATGATTCTTTGCGGGCAGGAAATTTGAAGCAAGAAGGAGCACTAGAAAGATTGATACACCACGATGAAGGTTTTAAATTCTTAAGAGCTTTGAGAGGATCACCTCCCTATTTTGAGAAAGCCAAAAAAGATCTGTGTGCAATGATCAGGCAATTAGGTCCAGCTTCATTGTTTTGTAGTTTCTCATCTGTAGAAACACAATGGATGCATCTTCTAAGAATACTTGGGCAACTTGTTGATCAAAAGGAATACTCTGATGGTGAAATAGAGAACCTAAACTGGGATGAAAAGTGTAGACTAATTCAAACTGATCCAGTAACATGTGCTAGACATTTTGACTACCAGATAAGTCAATTTCTTGGACAATTTCTATTAAGAGGTGCTGAACCATTAGGAAAAATTTCAGACTGGTTTTACAGAGTTGAATACCAACAAAGAGGTTCCCCTCACATTCACATGTTGATATGGTTAGAAAATTCGCCCACTTTCGGAGAAGATAGTGATGAAGAGGTAACATTATTTATTGACAAAATAATCACTTGCAAAAAGCCAGAAAGTGATGCTGATCTTTTAAAATTGGTTAACAGGCAAATCCATAGACATTCTCATACATGTCACAAGAAATGGAGAAATGCTTGTAGATTCAATTACCCACAACCTCCAATGAAGGAGACAACAATTCTCTATCCTCTAGATAAAGACATTGCCCAAAGTCAAAGAGGGTTGTATGTCGATACATGGAAAAATATAAAACAGTATTTAAATGATATGAAGGAAGGGCTAGATATCACTTTTAACAAGTTGTTGTCAAATTTGAATATCACTGAAGACATTTATATTCCCGCCATACAGTCATCATTAAATACCCCAACTGTTTTCTTGAAACGAAGTCCAAATGAGTTGAGGATTAATAACTACAATCCTGCTTGCATGAAGGCATGGAGAGCAAATATGGATATACAGTTTTTGTTAGATGTATATGGTTGTGCTGTCTATATGGCGAATTATATTTCAAACACAGTGGGATGAGTGATCTTCTACGTCAAGCTTGTGTCGAGGCAAGAAAACAAAATTCAACAATTAAGCAGCAAGTAAGGGATATTGGCAGTACGTTTTTAAATAATGTTGAAATTAGTGCCCAAGAGGCAGTTTATATCATATTACAGCTTCCCATGCGAAAGGCATCTCGCCAGATTGTTTTTATAAATACCTCTCCCAAGGATGAGCGTGTAGAGGTATTAAAGCCAGTAAGTTATATTAACGAGCTTGATGATGACTCTGAGGATATTTTTGCCTCTGGCTTGATAAAAAGATATGCAAAACGTCCAGCTAGTCTGGAAAATCTAACACTAGCAGACTGGGCCGCATGGTATGACTCAAGTGGAAGCTATGTGAGACAATCAAATGAGTTAGACACTGATAACCTTTCATTAGAAACAGCTGCTGATGATGTAAATGATGACGATATTGAGGCTTCTTCTTATTGTGTTTCCAACAAGTTAGTGTTCTCTGAGAAAAACTGTCTGTTCACTTTAACTTACACTTGTTCAATAAAAGTTCATTATTTCATGCCCGACTCGTACTTCATCAAGTTACCAGTACCATTAACGAAGCTACAGTCCTACAGTGAAGTACTTTCACTCAAAACATAGTCCAGTCATGCCAATCACTTGCCTCACTGAATCTCCTAAACATTCCTTGAGGTGAAACTACTTATGGCCGTAGATTCATGTGCTCATGGAGCACCTATTTTTTATGTAATGACATTGTATCTCACACTTCTGTTGATATGGCATCTCTTTTGAGGGAAGAGGAATTTTCTTATCTACCACTGAGAGTACCATTGCAACTGAAGAGAGTGCACAAATTGAAACATGCACTATTCATAATGCTGTCAATTGTGGTTACCTAGGAATGAAATAATGACTGCAGTAGACAATAAAATATCTAATCAGAAGATTCTTCTTACAATGAACCTCATCCAATTATAACCAAAAAACATAAACAAAAAATAATTGGAGCATTCAACTCATCCTCAGTGTAAGAACATATTGTGTTTAAAAGGGATGTACAACAAAGGAGACAAAGCAGTAGAGACTAAGAAAATAAAACTAAAAAAAAACAGGTTTTTACACCATGGTAAACACAAGCATTCATATCAACTCTTCAAGATTTCACCTGCAAAAGATTTACAATCATTTTCAATTTGTGTTAAGTGAATATTATTGTGGTAATTCATCGACTCTGTATTCCCTGTGAAGATAATAAATAATTTTACTTCTATTCCCTCTGGTGCAATCTCAGTGGCAGTGAAAGAACTAAATGAACGTCAATTTTTAAGCACTGTGTTGACCGGTATACTGGTCATGTAATTTTCACCAGGTGTCACTAATTTTGTACCAAACATAGCATAACAAATAAAATAATGGGGATTACGCTGATATAAAAATTATAAAATAAAATATAAAAGCATTGTGACTTCTTCAAAAACTAGCTTCGCGAGGTTTTTGCGGGAGTCGTATTTCTAGTCTAATTGTTTAACCCTTTCACTCCCAAGGGGTCTCCATTTGACGAGTAAAATCGTCTGGCGTTAGACAGAGTAAAATCTATAAAGTCACTCTTGGGAGTGAAAGGGTTAAGGGAGATAGTTTTTAACCCTTTCACTCCCAAGGGGTCTCCATTTGACGAGTAAAATCGTCTGGCGTTAGACAGAGTAAAATCTATAAAGTCACTCTTGGGAGTGAAAGGGTTAAGGGAGATAGTTTTTAACCCTTTCACTCCCAAGGGGTCTCCATTTGACGAGTAAAATCGTCTGGCGTTAGACAGAGTAAAATCTATAAAGTCACTCTTGGGAGTGAAAGGGTTAATCAGGCCTTCTGATAGGGTGCGATAAAAAATGCAAGTTATGCGAAATTTGCAGCGCAGATTATGCGGTTACAGAGGCCAATTATGCGATAAATAATGAAGATTATGCGATTTTTTCTGAGAAATTTTAAGCTTGTTTTATAAGGTTACAGGATAAGAAAAACACTTTTTTGCTGCTCTTAAGACATTTTGAGTGCGTTTCTGCTTTGTATGAAACAATTTTATTGTGCAAAACACAAAGCTTAACTCAACCTCGTTCCCAGGGTCCTCTCCTACTCGGCCCCGAGTAGGAAAGTACCCTGGGAACGAGGTTGAGCTAAACTGAAACACGATGCTGACCTCTGTCTGCACACGAGCAGTGCAAACCTAACATTGTCTGTGATAAAAAAAAATGTAAGAAAACTCAACGCATCAGCGAAAATTTCCTAGCTAGCACTGCCTTACTTTGTGGAGTATATTCCCGTTTCAAGTGATTTTTTAGACCAAATAGAACCTGAGATAAATAAGTGTCTTAGTGATCTATTCAATTCATGGCGCCGCATAATTAGTTCAAAGCAATAAAAATATAATTGTCGGCACGCATGTAAACAAAACACTGACAAGGATCAGGAGCTCTGGATCAGGGTAATGGGCTCCTGCAAGGTTAGAAATAATACCAAAATACTCGACACATCCCGTTTCGAGCGATTTCTAGAAGATTCCGAGATATTGTTTCTTGAGGAAATTGCGAACCAAATTTTACAATGGTTTTCAGCGGTTCTGAAAACTTGCTAATAGCACGCTGAAAAGTATTTTGTTAAGCAAAAACAATGAATAAAGTTTTCTTCGATTCTAACAATTACAGAAGGCTAACTGACTCAATAAGTTTAGAAAACATGTATCATTTACGATAAGTGTTTCCACGACTCAATTACGAGTTCAATTAAAAAATGCCTGAAAGGCTCAGAGCAATTTTCAAAGCGCTCCATTGCTTCAAATTTTGTGAGTTATCTAACTATTTTGCATAACTTTCTTTTGTATTTGTGTGCGGGTTTTCTGCAAGTGCGTGTAATCTGACGATTTTTTTTTCCTTTTGGCAAAAATCACCCGTGGGGTAAATCCGCCGTGCGGGTAAACAGCCGGAAATTACAGCCATTCAGATTGGCTAATCTGAACAAGGGGCGTGTTTGTGTTACATCAATAGGCGACTCTTTACAGGCCTTCTGGTATTACGCGATGGTGCGATTTCGCACAATCGACCTCAAATCGAATCCAATCGCACAATTCACGAAAAATCGCATAATTCAAAGAATAACGCACAACATTCATAAAATAAAGCAGGAATCAATAAGTTTCTTTGGAATTTCTGCAAAAATACGCCATTTTTAAGATAATTTACCTTGGAAAAAGGCTAACAAGAATGTTTCACCTTCGATTTCGTATTCATTCGAAGTTAAAGCGTTATTTTGAATGTCAAGGACCTGGTACGAGTCTCATTCTTAAAGAGTCGCCTATTGGTGTAACACAAACACGCCCCTTGTTCAGATTAGCCAATCTGAATGGCTGTAATTTCCGGCCGTTTACCCGCACGGCGGATTACCCCCACGGGTGATTTTGCCAAAAGGAAAAAAGAGAATCGTAAGATAACACGCACTTGCAGAAAACCCGCACACAAAAACAAAAGAAAGTTATGCAAAATAGTTAGATAACTCACAAAATTTGAAGCAATGGAGCGCTTTGAAAATTTCTCTGAGCCTTTCAGGCATTTTTTAATTGAACTCGTATTTCTCGTAATTGAGTCGTGGAAACACTTATCGTAAATAATACATGTTTTTAAAACTTATTGAGTCGGTTAGCCTTTTATAATTATTAGAATCGACGAAAACTTTATTCATTGTTTTTGCTTAACAAAATACTTTTCAGCGTGCTATTAGCAAGTTTTCAGAACCACTGAAAACCATTGAGAACTGAACAAACTTGTAAAATTCTGTTCCCAATTTCTCAAGAAACAATATCTCGGGATCTTCCGGGTCTTAGAAATCGCTCGAAACGGGATGCGTCGAGTATTTTGGTATTATTTCTATCCTTGCAGGAGCCCATTACCCTGATCCAGGGCTCCTGATCCTTGTCAGTGTCTTGCTTACATGCATGCCGACAATTATATTTTTATCGCCTTGAACTAATTATGCGGCGCCATGAATTTAACAGATCACTAAGACACTTCTTTATCTCAGGTTCTACTTGGTCTAAAAAATCACTTGAAACGGGAATATACTCCACAACGTAAGGCAGTGCTAGCTAGGAATATTTAATTCGTTCCCTGGGAACGAGGTTGTGTTAAGCTTTGTGTTTTGCACAATAAAATTGTTTCATATAAAGCAGAAATGCACTCAAAATGTCTTAAGAGCAGCAAAAAAGTGTTTTTCTTATCCTGAAACCTTATAAAACAAGCTTAAAATTGCTCAGAAAAAAATCGCATAATCTTCATTATTTATCGCATAATTGGCCTCTGTAATCGCATAATCTGCCCTGCAAATTACGCATAATTTGCATTTTTTTTATCGCACCCTATCAGAAGGCCTGTCTTTAAGAAGGAGACTCGTACCAGGTCCTTGACATTCAAAACAACGCTTTAGCTTCGAATGAATACGAAATCGAAGGTGAAAGATTCTTGTTAGCCTTTTTCCAAGGTAAATCATCTTAAAAATGGCGTATTTTTGCAGAAATTCCAAAGAAACTTGTTGATTCATGCTTTATTTTATGAATGTTGTGCGTTATATTTTGAATTATGCGATTTTTCGTGAATTGTGCGATCGGATGCGATTTAAGGTCGATTGTGCGAAATCGCACCATCGCGTAATACCAGAAGCCCTGTTTAATAGAAACAAGAGTGGAAATTTGGGAGAACGAGAAATGTTGTGGCAACACCAGCTGCAGGCGATTGTTTCCACAGCTTTTTCAAGTTCTCCCAAACTTTCACGAGGTGTTTCTATAATTCGATAGAAACAGGAAGAACATGTTTTCTATTTCTTTTAGAAAACACCGTGAAGAAAAAAAGAAAAACAACTTGTTAACTGTGATGACCAAAATGTAAATTCTCTTCACTCACGTTATCATTACGTCAACAGCTCGTGCTCATTCTGTGTTTCTATCGAGTTTTAGTATAAATCTACTAGCGTTCTATCACAAATGCCGCGCTCTGATTGGCTACGCTACCCACTATCTATTCTGTGATAGATAGTGAGTAGCGTAATGGCGGCCGCTTCTTCACATTTTCGAAGTGTCCGTGAAGAAGATTTAGACAGTTTACTGGTCGAGGCTGTTCCAGAAAAGACAAAGTTTTGAACGACTAGTTGATTTATACTAAAACAATTAGATTATTCGCTCTCGATTTCTATGCGTGATAGTTGACTCGGGCTGCGCCCTCATCAACTATCATGCGATAGAAATCTCGAGCTCATAATCTAATTGTTTAATAGAAACACGAATTCTAACCAATCGGCGCGCGTATTTTCTTAGGACTGTTTTCTAAACCTTGGTAAAACAGTACAATATGATACGGTAGCTCTCAGAAAAGTAATTGAAAATTCAACGCAGAACAACTTCATTATTACAACATAGCCCAGTTCCCATCAATTTCACATACAAAGTGCGACAACTTCCTAAATTTTTAACTGGAAAATTAAGTTATTTCATACAACGAGAAGAAAAATCAAGGTAACAACATACCTTGAGAATAAAACTGTTTATAAAGGTGTTAAAAAAGGAAAGGAAATAAATGCATAAACTTAAGTTAAGACAAATAACTTACAATCGCGAATCGAAACAAAAGGAATATTACATCTCTGAGGCATACCTGTACTTGAGCAAAACAATATACTTTCCTTAAAAACATTGACAGGAACCTATTGCATGAGTTTCAACACTCGTGGAAGGCCCAGTAAACCATTTTGGAGCAGTTAAGCAGTATCTAAATTTGTAATGACCTGTATTTGAACACCTAGCACCTATGTGTGCTTTGAGCTACATGTCTAGTGTAATGGGTTACAAATACAAACTCATGGCTATAATGGCAAGGCTGTGCTCTAACGGCGCCCGGTCGCCAGAGGCGACTAACATTTGGCTTCGGGCGACTGAAAAAAATTGCCGGTCGCCCAGCCGGGCACACTTGTTTTGTAGTTCAGTTCGTTAGCAAAGAAGGCTAAAATATGTGACATGCTGTTGTCAGTTTATTGTGTTAACAAAGCACAATGAAAATAGCCTTTTGGAACCAAATACGGTCGCTTGTTTACGTTCGCACGCTCGAATCTGACGTTTCGTTCCACGTGATTTAACAAATATGTAAAACGATATCTCCGAACAATGCACGGACGTTCTGATCTGAAAATAAGTCCCACTTTTTCCGAAATATTACGTCAATTTCCTGTATATTAGGGTTTCAAATATTTTCGACAGCACAGTACGTGAATTATTGTCTTTGTTTATGCAAATTTATCACGTTTTCTTGTAGGCTTAATTAATTTGTCCGCACAGAGTTACGCAGCCTGGAATGGTTTGTTTTATTTCCTTCGAATACACAACTCAAAAATAAAATGGCTAATGCTTGGTAACTGCAAGAAATAATTTACGTAATTTCTAGGAATAGCATAGTTGCATTAATTTCCCCATTACGTTTTGACGCTTTCAGCCATTTGCAATAGCTAAATTTCGTTTCGCGGCAAATATTACCGAATCCCACGTGTGAATGAAAAATTTGAAATACCGTGGTTTAAACTTGTGTAGAATTATTGGTGTAGCATCCACTAAATTAAACTCTAAATTTTAACGTTCAAGTTGATGAGCTCAGAGCCAGGTTTTGGAGGCATATTTTGTTACAATAACTTTGTACAGTTCTCCATTAACAAAACCTCATTGTTAGTATATTCTTGGCCAATCTTGTAAAAAGTATTCTTCTCGAAAAAGGTGGCTACATGTAATTTGAAAGGAAACTCAGTATTAAATTACATGGTTAATTATTATTATTAATTAATTAATTTAATTAATATTTTCGGGCGACCAACGTTTAAGGGGTGGGCACCCTGGCTGGCATGGTTGGGAGCCCGAAGGGCTCCCTAAAATTTTCCTTAGAGCACAGCCTTGAATGGTTACAGTGACAGGCCTTCTGATAGGGTGCGATAAAAAAATGCAAATTATGCGAAATTTGCAGGGCAGATTATGCGATTACAGAGGCCAATTATGCGATAAATAATGAAGATTGTGCGATTTTTTTCTGAGCAATTTTAAGCTTGTTTTATAAGGTTTCAGGATAAGAAAAACACTTTTTTGCTGTTCTTAAGACATTTTGAATGCATTTCTGCTTTATATGAAACAATTTTATTGTGTAAAACACAAAGCTAAACTCTAACGGTTTTGCATAACTTTCTTTTATTTTTGTGTGCGGGTTATCTGCAAGTGCGTGTTCTGACGATTCCCTTTTTCCTTTTGGCAAAAGTCACCCGTGGGGGTAGTCCGCCGTGCGGGTAAACGGCCGGAAATTACAGCCATTCAGATTGGCTAATCTGAACAAGGAGCGTGTTGTGTTACACCAATAGGCGACTCTTTAAGAATGAGACTCGTACCAGGTTCTTGACATATAAAATAACGCCTTAACTTCGAATGAACACGAAATCGAAGGTGAAAGAGTCTTGTTAGCCTTTTTCCAAGGTAAATCATCTTGAAAATGGCGTATTTTTGCAGGAATTCCAAAGAAACTTGTTGATTCATGCTTTATTTTATGAACATTGTGCGTTATTTTTTGAATTATGCGATTTTTCGTGAATTGTGCGATCGGATGCGATTTGAGGTCGATTGTGCGAAATCGCACCATCGCGTAATATCAGAAGGCCTGCAGTGAAACTGTCATCTTTCATTTTGAAATAGTCCACTGAAACCATCACAGAAACAGTCATGGAATATGCAACACAGCAGTATCTTTAAATTTTGAGTTGGAAGATTTAAATCATTTGGGAAGTGTAGTATCAAGGGAGAAGGTTTTCCTTAGGAATAATTAAATGGAGCAATCTGACTTTTGCATGGAATGATCTGACTTTAGGCAATCTGACCATGAAACGAGGTGACCATAATGGCGTGCCATTTTCTTTGCTTATCAATTTGCTTGCTAGTGTGCCATTTTGCTCCGTGCTTTTGTACTCCAATACATGCAGCTTTATTAGAATGAACACACTCATTTGTTGCTACCATGCATTTTGAAACAAAAGAAGATTTTAACGACCTGTGCATCCTGGCATGGTGCTAGCATGTTAAAAGAATTTTCTTTTGTTTGCATATTAAATGACCATGCCCCGTATCATCAGATTTTTTCCCTGTTTTCCAGTGGAGGGTCACAATTGCAAACATTTCCCTTTCATGTTACAAGTACTGCTTTATAATCCTGTTGTCTATACAGGTTATAGTAACAAGCCAGTAATCAGTGGTATCCTGTCAACCATGCACTTCAAGTCAGGCCTTCTAGTATTACGCGATGGTGCGACTTCGCACAATTGACCTCAAATCGCATCCGATCGCACAATTCATGAAAAATCGCATAATTCAAAAACTAATGCACAACATTCATAAAATAAATTATGAATCAATAAGTTTCTTTGGAATTCCTGCATAAATACACCATTTTTAAGATGATTTACTTTGGAAAAAGGCTAATAAGACTTTTTCACCATCGATTTCATATTCATTCGAAGTTTAAGGCGTTATTTTGAATGTCAAGGACCTGGTACGAGTCTCATTCTTAAGGAGTCGCCTATTGGTGTAACACAAACACGCCCCTTGTTCAGATTAGCCAATCTGAATGGCTGTAATTTCCGGCTGTTTACCCGCATGGCAGATAACCCCTAACCCGTTGATTTTTGCCAAAAGGAGAAAAAAGAATTGTCAAATTATACGCACTTGCAGATAACCCGCATACAAAAACAAAAGAAAGTTATACAAAATAGTTAGATACCTCACAAAATTTGAAGCGATGGAGCGATTTGAAAATCGCTCTGAGCATAATTGACTCATAGAAACACTTATCGTAAACTTATTGAGTCGATCAGCCTTCTATAATTATTAGAATCGAAGAAAACTTTATTCATTGTTTTTGTTTAACAAAATACTTTTCAGTGTGCTATTAGCAAGTTTTCACAACCATTGTTTTCGATTTTCATTGAGAATTGAACAAACTTCTAAAATTCAGTTCGCAATTTCCTCAAAAAACAATATCTCGGGATCTTCTGGGTCTTTGAAATCGCTTGAAACGGGAAAATATACTTTTAAATGAAGGCCGCGCTAACTGTTAATTTTTCTCTGATGCGTCGAGTATTTTGGTATTATTTCTATCATTGTCAGTGTTTTGTTTACACGCATGCTGACAAATATATTTTTATCGCCTTGCACTAATTATGCGGCGCCATGAATTGAACCGATCACTAAGACATTTATTTATTATCTCAGGTTCTACTTGGTCTAAAAAATTGCTTGAAACGGGAATATACTCCACAACTTAAGGCAGTACTAGCTAGGAATATTTCGTTGATGCGTTGAGTATTCTTGCATTATTTTCTCACAGACAATGTTAGGTTTGCACTGCACGTGTGCCGACAGACGTCAGCATCGTGTTTCAGTTTAACTTTGTGTTTTGCACAATAAAATTGTTTCATATAAAGCAGAAATTCATTCAAAATGTCTTTAGAGCAGCAAAAAAAGTGTTTTTCTCATCCTAAAACCTTATAAAACAAGCTTAAAATTGCTCAGAAAAAAAGTTGATCATGGAGTGTTTCCAATAAAATTATAGTTGAAAGGAGCTGATGTTAAGCATTTAATACCATAGGTTAAAAAGGATTAGACAGAAGGAAGGGACTATAAGTACATGCTGCTAAGACCCCTGAAAAACTCTTTTGGAGGCCAAATTTGTGCCTACATGTACAGAGAAACAGCAAACTCAAATAAGTTCATATTTGTATTACACAGGGCACCCAAAACATGCACAGCACCCCAAAACAAGATTAGGTTTGTCTTCTCTCGCATCAAACAGGCCTTCTGACAGGGTGCGTGGGTGCGGGACCGCACAATTCGATCAAAGCACCACAATCCCGCACAATGTCTGAAAATCTGCATAATCCCGCACAATATATTGGAAAGATTTGGTTAAAAATCTAGTTAAATTGGTATTCCCATCGATTGCCAAGGTTTAAAGAAGCTTTTTACAGGCCTTCTGACAGGGTGCGGGAAAAAAAAAGAAAATTGTGCGGGTTTCGGGAGGCAAATTGTGCGGTAAAAAACGGCGATTGTGTGGAAATTGTGCGGGATTGTGCAATTGTGTAAACAAACAAATATTCGATCACCGGGCCCAAAAAGAGCCGACATGGAGGAATTTCTGGATAAATGAAAAGTGCAACAATTGTCCTCTTAGTTTGGCAATTAAACATAAATAAACCAAATTTCTATTTTACTACAACTTTGGCCAAAGTTTTTCTCAACAAAATCATGTTGCCTGACACGATCGATTAAGTTTATTCAAAACCTTAATTCCCGAGCGTAATTCCACTTCGAAATAAAATGTTTTCGACCGGAAAAAGTTACTTTATGAAAAATCCCGACATTTTTGTACTTTCTTTGATATGCAGAGCTTGAAATTGCTTACTCTGCGGGCCAACGACCCGAATAACACCAACTACAAGAAAATTTTCGCCTTCACTACATGTTTGCCAGATACTCGAAGCTTGTCAGGAAATGCAAAGAACTGATCTGACTGTGTTCTGTTTATCGATCTATAACTTACGAAAATATTTTGTCAAGCCTCTGTGTCATTGGGCGGTGATCAATAGAAAAGGCATAGATTTTTTTTCACTTTAAATCACAAAGCCACGTGGTGCTATTTAACAGAATATCTGATTCGCATTTGCAAAACAATATTGCCGCAAATCGCCAATGAAAAATAAGATTAGGCTGAGACT
The DNA here is from genome assembly GCA_949710005.1 of Ricordea florida. Taxonomy (NCBI): domain Eukaryota; kingdom Metazoa; phylum Cnidaria; class Anthozoa; order Corallimorpharia; family Ricordeidae; genus Ricordea; species Ricordea florida. The sequence goes on along the minus strand of OX453273.1, from coordinate 23,323,340 downwards.
AGTGCCCAGGCCGGCACGGAGCTATGAAGAGCCGCCTTAATGTTTTTTATCCGCTCGATCTGTTCAATCGCGGAAAGCGGCGGATTTCTCGATTGTTTTGCAAGGTAAATAGCCTAAATATAGCCTAAAAAGCTTCTCTAAACCTTGGCAATCGATAGGAATACTGATTTAATTAGATTTTTAATCAAATCTTTCCATATTATGCGGGATTTCGCGGATTTTCAGAAATCGTGCGGGATTGTGCGGCTTTGATCGAATTGTGCGGTCCCGCACCCGCGCACCCTGTCAGAAGGCCTGTTTTTAGGCCATATTTAGGCCATTTACATTGCAAAACAATCGAGAAATCCGCCGCTTTCCACGATTGAACAGCGCGGATATGAAAACAACAAGGCGGCTCTTCATCGATCCGTGCCGGCCTGAGCACTAGTCTCAGTCTAATCTTACTTTTCATTGGCGATTTGCAGCAATATTGTTTTGCAAATGAAAACAAAAGCGCTGAAACTTTGGGCGACAGAAAATCAATAATTCTTGTCAAGAAACAGGGTCTATTTTTGTTATTCAAGTGAAGGACGTTTTCATTCAGGAAATACAAGTTTCATGCTCTTATTTCTAAGTTTAAAATAAAATGATATCAAATTAAATTAGGCCGCACGCAGTTGAACTTGTATTTGTCTCGGTGTTATGTTTTTTTGCAGCAATTTCAAGCGTGAAGAGTTTTAAATCTTAACGAGATAATATTCGCTCTGCATATCAAAGAAAGTACAAAAATGTCGGGATTTTTCATAAAGTAACTTACTCTGGTCGAAAACATTTTATTTCGAAGCGGAATTACGCCTGGGAATTACGGTTTTGAATAAACTAAATTGATTGTGTCACGCAACATGATTTTGTTGATACACACTTTGGCCAAAGTTGTAGCAAAATAGAAATTTGGTTTATATTTAATTGCCAGACTACGAGCACAATTGTTGCACCTGTCATTCATCCAGACACTCCTCCATGTCAGGTTTTTTTTTGGGCCCGGTGATTGAATATTTGTTTGTTTACACGATTGCACAATCCTGCACAATCCTGCACAATTCTCGCACAATCGCCATTTCTTACCGCACAATTTGCCTCCCAAAACCCGCACAATTTTCTTTTTTTCTTCTGCACCCTGTCAGAAGGCCTGATCAAAGTTGAGCAGAGAAATAAATAAGCTTGTAATTTGCTTTCTCAATTGGCAATGGTTGTGCCATTTTCAGTTAAGGCTAGTGGAAAATAATCTCCCAGTGGAACTATAATGTAATCTGTGAGAACATATCCCTTATCAAAATTGAAGCATCCTTAGTATACTTTTTGTATACAAAGAGTATACACTATTTGTACCACACTGCCTTGGTGTATATATTTAGTATACATCAAATATACATCAAGCAAAATTTCTTCCAGCTGTTTGAAACTGTTGTATACTATTTGTATACAACACTGTTCTATCAAGGCTATGATGTATACTTTGTGTATACTTCACATGTTCAACATCACTGTGATGTATACTTTGTGTATACTTCACATGTTCAATAACTCGGTGATGTATACTTTTTGTATACAATGATGGCCAACATACCAAAATATAACTTAACATTCAAAGTGATGTATACTTAGTGTATACATCAGAAGCAGGCTTACTGAAACACTACCTGGTTTTGAGTATGAGCTAACTGACATCTTTATTGTTAAAAAATGCCTGTACTGTCAGACATTGAAAGTGAATTACACAAAAAGTGTGTGACAAAAGCAGCTACATTAACATCATGTCAAGAGAGTGACCACTGTTTTTATTGGCTCTTTCATCTCTCACTTTGGCAATAAATTTGCCAGACATTAATTTTAGAGTGATTTTATTTAACCCGTAACCTGTGAAACAACATGTAGCAATAATTATTAGTGCGTAATAGTCAAATCTAAACAAAAGAAAACAATGGAATAAGTTTGTAATATTATCTGAAAGTTTACTTGCTATTTCACCGGTTAAGTAAAATCGTTCTAGTTTCTGAAAAACTTACTAAGTTAATATAATAGGCCTCACAGTACACATCATGTGTATGTGATGACGTCTTATGGTCCAAATTCACCAACAAGCCTCGTTTACGCAAATTATTGTCAAACCTCAACCACATTCATTACGGTTAACTTGGCTTGCACGCTTTCAGCCATGTTTTTTGTTACACTCCTTACCAAGCCCCACACAGTCCGTCATTATTACACCACGCATGCTCAATTCAATGGCGTCCTTCTGTCACGTGCACTTTCGGCGGGCTTTCAACAGTGTTTCAAGTAGTTCAAAGGACGCTTTCAACACTTGCTGCTGTAAACATTTTGGTTGTTCTCGGCTTCTCTTGCAATCGATTTGATCTTCTCTACAGTTTTGCTTGAAAATTTACAAATTCTGACCGGGAAATGGTAAGTACACTGTTTGTTATACAATGTATAAGAACACGACCGAGTAAAGTTACTAGTATTGACATCTGTATTCATTGCGAGTTTATTCAGAGCTGTGTTGATCAAGAATTTCTACGTATTCGTTTCCAAAAAAGATGCAGCTCAAAACACAGCAAGAAGGTCGATCTTAGGGAAGTTTTTAGTGCATATACACTTAGCTAAGTTTCTGCTCTTTGGTGAATACTCCGTTTCTTGTAACTGCTAAAAAGCCTTATCACAGGATCAATGATGGGCCGCCATTTTTAATTTGACAAATGCCTTGAAACAGCTGAGGGTTGTATGAGAATTTGATGGCGCTATCCTAAAACTAAATCTGAACGTCCCAGGCATCTTATGGAAGAATTAACCGATTGAATGAAAGCATTCATATTTTCCATTTCTTCAACAAACGTCCATGCAGACTTGTAAAAATTAATGTGTTGAAAATTCAAATGTTGATTGTATGACTCGGATTTCATCAGTTTGATTTAAATTCTAACTTCAATGTTTAAAAAACTAACTTTGGTGGCAATAATTTTTTTTGCCATCAAATTCTATAAGAGTGAATAAACCTCCAATGTTAAAACTTGAATTCAGTGGCCTGCTCACATGTTCTACATTAAACATGTTTGACTATACAACTTTTCAGTCTTTTCCTCAAACTGCTGATCGTTTTATTTGGCTTTGGTTGATAGTCTTCATAAAAAATAAGCAGATAATTGTGGTCATATGCTTCATTTAGGGAAAACCAAACTGTGCAGTTGTGGAATGGGAGAGACAGAATGGTCAAAGTGAAGTCGAGGCAATAACAATAAAAAGATTGCTACTTCAAGGAGAACCAGGTGTTGGAGCAGCTGTTCAAATGTAGTATCATGGAGAAATTTGGAATGGTCAGATTCTTTCTCTTTCTTCTATCATTACATTGACGTGGTGAATGTATCAAAGACACATATCAACTGTGGACATAATGATGAAATGAATTTAATTGTCACATCAGACATGCATATATCGATCACAGTTGATTGACCAAGGAAGAAGTTAAATAAGTTATATTTTCAGTATCTTTTAAATTATTCTTATTTATATATTTTGCTTCAAAATGTAAAAACAACAAAAAAAATAAGCTCAAATTATAGTGACGTTACTGTTGAGAATGCAAATAAATTTTACTACCAGAGAATGCCATTTATTTGATGTGTGTGTGATTCTGTATGTGAATGAATGGAGTCCCTGCACACATAGTCTCTGTACCTATTACATATGGGTTTGCTTGGTGTATACAAAATGTATACTGCAAACCACGCAGTCACAATGGGGACGACATCAACCCTACAAGGAGTAGACATTCTCTTGTGTATACAAAAAGTATACTTTTGGTGGTATGTTCTGCCTATAAAATCTGTATACTATTAGTATATGCGGTTATGATGAGGTATACTTTTTGTATACTCTTTGACGTTCCAAATTACTACTACTAAAAGTATACATCCAATGTATACTAAAGGTATACATCAAGTATACACCAAGTATACACAGTGTAGTATACTTCATGTATATATTGAATATACATAAAGTATACTTCATTTTGTTAAGGGATCACTTACCAAATGCACCAACTCCAATGACAAATGTTGTGAACACAGATGCATAGGATACAGTGAGAGCCGCTCTTCTCCATTTAACCATCAACTGTGTGGACAATTGTTTCTCTTTACGTAAAAGATAATCTGCAAAGACACAAATAACATTGTATAAACCCTTGGATGTGGGTAATGTTTACATAAACTTTGGAAGGAATTCATTCTCTTACACTCCTAATGAACCCTGGACAGGTATTACTCTAAGCCCAAACTAATCTGGGTACCCTATTCTAGACTAAACTGCTTAAAATCCATACCCTTCACAAAAGCATATACACTGTACACATATGTGTACATAGCCCTAGGGCTTTCAACAAACGTCATTTTTTCTTAAAAAAACAAAAACTATAACAGACAGTGGCTGAAACATAGGAAACTTAAGGATCACTAAATTAAAGGAAATAAAATGAATGAATGTCAAGAAGTATGGAAAAAAGTTGCCTTCAGGAGCAGTTTATATAACAACACCCTCTCAAGACAATGTTTTCTTAATTAATTGTTTTGAGGGTTACCTAATCTGTGCGTGATAGTTTGCAGCTGCAAAATGATATTCATAACATGATTCCTCTCACTTTATACAAATATTGAGCAATCAAAGTCATTCTTACTATACTTTATTTAACTTAACAAATATGAAATATCGAAAATGTTTAAAATACATGTAAATGGTACCAATTTAATGCTCTGTTCAATACATTCTCCAAGTACTGTCATACATGCATGTTATGTAAAGCTTATGGTTAGAACCAGATTTATTTATAATTACTTTATTAGTCGGGCAACCGACTATAGGTTTACACTCGAGTTTCATTGCAAATCGCAGTCACGTGCAATGGGGAATACCGCAGACACGTAATACGGGCGAAAACTTCTTTCTACGATGGACCCTACGATGTCGAAGTCGATGGTGAATATGTTGAAAACAAATGGTGTCATCTTTTCTACGCGCAAACATACATGTAATGTAGTGTAATGAGCGCATATTTCGAAACGGGTCGTTCCGCAAACTGAAAATACCTATAGAATCAAATGATTTAGCCAATGTCTCACTGGAATCAAACCAGAAATCAAACCAGTTACCAGTGAACAGAAGATGTGGACAGTGACAGAAGAGCATTTGCTGATAAAGACAAGGTGCCTCGCGATGAAACTCGAGGAAACGACAACAAAGATGCCACGTTGGAAACCCGGACCTTGGTACCCTTAGCATTTCTTTTTTGGACCACTCCGCACCATAAGTGGTCAACACTCATAACAGCACGTCTACCTGTTGTCCGACTTACGATCTTAGATCGTCTTGTTTTGTTTAAAATTCGAACTGGGAGGTAAAAGGTAATGAATTGAATTTTGAATGATAAGGTAACACTAATATTTACAGTAAGCCACAAGAGAAAGGGGATCCCAGTGAGCAAATGTAAAGCTGCACAACATATGCCATTTAAATCTTTTGAGAAAACAGAAAGAACTCTGAACAGGTGATAACAAAAATGATAATTACTGTATGCTTATTTTGAAAGTTTGAATTTAACTTCTACTACCAATGATTCTGTAAAAAATATATTAATAATAATAATAATAATAATAATAATAGTGTTTATCCAGGGAGCTTACATCGCCAAAGCGGTTTTCAAAAGGGCCCTGTAAAATGTAAGATGAAATTAGCGTAATGTCAATTAACCAGAGAGATCAACACAGAATGGGAAAGTTTAACCTGTCAACGACTACTAATTTTATCACATTTTAACATTCCGAGAGTTAGAATTATTGGTAATGAAAATTTCTCTTATAGCAAAACTGATTAATGCTGTAAGTATTTAAAACATCATCACCAAGTTAAGTTGCCGTAAAATTATTTGTTAATGAGGTTCATTTTAAATGACGATCATTCTTCCATTTAATTAAAACTCCAGCCATCTGGGCAGGCGTTGATAAAGTGAAATTGTGCTTATATCAGTACACGGTAAATCAAAAACGCATAAAGAGAAACGAAGAGATGAAAAAAATCCCAAATAGATAGCCAAATATTACGCCGTGTACATGTAAAAGGTCAAGTAAATATATAAATCCCTCTTTTACAAAATCAACTTGTGCATACGTACTTGAAGCCAAATAACATTCCTCTCTTTTAGAAGTAAACATAAATTTCAACATCACGTTTTAAATACCAAAATCATATAAAACAAAAATATAAAATAACATCCATTCCAAAAGGAAACCTAATTAGCGTTTTAAGTTACGGTTACGAAAATCTCATTTGAAGGCAGTATAATTGCAAATCGATCCGGGAGATTCGTCCCTTGTTAAGCGTCAACATTTATTTGTTTATTCACGATGCGTGAATATTTTGCATGTTGTACTCTCAGTTGTTAATTGAATCTCGAATGGTGAAAGCAAATAATCTTCGATCAGTTTTAATGTTGCAAGCAATCAAAAAAATTCTTCGGGTAGAAGTCAACCATATTTGTAAATCTTACACAGTGAAGATAAAATTGGCACATCTTGAAAAGAATGAGGGAAAACAAAAACAGCAAGATAGCTTCCGATCAGAGGATACAACTCCTTTGGTCACTTACCGTCATCGAGTGGGGAAATACATGGAAAATCTTCCGACTGGCTGCCCTTTTCATTAACAGGATTTGTGCTTGTCAAAAGAATAGTCGAAGACCCGTACTTTGTCGAGTCTTCCATGTTGACTTCAATGAGTCAAACATACGCAAAGTGTACACGCAAATCGTTGGAGATTCATATTTGCCACCCGCAACGAACGCTCGAAAAGAGCAATGAGTGGAAGAGAGCTTCAGGAAAACTGGGTTCTACCTCGATTTCATCTTGCTTGGCGAGAGAAACTGGGGAGGAGGTTTAGCAAATCGAGGTAAATAAATACTGGTATTAACCCATCTCCTGGTCACATATTCTTATTTTTCGGAGCTTTGATTAAGGGTTTCAAAGGCTTTTGACTGTAGCTCCACCGACGACAAATTCAGATTTTGCCTCGATTTTTTCCTTCTTTAATCTACTCTTTTGGAGCCTCTCGGCAGCTTAACTCGGTGCCGCCCTTCGATAAATTCTGTGGCTTAAAGTTAAATAACCCGATGTCGTACCTAAAGCTTCTCTCAGGGACGGCTGCGCTCAGCTGTGGCGCGTATGCTTATTATCGATTTCGTGACAATGAACGGCAGGTAAAGTTATTGTTATTTTTTGTTATATAAATTGTTAACAGTCCATAACGTTAACGGCTGGACGAGCAAATAGTAATGACCGCGTGCATATCAATATAGCGTAAGTTTATATGGCTTTTACGAGTAGCTTTTCAGGCTATATCATGCAAATTTTTTAACTGTACAAGTTGTACAAGCCTGAATGTGTCACTGCTGAACTGTTGTACAGCAAATAATACTTGAGCAAGTCAGGTTTGTTTTAAATGCCCACTCTCCAATCATTGTGATACTCTTTGGAATCGTGATGAATCGAGCGTTAAAGCCTCTTACGTGACCTGGATGTTTTTCTTAACACGCTTGCTAAGTAATATTAATGGTGTAATATTAATTCGGTACCAATTTCTGAGACTATAGCTTAAATGAATGTTCTTTAAAACCATGGTAGAAGCACCTGGATACGAATTCATCGTAATTTTTGTCTAGAACAGGTATTTGAACTTTGATCTCATTTTTTTGCAATTCATTCATGTCATATTTGTTTTTATTTACTTTAATTATTCAATTATGCAGTACCCATATTTATCAGTAAAAGCAGCAGAAAAGGTAGTGGAGCGACGACATGTGTGTCTCCCATCAAGATCAGCACAGCTTAACTCATTAAGGACCACAGTAGAGTTTGATGTCTTAGTGATTGGGGGTGGAGCTACAGGATGTGGTGTGGCACTTGACTCAGTAACAAGAGGTAAATTACAATCAGGGTCTTCAATAAGAATTGTAGCAGCAGGAGAATTGTGTAAAGTAACTGGAGAATATTCTGAAAGTGCTCCACATCTAAATTTAAAGCTAGCTCAGGCCATCTAAATTTGGCCAGAGAATTCTTTGTAGTGGCCTTAAATATCTCCAATACCTAATGAACACCCTGACAGTTGACTCCTGATAACTGAAATCTCCAAGGGAAGCAGAAACAAGAAAAAATGACCAGAAATAAAGAAAAAAATGTTTACTATTTTTTTCCACACATGCAGAGGAAATTTTGGATAAAGTTAATCATGGGCACTGCACTTCAAGACACAAAAGGGATTTACCAACATTTTGATATGAAATTTTAGGTAATCAAATGATTTTGAGTACAATTTGGTTTAAATCAGTGTATTCATATTTTTTGAAGAAAATTGGTTGTGCTCATTTTTCCTAAATTGCACTCAAATCGTTTGATTACCTGATGTAAAAGGGCCAGAAATGTTGGGTTTGCAGAATGTTGGGTGGTTTTGAAGTCCCGTGGGGCATGAACCCCATTGGCAAGAAGACCTTCCCTGGAGAACTAATTAAGTCACCTGAATTTCTTTGACATCTGGTATCAAATACATGTGAAAGCTAGGATTAGGGCAAGTCTAACAAGCACAATGCAATGGACTGTAATTAACTTGTAGAATCCAGATTTGGATGAAACCACCGAGAGAAACTTTAATAGATAGTGCAATTTCAAAGACATGCCTACTTGAAACTGAAATTCACTGTTCCAGAATCATTAGCAAAAAATCATTTTAGTCAAACTATATTGAACCACATACAAGTATACTTATCCAGAAATCCTCTTTTAAGCCACCTCGGTGACTTGTTTATTTAAGGTACATTTGGGGGTGTCCTATTAAAAGAGGGGTGCGCTTATCAAAAATTAACTAAATGCAGCATGGTGGGTTTACTATATTTTAAATATTCTTATTTTTGTAGATTTGACAGTTTTCTCACCATTAATTGTGCTACAAGAATCCTGAAACTCTGAAATTCAAATTACCATAGAAGTCTACAGGAGAGCAGGCTATCCCCAGTCTTGTAACTTATGATTTCATGTTAATCATTTCCCAAACCAACGGTGCATAAACTTCACAAACTGAACTGATCAGATGCAAGTAAATCAAATTACTAAATCCCACCATGGAATTGTGAATGATATTTTTTCTTCAAGGGAAATGGAGGTGGCTTGAGAAATTTTTTTCTTCTTGAGAGGAGCATCCCTATTTGAGGATTTATTGTAGAGATCAAAACTTCATAACTACATGTAACCTAATGTGATCAACTGTTTTCTTTAAGGGCTTAGTACAGCTTTGGTAGAGAAGGATGATTTTGCATCTGGTACCAGCAGTCGAAGCACCAAACTAATACATGGTGGTGTTCGCTACCTACAGAAAGCTATCATGGGCCTTGATAGAGAACAGGTAATAACCACTGTTGATTGGCCAAAATGCATCTGCTGTGTGACACTATGTCAATAGCCAAAATTGACTGATACTTCCCCTAGTTTGTGACTTTGGAAATTTTAAGCAGGCATAGCAGTTTCCTGATTTCCAGGATTAACTCTGAAGACAGGCGGGATTAGCAAACTTTACAAACAAATGCATACCAAGCTTATTTTGACTGCCGCTTGGGGGCTTACCTTGTCAACCTGGGGTACCCATGGCCACCTCAGTGTGTATGTTAAAGAATATCTAAGTAGATGAACAATTGCCTGAGAGACCTCACTTGGGGTATCCCTCTCCCATTCATTGCTTAAGGAGCCTCTATGGCAAATTGCACAAGAGACCTCACCTACCTTCGGTGTGTACCAAAGTCCATGTGCAAACTTGCCTTTATTCCTTACACTGTGCTTGTTCTCTGTCTTGTTTCCAGTATCGTTTAGTAAAGGAGGCCTTACATGAGAGGGCTAACTTGTTAGCCATAGCTCCACATCTGTCTGGCCCTTTACCAATCATGTTACCGGTTTACAAGTGAGTATCATGGTGTTAAAATGTTAAAGTATCATTTGCCATACAATTTTGTAACATTATTGTAAATGATGCGCTTATAAGGAGTGCAACCTGCCTCGGTTTGCATCTGTCCCATCAGATCAGTTTTATACTGTATTTTCAAAGTACCAACAGGAAAAGTGAGTTTCATCTTTCCAAAATTAAATTGTAAGGTTACATGTACTTTTGCCTACTGTTGATGATGAAAGAACAGCTGTTCCACTGACAAGTGCATTGCACTGTTGACTGCAATGTACAGAGCTCTTTTGGACTTTCAGTTTCTGATGTACAGTTTAGCAGCAAAAATGAAAAAACCTTGTGTGATATACACAGCAAGATCAATGTGCAAAGTTGTCTGTCCACATATCTGTCTACCTACCTAGCCAACAACAACATCTTTCATTCCTGAATTACTAAATTATTTACAGGAAGACAGGCCGACAGTTAGCTATTGCTCATCTTGGCAGACCCGTTTATTCAGCTTACATAGGATTCCTATTAGTATTTTGTTATGTATTTATTTATACCGGTAAGTGAAAATAGTATGTAAAGGAGAGAAAGAACTGATTTACAGTATAAATGTTTATGGGAAGGTTAATATCAGTGTAAACTTTGGTTGCTGATTATTCTAGGAATAATTATGTGTACATCAATAAATGAATCCTCATCATCAGGAATACTGAGCAGTATAGCTTGAATTCTCTTCTTGAATGAAAATCTTGGTAGTGCAAGTTCTCTCCGAGAGCATGCTATCCCATTTCAAAGTTTTGCTCCTATTTTCAAGAAACCACGTTTTTGTATCTCAAGTCTTGACCGTTTTTTATAAAACATTTTTGAGGCAGAGGTGCAAGTGTTGTAAGAGTGTATGCTGGATGTGTTCATGAAAAGGTTACATGTTAGGTGGTGCTGAATTATTTCTAACATCATGCATTAATTCAGATAAAATTTTAGCCATCAGAGGTTAACATTAATAAACAGTGGAACTGTATGCTCATTTTTCTTTCGTTAGCAAAGTACATGAAACAAAGTACATATTTTTGTAGTATTAAGATTTTGTCTAGATGCGTTTCTCAAGCCTAGATTCAGATTATTATTTTTGTGTACTTCTTCATCTTGTTTTGTGTTCAAACTAAATAAATCAAAGTCGTGCAAGCTGGATAATATATCTAAAGATTTTTCTGTTTCAACTGGCAAATGTTATAGTAGCTATTATTAAACTCACCGTGATAGAGAGCTAAGTCACCCATAAAGTTATAATAAGGTAATTCTTGCAAGGTAGCTTTCAGAGATTTAGACAATAATTTTTCTTTGCGTCCACTTATTTAGAAAAGTAACTGTAATAAGAAAAAAAAGATACTAATTAACAAGATCCTTCACTTTGATCGGTGGAGTCATTTGGTTCTCTCAACCTTAGCTTATCCAGATCTTCCTTTGTGCCCAGTTTGATTACTCTGGAGCTGTTTGTTTTGTGTAGAAAGATTGCAGGTTCCTTCCCCCATCAGTACTTGTAGTTGTAACTTGTTTAATGAGACTTCACTAAATATAACAGGTCTTGTAAGCGTGGAGTTAAATGAGAGAATAATCTCAACCAATTTCAGTAGAGAAGGAGAGGCCAAGATCATCTGTTTATAGTTGGGTGGTGTTGTTTCTCGCTGCCAAGACCTTATTACAAGCCATTCTTTTCACAAATTTACAGATTATGGGCTGATGTTGCTGACCTCAAGTGGGATTTCTTGATTTAACCCTGTGGATGATATCAATGTCTGCTATCGTAATGTCAGCTGTTATGTTAGCAAACATTCTAAGACAAATATTTGCTGTTTCCTCTAAAGTTTCACTGTCAGTTTCTTGTGGAACCCCCATCACTGAAAACGTGATCACAAGAATACTAATGATAAGTGTTATTATTGTTATCATGTTCTATTATTGTAACAATAACTATTATTTTTGTTTTAAGAGCAAAATGTATATTTGGCAATGTAAAATACGGTCGTCTGTCGAAGCTCTCGTAAGCGACCACCTCGGGAATTTGAAAAAGTGGTCGTAACTAGAGCTGGTCACTTACGAGAATGGGCTCTTGTAAGCGACCACGCCCTAAAACAATAGAGGCTGCTCGCTTACGAGAGCTTTTAGTGTAAAGGTTTGGAAATGTAAATGAGTTATTAATAGTGTTGTGTAGTATAGTATTGTAGATAATATTTAGTTATTGCCTGTCGTAGAAGGGGTTTGCGAAGGTATAGTTCACGCATCCACGAAGATGAAAAGCTTCTAATTTGTTCAGATGATTACAATGCGAAGCACAACTGCCACAAAGTGCAAACGAACTGCTACAGCACCAAGGCGCAATTATGAGATCATATATCAGTTCTCTATATAAAAAAGTAAAACAGCAACGGTTCAGAGAACAGTATTTTGAGTCATCTAAGTCTTCTAAGACTTAATAAAGAAGTTCTTTATCGATGATTGTTTCATTGAGTGAAGTTGTGAATCCACCAAGACATCTTTAACGCGTGCAACGGCTTTACACAGTTCTTCGTTGCCCTGCCAATCAGAAAACTCCGCCAACTTATTAACAAGACCGAGAGCTTTCTTGACAGAATTGACCTCTGGAGTCTTCAGGCGGAAATCACCCTGAACTTTCAATGAGATCTTAAAGAACAAACCATTAGCGCAATTGTCATGCATTAGTGTTACTGTTTTAAAATGTGATCAAGAAGTGTAATCTTATTAAAGTGTTGATTAATACGAATCAGACTCTTTGAGTGGTCCCTTACGAGAGCTTAAAAACAAAGGAAAAGACCAGTTGGTAATTCCCAAAAGTGGTCGCGGTCGCCTACGGGAGCGGTCGCTTACGAGAGCTTTTAATTACAGAGTTTGAGTGACAATTCAAACGGGATTTCATAACGGTGGTCGTAACTAGAGCTGGTCGTTTACGAGAGTGGTCGCAAGGAGAGCTTCGACTGTACAGGATCAAAACCACCAGTCATTATAATTATGATGTGCATATAGTGGATTCAGGAAAAACTGAATTTAACTGTAAGCTGCATTAATTTAATTTCACGTCCATCTAACTTTCTCTCTGTGTGTGTTAGGTGGTGGCTTCTCCCTTACTTTTGGGCAGGAATCAAGATGTATGACTTGGTGTCTGGGCGTCAGCTTCTGAAGAGTAGCTATGTTGTTGGAAAAAAGAAAGCTTTGGAACTTTTTCCCATGTTGAAAGAGGAAAAGCTTTGTGGTGCTATTATTTACTATGATGGTAAAGAATAAGTGTTGTATCAGTTTGAAGTATAATTTTTGTATACACGGTAGTTGTTTTTAGAGGACTTTAATTAGTTGTGTGTTAAAAGAAATGTGTATCCACATACACATATGTGTACATGTATTTGCATCACGTAATTAAGTAGTGCTATTCAAAACTGGTGTAAAAAGACCCACCCAGCCAAACCTTATCACCCCTGAAGAAGACACTAGACGTGAGTGATGAAACGTAGCATCATACTAAGTCTGATCGTACACCTGCGAGGGCGGATCCAGGGGAGGTGAAATGGGTGAATTTTCACCCCTTTTTTCTGAGCCCCCTTCTCTCTTTTTTTTTTTCTTATCCCTAAAATATTGAAATAATATTTGATTTCTCTGATTTCTCTGATTGAGGTGGAGAATGTGCATAAGCGATGACCGGTTCTACCAATCATGCTGATGCACAGACCTCAAACACCTCAACCAGGCTTTGGTTCTAAAAAATTCACCCCCCATTTCAAAATCCTGGATCCGCGCCTGACCTGGTTGCCATTGGAACCCATCTTTAAACTATGTTATAATTATTTCACTCTGATAAAATATCCTGTTACAATAACATCTGTAAGTATCGAGAAAGAAAATATCTCGTTAAGTTGACAAGAGTCAGGCTATTCTCTTAATATGTTAATAAATGAGTCATAGGAAGGAACACTCACTGAGTTCTTGTATTTTGCTTCATCCTGTAGGTCAACAAAATGACGCAAGAATGAACATTTCTATTGCACTTACAGCTGTTCGTCATGGGGCCACTGTGGCAAACCATGTAGAAGTCTTATCTCTCCTAAAGAAAAAAGGTAGAATTTACTTTTTAAACATAGTCATGAAGGGCTCATGTGTAAATATATTGATCGTAATTTCAGTAGGACATCTGTTTGCAGCTCCGTCTATTGAGTGACCAGCCTCTATTAAGCGGCCAATCTTTGGCCACCCAGAGAAGAGTTTTCCCATTCGGAAGGTCGTAGGTTCGACTCCTATCTTGGGAGAACAGTTTTCCCATTGTAAGTTTCACCTCTAATAAGTGTCCACTAAGAGTTTGATACACTCACTTTGGCTTTGTTCTTTTATCACGCTGCACATTCTCCCAGCCATTCTGCTGCATTAAAGAGCTCTAGTCCAAAAGATTGATCGCTGATTTTGTGCCAAGTCACTGTAAATGTCGTGATATGTGAAATTCAGAAGGAAAGTTTTTTACTTTCTGGACGTGTTGCGTTGTGTCTGACGTGTGAACTGATAAAGGTTCCAGTTTGCATAACTGTTATGGTACGAGTTAAATTAACATCTAACAAGTTTTAATTTCCATCCGCAGGAACTAATAATGAAGAAGACAAAGTTTGTGGAGCTCGAGTACGAGACACCATCACTGGTGAAGAATTTGATGTACGAGCCAAGTGTGTGGTGAATGCTACTGGTCCGTTCACTGACACGATTCGACAGTTAGCTGATCCAGAGGAACGCAAGATTTGTCAGCCGAGTTCTGGAGTCCATATAGTTCTCCCTGACTATTATTGGTATATGTGCGCTATTGACCGAGGGTGGGGTCAATATGGCTGCATATTGGCCTCGTTCTTTTTTGCCTTTTTATTGACCGAGACGTAGTCGCGAGGTCAAAAAATAACGCAAAAGAGAACGGTGCCAATATGCAGCTATATTGACCGGACAAGGTTGGTCAGTAAAGAGTTAATCATAATTCTACGGCCATTTTGTTTTGCTTCGTTTCGCGGGACAAAGCGGGGAATCACGGAACTAGCCATGTAAGAAACGTCTTTTATTCGGTTAAAACTGGCGGCACGGAGTGATGCGAAATTTCTCTTCAACTACTGAAAAATATTTTTCGACATGGAAAGAGAAATGTCATATCTTCAAGCGACCATGTAATTTTCTTTTTGTTGATCTATGTAAAGTTTAGTGGTGTCACGAGTACCAAGTGGTAGCAAATCGTTAAAGACGCTAACCCGCCAGTGATATCACACATATTTGGATATCATTTATATCTTACCAGTGTGATATCATGTTTATCGATTTGCTACCACTCGGTTTACCACTAGATTTTATATATTTGTATAGTAAAGAGTGATAATCAATGACCTATCATAAACTCGAAACCACGGTACAGTATTTACTCTGGCCAATCACAACACTGGGTTACAACTCTCCACCTCCATTTTGCGCGTTCTCTCGGGGCAATGCACACAGTGCTGCCAACCAATGAGAACTCAAAGGAAATGCATGTTGTCAGCACCAAGCGCGGGTAAACGAGTCCAAGCCGGTCACTGTTAAGGTTACACAATACCTTTGCGGGTGTCCTTCGGAAAAAAATTCGTACGCGCGTTGTTTTAAAGTAAACTACCACAAACTATATATCAATAGAAAGGTAAAGAACTGTAGAATTCGAAAAAAAATATCCGTTGTTTGGCAGAGCCATTATTGAGAAGAAAGAAGCCAATAAACCGAAAACGACCGAGTGTCATTCCGCCGAATTAATCCGGTATCAAACGCAGCCACTACTGCAAAAGAACTGCACAATGTAAATCAGCAAGCATCAATCTCTAAAAGGGTGTCAGGCTTTTTCGTAATTCTTATTGGTTATCTTTTTATAGACCCGTAAAGTTGTAGTAGCGAATAATTTGCCGATCCCGTTGCGTTCCCGGCCGTAAAATGAGAAATATCTAAATTAAAGCTAATGCACCTATCAATGTTAAGCCGCAGGGGGGGGAGGCCGGGCATAGGCGGGGGATTTGAACTCAGATCATTTTTTCTGTTCAAATGCCCGACCCCAGGGACGTTATCGCTGGTCAAAAGAGTGCAAATTCCCCATCCCCCCCCTCCAGAAAAAGGTCAAGGCATTGGTCAAACAAGAATTAAAATAGGGATATACAGAAAACAGGCTACTAACGGTTAAAGTCAAAAGTCCCGACCCCCGGGACTCGACGAATGATCAAAAGTCCCTACCACGGGCAGACTTATTACGTCAAATCCCCCGCCTATACCCGGCCTCCCCCCCCCCCTGCGGCTTAACATTGATAGGTGCATAATCCCCGACACCCTTTTGTTCCTCGATGTTTAATGAATGTTCTGGCCAAATTTCATAATTATCCGTCCATTCTACATACCCTATTAATTCATTTAAAGACAAGGTATTCTGGTGAAAAAAGATTGAGAGTTATCGCCATTTGAAGATTTGTAAACATGTCACGCCTTTACCAGAGATGTATATCAACGGGATATACCGCCAGCCAATGAAATGATGGCTTCCTGACCCCACACAGCGAGCAACACGATCTTCGCTCATCTTCGCGGGAATTTCAGTCACGTTCTCCGTGTAAAAGTTCATTGTGCCGTCGAAATGGGGAAAACTAAGAGAAATAAGCAGGCAAAAAAAAAACAAAACCGAAGAGGAAACGGGAAATTCGATTTCTCATCGCGAGGCACTAATTTCAAGCATGAAATCCCTTAGGTAAGTTGTTATTAGATTTCGAGTGAACGGTGTTCAATAACAATTTCACTTACAATGTTGTTGACACTGGTCCATGCAAATTTATAACACTGAAAATCGTTTGTGCTGCAGAGTAGCCCCGTCCTACCAATCACAATCCAAGGACAATTTCGCGATTTATGTCGTAAAATCTGTTCGTCTTTGGTGTTGTGTTGAACGATGAAACAACATGGTGTGAAGAACACTTCAGATTCTTGCAACGACAAATCCACTCTGCGCCAAGTCCTGTTCGTGAAACTTCTTCAAAATTAACAGCGTCGCTTCCGCAGAAACGACACATCACACTTGCTTCGAGAGAGCAATTTATGGCAGTTATGTCCACAATGGACCAAGCTCCGTTGTCTGCGGAAGACGATCTTGAATCGTCAGAATCTAAGAGGTTTCCACTCTGTTCGTTTGTACTAGGGACCGGCTCCACTTTAGACTTGTCTTTCCCACTGAGTCCGGCAATTTTTACTCTACTGGCGCCCGCTCGAGTTTTATTCGTCTCATCCTTAGTTGATCGAACCATGAACCCTTGTCACTCTCGGCCAACTTTTCCTTCCTGACATCGGCAAAACCGGCTTTGCTGTTCTTCTTGGGGCCTGGCTTTGATTTTTTCACCGTCCATGGACTTTTCTCTGCTTTTTTAACGCGTTTCATAATCAAAACGTGGCGAGTAACACACTTCAACAAGGACCAACAAGGAGACAAGCGAAATCACATGTAAGCAAAAATGCTAATGAGGAAACGTAATAAGAGCTCCCGGATGAGGCCGTTTCGCGGGAGAAGTTTGCCAGGGAGTCAATAGAGTACCGAAGCGCTGACGTCACGTTACCATGGAAGCATTTTTGCTGGTTCTAAACAAAAGATCAACATAGCTTCTCTCTTTGGGTAACGTAACGTGGGCAAGTCGAAAATGGTTCAATGTTTTGCCCCAGATTGTAATCATCAATCAGAAAGGGAGACATGTAAATTTTTCAGGTTTCCGAAGGATCCTGTGGAGTTCAATTGGTGGAAAAAGCTCCTAAGGTAAGGTAAAACACGCTAGAAATACCGGCGCTAGGTAGTGGCGTGACGACTCGAACAATTGAACTTTGACTCTTTGAATTCTTATTATTGTTCTTAATCTTCGATATCCCTCATCAGTTACTCTTTAAAACAACGGTTTTTAATATGTATTAATGTTCGTTTGAAATGAATCTGCTTTTAATAGACGAGAAGACCGAAGTCCGGGAAGCAATTCTCGAGTTTGTAGCTGTCATTTTCGTGAAGGACTGAAAGTAAATGGCCCTGAGATATTTAAAAGAAATGCCGATAAACTCTTTCCAAATGCTGAAACACGTACGCCAAAGCGAGCTAAGACGAAGAAGACAAGTTCAGAAGACTCGGTTCCGGTTTCTGATATAATCAAGCAGTTAAACGATTCGTACTCATCAAGTGGGGAAGCCTCAAAGTGTGAAACCAGCAATGCCTCTAAGCAAAATATCCTTCTTGAAGTCGAACTGGAAAACTTGAGAAAGGAATTGCAGGACAGGAAGTCAAATGAACAATATCAAAGAGAAATATACTCGGTAATGGCTTTAAGAGATGAAGTAATATGTATGGAAACAGGTCTACCAAACAAGCAAATATTTTCAATTGTTGTGAACTATGTCAGACGGTTCTCGGCAGAAATTAACTATTTTTATGGCTGGAGGGTTGAAAGGATCCTGTTGGAAGATCAAGTTTTTATAACCCTTATGAAGTTACGACAGAACTACACAAACCTGCACTTGGCTGAGCTCTTTCACTGTAGCACTGCAACAATCAGTAATATAATACTTACATTGGTTCATGTATTATACAAGCTACTATATGAAGACTGTTTACAATCTGTGCCATCCAAAGAGAAGAACAGAACCTCTATGCCAGAATCTTTTTCTCTGTTTGGGCATTGCAAAATGGTCATCAACTGCACTGATATAGAAATTGCAGCGCCTGGTTTAATGAGTGATCAAAAATTGACTTACTCAACATACAGGGGAATGAACTCCTTCAAGACACTTATTGGTGTTGCACCAAATGCTGTTATTACCCATGTTAGTAAATTGTTTCCAGGCTCAACATCAGATAAAGCCATTGTGGAAAAATCTGGTGTACTAGAACACTTTAAACCTGGGGATCTGATACTTGCTGACAAAGGCTTTTTGATAGCTGATATTGTTCCAAATGGTGTGTCTGTTAATATTCCCCCATTTTTATATAATGGGAAATTTAACGAGAGTGAAATTAAGCTAACAAAGACTATTGCACGGTGCAGAATTCATGTTGAAAGGGCAAATGCACGCATCAAAGATTTCAAGATTCTAACCTTCATTCCACCATACTTGAGATGCTACACTGAAAAAGTTTTGAAATTATGTGCTGGCTTGGTAAACTTACAAAACTCCCTCATTAGAGAAGTTAGAGATTCTGTTGACATGGAATAGAATTATTTTTTTCTAATTCTTGGTTGGGTATAGTTGAGATGAAACATGCATCCCTAGCTGTGAGCTATATTTTGATACTTAGAACATGATGCATGTATATATAGCATAATATGATTTTGTTTGATTCCATTAAATGTTTATATCTCTACAGTCTGCCCAAAGACTTAAGTTAATTAACATCACAAGTTTGCAAAACACAACCAATTTATTCTGTACATCACATCAGATGACCACAACCCAAAGTTGTTTTTCACAAATGCTGAAAAAACATGCATGAGATTTTAACAATGTTCAGTCTCCAACAATTTCATATGTTCATGAAAATCAGTCTGCAGAGCTGCTGACTGCCTGTAGCCTTACAGTAGATCATTAGAGAATGCTGGAATAATATGCTTAATATAAAAGTCCTTTAAGAGTTGAAGATTGTCAGCCCAGGCAGGATCTTTTTTGATTTGGAGGATGAGGGTTTCTTTTGTTGTCCACACAACAAAAAAGCAAATCTCCCTTCCAGTTAAATATAACTGTCCTTGTACTTGATGCCAGTAAACATGTCCTTTATTACATGCCGACGTCCGATTTCACCCAATAGAATTGTAAAGCGCCTTTGAACATATTCATATGAAAAAGTGCGCTATATAAATTCATTATCATTATCATTATCCTTATCCTTTATCGAGTTCATAGTGTCCTTGTGAATTCTTCTTGATATAAAATTTACCTGATGATACTGCTTCTTCTATGGTTAAATCTCTTTGGGTGAATGGGCACTTCACCTCTAGCAGTGCATAAGTGCCTACCAAGCCATCAGGGGAGGCACCTAGCATTCCTGACAGCTCAAGCCAAATCCCAGATTCTTCAACACATAGCTTTGTTTTTTGTTCAAACATTTTCTTTGCCTGATTTTCGTTAATTATGCCCCAATTAATGGCTTGTACCCTTGATAAATCGTACTGGCCAAGCACTCGCTTTAGAAGGGATGGACTGACTCTCTTGCAGTTTAAGACATTTCCAAAATTGCTGGCTGTGAGTCTTCCTTTCCTTATCATTTGCCAGGAAGGGTTATCTCGTTGTCTTACGGTGGCTTTATTTACGGCTATACGCTGCTCTTCAGAGATACGAAGTTTCTCGGTAAGGTATCTCTTCTTATCCGCATGATTTAGAAATTCCCGAGACAACACAATCTCTTCTACAGTGATCGCAGGCAGGGCGTTGTTCTTTTCAGGCTCTGGAGAGAGAAGCCACAAAGTGCCGGTAAAGTTGCCGTACTTTTTCAATTCTTGGTAGAACCAGGAACGATCCTCTTCGTTTACTTCTCTTTTAAGGCAATTATACTCCTTTAGGCAAGGATATAACTCTTCTACGGATTTCACTTGGTTTGGGGCCCTGGGCTTTTGCCATTTGCATTCTACATCTGTTCGGCTAAGATTATGGATTCCATAGATAATAAGTGCCGCGGCATGGCTACATTTATAGTTTCCACGGGGACATTCGCACTTAGCAGACTTTATTTCATTCCCATGAAGAGAAACCTGTATTGCAAAGTAAACAGAGGGAACATTAAAGTTTTATACAAACGATTACGAGTGTTCCGAACTTGTGAGTTTACTTACCGTGACCTTGTAAGACTTGTCCTTCATACTGGCATGTACCAATCCTATAATCATTCCATTGGAATACTGGAAAGACTCTATATGGTCGGATTTGTAGTGATTTTCACCACGTTCGATTGATTTCGGCTCACCAGAAAAAAAAGAAGTAAGAGAAGTTATCGTTATGGCCGCCATGTTGGTTCGAATGCTCTTTGTTTAGAACCACTCAAATCGTGCCCATGGTAACGTGACGTCACACTTCGGTACTCTATGCGCTAAGAGGATTATGACACTACGCTGTTATATTAACTTTTATCAAAAAACCTATTTTCGGAAATAACTCGCTTGCGTTTTGAGATTTTGCTTTGATTTTTGGCGAAATGATAGATTTTTAGCGGACCTTTTGTTTGGTTGCAAAAAAAAAATTTCGACAAAAGTCGCCCTCTGAAGGTATTGTGTAACCTTAATTTCGGTTTTCGAATTGGTTAAAAAGTTGGTGGGAAATCTTTGGCTTGTCACCAAGACAAGCAAGACAAAAATAGTAGTTGAATTAATTTCAAAATTAAATTGAAAAAACGCTTTATTTTTAAATTGCTTTGGCCAAGATAGAAGGTGCAAGATAGCGTGCAAGAGGTGCAAGGTGCAAGACTCACGCAAGATAGAAGGTGCTTCTGTTGGACTTAAATATCCGACAATCCACGGCTAAGTAAACTGTTGGGTGTGAATTAAGAAAATTGTTGGCTCCAAAAAATTGAAATGATATAACGTCAAATTCTCCAAACCAGCAGACAAGAAAGTGCATCACACTTACTAGGGAGAATTATCAATCAGACCTTTCAAGTAATCGTGGTACTTTGTTTGTTTTGTAGTCCATCAAACATTGGCCTTCTAGATCCGTCTACAAGTGATGGTCGAGTGATATTCTTTCTTCCTTGGGAAGGTAGGTTTTAAGTGCTTTTTACTCCAGAAGATAGTTACTGCGGTAAATTTGTTTTTCTCGTTATTAACCAGACGTTATAAATCGATGATGAATGAGATCAATGAGTAATCCATGGGTAGTTATTGAGAAATCAACTGATTAGCAATTGCTTATCAGCGATAATCAATGGATAATCGATGACTAGTCGATAACTAATCGTTAAAAAAATTCGTGGCCTATCGGTTGCTCATCGATGATACCGATGAGCAAATGACGCGATCGATTGCGATGATTATCTATTGATTATCGATTGATTTTGTCATTGACAACACGAATATCATAATGCAGCTCACCTCATTCAATTTCCTAGCAAGTTACTTATCATAACTTACTTCCTGTGATAAAAAATTACATAAATGGTTAATAGCTCCTCTTGGTGAGGATAAGAAACAGCGAAGAGGAATTTAAAGGGTAAGGTATGTTTGTTTGAAAATTTTGTGGCCTAACGAATATTTATCGATTATTCGTTTATTATTGGGTATAATCAATGACTAATCAACTGAGTAATATCGAGTACCTATTGATTACTGATTGATCTCATTGATGTCATCGATTTATTTGGTCTGGTTTTTATCAATCCTGATTTTCAGTGTCTGTTGTTTTGAAGGAAAGACAATCGCTGGTACCACAGATACGCCAACAGATTTATCATTCAATCCTGCACCAAAAGAAGGCGAAATTGAATTTATCTTAAACGAAATCAAGCACTATTTGAGTCCCGACGTTGAAGGTAAGAAGCACGTGTCATGTGAAAAAAGAAAATAAAATAAATAACGGTCTTGTCCCAAGCATCAATTTTGGTAAAATGCATCTTGATCCAACCACTTTGTTTAGTTCGATTATTTGTCTGGCAAAGAGGGAGGATTTACTGGAAGGCTGACACCTCATTGAGGACAAATGACGCTTTCCAATGAAACTTCGTTTACGGAAGTACATCCTAGGCACAAGCCAGAAATTTATGCAAGGTTTCTATCAGTTAACAGATTTCTTTGCCAGATACATTTCACTTTTCAGACATATCCCAGAATAAATTTGCAGGTAACTGTAGCGTAAAGGAACAGAGAATTAACTCTTAGTGTCGATTTTAGTGCTGCAAATCACTTCCAGAAATTCTCACTGAGCGTTACCTCCCATATTGGGAGTACGAAGAACCACATGTGACAAAGAAATATTTCTTTTATATCAGTGGGAATCGAACTCATGACCATTGAACTAGATCTTCGATAGTGTTAGGGTCAACTCTCTAGTGTAGTGGTACTGCAGAGTAGAGCTTGACCTCGATTGTTGCTTTAATATAAAAAACGATAATAGCTTTGTAAACGTGTCAGTATTGTGTACCTGAGGGGATAAATCTTCTGTACTAATTGTGCACACCTAGACATAACAAAATTACTCAACCTGTAATACTCATTCTATTTCAGTCCGCCGTGGTGATGTGCTTGCAGCCTGGAGCGGAATTCGTCCCTTGGTTATAGATCCCAACTCTAAAAATACAGCCTCGATTGCACGCAACCACCTGATCTTGGTGGACAAGAGTGGACTGGTAACCATCGCGGGGGGCAAGTGGACGACATATCGCTCCATGGCAATGGATACAGTGGAGGCTGCCATCAAAGCCTGCGGGCTCGACCCTGCCAGGGCCTGTCAGACTGATGGGCTTTTGCTCGAGGGAGGGGAAGGTTATACTCAAAACTTCTACATCAGACTTGTACAAGATTTCGGCCTTGATGTTGAGGTGCGTTCGTTTATTATCCACTGGAGGTTATTTTATTGCAATAAATAAATAAGCATGGTAGTGTCGTGGTAACAAGTCTTGTGGGGATAGTTTCTAAAGAAACTGGTGCTGCGTCGGTGGGAAATTGAAACACAAGAAACTGGGTAAATCAAACGAGTTGATTAAGTAAGTTATACCACCGTAAGGTAAAAGGGAGGTTTCCGCGAACATCTGCGTGACTTCGAACGAAATGACAAAGATGCATCGAAACTTGTAGCACGACACTTTAATTGTCCTAACCACTCAACTCACAACATGGCGGTATCTGGCCTTTCTGTGCATCAGGGCAACACGGAAAGCCGTAAAAACCTAGAACAGAAATTTATCTTCCAACTCGGTTCTCTTAATCCCCACGGTATCAACGAACGTTTCTCATTCATTTAATCATTCATCTAATTTATTCACTTCCATTCACACACTACTTTGGTTCCACAAATAGCATGGCTCCAAACTTCTCCATATAAATTGAACGTAACCCACAATCCTCTCATTCGCTCCGAGGAAGGGCTAACGCTCGAAACGTCAGCACCTCCCTTTTACCTTACCTTTTTACCTTTTACCTTACGGTGGTATAATTTACTTAATCAACTCGTTTGATTTACCCAGTTTCTAGTGTCGTGGTAAGTCTATCCTTACATTCAGTGGGTTCGGAGTTGAAGCCCAGGAGATCAAACCGTGTTGTTTCCTAGGACAGCTCTAAACATACCTCTTCACTATGACTTTCCACTTAGTTTCATGACTAGTTTTGTGAACATCTATTGCTCCTCATATGTAATACATCTCGCACTAATTTATAATTATTAGCGTCATCGTGATATATATTGACATTGTAAACCTTGATATAATAATGATGGGCTCAAAGCTATCTCAAAGTGTCAAATTATTGGTACAATTTTCACAAACTAGTCATTTAGGAAACTGAGATCTTACAGCACACTGCCGTGTCTTGTTCACGAACAACGTTTCACTCTTTTCTCTTTCCTCGTTGAACAGGTAGCCAAACACCTAGCACAAACGTACGGTAACAAAGCACCGGAAGTGGTCAAGCTAGCAAGTATAACCGGAAGTCGGTGGCCGGTTTTGGGCAAGCGATTGGTTGAAGGGTTTCCTTACATCGAAGCCGAGGTGCGTTATGCGGTGCAGGAATACGCGTGCACGGTGGTGGACGTCTTGGCGAGACGAACGCGTCTTGCGTTCTTGAATGTGCAGGCAGCGGAGGACGCTATTCCAAGAATTGCAGAAATCTTGGCAAAAGAACTGAACTGGAGCAAAGACAAGAAAAAGGTTGTAGCCAATCAACGTCTTTGATGTCTGTCACGTGGCAGATCCTAGTAGTAGCTGCCAGTAAGGCTTGAGACGGAATCAGTCAAAATAGCTGCGACTTGAGTTAGTATGCCTGGCCAATCAGGCTTAAAATTCCTTAAACGTTGTCCGTTTTCTTACACAGAGTGATGTCATGAAGGTTTGAAACTACGAGTGAAGGCTGGGTTTTGTGGGTGTGAGTGAGCATTCATAGTAGACTTCCAGCCCTGTAGACACCTCAATTGATATTCCTCCCGGAACGAAGCAAGTTTCTTAACATTTCTTTCTTGGTTGTGAAATTATCAGGAGGAGGTGCAAGCGGCAGCCAAGTATCTCGAATCCTTCGGACTGGATGCGTTAGAAAACGTGCGCCGCGTAGAAGTGAATTTCAAAGAAGAGGAAATCAAGGAGTACAAGAAACGATTCCGCCAAGCAAATACCTCTAAACGAGAATGTTTGAACGCTCTTGATTTACGAAAGATGTTGAAAGAAATGGGAGAGGAAGTTACTGATAACCAGCTTCATGAGTTGATAGCTGAGGTAGACACCAACAAGAACTCATGTGTGGAGCTGGACGAGTTTTTACAGGTGAGGGTGCGTCCAGAAATTCACGCAATAGGGAAAATTTCAGATTCTGAAAATTTCTGCTTTGCATTTCGATGAGAATTCTTTCCAGTGCGGCTGTAACGTTTTCGACTGTAGATGGACCATACACTTCAACCTGTGACCATGCACTCATTGGTAAGCTTCTGAACAGCACTGTACTGTGGTACTGTTTGTGGTACTCTGCAGTGCGGTAACCATTCTTAGGAATGCCATTGTACTATTCTGTTATAGTGTTAATACACAACTTGGCTGTACCTGTATCACACACCGTAGTTTGCCCATTGTTTTATGAAAGCTGCTGAACAGTACTGTACTGTGGTACTGTTTACCGTCCTCTGCCGTGTTGTTCTAACTATTTCAGCCGCATATAAAGCTATTGAGTTTAACTCAACAGTAACCAACGCTGAAATGGAAATAAAAGGTTATAAAGTGACGAGGCTACTAAGGAAGGTCAAACGACTCAAGGATATATCTAGCCGGGATTTCTGAATGAGGGTTCCACCAGTTGTGGATTCAGATACAGTTGAATCGCCCTTAAATCGTTTGTGTTTTGCGTGACTTACAGGCCTGATTATTGTCCCGTGTCGTGCTTCGTCGACTACTTTATGGATAATTATTCCCAAGCGCTCACTCTTGGCTAGCCATTGTTGATAACCGGTGACCTAAATTGTAATTTGTTGGAGCCAGGTTGTTCCGAAGTGGTTGCTCTCCTTGATTTCTGCAAGAGTTTAAATTTAAGTCAGCTCATTAACGAACCGACTCGCGTCACTGAAACCTCATCGACTCTATTGGATGTCATTATGACATCTAATACCAATTTAGTAGAGAGCCTTGGAGTGCTGCCATGCCACACTAGCTGTCACTGTTTAGTACATGTTACACTGAAACTATAGATTCTTAAACCTCCACCTAGATTTGTGAAAATGCGATCATCCAGACATTATGTTGGTCAACAGTTTGTTGCAGACCTCGAGCGAATTCCTTGGGATGAAGTTGCCTTCGTTGATGATGCTAGCCAAATGATAGGTAAATTTAATAACAAGTTTATCTTCGTTCTGGACACGCATGCCCCTGTTAAAACGATAAGGATTTAACAACGCTGCTGTCCCAATTCAAGATCTGATGTGCAACAGGAATATTCTGCTAAAACGTGCCCGTCAAACTCGCTTGCCTGTAGATTGGGAGGAATATCGCTCATCACGGGAAAGAGTTAAGTCTGAGCTCAGAAATGCGGAGAAAGAATTGTAAAGAGAAAGCTAGAAAGCAGCAGCACCACCAGCTCTAAATGGAAGTCATCCAAAATTCAGCTAGTCATCCCAGCCAGCTTACACAGGAGATCTGAAGGAGGTGACCAATGAATTGAACCAATATTTTACTTCTGTTGGTGCAAACGCCGCGGAAGATTCACAGTCTTTGATAGACTTGCACAACCTGCCTCCGCTGTTACCTAGACCACCGCAGCTATCTTTCACAGAGGCAGATAACTTTCGCTTCCACGCAGTATCCAGCAACGAGGTGCAAAGGGTAGTGATGTCATTTCCATCTGACAAGGCCCCTGGATACGATAAGATCCCGATGTCGGTCATTCAGGATGCCTTGCCTTGTATCCTACCAATTCTCACACTGATAGTAAACCGCTCCTTGTTGTCATCTGTTTTTCCAGCTTCCTGAAAAATATCAGAGGTAGTGCCTCTACCTCAGGACGGTGGCCACGAACTCGTGAACAATAACCGCCCTGTGTCGTTGCTACCAGCGGCGTCGATAAACCAACTAACATGTTATGTCTCACAGAATATCAGAACGGGAATAAAGCGATGCACTCTTGTGAAACCCTCAACGTGCTTATGACTGATAAAGCGTTAGAGGCAATGGATTAAAAAAAAACGTATGTTTATGGTACTTTTAGATTTATCAAAAGCATTTGATAGCTTGAAGCATGCTACACTTCTTGTAAAATTACAATCTCTCGGACTGAGTCATGGTGCTCCAAAATGGTTTCGCAGCTATTTATCTGAGCGAAGCCAATATGTCAGAATTGGCTCAGAAGTGTCTGGTCCGGCTGGAAAACATAGTTTTACGGGGTTCCGCAAGGATCGATCCTTGGACCAGCACTATTTTAACATCTACCTGAACGATTTACCTGCCATCCCCCATTTTAGCTCGTTGGAATCATACGTGGACGATTTCAAACTCTTCCTGTCGTTCCCAGTCAGGAATGTGAATATAATTTTACAATAGATTAACGAAGACCTTTCATTGATAGCCTCATGGTGCTGTCATAGTCATCTTCTCATCAACCCAGACAAGGCTAAACTCTTAGTCATGGGGACTCCTCAAATGCTACAAACGTTTTCAGACTTCCACATCACACTACTGGAAAAGGAAATTGCTCCAACTGCTTCCTTTCGGGATCTTGGCTTGCAAGTAGATGCAACTCTTAATGATAATGAACATGTCACCAATATCACGTCTATCTGTATGGCTAGTCTATGCCAAATCAGCAGCATTCAAGCATCTTCTCGACTCGAGAACTTAATAGAACGTTATTACATCTTAGTCCAGAACTTTGCGGCCAGAATCCTTACAGGAACAAGAAAGTACAAACATACAACACCCGTATTGAACGATCTCAGATGGCTCTCAGTGCCTGCGGTGCTGGCACTTTATGATGCAAGTTTAACTTTTAAATGTTTAAAGGGATTAGCCCCAAAGTATCTCAGCTCACGCTTTAATGCACGTTCTTCTGTTTATGGGAAGGAGACTAAGAACAAGTTAGACATCCCAGCATTCAATACAGCTGCTGGTCAGCGCTCTGTTGTATATCGAGCGGTGAAATGCTGGAACATGCTCCCTGAAGAAATTACTAAATGTGAAAGCTTACACAGTTTTAAATTTAAAGCTAACAGCCATTTTGAATCTATTGTATTTTATTATATTTATTATAGTTTCATATTATTGTACATATACGTTTTAAATATTGTTTTTACTTATTTTTGTAAATTATTGTTATTAAGTCATTCATTCATTCAGTATAACCATTCTTTGGAATGCCACTGAACATTACTGTTCTGTGATAGTGTTTGTTTCTTTTTAATATACAACGTGACTCTACCTGCATCACACACCGCAGTTTATCCATTATTTCTTGAAAGCTGCTGAACAGTGTTGTACTGTGGTACTGTTTTATTTTATTATGCAGTATAGCTTTAACTCTTTCGGAGCCATTTGCGGATAAAAATATGCCTCATAACCGCTTCTTGAAAACTCGCTCCACAGTACTTTTGTGTAATGGGAGTTTTCATTGTTTGTGTCCTTGCGCTCTTTGAAAGGACCGAGCTATGACTGATTTACTTTCTCTTTTTCAGTTGATGAGCGCCTTGAAAACTGGAGCGGTCGCAAACAATCGCTTCGCTGTCATTTTAGATCGCCACTACAAGCACTTGAGCCAGCGGATACCCGTGGATCGGAGCGGTGGCGGAGTGTAACCTTTTTGACCAATGAGAGTGGAATCCAGATCCAACCATTCCTTTACTCTAAGTACCATGCGTTCTGGGACTTAACTTAATCTTAGACTCTGCACAACTACAAATTTGGACGCATAGCTGGTATTTATTATAACAAAAAAAACACCAATGTAATGTTGACCTTCTTTTGAATCAATTCAAATCAGTCACTTGAAATAGTGTCACATTAACTGGTATTGTACTCCTAATCTAGACTTTGAAATTTATAGAGCTAGGTATTTATACAAGGAGCTGAAGCAGAATTAGGAAAACGCTATAGGACTGCCTCGTACTACTGAAAAGCATTAATAGGGTGGTTAAGAATCTTGCTTACGATAAACGACAAGCGGCGAAGGTCAGAGATGGCCACACTAGCGTTACTTTATACTAAAATGGCTAAACAATTCAGTTCTAACATTCCTAACTAATAAGCAAGAAAACAATTCCTGACCAGTCGAAAATGGCTGAATGCAAACAGTATGCGAAACAAGTCACGTGATCATCTCTGCCGTTTGCCATAAACGTGATGCGAAATCATTCTCTCAATACGATTTTTAGTGCGAAAGGTCCGACACGACATGGAGACTGCGAGATGCACTTACAGTCAAAAGGAAAAGGCCCAAAATAAGGGCTTGAAAATTGTGAAGCATATAATATGATAATTCAGTTTCAAATTTTGTGAGCTTTGAAATGGTGTTGGTATGAAATTCTTCCAATTTCAATTCAAATTACTATTTATTTCCTAGTCAATAACTATATTTTCTATAGGTTTCTAAATTTAAAACCTAAAGAAAAAAATTGTTAGCTCTATATCCTGTTATGCAATATTTTTCTACAAATTTCAGTCAAGTCCTGTACCTTTATATGTAGTTTTACTCAATTACAGCTTAATAATGTTTCAGTGCTTAAGCACTGAACAGCGGTTGCTGGCGGACTAGTCTAATTCCAGTTAAACCTTTAAAGAAAAAATTGTTTTGTACACTTTATGACCTTTAGACCACGGATATGATTCGCACTGGTCTCTCGTCTTTTTCTTGTCTGTAGCAACGTGTATTTCTTACAAACTTGAACAGGTGTTCCTATGTTGCCATCCTGTGATACAAACCAGCCCAAAAATATGTTATTGGCGGGTGAATTATGCTTTACAAAAATATTAATATATTAAACGTACATGAAGTGCTTTTCTTCAGTGAAAACCCGATGGGATAACCTCGTTCCCAGGCTCTTTTCAAAACACTGTTCTGTTTGTTTCTTCTGTTGATAACTGCGCCATTTTGCAAAAGCAACGCTTGAGAGCGAGTACAAGTAGTTTACTGAACTGTTGAACGTGCTAGCTTAAGTTTAAGCGTGAGCTTTGGTTTCGCCCAATCTCGATTAAGCGCTTATCGACTTTCTGAGAACTTGGTTAAGGGGTTTATATTTTGGTATTTAGAATCTGAGATATCTGACCAGGAGCCATAACCTGTTATCTGACTAAGCAGACATAAAATGATGGTTAGCCTCATTGTTAAGGTGCACTTGTAATTTTGATGTCAACATCAGAGTTTGCTTTACTACATTTTTAAGCGATACGCTTCCTTTTTCGTAAAGGTAGTTTTTGGCTTTACTTAATCTTCTTCATGCCAAGCTATAGCTGGGAAGAAGACTTTGAAATAGCGCAGCAGGGCTGGTTTAGTTTGTTGCTTTTTGCAGAAATAAAACACGAAAAGATGTGAAATTCTTTGTTTACTTTATACCCAATATATTCTGTCCTTTTTCGATGTTTTAAAAGCTGAATAATGACTTGTTTCTTTTTAAGAGCGTGTTACTGTCATTGTAATAATCATCATTGTCATTGCCATGATCACTTTTCTATTTCCAAACCTCTCGTGAAAATATGTTATCTACTATGATGTGTCTTCCACTGCCTGTAGAGTGACATATCAACTTGTAATAAACCCACTTGACACAAGACCTGGTTTTGCATTTCTACGATGGGTAATTGGCTAAATAATTTCGCGCCGTCTTAACAACTAATCAGGATAGTGACAAACGCGCATGAGGTAATAATAATAATAATAATAATAATAACCTTTATTTGAGTGTCAACTGTATCTAGCACAGACGTACTAATTGGGACACTGTAAGAAACAAATTAAATCAAATTAAATCAAATCATATTAAATTAAATTAAATCAATCAAAGAAAATGTTGGTTTTTGTGGTAGCATTTATGCGTGTTTGGTGCGCACGACCAATGGAATGCCTAAATGGTGGTTATTTGAAGTTCATTGTGAGGGATGCTTTCATTGCCATACTCGAGAAAAACGTTCACTGTATTTAGACTAAGTAGAAAGATACCGATAAGTAGAGACCAGGAGCGGCGTATAGAAACGCTTTTTTTTTTCGGAAAATGACCTTCAATTTTATCCGTTTGTCGAGGAGTTGGTCAATTTATACTTTCATTGCCAAGGTAAACTTTAAATAGGAAGTCACATTCAGGTTTTAAAAGGAATCTCCACTCTCACAGGAGCCCGTTACTCTTACAACGAGATGGACGTTTCTGATTATTTTAGGGGATAGTTTCTAAAGAAATATTAAATTATTTAAATTTATTTAAAAGGAATTACTGATTAATTCCTTAAAATAATGACTAAATACTAAAGATAACTTGAAAAAAGCGCTATTTCAACTGAAACTCACCTTGAATTCAACATCACTTTCGCAACTTCCGTTTTCAAATTTCTCGCGCGTTGCCATGTTGGAGTCATGACGATGACGTCAAAACGTTTTCCTCCACACGGGTCTTCGAGACTTTGATACCCAAGTGGTCGGCTTTGATTATTGACAAGTGAAAGAGCCTGGGACGAGGTTGGCGACATATGACAAGAGAAAATTTGAGCTGACAACACGTAGGACGTTTAAATTATGAATCTTGAATTATTAAAATTGGACCGAGACTGATTATTTTCAAATATTTAACATTAATTCGTTTTGTGAGAGAAGGTTTTCTGCAAAGCGCAATTAAGAAAGCCATGCATGATGCGTAGCATCAACTATGTCTAGCTAATCCATGCATACGTTTCTTATGGAGGCCCTGAATTTTTGTTTTTCTTGGCCAATCCCGTCGCTGT
Organism: Ricordea florida; assembly: GCA_949710005.1. Taxonomy (NCBI): domain Eukaryota; kingdom Metazoa; phylum Cnidaria; class Anthozoa; order Corallimorpharia; family Ricordeidae; genus Ricordea; species Ricordea florida. The sequence goes on along the minus strand of OX453273.1, from coordinate 23,291,194 downwards.
AATGAGATCTGTTTGTTGCTATAACAAAGCGAAGGGAATGCGACTTAAATAAGAATTCGATGGCGCAGCCACGCTTATTAGCAGTCGATAAACATATTACGTGGAAAACTATTGCAAAAAGCTTCCGTGTAAAGGTTCTAGTGAAGAGATTACTCGACATGAATACTGTAAAATTTTTAAGCCATACAATATGGAAAGCCGCTTTTAGGTGAATTTGAGAATTGGGGGAAAGAGAGTCAACAAAAAACTAGTCTTGTCGCAAAGTTAAAGGATTGTCTTGACACTTGCATCAGAGGACTTTCTTGACGCCACTTGATAAATTGATAAGCCTTAGAATCTTCCATGATTTGAAAAAAATAAGTCAGGCCTTTGAGGGCAGTTTAATCAAGGCTAGTCAATAAGACAAACGTCTGCTCCTATTTTACGATGAGTCTGTGTAATGGGCTCAAAATGAACAAGACAAAGGATCATAGGAAAATCGGTGAGAGTAACCGTGAACTTCAAACTTTGATTGGGAATCCACTGAAAGGAGTTCCATCAACAAACCAGGGAATGCTGATACACGACATTTACCCCGATGGTAAGGATTAACAAAATGTTTAATGTCATTCAGCAGCATGCTAAGAAGTCAATTTAAATTGTCAATTTTTCAGTAAGTGGCAGAAACAGTTAAGTCATATTTTCTGTAAGTGGAAAAGAAAAAACAAGGCTCTACTGTCCCTTTTAGGCCTCCTCTTTTCATCACCTTGAAGGCCCGTTTACACGGACGATTTTTGACGCGCAATTCGATGCAATTTTTGATGCGCACAAGTGCGATTTGTCTCCTTCAGATCGCAAGTGTTTCGAATTTGCTCAAAACGTCTGCAGTCTTGTCACGCTTTTTTGGTTAAAACTGGAACAATTTCGAGTCATAAATATAGAATTAATCATTTGTCTCTTATCTGTGTCTATAATAGAGAGTGTCTCAGGGCCAAATCGCACTAAAAATCGTAGCTATTTTACATGCACATGTGTGTAACGATTTTAACTGAAGTTGCAAAACTGCAATTGTATTGCATGGAGTCGAGCGACAAAAATCACCTTAACGGGCCATGATATTATGCCATTACCTTTTAATAAGAACAACGCAGAGGCTTAAATGTATGTTTTACGTTATCGATGGTCTCCTTTGTTATTTACTTAAATTAAAACAGCTCCTTGAACATACTAAAGTTTTCCACGGTTGTTATATCACAATCCTTTTCCGAATTTAAGTGCTTTAAAAACGTATCAAAACACTTAAGAACATTTCTTTCAGCTTTTCGCAGTACAGTTTATAACGGTTCAGTACCTGAAAAAGTTTAATCTATTCTCTACTCTTTCGTGCAGGCTGTTTTGAGAGTAAGTTAGCCTTCTAGGCCCGAAAACTCCAAACCATAACTTTTTCGAAAACTAATCTGAATGCAATACTCTTCCAATAGAATCAGTTTGAGATTATTTCCGAGATTAATATGCAGTAAAACTTGACAGGAATCATAAGCAAGATACTCAGATGTATACCATATTTTAACTAGCTTTGATCGTGGGGTTAATTGAGCGGTTTTAAGCTATATCCATACATTAACTTTGATACCGTATGTCTTTACATGTTTGTTCTGTTTTTCTTTGTGTGTGTGTGTTCCGTTTATCTTTTTAGGTAATCAAAATTTTGAGGAAGAATGGAAAAAACCAGCGGTAGTTATTTCGTACTTGTCAATGGTATTGACGACTGGATTTGGAATTTCATTTTATGGTAAGTTGATATCGCTATAACAAGGATCGCATTAAGGGATTGCAACGAATGAACAAACAAATCCCACTCAGCTGTTCAAACACGTTTATGCTTTGAATGATTTTGTTCTGTTTTACTGTTTAGTTCTTTCGCAAATCGCTGGAAGTCCAGCCGCCTTCGGTTTTGCGGTGAGTAAAACAAAACTAAGTTAGTTCATGGGGAAAAAAGTAACTGAGAGAACTATGGTCACAAACACATAAATAGAAAGACTTGTAAATACAGCGTTGGTGTTGGTCAACAACTACTCTAATCTAAACCCAAAAGATTCAGTCCTATTTAGTAATGACAGAAAACCATTTTTCCTAACTTCATATTATCCAGATTTTAAAATGACAAATATAACTCCTGCTTTAAACTCACCGGCATTTAACCTCTAAATCCAGCAGTTTCATCGCCAAAGCAAAGATTAATTCTTGACTAGATAAGTTAAAATTTTACTTACGTCTAATTGTACAACTGTGAAATTTCAGGGTGAATGCCTCGACTTAGAATAATGTGGAATGTCATAGAAGTCATACATTAACTTGTGCTCTGGCGGATTTGATTCTTTCAATCTCAAGATCTAAGTCTCTGTTCTCATTAGCGAGTCCCATACACTTACTTCTATACAGGTTTGGAGAATTAAATGTCTTATCAACACAAATATTAATTTGAGTTGATAAGGCGCTTTATTCTTTTCATCTGTTCACTTAACAATGCACTGATCGATTTTCACAGGAAGAGTTTCATGCTGATATATCACAGGAGTGAAGAAGCGCACTAAAATCTAATGAAATCTGCGTTTATCTCTCCTCCTGTAATAAAGAGCCTCAACGAATTCGCCAAAACGATCAGCTGCTGTGTTTCCTGTTTTTTTTCTGTGAGAATATTACAAACATCAACGTTTTCACAGCTTTCATCATTGTTAATTCAGGTTGAAATATCCCACAGCAATTAACTACTCCTTTGAAAATAGTAGCTTCATTTTGGGTGAATTTTACCTCGCGATGTTAAATAAATAAATAAATAAATAACAATTTAAAGATATATTTAATGGCTTTTTCATAGAGTTCCATTGGAAGATAGTGTTACTATATAAATTAAATGGAGTAGATAAATACAACGGGGGTCTTTGAGGTCTTATACCAGCAAATCCAGACTGCACGAGCAGACGTGAAGCTCGAGGTTGCTAACTTGAACTATGGATTTCAAATTAAAATCGATAAAAATCCCGAGAACCAGCCGTCATTTTGATTTCTCACATTGATCGATTTTTTTCTACGGTGAATTTTTTAATGTCATTATTTCTTTCAAGTATTGTATTCTTTTAATTTTGCAAAATGACATCCCAACCTCCGAATGATCAATATTCGACAGAACGCCCCTGAGAAGCCTGTTCCAGGCCCTCAGATGGTGAGGGCAAGCGTCAGGCCGAGCGGGAAAAATGAGAGGGCGCTGGGGCGGGGCAGCTCCTCTTATTTTTCTCCACTCGGCCTAAAGCTTCCCCCTCACTATCTGGAGGCATGGTACAGACTAGCTCCCGAGTAGCCGAGCAGATTGCGAGTTCACCCAGTCTGATAGTCTTGCTATAGTATCCTAGTGGGATCAACCATTTGAACTGCAACCGTTAATCCTCGCAGAATATAGTGCGCGCGCTAAACTGAATACTGAGCGTTTCGTCCATAGCTTTCCAACTATATTAATATTAGAACATAACTCAGAATAGGATAGTTAGGTTTTGATGTAGCCCTTAAAGATAAGTTAATTAATATATTTATGCAGCGTATTTAACAAGAAAGTGCAACAACAGGGTATGTGCTTATATGATATGAGAAATAGGGACCCGCAATTAATATGGTTTTTGTCATTATAACTATTATTATTATTATTATTATTATTATTATAAACGATTTGAGTGATATTAATTGCTTCCTACATTCTCCCTGAACCGGGCCCATACCTTGGTCCTGAAGTACCAAGAAATTTTTTTTTTATTTGATGGACAGAAACGTTCTCAGTATGTGCGCCGTTCGTAGGAGGATGATCTTTTGCAGCTCGTTTAGGTTGCTGGCTCCAGGGATCTTTTCTTAAATTCTGGTCCATTCCCTCTCTAATAAGTCCCAGCGCACCAACAATAACCGGCACAGTATCTGTCCTCATTCCTCACATTCTCGTGGTTTCAATTTCAAGATCTTTGTATTTTGAAAGCTTTTCAATGACTTTCGTCGAGGTGTTTTGGTCGGATGGTATCGCTACATCTATAAGTTTGCAACATCGGTTTTTATAGTCCTTGATCGCTATATCAGGCTTATTTGCTGACAGTTCTCTATCCGTATGTATCTGCATCATCATCATCATTATTATTATTATTAATGTACCTTTCTGGTTTATTTGAATCAGTTTAAAGTCATTTGCTTGAATTTGGGCAATCTTTTATTCGACGCCTCCAGGAAAACTGTTACATTTTTTGAAAGTGTCTATTTTTGTAACAAATTAGGTGTGAGTTCGCACATGCATACATTATGCATTTGAAATGTTAACGTGCCTTGGTTTAGCAACAGGGCCCCACGGGAACATCTTCCCTTGTTAAAAAAACAGATGAAATGAATAAATAAATAAAGAAATAAAGAAAGATTCTGATGATAAGAATATCTTTGCACATAGAAGAATAAATAAATAAATTGCGTGGTCGTGGGTGAGGAATGACGAATGAGATATTTTTCCAAGTAGGGAACAAAATTCAGTGTAGACTTTTTTTGTTGGATTAGCAATAGTCCTCGAGATAGGTCTGTTTTCGGAAAGATTTCCGCACAGGTCCCTACTTCATTCATCAATAACAAGAAATGTTTACATGTGCATTAGCCTAATAATTCATCTGCTGCATGCATAATGAAGTAGGGACCTGTGCGGAAATCTTGCCCTGTTTTCTGCTGATTCTTCTACTTCTGGTGCGGTATGGATCGTGAGTAGGGGTTTCTGTGTAGGTTTGGAGTGCTGGGAAGTCATGAAGCAGTCCTGTGGTGATAGCAGCTGGTGCTGTTTCGGAGAACTTGTTTCCTGTCAAACTTGCCGCGTAGTCATCGCTTGCATGCTCAGCTAGCTTGTTCGCAGCAGTTGGGGGTAAGGGTTCCTCGGTTGTGAAACCACATTGCACACCGTCGGTTACAGATACATGTCCTTCCACCGGCCTGGACCTCGTATGACCGGGTTCCAAACTGTGGAACTGGGATGGAACCGGGCTGGTTGCATCCTTACCATGTCTCGCTCTGCGAGTTCATTTTTTCAGCGAAGTCTGTCACAAATTGAGGCCTCTAGAGTTTCTCTAGTTTTGGGAGGGAGGTCTTTGTTCGCCGACTCATTAGCTTTTGAGCGGAACTGGAACCAAAACTTTCCTGGGGATGATACGCAGCGACAGCAGCGCCAAATAGGGGTCTCCGCCGGATTGTTTTGTTGATCCAAGGATTCCCTTAGCTTCTTTTACAGAAGCCTCTGCTTTGCCGTTTGCTTGATAGTAGTAAGGGCTTGTTTTGGTATTTTGACACCATATAGGTTGAATTGGGGGCCATGGTCGCTCACAATTTCATCCGCTTTAATTTTTCGAATGGCAGTGGCGTCCCTTGTGTCGTACATTCGGTCGATCTCGAAGAAATTCGAGTAATAATCCACAGTAACAAGGTACTGTTTGTTGTCAAGTTCAAAGAGACATGTTGCAATTTTAGCCCAAAGGCGGTTTGAATTGTCGTGACAAATGAGAGTTTCTTGGACCTGTTTGCGGGCCACGAGAACAGCAGATGTTGCAACTGCCGATGTAACCTTTCAGCTTCGCCTTCATGTTAGGCCAGTACAGCATCTCTCTTGCATGCCTCAGTGTTGACTCGACCCCTTGGTGGGTTTCGTGCTGCTACCCGATTAATTCCTGCGTAGATTCCTTGGAACGACGAGTCTGTCTCCCATTAAGACGAGTCCATTCTGGACAGCAAGTTCGTCACAGATGTTGAAATATGAGCCGAGTGCCGACGATAGAACTCTCTTGTCATTGGGTCAACCAGACCGTCCTCAGCTGTTGTAGGACTTCGTCATAGTCTGTAGCCTCACGGTAAACGGCGGTCTGATCCTCAGAGGAAAACAGTGTTGATTTCATGTATGTCATCTTCTTCTTTAAGGTCCTTTACAGATTGATTCGCCACAGTCCTCCTATTTGAGACTCTTCTAAATGGTCCCTATTCAAGGTGTCCGCTAAATGGAGACTGGTTCCCTTCCCCTTTGATCACCTGGGTGCGTTTTCGAGCGGTTTCAAAAAAATTGTTAGTGGTTTGTGGTCCGATTGGACGGAGACAGGTCTTTCGAAGGTATATTGGCGGAAGCGTTCAATGCCGAAGACAATCGCAAGTAGCTCTTTTTCAATTTGAGACTAAAGTCACTACATGGAACAGTACCTTCGGGATACCTACGCTTGCAGTGATCTTGTAGAGAATTTAATTTCCTGTTCCATTCGTGGTCTATAAAATTAAGAGTTAATTTGATCAAATGTCAACTATACTAAGTATAGTATCCACAACGTTTTTTATTTACTTGTATTCTATTTATCCACATTATGGTCACTTTTGATTATCGTGTGCTCCATTTTGAAAAGATATTTTCATTGTGGCGCGATGTTGGTGCCCAGTAACATGTACAGTCAGATGCATAAGGTGCTTTATTCGGAAATCCTCATAGCCAATTTCTGTTTGTATGAGAAAGCTGAAATAAAAATATGTTTGTACATTTTAAGCTCTTCTTGTATTTGTCGTCTAAGCGGCCAAGTTACCAACCATATATTCTTTCGTACGCTACCCAAGTCCAAAGATAACCGTTGCCTTCTACAGCCTTCCTCAAACCGTGGGGCGATGCCGGCGAGTCCGGTCAATTTTAATTCATTCCTCAGGGGAATTGGTCGTAACCATGTTGAAGCGATGCGCCATTGCATTCCTTCTTTGATCTTCAGGCCGTCGTATATTCTTCGTAAGATTCGCTCCCCTTGGGATGAACAACAACACGAACAAGCAGTCCTAGGAACTAGTCCTACCCCAGATTCGGGGGTGGGGGGGGGGGGGTGAGTGGGCGAAAAGTGTGTCTATATATATATACCTACGTACATACCTACATACCTACATACGTACACACATTCCTACATACCTACATACCTACATACATACATACATACATACCTACTTACATACTTACATACCTACATACCTACATACCTACATACATACATACATACATACATACATACATACATAATCACAAATAGTTCAAATTCGCCTGGATTAGGGTGCGTTCTCCTTCGTCGGCAATTACAGCGGTACATACATTCTGTTCACATCTTTCCCTTTTACCCTTGCAATTTCCCAATTTCCCCTCTGCATTTAGTCTCCACTACACCAAACTGTCAGATTACCTTTAACGAGCATTTTTTCGTCTGAGGTCTATAATCATTCAGTGTCTGGTTTCGTTACAGTTCGCGGCCATCTTAGATACCTTGAGTTCAGTCGTGGTTGTGTGGAGATTCTCAGAAGAAAAAAGTCGTCAGTCGTCAAATGAACGAGAGCGAAGGTTATACTTCAGTACTTAGCTTCCTCGGAGAGACGCGCAAGCAAGGAATCATGGTACCATTACGAAGGTGAACTGTAAATAGCGACGCCATCTTGGAATTTGAGCCCAGAGGAGAAGTGTGCCATGGATATGATTCCCTGCCAGCGTATCTTTCTGGGAATTAAATATTCAGTAACTTGGGTAACAAATTATTTCAGAAAACAATATATCAAAAAAGCGCTTCCTTCGTGTTTTCATACTTCAGGTACAAATTTACAATTAGGAGGGTTTGGGGTACTCGAAAGTGCTGTGGAAATCCCTTTTCGACTCGGGCAGGTCGAGTCGTGTCATTGTCATGTATTTTTCTTGTTTTTTTTTTTACAACATCTACCATACCCCTAATAGCAAAAGGGTACAAGGGCTGCGATTCAGTAACGGACATGACTGTTCAGCAGCTTTCCAAAGCATGGGTTGCAGTGCATGGTTTGATCCACAGATGAAACAGTTAGAATCACACTACATAATAAAACAAAGAGTACTACAGTGCAGTACTGTTCAGTAGGTTTCCAAAGAATGAACATTGTTTGATGCACAGATGTTGAAGTTAGAACCACACCGGCTGTATACCCGGTACACGAACTATGCAAGACTGAAGAATGAAATGGCTGAGCACAAATGGCTGAGCACAAATCAGAAGAGAAATCAAACCACAGTTCCGTTTCTGCAATGTTCAATCGCTTTACGATTGTCAGTGGGCATACTGCATTCTTTTATCCCTAAATAGAACCACTCTGTACTGTAAAACATGGAAATATTAACAGCGCCGTAGCACAATACTGTTACTAGCTTCCCATTGAATATTAAGTGGCTCTATCTACCATTGAAAAGCGAGAAAACTGTGCAATACCACACGTGCTACTGTGTAGAACTCTCTTATAGATCCCCAAAGAATTGCCACCCTTTATGGTTTCCTCTATTGATCAACGGTTATATCAGTGATAAAACGTTTTCCTTGTAAGAAAGGGACGGCTTCTTAATCTTCTATGAATCTCTTTATTTTAAGAAATTCTTATCAAAAGAGAACGCAATGTGCTACAAGATCAAGTCACTGATCGCTGTTTGTGTTTTTTTTTCCAGGGCATGTTTGGCAATCGCAAGTTGTTTCATTTTATCGAGCTTTGCTATTGCTGGAAAGGCCTTATATACATTGATAAAAAATAAAAGGCCTGGAAAGGTGTGGAAGTGCTCTTACTTTCTCAGAATAACTGAGTGAATTTCCGACCTTTTTTTAAATAGTTTTCATCGTTGACAAGTTCAAATGTCATTTCCTTGTCATAAAGCATCTTAAAAACATCTTTTCGTGAAGTATGGCAAAAATGCTAAAGGTACTACGTCGATACAAAGTTGAGATCAGAAACGATTTTTTTTGCGCTTGTTTTGCAGGAGTCTTTGATGGAACGCCTAACAAGTGCCAGCTTTTTTGTTCTTCTATTTTTGACCTGTGTTAAGTGGCACATTGCGAGCAAAGTTGATAGCAAAGCAATGAGAACGGATGGTACGTATCCGCAATCTTCTGTAAACGGTTTTCAAAGGTTTCAAAGAACTTAAACGCTCTGCAGTGCAGTACTGTCCAATAGCTTTCTAATGAATGGTCATACTGCATTTTGGTTTGATGCGCAGTCGAAAAGTCCAATACCAAAGTACAGCACTGTTATGTAGCTTTCCAAGGAATGGTCACATTGCATGGCTCCGTTCATACTATCGTCAAGGAAAGCACTGTGCATCGTGGAATTATTTTCAATTTGTAACGGTTATATATTGTTTAATGATAGAAGTGACATAGTGGTATCCTTTTACAGCTGAGGGCTCAACCTACTTCCTATTGGGTCTTTCGTCCGCCCAATCCCTCCCCCCTTCGCAACCTCCACTCACTCCCCTCCCCCCCCCCCCCACCAAAGAAATCCGCTACTCGCAACAGCAGTAGTCAATCCCTGCAAGAAAAACGTGTCTTTCATACCGTTCTTATCTATGACAACTCGCCTAAGTTTTTTTTAACCTGGAACTCACAATTTATTACCGGTACTGCTGCATTTGTTCGTTCCAGCGCTTAATTCACTTGCGGGTGCTGTGATGACACTTGGCATGATCGTAAGTGACGTGGTTTGTGAAAGGACACCCACAGTATGTTTCCTGGATTCTGTAACAGCCATTCTTATTGCTGCAGCGTTGTTTGTTTACGGAGTCAAGTAAGTCTTAATATACGTTGTAATTATGAGCAGTGCAAATAGTCTTGTCCGCTGTTTATGAGCCGATTAATTTTTCCTGCTTTGAACTATCCGAGATCTGATTCCTATGATGCGCCGCATTCCTCCCTACCTTGACTAAACACATTTTCGCCGTCTATTACGGGCTCGAGATTTCTATGGCATGTTATACAAGGAAACAGATATAATGCACGCACGCTCTGATTGGTCAAGCCAAGTGCATTACAACTGGGACCTTAAGCAAAGAAGACGCCGACGTCAACGAGAACGACAACGAAAAACATAAATTCGCATTACTGCAATGAAATTGCAATTATTCCGAAACATTCTCCTTGTGAAACTCATGCCAATTGTCCAGGAATTTAACTTCCATGAACGGCATTGATGTTATCCCAGTAAATTGAACATTTCTCTACTTGTGCTAACGTCCTCCACAGAGCTGTAAATTTGGTCATGTCACGTCGTTGTTTTGGAGAGAACGGCAACGAAATGTACCAAAATGCAAAACGCACGTGCGGGGTGTGCAGAGCCATTGTTTTCGCTCATTAAGCCTATTGTTTTTTTTGGCGTTCTCGTTCTCGTTCTCGTCGACGTCGTCCTTGCTTAAGGTCCCTAACACCATTAAGTAAACGGCATATGTCACGTGCCAGGGCGTTAGTGAATGAAAAAGAATCGAAACCCGCCGTTTTTCTTATTTTAGCTTAAATTAATTTAACTAATTTCGATCAATAAAATGGGGAGTCTTTAGTCAGAATGGTTTCGGAGGAAAAAAACATTGCTATCATGCTAACACAAGAAACTTAATGTGTGTAATATAACGCACGCGGGCAAAACAAGCGTTCATTAATTGGGCATTTCATAATAGACCTACAACAAAAGCTATTCCTCGTGAATAATCAAGTTATATAATTTTCAAGAACATTGGTTCTCCAGGCACTTCTCTCGTGCTCTTGAAAGTTCCCAGGTGCTTACTTAACTCAATAATGCAATCGGTCCTTTTTTATTCTTTAATAGTTGATGAGGGGGAACCTATTTAAAAGTTACTCAGTTCGCAGGTTAGAACTGATAACACGCAGCACGTTTGTTCTGTCCGCTTCTCTTCTCTTTCTAAAAGCTATCAGACATCTGTGCTTATTATTATTATTATTTCTTCTACTTGTAGGACCGTTGTTGAACTGACTCCAAGTGAGAGAAAAGAACACTTTACTGAAGAGTAGGAAAAAGCCTTAAGGGATGCTGCCCAGAACAAAGCATGATAATGATAATGATAATGAATATATATAGCGCACTTTTTCATATGAATATGTTCAAAGGAGCTTTACACTTTTATTGGGTGAGATCGGACGTCAGCATGTAAAGGCGCCTCTGGCTGCCGCTATCAGTCCATATATGATCTCACACACCTACCCTACCCATGCATGAATTGTCAGATGAAACCAGACGTAGAGATAGACCACCACACCGGGAACTACGTCCCCTACTCTATTCGAACAGTGTGTGGGTTCCTTAACGTCCCACAGATTATTAGGAACAAGTGTTGTTAGACGGGTCCTGCGGTTTATCGTCCTTATCCGAGAAGACTAGAAAGTCTAACCATTTACAGATGTTATTACAAAGGCAGCACTTTCTCCTCAGTTATTTTTAAGACCGTGAGTGTTGGTCCGGCCGGGGTTTGAACCCGCAACCTCCCGCACGGTAGTCCGGTGCTCTACCAACTGAGCTAACCGGTCGGCATGAAGGGTCAACCCAATACGACTGTTTAACTAGTGGTTTTGACTTTGAGAACAATGGCTACACTAACTCTTATAAATCACACTTGTCACAGTTTTATTGAATTAGCCCCTTCGTCGTTACGTAAGAAAAGGGTACGCGCCAACTCATCAAGTTTACAAAAAAAAAATCCACCACATCGCTCACAACCTGGGGGCGGGACAACAGGAAAATAGGAAAACAAAGAATGCAAATAGAGAATAAACTATGGTAGGAATCCCAACTGGTGGGAGGCGAACCAGTTGGCTATTTACAAGCGTGGTAGAAGACTTGAAACTCGGGATTACCGTGTTACAAATCCAGCCAGCGGTCAGAGTCAGACCCGGGACGATCAGATCACAAGTCCCGCGCAGTGACCACTCGGCCACACAATCTCGTTCCCAGGGTCCTCTCCAACTCGGCCCCCGTGTCGCCACGCCCCTGGGAACGAGGTTGTCGGCCACACTGCCAACTCCGAGTATTTATGCAAAGAATAGGCTACAAATATTGATTGAAGTCTCTTTTATTTACGAAATAATTTTTTTTGATAATAACTAAATGCGTAGAATTCGACAACTCAAAAATTCAAGGTTGACAACCCTACTGACATTGACTTTCGCGGTCCAATTTTTTAACTAACAGTATTGACTAATCAATAATAAACAAAATCTGCTATTCGTCTTTCACAGCATTTCAATCGTAAATATACTAAGCGTCATAACTTCTCTTACAAAATGATACAAAACGAACTGTAATTTTTAAGTGTGGCTGTGTTTCCATAAAATACTGTAATATCGATGGTTGGTACTTGCAAATGCTCTGAGAGGATATCAGCACAAGAAATCATATTCCTTTCAGCGTGAACGTCCTTTGAAGCCATATCTCGGATTTCCGACTGCTCGACGAAGTTATAACGAAAGCGATCGTTGCACCTGACGGCAAAAATTCGTACCGAAGAAGTGGACCTTAAAATGACTGAATCACTACCACATATTTGGCTCTAAACAAGTTACTGTTGCTAAAGTTACTGTTTAGTTTCATTATAAACAATTTACCGTTGCTGAAGCCACTCTACGGAGATTCACTCGCGAACATTTTCTCGGATTAAAGATAAAAATTCAATAATGAAAAAAGGTGTGGTTTACCCAATTAGCAGCGCGAACGATGATTTGTCAAAAGTGACGGAAGATCGTACGAATTTTATTCAATGTAATTTCCGTACGTAAATATTGTTATCTATGGATATGATTTTACTATTTACAAGTACTAAAGAGGTGTCGCAGTGTTGCGCGACGAGCCGGACAACTGCTGCGAAGGAGACTAAGAAGAACGTAGCTTTATCGCTAGCTTTACAAAACGCAATTAAAAGAGCGAGCTACCCAATCCCCTACCTTACTGAGCAAGCTCGTTGCACTTTTTGCAAACAGAAGGGCCCGATACAAAGTTGTGACCAGTTTGTGGCTTCGCCAGATCACACTGCCGGTATTAGAGACCTAAAACACTACAAATAAAAGTGTAGAAAATTCGGTACCAATTGCAAACATTTTCTCATTGGTTCAAGTACTGTATTCCAGAGTACAAATCCGATATGAAACTGCAAACCTTATTAGTGGGCCATATACGAATAACTATCAAGGAAGAAGGGGGGGGGGGAGAGGGCAGTGACAGAGAGCGGGTCGCCGGGGAAGCAGTCAGTGAGAGGAAAGCCGAGGGCCGAGAGGCACTTATTTTGAGAATATAACACCAACACTTTGTCAAATACTAGTCACTAAGAACACACAGACTATACCCAGGTAGAGAAGATTTACCATGGTCATGGCCCCGGTTAAATTTCTTTCTGACTTCGACCATGGTCTTCCCACCTTTTCGTCGCTTGTTACTTATATCAAGCAGCCCCTGTATCTGGAAGCTAGGTAGAGGCTATAACCTAAACGATAGAGCTGGCATTGTTAATTAAGTCAGAGGGGTGGAATAACTGGTGATGAAAGGATGAAGCCTTCATCCTTTCATCACTCGGTGAGGACAACGAAATTCTATAATTTTAAGGAAGGCACCGAAAGACAAACAGCAAAATAACATCAGTATCTTTCTAATAGTTTTTTTGTGTAGCATCAGACGCTCACGGAATATCAGTGAAGCCGTCAGATAAAAAAAAAAACAAGATAAATTTGGGATTACTTTCCAGAACAGTTGCTCTACAATAATAATATTGTCGCAACTGGTCACTTTTAGAGATCAGGCCACAGCTTTCCACGCGTTGCGCTTTGCAATGCATCTGGGAGGTCTGTTGCCTACACGGCTATGTCACCTGAGAAGTCCACTTCCTCATTAATTCACGTTGTAAACTCCTTTCTTTTTCATGAATCCGATTTTATCGAACTTGCCCTCCTTTTTGCCTGCTTTCAACTCCTTTTCTCTATGTCTCCTGGCTTTCTGTTCTTTCTCCATGTCGGCCTTTAGTTCCTTCACCTTCTTCTTGATAACGTTTCGGTTGTTTGGGCTCACTCCCATAGCCTGAGAGGTGAACAAAATGCTAATTACAAACTAAAGGAGATAGTACGCGTACCGTTGTAAATGCTGAGAAAACTATATTGAGTTTCATGTTAACACACTGTGTTTATACAGACTTATGCAAAACACGTTACGTTCAAATGTAGGTACAAATATTTGGCTAAAGTGTAGAAACCCCGCCACTTCATTAACATACTGATGAATAACAATAGAGACCATTGTAATATGCCTCGTTCTTTAAAAGAAACCGACACATGTAAATGAAGGGGCGGGGTATACTAAAGTTGCTCCAAATATTTGAACTTTGGTGTCATGTTTGAACGATCTACTCACAAAATCTCCCAAAAGCACCTTGGTTCGTATAAGCCTGAAGCAAATGACTTTTTTCAGCTTTAAAGGAAACCTCCACATTCGCGACAAATTGTCGTTACATTCTTAGAATTAATGACAACATTTTAAACAGATGAAAAAGCATTCAGAGCATCTTAGCTTTCTATTACTATCGTTCATTTTCGTTTTTACTTTTCTATGGGACCGCTATGTTGGATGTAATGAAGTCAAATGGTTGGAACAATTGGGCGAAAATATGACATTAAGAACTTCAAAATGGCGGCGAGGAAAACAAGTACCGATTTACATCAGTATGATACAGTTTCACCAACCAAACTTGTCACGAGACGATATTTAAGAGGACTCAAGCTCAATTTTTTGGAAGTGGCGCTTCCCTTTTAACAATATTATTTTCTGTCAAAAATACACAAACTTCCAACAAGTGCTCTGAAAAAGAATAGCCAACTTTCATGAAAACATACAAAGGACAACTTGAATGTACACTGTAAAGTTTAAATGTTGCCATACTGAGTGGTCAGTATTGATACCTTAAGCTTGGAGCTGTCCAGGTTTAACAGCTGTTTACCATCAATATTCTTAAACTCATCTTTATATTCCTCTAAGTCGTTCTCCACCAACCAGGCATACACCTACCATTAAATCAAACGGAGACTAATTTTAGTGCCAATCTGTAAAACGTGCACTTAGTCTTCAAACAACAATTCAATTGCATCAGTTTGAACCTACAGTACTGTAGCAAGTCTTAACTCAGATATTGAACTATTAGCACCTGAAAACAAATCTAACAGTCAATAAGGCCCGGCCAAATACAGAATGGCATGTGCGGTACAATAACAAGGCGTAACCGTGGGATCTGAGGAACAGAGACAAACAAGACAGCCATGGAATGACATACACTGTACTGCAACAGGAGAAACCAATTAATCGTTTAAAAGCTGTCTAACAAATGTCACTAAGTTGAAGAGACAAAAAAGTCGGATGGACAAACTCAAAGCTCTGCGCCTAGCAAACTGTTATAAATTATCGTTATATTACCAAACATAACTGTGCAAAAAACCCATAAACTTGGCCTTGAACTAAACTTGATCCAAACTTTCCGCAAAGTTGAATTCAGCCTCGGAGCACACTTCCTGACATCTTCTGGATTTTCTGGTAATCTGGTTACACTTGTACTGCATCCCCCACCCCACCCCACAGGCCATATATATATATATATATATATATATATATATATATATATATATATATATATAGTTGTTGCGGGAGAAAAAACACAAACAAACTACAGGTTTATCCCTACAAGCCTGTTTCGTGGTTGCCCACTCATCAGGGGATATGCCCTGATGAGTGGGCAACCACGAAACGATGAGTGGCCAACCATATCCCCTGATGAGTGGGCAACCACGAAACAGGCTTGTAGGGATAAACCTGTAGTTTGTTTGTGTTTTTTTTTGTGTGTGGGCTTTCCAGCGCATTCTGCGAAGGAACTGTTCTGTTTTCTCGATGAGTCGCTGAAGGTAGTCTTTACGTGATGGTAGAGGAATATTCTTGGTTGAGTAGCTGATGTTGAATTTTTCCATTACGAAGTATCTTACAGTGCTCGACAAGCCGGACTTGGAGCAGGTATAAATTGTAAAAGTAGATTAATCGTAAAACAGTGCTCAATACGTGAACGTAGAGCGAAGTAGTTGTTGCGGGAGAAGAAAAAAACACACAAACTACGGGTTTATCCCTACAAGTCTGTTTCGTGGTTGCCCACTCATCAGGGGATATGGTGGGAATGTCCTTTACCATCGCTTATATACAAAGTAGTTGAATTTACATAATAATAGAGATCGTTAAGTTTCAGGTATTGCGTAAGAGGGTTTTGTTTCTGTGGCGGCAAGAAGACACAAGCTCATTACGTTTGTTTAGCGTGGATAGTTCGGGTCGGCAGATGATTAGGAATTTTTCTTTGAGGCAGAGGTTACATCTTTTGCTTGAGCTGTTATATGGCGAGTGTGAAGACAGGATCCGCCAGGAAATAAAGTGTTCAATGTTGTTGTCTTTAAGGGTCCATATGTGTTTGCTGAGCTCGGTGGAGTTTCTGTGTTTAGCGTGGCGGAAAGATGCGGTGTGGTTTCTGTATCTTGTTTTGAAGTCGTTTTCCGTAAGTCCGATGTAGGTTTGGGACGTGTTGTTGTCTTTGCGCGTAACGGTGGCTTGGTAGATTACCGATGGTTGTAGGCAGTTTCCGTTGAGTGGGCAATTGTTCTTTTGTCGGCAGTTGCATGTCTTTCTTTCTTTAGTGTTAGCGGCGGTAGCATCGTTGGTTTGTGTAGATGTGGTTAAGATGCGTTTATTATGGTTGTCGATTATTTGGAAGTTAATTATCTGCTTGTTAGCTTCTATGGTAAGGCGTAGTCCGTTATTTTTAAAGACACGGCATATTTCTTTCTTGATGTTTTCTGTGTCTCTAGGTGTGGTGTTAGTGGTCGCCAGTCCGTCGTCTCGGTAAAGTCCTACGTTAATATTAAGGTGTTGCAGCTGGGATAGGAGAAAACTTCCTACAAGCTCGCATGTTTCCGCGCCGTCGTAGCTGCCCATTGTGACGTCAAATGCTGTGTTGCCTTTCTTTTGCCAGGGTTGTTTCTTGTGGATTAGGATGGAACTTTTAGCATGGATTATGATGTTTCTTTCGTGTGTGGTGATGCTGTCGTGGGCTGAGGCGTAGTCGAGTGCTTTGTTAAGGAGGTCTTGGCTGATTGACGGGTAGAATTCTTCAATGTCGAAGCAGATGAAGTTGAGGTGGTGTTTGTCTTTGATGGCTTTAAACCAGTCGATTACAGATGCAGTGTTTTTCCATTGGTTAAAGTTGCATTTTCTTGCGATGTTACTGTTGATACGATCGAGAATCCTTTTGCTGACTTTGCCTATTTCGGATTTCGTTGGGTTGATTAGTCTGCAGGTTGGTTTGTTAGCGAAGTTAGGCTTGTGGTCTTTAAGTGTTACGAAGGCGTCTATTTCGGCTGTAGCGTCCACTCTGTCGTCGATGCCCAGCTTCGTAGCGATTTCTTTGTTTTCTTTATGGATGGCGCGTGTGGTCTCGGGTTGTGCTTTCATGTATGATTTTGTTATGTTCTTTTCTAGTAGGTTGTTGTATGTTGATGGTTCTAGTTTGTAGAAGTTCGTAGTTTTGTCGGCGGCAATTAGTAGCTTGGGTTCGTTTCTGATAAGTTCTGCGTCTTCTTTTAGCTTGTTAAGGAAGGGGTTATTTACTTGCTTGAACTTTACTGTCTGTATCATCTTTAGCATATCGTCTTCGAAATCTTTCAGTTCTTCGATCGGCGGAGGGTTCTTCGTGGATTTGAAGCCATAGTTTTCCTTGGAGGTCGTAGTTGTGTCGGGGTTGAGGAAAAAGTGGGCTTTCCAGCGCATTCTGCGAAGGAACTGTTCTGTTTTCTCGATGAGTCGCTGAAGGTAGTCTTTACGTGATGGTAGAGGAATATTCTTGGTTGAGTAGCTGATGTTGAATTTTTCCATTACGAAGTATCTTACAGTGCTCGACAAGCCGGACTTGGAGCAGGTATAAATTGTAAAAGTAGATTAATCGTAAAACAGTGCTCAATACGTGAACGTAGAGCGAAGTAGTTGTTGCGGGAGAAAAAAAAAACACACAAACTACGGGTTTATCCCTACAAGTCTGTTTCGTGGTTGCCCACTCATCAGGGGATATGGTGGGAATGTCCTTTACAATCGCTTATATACAAAGTAGTTAAATTTACATAATAATAGAGATCGTTAAGTTTCAGGTATTGCGTAAGAGGGTTATATATATATATATATATATATATATATATATATCATCCCTGTTGGCTCGAAGCATCATAACTTTATATATATATATATATATATATATATATATATATATACCGTATATCCCAAAACAATCATTTAGTTTTACTGTACCTGATCTATGTCCCAGTCAGAGACAAGCTGAGTCACTCCCATAGACGAACTAGGTGATGGAACATCTGACAAGGTTGGACTGTTCAAAGACTGCTGCCCATTATTACTTGATCCAACGCCTGACAATAAACAAATGGTACTTTCAGCAAGCAAGTAACTTTCTCCTAACCAAAGAATAATGGCTGAATTCTTAATTAAGGATTTGCCGCTCACAACATTAACCCAATTTTCAGCAATTAGCATTTAAACTAAAATACCAGTAGACAGGTTGTGACGGGATCGGAACCAACGACCTTGTAGCATTGTGATGCTCTACCAGCTGAGCTAAAGCACAGCCATCTACACAGTAACAGTACGTTTATATGTGTACGTGTAGGGGATGATATCCCAGTTGAAGTATCTATGAACGAAGTTTTGTGCCAAAGTCATTAACTTTTGGAGGAGCATGAGAAAGGCATGCTAGCCTGGAAAATTTTTTAAATTAGACACTGACATGCCATTTTCCGCTTTCCCTGGACGGGAATTCATTAACCAGGAAAACATTTTATTGTGCCAGGGTTTTCAATAACAATCAAAGTAGACGGCAGAAATGTGGAAGTAGAGGGCAAAGAGATTTTCCGCGCCGCAGGCGCGACCTTCGAGGGGGGTCCGGGGGCATGTCCCCCCCCCCGGAAAGTTTTTAAGATCTGAGCCTCTGAAAGTGCATTTCCTGCATTCTGGGGCAAGAATTAGGTCATTTTTGACAGAACCGTACATGCTCTATTTTCCAGTTTTATTCAATGGTGTAGGTGTATAAAAATTTACTCAAAATTTTGACAAAACTCGTAATCTAGGAAATAGACGTGACCATGTCAGGCATGACTGGTTTTCAGAGCACGTGGAGATGTGCAGCTTTCAGACCCAGATCCCAAGGTTTTGAGTAAAGCCAGGCTGCTCAGTTTGACCTCAATAAATGAACAGATAAATACAATGTATTGTCGCTAAATTAACCAAGAGTTCAGGCAAGTTTCTTTTGTGTTTAACAAATTAAATGTGGGCCGATCCGCGGCTCATGTTGTGGCAAATTATTTATCATGCTAATTCGTAAAATTCGAATAAGTTGTTAATTAAAGTAGGCGGCGAAAACGTGTGGAGTAGCCGGCGAGTTTCGCCGGCCGCCGACCCTTATTGAAAACCCTGTTGTGCCCAAAAAAATGTTATCAATTCATGTGAGCTACCAGACATTTCATGTCAAGACAACCAGACATTGCATTCAGCATCTGGCTGCTCACGAAACCCAGAACGAAAATGATCAAATGACATGTACCGTCAAAATCTATGCACAATCACAAAGCACCTAACCTGGTGAGCCTGGCCCAGATGCAGCCAGAAGCTCTGGGGGGACATCGATAGCAGCTTCGTTGTATGACTCGACCACTGGGACACTCTTCATCTGTAGGAGAGGCATAGCTGGCGGGAGGAATGGGGAAGAGCCACGAGAGGAGGCCTGGGATGAAGTCAGATCTGAATCAATCTACAAAGTAAAATAACATAATAGGGATTAACACTGCAGTTCTTACCAGTTAACCATGAAAGTACATTTAAAGACCACCGAGACTGATCCCCCAAAAAAGTCAAATAAATATTTGTAGTTCCAAACAGCTTTATTGAAAGAGTTGATAAAAGACCTTTTGATGTAAGTTGCACCATCTTAAGACAAAAGGGAAGCTGTTGTTTCAAGCATTAGCTATTAGTCTACATTACACCTACATAACACCAAACCAACACCTTTGACCTTGTCTCTATTCCTGCTGACTTGACCAGTTGCAGTTTACAACAACAACTTTGAACAACAAAACCAACAACAACAACAACAATAGTAATAATAATAATTTTTGTTCTACAAATAAGGATTGAAGTGCAAGAAATCTTTGAGATAAGGAATGTTACAAAGCATAGCTTTAGACTTAGTGGTAACTCCTTCTGCCTCCCAAAATCTTTAGTACATTCAGAATTGATTTCTTGTGGTGCCACTGTAGCCAAGGTGATATTGTTTTAGTTTCCTTACCCTTCTAGTAACTTCCTCAATTTCATCTAAAGAATTTGTAGAACCTGAGAAACACTCTGAATCATCTTCATCCACCGCCTGTTGTCCTCCCCTGTCAGTCCGATCAACAGCTGTCGTTGGCAAAGATGAAACCTTCACATCAGCTTTTGAAAGCTGTTTTTCAAGGAGATTCTCCACAACAACATTATGCATTTTCTCTTTATCAGACAATGGGAAGCTTGCTCTTGTCTCTTGAGGTGATGAGTCCTTACTAACTTTTGACGAGTCATCAAACAGCGATTTTCCTGTTGATCGCAGCTTGAAGCCTCCTGGTGGTAAACCTGGAAGAAAAAGTCCTGGTCCTGATGGAGGGGTTCTGTAACTTTCACCACCAGTGGTAGTTCTTTTAGACGGTTTTTCATCTTCTTCTTCATCTTCAGCAGCTGCTTCTTGTCCTCCAAAGATCTACACACACAAGCACCCCATAGCAGAAAAGAACATTGGACTCCTGTTATTGAAGACTCAGTGTACATGCAAAGTATGTGTGTGAAAACAATAAATATCATACGAAGAAATATAAAATTCTCCTTTTGTTTCTAAAACTGAAATCACGGCAATCTGAAAAAGAATGTAGCACTTGATGAGAAGACACTCAAAGCTTCCTTTCCAAAAACCAATAAGAACATGTAATTCTTCAAACACCCTCATAGTTTTACTTGTATGTTTTATTCATTCTGACCTGCAAACTTCATCAACAACCTTTGATTGCAATAACAGTACTCACATCGTTAGCATCCTCATCCAGAGATTTCCCCCAGCTGGCACGAGTTGGCTTGTGTTTTTTCTGCTGTGCCTCAGCCAGTCTTTTCTTTTCCAAAAGATGTTCATTGCTCAATGTAAGTGTAGCAGGAATGCTGTTTAAATCAACTTCTTCCTTTACCTCTATGTCTTGATCTAGGATCAGTCAGAATGATTACAATAATTACTGTTATAATTAATAACCAAATGAACGAGCCAGTTTGAACGCACTAACAGCTATTTTTTGTCGCTCACTTTTGAACACCTAATCCTTTTGCAAAACCTCAGTAAACCATGAGCAAGTTATTATGTCCACATACAGTAAATCAGCAGTGCTGCTTAAAGACCCAAAAGATGACATAATATAGTTTGTGCTGTCTGAAGCTAAAGTGTACATGGGCTAGGAACAAAGTGGATGAGCCTACATTTTTCAGTTATCACCGCTGCTTGGCATGTACCCCACTTCAAAGTTTTGTTGGTATTTCGTGATCAACAATATTTATTTTTTCGGTAGTGTCGAACATGAAGACCCCTACGAAAATGAAGACCCATTACGAAAACGAAAACCCATTATGAAAACTAAAACTCACTATGAAAATGAAGACCCAATATGGCAATCATTTGAAAACTGTAATATAAATTGTCACAGGAACCAGAAACTACAGATGAAGTCACGAGACGTGTGATTTATTTTGATGCATTGTGTGATGGGGGGTGTCTTTCAGGAGGACTTTTGTTTACACAAAGTACTGCGAAACAGCGTTTGTTAGAGTTGTCATACCCCTCACTGGTATGCGTAAATTCAAAAGTCAAAATTGTATGACCACAATAATAATAAAAAAACAGGACTTTTTCAGTTCTCTTGTAGTCTGTTATTACACGTACTGTAAATGATCTAATGAACGCCCACTCTCAAATAAACTACTCTTATCTAATAAACGTCTCCCGCCCACGTTGTAAGTTTATATTAAATGCCCCTCTCTTATAAATGTCCCCTGTTTAATAAACGCCCCTGTGAAAATTGCTCCAAAATACAAGGAAATGGCAAAATAGAGCAAAACTGATCAATGCATTAATTTCATTGCCTGATTAACCATCAGTTTGTGTATTATATGTCATGTGAAGCAAGAGCAGAGCGGTTAGAGCCAGGAAAAGTGCACATTGCAATCAGGTAGACAAATCAGACAAAGTTTGATGCTACGCTGGTTTAATTCACCGGCCCTCCAGTCTAGTGTTTTCTTCAGGGGTGATTGGGCAAGGCTATGAATCTCCTTTTTATATAAGCGGAGAATGAGAGCTTAGGTACTTGAGAGTTTGATTATGTAATATCGAGTCCAGCATTCCGACAATTCCATCATAGTTCAGTTGTACCTGTGCAAAAACATTGTTTTTACAGTGCCACATTGTCAGATTTAATCAGCAAAATTGTTTTGTTATTAAAAGCGTTTATTCAGAAAAAGACCCACGGTTGTTACAGATTATAATATGAAACCACACTCGTTTAAGCACCGTCTTGATTGTACATAGCAAAAGAGGAAAAAAAATTTAATGAGAAACCATGGAGTGCAAAAGCCGTCAGCCTGCAGTCTAGATTCTGTTAACAACAAGAGGCTTTTGGCCAATAGCATACTGTTTAAGTGTTGCTAAGTTCGTTAAGCTATCATATGAGAATAAACGCCTCTCTCCAATAAATGCCTCCTATCTATTAAACGCCCCATCTTGGACCATTAAAAATAAATAAATGCCCCGCATGTTTATTAGATCATTTATGGCACATGTACATTAAGGTGACATAGAAAGACACTGCTGCTGATCAACAAGTTTTTTATATATACTTTAAGGGTTGTTTTCCAAAGACACTGGTGCTGCATTGGTGAGAAATAATATTTTGAAAAATACACAAAAATGGGTTAATCAAACAAGTTACTGTAGTAACAGGGATTTCATTAGAAGCCGGCAAATGGTGCACTCCAGTGGTTACTCTCCACAACAGAGCGTGCTACTATGGCTATTTCCTGTCCTGGTTTTGGTGTGTTTTTTTGGAAAACATTCAATATATTCTAAAGGCAGTTTTCAATGAAAGTTTTTTTGTCAATATTTTTTTCTTTTTTTTGGTTGCTGGGTGATATTTGTAATGAGTTCTACATGTAACAATTCAATCAACAACATGATCGGCTTGCTGTCCACCATGTTGAATGGACAGAAGAGAAAGACTGGTGACAAATCTGCCTTGATTACCCCTGAACGACCTGCTGAACTGTCTTCGGGTTTTCCACATGCTACTATACAGCAGCTACAGTTTTCATTCTATTAATTTTTTAAATTATAGTATACCCCCTAGCAATTACCATTAATTTTGACAAATGATTATGATGTAATCTGCTAAAATAGTGTCTACCTTTTTTTAAATTAATGTTATTTTTTATTTCAGTAAAGCGGTCAAAAAAGGTGATAAATACAGGAAAATGAGTAGAAACTGCCATTTTTAGCTCTTAACTGTGGAAATTGCATTTCTGGGATTCCAGATGTCAAAACTGTACAGAGAAGTATGCCCCCAGACCCCTCTAGAAGGGCAGGGCTAAAGGCCCATGAAAGTCAGAGCCACCTACTTATGCCCTAATATATGCCTACTTCTGATATTAATGAAATTCCTATAATAATGTAAGTGATACCACTGTAAGATTAAAGGGAATCTGATGTTTCTAACACTGGCTCTGCATTAGAGCCTTCGTCAGAGCTGTAAAGCTTGAAAAGGTACAGTTCTGTAAGATTCAAACTATCAAGTAAACATTTTGTGTGTTTACAGATAACTATAGACGTGTTTGGTGTATTAAAAATAAATGTATTTGGTTAGGCCATCACC
This sequence comes from Ricordea florida, assembly GCA_949710005.1. Taxonomy (NCBI): domain Eukaryota; kingdom Metazoa; phylum Cnidaria; class Anthozoa; order Corallimorpharia; family Ricordeidae; genus Ricordea; species Ricordea florida. The sequence goes on along the minus strand of OX453273.1, from coordinate 23,267,321 downwards.
TGAGATCTGGTTGTCGTCATGTGAATCCAAGCCAAACCCAGTGTCTGATGGTACATCTCTAAGTTCTAATGATTCATTCACTGCTGCAATCTCTTCATCCTTCTTAGTAACTGTTGATTGTCCTTGTGTATAACTCTCTTTTTTTGACTCCTTGGATGACAAAACAGCTACTTCTTTCTCCTTGTCAACAACTTTTTGTTGCTGAACTGACTTCTGTAACAACTCAAGCTGTTTCTCGAGTTCTGTGACCTTTGGAGAAAAATTGCAAAAAAATATAAATCAAAATCAAAATCAAAATAATTTATACATAATAATTGTGATTACCATATGTTATTATTATTATCGGTATCAATATCATAATTACAGTACTATTATTATCAATATTACTATTATTATACTGTATATATATATACCATGACATATATAAAATGCAATTTAAACCAACCAAAAATAGTATGATAGATTCCTGTTAAAAGAGGAAGCATTCAAAAGTCAAGAATAATAGAGGCACCCCTTACAAATTGTTTATACCAACCTTATTTCGTAATGACAGTACTTCCCCTGCAGATCTTTCAGTGGCAATGGAATTAGCTTGCTCCCTAAGGAAACAAAATACTGTACGTAAAAAGTGGTGATAATATGTTCATAGGCAAGATTTTAGCAGGGAGACCATCCAACCAGCCTATGGACGGCCATTTCTTGGGATGACAGGTTTTTGGACAGCCTGTTTATTGCTGTTATTGCACAATCCTTCTTAGATCCCCCAGGTTAATAAAGTAAAATGTGTTTAGTAAATGAAAATATTCACATTCACTGTCATTAATTTATCTAACATGGGTTTACATCGAAAACAACAAAAATACATTGAAGGACAACACTAGAGGCTTCACATGAGCTTGCGATGATCGGTTCAAATGCTTGCCCCAGGCTCCTTATCCATGATTTTGCCGCATGCGTTACATTGAGTGACAGCAATATATATGCCAGGTTACACAACACAAAAACACCAAGGTGTGAACTTTGATTGCCATATTTAGCTGCTCATGCTGAGATTCTCCAAGCATGCTAACTGGGTCCATCAGCCTTTTTAACATAATTATAATAACAGGGTTATTTCCTTGGGGGGGCATGCCCCCAGACCCCCCTAGGGGGTTGGGTGCTTAGGCCCCCATATCAATTGCTTAACGGCCACTTTTCAAATCCTAGCTTAAAGCTTGCACCTAGGTCAATGACAAAATCTGAAAGTGACTTTGATCACATTGTAGGGTTTCAGTCAGTTTTGAGTAATGGTAGACAGTGATACAAAAAAAATTCCAATACAAAAGCACTAAGTACTGCAAAATAGCTTTGAGCTGTCACACTTTAAATCTTAAGACTTGCTCTCTCAGAATTGGAAGTAAATTGCTGTGCTGAGGACTTCCCAAGAGGAAACACCCACATTAAAAGTCAAGTTTCATCAAGGTCCTAATGCACATGACGTCCTCAGTCAAAAATGTAACTATAGGGACAATGTTAACAATGAAAACTCGGAGTTTACTACAAAAGAAGCCCAGCTTAATGCAAATATTCACGTACCAGTAGTTTAAAATAATTTACCATAGAAAAAAGCCTCGTGACTAAAATTGAAAATAATGTTGCTTACTAATACAGCAGTAAGACAGCGATTCCAGTAATGAAACTGTACTGTATCAATGACAAAGTCAGCAATGATTATGAGACAAATGCTACAAAAGTGAGAAAGGCAAATCATACCTTTCTTCATACTCTTTCAGCTTGCTCTTAGAAATATGATATTTTTTCTCCAGAATAAGGTAGAGTCCTTTACTTTCCTCCAGCTGTTTCACCATGTCATCATTTTCTGCTTCAGACACTGCCAGATCTGTTTCTAATTTGTGAACCTTGTCACTCATATCTGCCAGCAATTTTTCCATCTTTTTTGTCTCCAAAACAGCTTTGCTAGTATCAGGAGATTCCAGCTGGCAGATATACAAAATTCTTTAATGTGTAACATTGCAAAGCACCTTGCTACTGCAAATGGGAGGGCAAAAAAGGAAAATATTGTATTTGGGAAATTATCTGGAAGCATTTATCTACACCATTCATTTCCTGAGGAGGGGCAGGGTGCAGGTTCAGGAGTGCCTGTAAACTGTAATGGCTTTCTTTTATAAGCCAACTTTAAGCAAAATGCAGCATGAATGTCAACATGACAATCTGGTAGGTACCCTGTGTGCAACACAGTTTGACCCCTCCTTCAAAATCGTCTGGCTACAACCCTGTAAATATGTACTGTGCTGGCAAAGAAAAACCTCGTTGAACAAAAACAAGTCATACTGTACCAGAAAAAATTAATGTTACGGGATAACTGATGTGAATACACAGCAGAGAATACTACATGAGAATACTTACAGGCTTCTGAGCTCCTTGTAAATGATACCGCGCCAACTTTTCCTCAGCTATAACCACTCGTTTTTCAGCTTCCTCCGCTCTTACTTCTGTCTGCAAGTTTGAAAGAAAGAAAACTGATTTATCATTAATAATTTTAAGCTGGCTGGAAAAATAAGCAGAATGAAAGTAATTGCTTACCTCTACCAACTGGTGCCTCAAACTTTCAATACGCTCCTCAGCATCTGAGTGAATTCTGTGCTGAGCAAAATGTGAACGTGCCCTGCTCTTGTCTCTACCCATAAGGAACCTAACAAAAATTTTATTTGTTTGTCAAATGCACTTATTTTGCACTAGAAATGCTAATAAATTAAAAGCATTTCCAATCTACTGATAACCAGTTAACTAGTTAAAGAGACAGATAAACCAAAGCGACTTTAGCATTGCCATAAAGAACTATCAGAGAATGACCACTTTCATGACGTTATCTTCACGAAAAATGTTCTGTAAAAAATGTTTCACCAATGTTCGGTAAAAATTGAACGATTCATTCGCTGATGCTTTCACGAAATTGGGGAGCGACATCGTATCAGGAGTCAAGCGAAATATCCATTGAAGGTACAGTACATGTAAATGTATTTTCCATTGGTATGGAAGGTAATCAGTGTCTATTGTTCTCAACAATGTTTATCTGTAAACAGGGAACAAAAGGTGTTCCCAAGGGAACTGACTATTGTTCCGCCGGTCTACTTAAGAGTAGGTGAGTAATATTCAAGTCCTCTCTCTCTCGCAAGTAGCTCACGAGTTTAATCCTACGACGTTATTTGACCGACTTAGAAGGTACATCTTCGCGTGGAAAAGAACCGGCACCCAAAAAGGAAAAGAAGGGGAAACAGTAGCCAGAATAGAACATAAAGGTGAATCTTCACACGTAAGCGAAGCGGCAGGAAGACCTGTATCAAATCCTGCCCTAGTTCAGCAAGTGTTTGGATTATTTAAGATTATTTGAGCACACAGATTAATTCTTAAGGCAAGAAGTTTGGGACCAAGCAAAAATCGGCAAAGAGACGGTGGAACTCAAATACAAGGGTAATCAAAACCAGTTCAAGGTGAACGCCGAACTGGATAACGTATTAGACCAAATTCAGGTGACCAACGCGAAAGAAGTACAGCATTCCGGAATCGTGCAGCTCGTAAAAGACGGCAAGGCGAGCATTCATAAGTGGCAGAAGCTTATAAAGATAGCGGATAAGTGCAAGGATGGTTGGCAGGTAGTTGAGGACTATGAGTCTGACGATTTGGCTTCAAACTCCGAAGATGAGAAGAAACTTAAGAAAGCAAAAGAAGCCGCCGGCAAGAAAAGGAAGGCAAAAGAGTTCAAGAGCTATGAAAACAAGAGGCATAAGCCCGGCAGCCATGCTTCTGACAATGTGCTTTTTCGTGGTAAGAGACACATGTACGTGTGTAATTTTATACTTTGTGAGTTCCTCGTGCTACTCTGCAAGAGTATCCATCCTAGTCTGTAGCGGTTTGATGTCTGTTTACAGGGAATATAAAGTGAAAATAATTTACGTTCGGTTGAACGAAGTGAATTACATGTAGAATGTAAGTTCATTTTCTTATTGTTTTGATTTTGTCAAGACTTATTGAAACCTGATACTGGGTATTACATTTACGTCACCCAAGGAAGAGCTACGAGTGGATTCTGTCCAGGTGAATGACATTTGCAGACTGCAGACTGCATATTGTTACTTGTGTGACACCTGTGATTGTAAAATAATACACATTGAAGAAATACTAATACTTGAGACATCACCATCAATAAAGCTTCCAAGAAAGTATAAGAAAGTAGCCTGGGCCTGGGGCCCTGGGTACAAGGTTGATATTTAGCATAATTACAGTGGTATGCTTCCCAAAGGGAAAAGGAGAAAGGAGCCAGGAATGCAGGCAGACCATCACCATGTTCTTTCCTACTTTCTTAGAAGCCTGGGAATGAAGTCATTTTACTCGCGGTGTATAACTGTAGTTTCCGTGTCATACAAACCACAGGGAGCCCACACTCACAACAGCTTCCTCAAAATACAGATTTCTATGGGAATGTATCGTAAGATAAAACTGCGAAAATACACATAAACTGTCATTTATTTTAGCAATTTTTGATGTTTTGTCTATTTTACGATAAAATCCCCATACTAATCATATGAACAATTTTAACTTTGAGGAGGCTGTTGTTGGTCTGGGTGCCCTCTGATAAAATTAAAATTACTGAAAACAATTAACAGTCTACAGTTTGCAGTCTGTGGTTTGCAGTCCATGGTCTGCACTCTACAGTCTGCAAAAAATAAATGTCATACACCGATTCTGTCCACCATTATGACTTCTTCATCATTTGCAGCTGTTGGAAATGTCTTTTTAGGGACAAGATTCTCGGATGAAGAAAGGATAAAACATGAAGTCATTTTTGAAAAAGATGAATCATGTACTGACGTCTTCAAGGAAAACATTCCAAAGAGTATCGAATGGGTTAGTAATTTCTAAACACCTTCAAATCTGGCAGAATAATTATTATAAGAGTTGTATTTAACTAACTTAACAGTTTGCTCTGTCATGCCAACGAAACGTTCGAGATACAATTGTAACCTCATAGGTGTACTGTAAGTCACACAATGTCACTTTTCACAGCAGAGTGCACTTACTCACAGGCGGCCCAGGCTCACAATGCGAGGAGTTTTTTTTTTAAATCTTTATGCGAGCGTTGACCGCGCGAAACGTGACACGGTTACCGCCGACATCTACTATTACATAGCGACCGAGTTTGGTTACGCGAAACGTGACCTTCGCCTTGCAGTATGTGGTGGTGTTGTATTACAACGGTTTGAATTTATAAAGGTTTGTATGGGGTAAACGGTAATCAACATTATAGCTGAAAGTTTGGTATTTTTGCAATAAGAATGACTCACCTCAATGCCTTGTTGTCTTTTCTATTGTCATCTCGCTTCTCAGCTCGATCAGAAGCCTTTTAAGCAAGTTGTCGCTTTTTGGTTTTCCTCTACTAAGAAAAAGGAAAGGCTACACACTCGATTCTGTACTGACCCACTCGAAGCGACAAAAAAAAACACTGAAATCACGTCAGCCGCCCCAATTCCTCCGCAGAATCATAATACAGGTTTAAGCGCTCCCTTGCAGTTAAATTCCAAGCCAAATTCATCTCCACAGCGCACGATACAAAGCTCTGAATCGAAGAAAGCTAACCATCAGGAATCAGTGATCATGCTGCCAGCACCATTCGTGGACACATTTGAAACCCGAGCGGAATGCCGGGCTAATAAATTGACCCTGACCAGGGGAAAGTAGAGCACAGTTCTCGACAAGCCCGGTGCTCCACGGTCCCCTGGGAAGATTTTTGTCCAGGCCGCCGCCGGAGCATTGTTGTAACAAGCTAATCAAAGCAACGACTAGACGTGTTTACAAAAGTGCTTCGTTTAAAAGTCAAAGGGGCAGCATTGAATTAAGGATTGAGAAAGACGGGGAGAATTCAAGTTGATACCACATTGATACCGTCTATTTCAGATCTTCAAAAGATCTTAACATAAACTAGATGAGCTCTGTTGATGATAGTGATCCACGAAGATTTATCTATTCGAGATCGCATTAGGGTTTTTTCTGAGAGGTATCAAAGTATCTCACATTTGTAAACACGTCTGGTCTTCCCAGGGGACCGTGGCGCAAAGTACCTGGCTTCTCGAGAACTGTGCGCTCCCTTCCCATGGTCAGGGTCAATTTGTTAGCCCCGCATTCCGCTCGGGTTTCGAATGTGTCCACGAATGGTGCCGGCAGCATGATCACTGATTCCTGATGGTTAGCTTTCTTCGATTCAGAGCTTTGTATCGTGCGCTGTGGAGATGAATTTGGCTTGGAATTTAACTGCAAGGGAGCGCTTAAACCTGTATTATGATTCTACGGAGGAATTGGGGCGGCTGACGTGATTTCAGTGTTTTTTTTTTTCGCTTCGAGCGGGGGTCAATACAGAATCGAGTGTGTAGCCTTTCTTTTTTCTTAGTAGAGGAAAACCTAAAAGCAACAACTTGCTTAAAAGGCTTCGGATCGAGCTGAGAAGCGAGATGACAATAGAAAAGACAACAAGGCATTGAGGTGAGTCATTCTTATTGCAAAAATACCAAAATTTCAGCTATAATGTCGATAACCGTTTACCCCATACAAATCTTTATAAATATTCAAACTGTTGTAACACAACACCACATACTGCAAGGCGAAGGTCACGTTTCGCGTAACCAAACTCGGTCGCTATGGATGTCGGCGGTAACCGTGTCATGTTTCGCGCGCACAACCTTTGCATAAAGATTAAAAAAAAAACTCCTTGCATTGTGAGCTTGGGCCGCCTGTGACTCACTAGGCAGTGTAACAGATGTGGTAAGCAGGATCATTATACACATTAAACTAAAATTGCTGTAAGATCCATGAGGTTAAAGCTGTCTAGGATTTCAAGGGACCAGGCATGCCTTTCTAAAAGGATCCAAAAACTTTTGAGGCTCAAAAAAAATGAACTGTAACACAACTTCAATATTGTAACCAAACAATAGCAAGCAATAATGGCCCCGCTCCATAGTTTAACCCACAAATGAAAAAAAATTACAAGCATGCTGTACAGTTACTAACAAAATAGTATTTAGTTTTTCAATGACTATGGTAGGTAGTCAAAGAGTATGGTTGTAATAAAAATATTGAAGAATAAAAATAAGACAAGTAATTATAGGCAGTTTGTACACAACTTACCTGACAACTCCATTTGTGTTTTTAAGAGTCTGTGCAGCAAATGACTGAGTTACTCCAACAAGTGAGATTCCATCAACTTCAATGATCTGATCATTCACATGTATCCTGGATTGAAAGTTTTATAATGTTTAAACATTAATAATGTTGAGGACAAAAAAGGCTACTGATCATTGCTGTAACCAATTATACATCTGAAACATAAGAATACTTGATTGAAATTACTGATGGTATTACTAAGTACTAAAAAATATTAGTAACCTGACAAAATATTACCTTTTAACCCCCAAGATCAGGGTAATAATTTGTCGGAATTTCATGTTACACTATACATGTGGATCGATCCAATATCTTTTTGCTGCCAACTATTTTTCATTAATTTATCATCTACTGTTTGCTTGGCAAAATAATGATGCAGTGAAGACTTTCTTATGCTGTATCAACTTCTGAAAGCGACATTAAAGGTTAAGGAAATTTTTAATAGATAAATCTTTTCAAAAGATACAATGAAGTGTGCAAAGTAAATTACCAGATGCAAAAATCTGACTAATTTCAAGACAAGGAAATTTGGCAAAAAACAACAAGAATTCAACTGATTATTCAGTAGCCTTCAGAAATAGTACCTTACCAATCTGGGACAAGTATCTGGTAACTTACATCTTCTGTCTGCTGTCTGCTACTGTATGTTAATAAATCAGCCAAAATGTTAATATTAACAAGTGGCAAGTACTATACCTTCCATCAGCCTCTGCTGCCCCTCCATCTGTAAGTGATTTGACAAAAATCCCCAGCTTCTCCACCCCTGTGTCAGTTCCAACACCAAGGCCAATGATACTCAGACCCAGGCCTTTCTCATCTGTAAGAGCAACATTAGTTTTTCTAAAATGATAGCAACTTAAGTGAAAACATACAATGTGCCCTGTACAAACTTACAAAAATAAAGAAAAACAAAATAGACAAAATATACTACATGTAACAAATATACATGTAAGATCTAAGGCTCAAATAAAAACATGTTATGCATGTAATTTTTCCTGTAATTAACAAAAACAGGACAGAACATAAATGTGTCCAGATTAATGCCAAATGTGAGGCTGTAGGTTCCTTTAAAATTGGCTAGGTTATTAAAGTGAGTGAGAGATTGTTATCTATTCAAATCCTCACACAAACAAATTACTTAAGATTGAAATCACACAACCTTTGTTAATAATTATAGCTACATGTACATGTAAAAGTAAAACCAAAAGTAAAACCAACTATCTGTGGCACACAAAGGGTTGTGCTTTGTGCTGGAACTCTTCCCAACAAGACGCTGCGAAAGTAGTGTGTACTTGATGGGTTAATGTAGTCCTAGTTGGATCTCTACTAAGCCGCACACGTCTTTTCAGGAGCCATTTGCCACATAGTTATTGGATCAATGTCAGTATCTGGGCAACTGCCCACCTACCCCTCCCCTAACCCAACAAGTTATAATAAGTTAAATGGTTAGCGTTACAGTTTGGTTAGGTGCACAGCTGCCCAGATACTTACAATGATCCTACTTATTAAACTTTGTGCTGATAGAATACATACATGTAGATATCACAAGTTACAGGATAGTTGGTGTATGAAAAAAAAAATACATGTTTGACCATATTCAACAGGTACATTGCATATTGCTCCTTGTATTTTCCTCTCAGTATTTTCCTTTTGGCATGGCTAATATTTTTTCAAATACTATTTGATGAGCTATTGATATTAATTTTGCTCTAGATATTTAAGTGAAGCAATATCTGCAGGAATGTCATCTACATACACTTGTTTACCACAGCCCAAAATGGGAGTTTCCCTTTTACAATTTTTGAGCAACATTCTTTGCAAATGTATTGTTTGCCATCAAATTATTTTTGAATGAAAATAGAGGGTGTTCACTAGGTATCAAAGATTGGAGAATTCTCCAGCTACTGTGAAGAATTCTCCAGCTACTTCAAAGAATTCTCCAGTCAAATTTAGATGTCCTGAACTAGTTTTAAATTCAGACATGGAGCGCTTTTGGAATATTGTCCTGTTACTTTACACAATTCTCCCGCTGCTACAATTCTTAGTGAAGACCCTGCAAATGCTACATGTATCTTCAAAGGAATACATGTAGTTGCTCGTAATAAATTTCATGACAGCTAGTTTTCTTATAAAGCAACTGATGACAAACACAGCACCCATATAAACCTGTCATAACAAGATCTGAGGTCCTGCAATACCATTTTTAAAACAATTGAATCCTTGGGTTAATTTCTTGTAAATTAATTCTACAGCTTTTGTGAGTGTAATGTAATCATCAAACGCATAGATCTGATGTTGATTGAGCCCAAGACATGACCCGTTTGTAAACAATAAATGCAATCACAAAAATGACACCAACAAGCACTGTAACACTTGTAAACAATGGTATCATACACACAATGTGGAGAAGCAAATACAGCATAAATCAAACATATCCTTATATTGTTCTTTCTTTGGCATTTAAACTCATCTGCTTCAGCAAATTCCAAAATGCCATCGTTTGCATCTGGTACAAAGATCTTGCACTGATAACAATCGGTACCCCTGTTTTTGTCTGTTCTGACATGTTCAGTATTATCATTAGGCAGCTCTGTAAACATTTCTTTGAATTTACTCCGAGTGTTTACAGATTGCTGACAAACTTTAACATGAAGCAATATTATGAAGAGAGAAACAGGAAGTCAAAGGAAATGGAAATAACAAGAGGGATGCAGGCAGTTAATAATGGAGGATTAAAGCTGCAGAAGAGGTTTGAATATTAAACACAACTGAGGGGTTTTTATGCTTTCTCCGTGCTTCTATCATACTCTACTTGCAAACACCCACTTTTGGAGCATTTGCTCTATCATAGACTATGATATAAAGATCTTACCTTTTTCAAGGTCAACAGAGAAAACATCCATTTTCTCCACTCTTTTCTCTAGTTCCCATTCAGCAGATGCAGTTACAGGATCAATATCCTCATTTGCTCTATCATACTCCAATGCACTGTAAGTTTCAAATGTCTTGGGCATATGTTCTGCAAACAGTACATTTCTTCCTTTTTTCCTGCCTTTCCTACCAGCAACTAAGGCCGATGGCTGTGGTTTGGCTGAAAATAGCAATGAAACTGGGGAAACAGTTTTTGCATTTGAATCCTCCTCAACATCACTATGTTCAACAATACTACCAGTGCTTTCATCAGCTGAACTCTCACTGCACTCATTATGTGATTGTGCATCCTCACTAATGAGCTCAGGTAAAAGTTCTCCATTGTGCATGTGGTGTAGTTCAAGTGAATCTTCCACTTCAGGAACATGAGACTTTGACACATTGAATTTTGGAAGATTGTATGAGCCAGCAGAAGATAGTTCCAACTGCACTGACTCTTCCTGAGGAACTTCTTCATCTTTCCATACTGCTTCCCGTATTCTTCCTGGGGTTTCATCAAAGAAGTCGTCCTTTGGAACTTCTTTGCGGTGAAACCTTAGTCCTACCGGGGTGTTGTGAGATTGGAGATCTTGACCAGACTTATCATCTCTATTTGCCTTTCTTTCTTGGTTTGATAAAGTTACACTTTCATCCTTAGCTCTGTCCAAGTGTTTCACCTCCCTATCATCTTTTCTTTTCTCTATTTTTTCTTCATCAGAAGCAACTGATGCAGTAAATGGCATATGGATATGCTCAGCACTGCGTGATTTGAACAGTTGTCTGGTATCAAAAGGTGGATTCCTTAGGACAGAATCGTCATAAGCATGACACAATTTTTCCACCACACCACTGTGCCTAAATCTAGTGTCTGAAGGTGATCGTTGGCGAGGTTTGACAATATATAGTGGTCTTTTGACCCCAGGATCAGATCGGGTGCGAGATCGAGGGGAGACAGGCAAATTACCTTTTGCATCCAGATCTTTTAAGTCTGGTACCAAATCCACCAAACTTGGTGACCTTTTCTCTTTAGGTGCAGTTTCCTCAGAAGCATGTCCCCTTTCAAAAAGAGCTCTTCTGGCAGCAATACCCTCTGCAACATGCACTTTATGGTTGTGTGTTGGGGTAGCTGGCAACGTCTTCTTGTAATAATTTGGCATGGACCATCTACCTGCCTGGGTTACTGTAGTCTCGGGTTTCATATGATCAGTTTTCACTCTATCAATGGCTTCTGATATGGGTCTTGGTTTTCGATAGTTTTGCTTTGCCTTGATCATTTCATGAGCAATGGTTTCATCAAAAATGTGTTTCAACTTGCTTACATTGACCACAGGCTTGTCCTCTGTGACACCCTCCCGTTTGCTTTTATCAAGATTCGCGTCCTTCGTCCGGGACACGGGTTTCCGCGGGACACGAGGTTTCTCCTCGTTCTTGGGGGCCAAAATAAATGCATTATCTGACGAAAGAGTCTTCTTCGGAGGGTTTCCCAGCTTGTTGTAAGCTCTATGCCTCTCTTCCTTGTCCAGATTTCCGGGACTTCCAACAGTTCGCTTTGTTTTAGTGTCTGTGTTGTTACTGCGCTGGGCACCCGATGTTGTTTGATTCTTTGGACTACCATTTTCCTCTTTTGTCCGGTTGGCTACTTCCCTTCGAGCTCGAAACCTATTTTCCTTGCCGTATTCAGTTCTGGTTGCCATGAAACTTTTGTTGTTTCTGGATTTGCTCTTTTGTTTTGCCAGAAACAATACAATCTGACTTGCCTTTGGACGTCAGTTTATCAAAACAACTTGTACACCGAACCATTCGCTAAAAAAGTTTAACAGTCGACGAAAAACACGAGTAACCTTGACTGCTGATATCCTAACAACTGGTTCGAGATTCCAAAATTGTGTTACGTAGCTGCCAAAAACCGCCGACGCATCGGTTCTTGGATTTCACACCATCACAGTTTTCATCGAGAAGTAAAAATGGCTGCCACTAACAAACCCTACCGAAGCATGCAAATTGACATGGTAGCTAAGACAGTAATCATCACAAAGTCAACTTATCGCCAAAAAGGTAAACTGGTGCCAAAACTCTGTGGCAAAATGTATTCCCTTCGACGTTTCTCTTAACAGGAAACACTATTTTGTTCTCGAACGGTGGAGGTATTCGTCTGTGACCTATTGATCACGTGACATTCATGTTTAAAACAGGAGAGGGAATCGGATCATGCGAATTATTTTTAAACTTTTAAAATTCCACTAGAAAAAATGTTTACTCAAGCTTTGAAGAGTTGTCAGAAAGGATTGCCGAAATGCAAACAAACGGAGCATATTTCAAAAAATCATTTTGGCAAGCGCTTGGTACTTTTAAGGACATCGGGAACGAATATTCCGGAATCGACGAAACAATGGTAATGTACATTGTGCACTAATAAAATTACCACGTAAAACAGATTATAAACACTCGAGTCAGGGGCTTTGTTGAACAACAAACGAATTAAACGAAATTGTGACTGAAATGGTGGTAAATAACTCATGGTTTATTAGGGATAAACCTTGTTGGCCTGAAACAAATATACAAATAAGCCAATCTTGACGTCTCCACGGTTAGTTAATTTCGAGAATTTTCAGTGAACATTGTCTAAACAGGTGTTGGTTAATCATTAGAGGGATACTTTCAACGCATTGAGATATTTAACTCATTTTCAAAGCTTTGCTTGGAAATTATGCCAGGATGGATCTTTTGTACCAATTTATTTACCATTGAGCTGTATAAGATCTCACCGTTTCGACGTGTACAATTTCTCTCCAAACGATCTCGACTGAAGCCCTTTTCATTTTATTTGTTAGCGACAAAAGCTTTGCATTTTGTATATCAGTGCTATTATAAACCGAAGCGGGGGTTTCAATGAATTAAGAATCTAGAACAAAAACCATTTTCATCGCTATTTGCGTCCCCTTGCATTTCACCGCGTAAGCATGGGCTATATAGTGAAAGGATTAACCAGCAACACCGAACTTTCCTGACTATGAAAATTATTGTGCTTGTTTGTCACAGATACTAGAGATTGCAGGAAAACACCGGTATGTTACAAAATTCAATTGCAACTCACTATTTCAGTTGTATATTGCGTCAATTCCTTTCAAAAGTTACTTTGATTAAGTAGACTTCAGTCAGACAGGTGAACGAAAGGAATTCGAGCTAGAGGTGGATGGAATCATGATCTATACCTGGTATCTAGCCGTGGCGGTTTTCGCTTCGCTCACGGTCAGCCATGAGGGCTTAAACGATTCAAGTGGACGGTCATTTCTTAAGTGTTAAACGATTTGAGCCGGAGAGCTTGGTCCAACTGGGCTTTTCTAGATATATATACAGGTATATATTTTGGCTTGACCTTACAGCCATTTGTTTAGTCCTCTTTTGTAAGGGCCTCCCTGAAAACCTGTTTTTAGTAACTAAGGTTTTATATGAATTATTATTATCATTACTCATTCGAAATCTTTCTCAGTTTCTGATTACGATCAAAATGCCATAGCCGGCAATATGAAGACAATGAACCAAAAACCAAACTGCTCTCTTGTTATTGACGTTAAAAGTGACACAACAGGTTGGAGGGTGTCAATGGGTTATGGCTCTAGTCAGTAAACAGCTAAAAACAAAGCCATTTAGTCAGTTACCTGTTTGAAAAAATGGATTTAGTCAGTAAACAGCAAAAAAAAGAGATTAGTCAGTTAATCTATATGATTTTATGACTTTTATGAGCTGTAGATTTTGGTTGTCACCTGCTCCTGTGGCTGACCTCGCCAAACGAAACAATTTGAGCTCGAAGCAATTAACTCCAAGCTCCCTCGCTTTCTCTTTCACGCCGAGAAAACTCTCTACGTGGCGCTTGAAGTTATTGAAGCTGCTTTGATCATCCCGAATAGAAATTTTTGAACGAAAACGTTCGATAACTTGTGCAACCTCGTCCCCAGGGACGAGGGACTTTTGTCATGCGCGAGTAATCGGGACCCGATCCCCGTCGCTGACCAAAAGGATCGCGGCCTCTGGGAACGAGATTAGAACTTGTGTAGCTACAGCCGTTAAGTTATGCGCGCACGAAGTACGACACTTGAAGCAACGCGCGCTTCTGCAACAAAATTTTCACGCGCAATGATTGCGGAAGTTTTCAACAGGTTTCTTATTTAAGCTGTTTTACGTTCAATTATTATACTTTGTAGCTTTAAGAGTACTATTTTCAGTCGCTGGTAGTTTCTTTAAACGCGTTATTTGAGGCTTTTAATGTGTATTTGTTTCGCGTGTATGCTACCTTTGTTTCTATAGATCTTTCTAGTAAGTTTTTTGGTGTCGCGAGTCACGCGTAGAGCCACGACACCAAACTAGTGTTATAAAAGAATAGGTTTTTCCTTAGCAAGATCAGTTGACGCAAGATTTGTTAATTCAGCGCAAGTTAACAAGTTTCTCCAAGTTTATCATCGTTCTGATGATCAAGCTGATCAAGGCAGCACCAAGGTAATTCTACCTTGTTATAGGAAATTAACGCTGCATGAAATTAACGCGAATCGTCAAAATTCGCGTTAATTTAAGTCGCGTTTATTTTGTTGAGCGTTAATTTCCGCGACGTTAATTAAGTGCAGCGTTAATTTCCGCGCTCTTAATTTCCAGTATTTTAACCCCAATTTTGGAACCTGTCCATACATTCTTGACACCTAAAAAACATTAACTACAAGCTTTCTTTCTTTCCATTTACTCCTTATTTTCCATCTTTCACAAAAGCAAAGGCGAAATTTCTTTTAACAGATAAGGAAAGGGCATTATTTTATCGGGGTGGAGATTGGCCGGTATCATGGACTGAGTGGAAAACGCTAGAAATGGACAGATTCCGTCGAGTAACCCCTACGTTTAGAATTGTGCGTACTGTTGTGTCGAGCACATGGCTCAGTTTTGTTCAGTTTTGATTTTTTTGCATCCAGTGTTGAAATAAATTTGTTCCAGTTGTCACCAGCAACTGTGTCTTAATCGCGTTAATTTCCTTTATTATGAAATTGTACCTCCTCTTTCGCGCTAACTTTCTTTATTCAAAAGTCGTTTTCAATTAAATTCGCGTTAATTTAAGTCGCGTTAATTTCCAATACCTTAATTTCATGGAGCGTTAATTTCCTATAAGGTATATATGTGAAATGTATTTATATCTTGTTATTTTCGCAACCTAATTTGTAATTTATTTGTATCCTTTATTTTAGTTCTCACGGCGTTTATAGAGTTTTAAAGAATTTAAATAAACAGCAGTTTGTGAACTGACGTCTAACCAAATCACTGGAGCAATAAGTTGCGAGTTTCGGTAAAAAGTAATCACAGCACTATTAAATGGCTGCCATGTTTGCAAGGTTGCAAAGTGGAGAGAGAAGCCTGGGACTGGTAAGTAAGCCGCAGGCAGAGCGCAGTCTCAGCTCATATCACGAAATGAGATAAGTCATGAAATCTCCAACAGGACCCAAAAGGACACGCAACATACGAAACAGAGGGTACAGAAGTCTCCAGAAGTGTCAGACGAAGTCAAAGTAAACTAGAATTTACGTTTGTACCTCAAAAAATTTTGTTTTTTTTATCCTAGAAAGTCTGCAACCTTTGGTCATTATGTACCGCATACACTAAAAAGTCGATCTTCTTTTATACTTTAGTAAGTTCATATTTTGTTGTTTATACAGCCAAAAACCGTCTTTCTACGCTAAACAGTTAACCCCACTGACACCATCAGGTTGAATTTGGGATCACTGACGTCGTAATGGCTCGTACAGTATGGTGAAACAGAGCAGCAACTCGAAATGGTTAGAGTATCTGTACTTTTCTTTTACTTTTTTCTTATCATTCTGGTGTCTCTTGATCTAAGGAGCCAATATTAGGAACAAGGATGATTGATCTTGATCCAAGGAGTCGGGGTTCTAGATCCGCCGCGCCTGCAATTTCTCTTCCCTCGCTTGCCGAGATGTTTCCTTTCGCGGCCCTTCCAAAGGTCTTCCTAAGAGTGGCCTTTATCGTTCCCTTATTGGTCAATAACTACGATTGTTATGAGTCAACTTCCGGCTTATACAGTCCATGGGCTTCTGGGAAAAGTTTTATAAGTATTTTATTGATCATAAATTTAATACATCAGTGCAATGCCGCAGGATAGTCTGGATAACTCGGAGACAATATTAATGTTATGTTTCAGATGGTTTGGAATTTGGCTTGAGAATTTGGCACCACGTGGAAGTCAAACGGCTGTCAAGTCATGCCCAATTGTCTGGCAACTCCGTCGACCAAGAAGACAGGTTAAGGCACATTCTGCTGTAAAAGAAAGCAATGCTTCCGTTTCCGTTGTTAGCAATTTTGCCTATCGTAACTGGAATCGATCTCAGAGATGTCATTCAATTAAGAATAATTCCAAGAAACATTCTCAGTTATGGAGAATGGATTTGCTGTTGGCGCCAATTCAATAATTTCTCTTTACTTTATTTAGCCATTGTTCGAGAGTTTCGCATACCGCGGTTCGCTTAGTTGTTTTATGAATTCTTCTTTTAGCGCTAACGTTGACAACTGCTACCTATGGCGTGTAATTCACTCGAATTGTCTGCTCTTTGCACCAATTCGACGATTTGTCTCCTTTTTTCTCATCCAATTTATTTAGCCATTTTCCAGGAATTATGCACACTGTGTTGCTGTTCGCCAAGTTAGTTTGTCAAACTTTTTAGCGCTTACGTTGGAAACAGCTGCTTAAAGCGTATAATTTACAATAAGTAACTTACAAAGGCTAAAATCTGTGCGAAATCTGACTTTGTCGTGATCGGAGTTTTGCGGGAACTGTGTAAGACTGGCGGGTCGTCAGCTCTATTTCGTATTTAAATCAAACAAACTTAACCTTGCATGAACTTAAATTTAGCGACACGTCAAGTTGTTTTGCATATGAAGCATAGAGCCATTCATTCAAATATTGTTTGCGTTTTGAGTGCCTAATAAAACGACTTCCGGAAGAGGCAACAGGCTTGGCGAATACCTTGTTCTCTCAAACAATAGAATACACAAACAACACACTACATGTATTTCCCTCAAACATTTTTATTTATCGCCTGAAAATGCATAAGCTAAATCGAACGATAAAATTATAAATTTATCTTTCATATTTACATTAATTTAAGTGCTCTTTATATCAGGTGATAAATATTTCAGATTTGTCTGTCAAATAGGATCTCAAATCAAACTTGATTTGTGTTTTGTATTCATTGCTGAATAGCGAATTATGCAAGGTAGAGAACATGCCCGAACAACAACCATGGAGAAATATTATTTATATCCATTTGGGGTATTTAGAGTCAACACTGTTACAGTCTATTATTAGAAAACAAAGAGTAAACGTACTTATCCGCACAACGAAATATGAAAATTATGCATTATATAACACCCACATATTTGAGCACAGTTGTAGACCCATTTTGTCCATTGATCCGCTCAAATGTTTCAAAGTAATGCCTCTCCACAATGCTGGGATTGTATTGTTTTCGTCCGTTAAAATTCTGGCAGCCGTTCGGTTGACACGAGCAAGGAAAACGACCGTAATCGACCTGACAACCGATTCCACTCAATATGCATTCACACGTTTGAGGATAACAAATATCTCCGCAGCTACAGCCACAGATCACTCGTGACAGTCTAAGGTCGGCACAATCTTTTTCCTCTTTACTCAGAATTCGGCGAACCCCGGCAGTTTTCAGTATATTTTTCCGAGCTTTCTGTGGCACCGGCGCGAAAGGTTTTCGACTGGTTTTCCTCACAGCTTCGAGTTCCAAATCCACGTTCAACTTCTCGATACTAACATGTTTTCTCGCCATTCCCAGAGTTGAACCGCCCGAAGAGGGGACTGAAACAAACCCTTGCCGGCGAGGGAAATGATAAATTGTAATTTCGCCGAAACGTACTCCTTTGTTTTTGAGTCTTTTAACCGATTGCTCCCCGTTTTCCAAGGTGTCTATGCTGCTCTTTCGTTTTCCCATCCTGTCACAACAATAATAATATAGGAACACACTCCTCTAGGGTGCTGTGTAATTATGAAGTTTCGCGTTTCGGATTTAAATGCTTTGGACAATGACTGCCAAAATTACGAGAGCTTTCCGGTGACGTCACAAACTCTCCACAAAATGATGCTTTGATACTCTGGGCGACGCGTTGATTGGTCATCGTTTCAAATGTCACATCATACGTGCTCCGCGAAGGTGTCTGCTTGACTCGCAAAATTTCTACGGAAATTTTTCAAAATAAAGACGTCAGATAGAATGCAAATTCGCTTCTTGTCGGCAAAACCCTAGCTTTGATCTTTTGTTTTCGTCACAACCTTAAATTTGTGTCAAAAACTAGTTTTACCTATTCCTGTTTAAGCAAATGACGGAATCACTATTGACAGCGATGATTTTTATTTTTTAAAAGTGCGTGGTTTTGTCATTTCTTATTCAACCACGACCACGTAAATCATTATTTCCTTTCATATTCATAGGCGTTGGGAAATAAATTTAAGTGTGAGATATTGAACAAACACACTGTAACCCACATACTGTATTAGGAATTCAAGGAAAGCGGCATTAAGTCGCTAGTATAAAATGATTAAACTTCCGTGCTTGTTTAGAAAAGTATGTGCCAAAGTAGCATTAAAGCACTGGTCTGTCGGGAATTTCTAACCCAAACAGCTTGATGACACAAACAATTGTAGATAATAGGTGTGGTAATTTCAAGGACGTGCTTTAAACGAAGGGACAAAAATTGCCTAACCATAATACGGCTAACTTTATTCTGAACATGCTACCCAGATTATAAGACTTCAGGTTTCATTTAAGGCCCCTGATCCGCCTGAAAAAAGCTGAAAGTTTGAGAGCTTGTCTGAAAAAAATTTCTCGTCCCTTCTGGTGTAAAAATTTAGATACTTTTATTTCGAAGACAGAACAGTTTTACCGTCTTTAGTTGACTATCCTTATACTTTATGCTGCACGTACACAGAAATTGCTAACGAGCTTTTTAACTTGTAGACGTTACGTGGGTAATTATCATATAACTTTGTATCATTCATTTAACTTACTTTCTTTGAATCGCAACTCTGTGATAACTTTGAGCTCAGCCATAGCTCCCGCGTGAACGAAACCAACGCGGCTTTGCCAAGAGCAAATGTGCTATTTTTGTAATTAAATGTACGTAAGAGAAATTCAATAAATTTTATAGCACGGTGTACAGAAAAGCAATGCATCGTGTAAATTATTTATTTCTGATTGATCTTATTTTTTAAAATAATAAGGCTTCTACCACTCTATCAATTCAAGAAGCTCAAACTTAGCAGCGACCAATATAATTGTGGGAGTTTTGGTGATGTAGCGAAAGGGAAGCTATTTAAATATTCAAAAAACGTTATAAGATCAATACAAAGCCATATTTATGAAGTTAATTATGCTTCATTTGAAACAAATTATGCTCTTAGGTCATATCACTTTTTACTGTGAACGTAACGTGCTTACGTAAAAGTGCAGGTTACACAAGCCGGGTTTTTCCACCACGGCGGCGAGATGTTAGACCTGACTCGGTGAAAAAATCTTATTCATTAACATATTACGGTACCATGATAAAAATGAAAAATAAATTTATTTCATATACGGCCACTGAATGAATAGACTGTCTGTAGTCGTCCTATTTCCTTTGTTGCACGCGGAAATAGATGAGATACCTGCTCGCGGGCCACTGAAGCGAAGTTCACGGCATAGCTACTGGCTGCTGGCCGGGGGGGAGGGGGGGGGGGAAAGGGTGGAATAAAATAGGAAGCAGTTAACATAGAACATTGACTTTTAAAAGCCATCCAGAGCGGAGTTTCGCCAGGGAAAGACAGATTAATCAAAGTAAATTAGAGGATTCCAGATATAAATTTGTTTTCTCAAATTCCTTTGTGTTCATCCCTTCTTGGTACAGAGATAATAACAAAGCATGGCAGGCGCACATCGAATATTTCTGTGCCGTGGACCAGGCGTTTTCGCTGAGCGCTTGTTGCACTAAACAGCCAATTTTTAGCGTGTAAAGAGATTCCAGCTGTCATTTCTGGGAATATGTTGTGGCGTGTTTAAACCAAGCATGAGCGAGGCGATAACTATTCATGCAACGGATGTAGTAGCAAAGACATTCCAAAAAAGCATTCTAAATTCTTTTTATGTTACAGTTACATCATCGTAGAATTTCGGATATGGACCCGATGTGAGCCCCGCAAGGAACGTGTTTGGAACGTAACAACAGTGCCCATTTATGGTTACGCAAATTGAGCAAAGTTATATTTACAAACTGGGTGCGATTTCAGTTCCTTTCTCATGGGGTCACTTTACGGGAAATTACTTCTAAAGTTATTCACGTCTATTGCTCAATAATAGATAAAGTCGTTAGTATCATCCAAGAACCGTCTACAGTCTCACTGATAAGTGACCACTACTGACAGACTGATATTGAATTTTGTTTTAATATTCAGTTAGAGTTTGCGGCTTTCATCTGAAGACTGTACCAAGTGAAACCGATGCTATGCGGTGCGACTAAACAGAGCACGATTTCTAATGAAAAAGTACCAACTCAAAATCATTCTTAGCTTGTTTACTAGAAATCGGGGGGTGAAGAGGAATAATCGGGTGTTCATTATTCCATTATTGCTGCCAGGAAAAAAAATCGTTATTCTGTTGAAAAATATACTTATTCCAGACAATGTAATCAGTTATTCCAAAGAAAGTCGTTCTTCCGCCCAACAAAATGGCATAATCCATTATTCTAACAACAACCAAAAAATCCGCTATTCTTACTCCATTATTCCTCTTAAGCCCCCAATTAAAGCGAAAGCGTTGCGTAGACTTTCCTGCTTTTCAATCAAAACTGAAGTTTATTCTGGCTCGTCTCTGAGCTAGAGATAAAATTAAGAATCTGAACTCAGCCTCACCCACCGCGCACTACATATTCAACCCAAACCTTGACAAACAATAATACAACATAATTTCAAATCTTTAAAAGAAGAGTAACAACGCTAATTGTTCATGTCCCTAAAACGTGCTCTTCATTCGCAACAACTTGCAGTACTACAGCTGGAGTTACCATATTACAGCATCTTAAATAAAACCGAGAAATACCGAACTACACAATATTTAGTGTACAAAACTCAAAACTACATTTAATCAGGCTATGATAAAGCTTCCTATTTAAGAAAACGATTGAAAGTTTGCACAATCTGAACTACAGCGGAAAACAAGACTAACAACCGCGTGTGCGAACTAGATTGCTTCTTCATTCGCTCTGATGAAGGGCTATCGCTCGACATAGGCGTGCGGGCAATTTTTTTCCCAGGGCGGCGGTGAACCATTTGCCCAAAAATTCTCGTAAGTTGCCCAAATTTTTATGAAACAGTTGCAAAGAAACAAGGATAATATGATGCACTAACATAGGCCTACATATAAAGTGAAAGTATTTTTACATATGAAACTGTCACATGAGCTCATTAATAGAAAATCTCTCTCTTCGAAAACACACACACACACACACACATCCAAACTTCTTTGAAAATTGGCTTTGCCCAAATTTCTCTAGATGCCCAAGAAATCTAAGTTGCCCAATTTTTTTTTTCTGGGGGGGGGGGGCTACAGTCCCCCCCCCCCCCGGCCCGTACGCCTATGACGCTCCAAACGTAAATCTTACGGGTAGTAGAACTTACTCTATCAACTCGTTTGCAATTTTTTTTGCACATTGCTTCTTCGTCGCCCTCCAAGATCACGGTATGCTGTGGTACAGCTTTACCGCACAAAACACTGAGTAGTGGTATCTATGGCCAATTAGCGTCCATCAAAGGTTATATTTCATCAAAGATTTAAAAGACTTTGTCAAGAATTGAAATGGACTTATATCTTGTTTATCTAAGAAGTTAGTTAAGTCTCAATGGGTGGAATATCCCTTTTAGTTCCCATTCATTGCCAATGACAACAAAAACGCTCGAGTCGAGCAGCTTAAACCACAACTGTTGCGCTCAATTAAATAACTGACCCTGCCTGTTAAACTGCAGATTAGGACTGAAAATGTTATAAAACATACTTGGCACTCGTTGTTTTCCTTATTCTGTAAGTTAACCCTTTCACTTGTTAGATCTGAGTAGTAATTCTCCTCAGTGAATGCGATTAACTTCCTTCCGCGTTTGTTTGAGCCTGGCAACAGACGAAGGTGGTCAGCGGCCACCCAAAATCCAGTTTATAAAAGTACAATCTCTAAAAATAGATAGATAGGACAAAAAATCGCAAGCAAGCTTAAAATATCTACCACCGATCGCCCAACAGTTCACAATGAATTCACTGTGCTTGAGTTGATAATTTTCTCAACAATCACTATTATCATTTTCGCTTAATTATATAAAAATACTGCGTTTATCGTATGGATGGTTCCGCGAGCTATATGATGGCCACCTCTTGCCCTCTCGAGATTTCCCGCTTGGTCCCGCGAAACAAAACATTTAACAAAGCAAAATGGCCATATAATAAAATAATCCTTTATTGACCAAGCTTGTTCGGTCAAGATGGCTGCATAATGGCCTCGTTCTTTCTTGCGTTTCTATTGAACTCGACTACGTCTCAACAAACGCAAAAAATGAACTTGGCCATTCTGAAGCCATCTTGACCTCACGCTTGGCCAATAACGCACACATTATATATTGATCAGCTCTGAAGTGAGAGGGTTAAGGTTAAGGGCTGTCAGCTGGGAAAGCTAGCGAGGGAAAGTTAATGCAAAAATTGTTGCATCGTTAACTGACATGACTAATAATAATGATATTAGGACTGAGTCAGAGTGGAGTCCAATTCGGTCAGTAATCATACGAGTGATTACAAAACTGGACGACAGCGTAGCGAGAGTCCGATTTTCATTAACGAGTATAGTTAAAGACCAACTTGGGCGACACTCAGTCCTGTTACCAATTGCAATTTCCGAGGGAAAACAAATACATTTATTTGGGAACGGGCTTTTTACATCTCGCCCAAATTGGGAAAATCCCCACTTTTGTAAGATAAGAGATTACTGCTATGGTTACTGTAATCAGTTCTCTGATTGGTGGATTTAGTGAGTGTATTATGTTTGGCTGACGGAACTGTCCATTACAGGAGTCCGATTTCAGTTCGATTACAACACCAAAGAATTATTACTGGAAAATAAAACAGTTAATGCACCAATCAAATTTGAGGAAATAATAATGAGCATGTAAATATATCAAAGTTTCAAATACGTGAACTAGCGGGTGAAAGATTTAATAACTAAAAGATAGTCGCAGTTATGTACGCTCCGTAAGGCGTTGCGAAGATAAGACTTGAAAAAATAGAGGCTTGAAAGTGATTGCTATTGACAGGTTATATACATATCTGAATTCAATTAATCTGGCGTGTTTCGCTTCTCCCTTCGTCAAGCTCAGCTTCTTTGAACATTCAGCTCTCTATCTCCACCATAATTCATCGCTTTGAAGATAGCACAGTGAGCTAGAAATGATTCATCAGCATCTACATGACGGAAATTTCAACATTAAGTGTCAGTCAAAAAGCAGATAAGATAAAAACAACACGCGGCCTCGCGGGCAAAGTTGTACAGTGGGGAGTGGGGATAAAACTAGTCAGGTTCTCTTTTGAGTCTTATCGCGCGCCGTATCATCTGACGCTTTCGCCGCTTATATCTATTAACTCTGCTTTAGGGAGAGGGGTAAGCCCATATATGGGCAACAAAGTACATACCAGAACAAAGCGAACATCGCAGACGCGACGCAGACGCGACGTAGACGCATGTGGGCGTCAGCTCGACCTCACGTAAGCGTCACCCTTGACGCGCGTCTGCGTCACCTCAGGCCCGTCACGCAGTGAAATACTTTTTTTTTTGTATTCACTACAACAGCTTGCCTTTGTGTTGCATTCTTATCGAATAAAAACAACTTCTTGAGTTTGAGGAAGATCGACAATCACTTGTTTTGACCGTGATTAATAGAAATAACTTTGGCGACGTTGGTTTCCTTTTCAAGGCTACTCGCGGTCTGATACTTCCGGGTGTTACTTAACCTCGTACGCAGACGTTCTCTGGGATTCGTCACTTGTTTCTTCGTGTGACGAAGTCCAAGGAACGTCTCCTTTCGAGACCAGGTGGTATTGTACCTCCTGCAGCATTTGAAAGTTCAACCCAGTCCGCCAACCACCGCACTAGTGCTTCCGGGTCAACATCAGTCGTGTCTAAGCCTCTTAAGTGACAAACCTATTACAACACAACAGTACAGTAGTTCAAAGATCAAACTTAAAGACCATAAGCACTACTTACATGTACTTGTGGCACTGTCTATTTCAATACAAATGTGATTTCAACTTTTGACCACTGTTAACAGGTGCAATGAAAGCTACTGAAAGAACTAACACTTGGGGTAGTGTACGAAACCCACAAGGGAGGTTTACAGTAGCCTTACAGGGGTTTCAATAAGTTTTCAAGTAATGATAATATAGTTTTCAAGTAGGCAGCAGGTGAAGAGAAATAGGCAGCACATTCGCACCCTGTCTGGTGATTAGGTTCAGGTTGTCACCCTGAAGAAGACACTAGACAGGAGTGTCAAAACCTCAGGTCGGTGATTTGCAACTCTTCAAGTAACATGCATTATTTTAAGTCAGCGTAGCACCAAACTACATGTATGTATAATGCCAGTAAATGTTAGACGTTACAATGTATTTTTCAGAGTCAACAACTTTACTACAAACTTATTGCTAAATTTAATGTGGTTGACAAACATTCAATGATCGCAGTATTCCTCACCATCTTAAGTTGATCCTCATGGAGATTCTCCAAACCTTCTCTCTTTAGTGCAGCATCTTCTGTCCTGATTGTTTTCAGCAAATGCTTCAGACGGACTCGCAAAAGCTTGTTTGGTAGCCATGGACTTACAAGCCATACCTGGCTAAGTTTCTTCTGTAATTCCCAAGACAAATCAAACTTTTGTCAGAAAAAACAACAACAACTGTAGTAGAAGACCCTTGCGATATTAATGCAATTTTATGTAAAGAGTAGACGCTGTACAGTAACTTGGAAGAAATAACAAGCTAACTACTATGTAAGCGTGTTTATAAGGCCGTTTTTAGGTTTTTTCAAGATTTGGCTGAGAATCATTGACCTTTTTTAGCTTAAGGGAGGTTTTGCAAAGTCTTGGCCAAGTCAGGGGCCGACAGGCGGAGCGAGCAGAGCGAGCGGAGGGCGAGTCTGGACTTGGGCAAAGTCTATGCAAAAGTTCATAAGTACGTTTTGGGTTTATGTAAATTTGGTAGGAAAAAAATAGTTATTTTTTAGCTTAAATTATAAGTTCGTTTTTTTTCAGATCACAAAAAATTTGATTTAAAGGATAGGAAATCTACATAAGATTAGTTATGGATCGAAATAAAAATTCTGAAGAAAAGCCAGGAAAAAATGGCAAAACAATAAGAGGTTTAATAATGGAAAACTTGGAAAAAATCATCAAGAAAAATGGTAAATTTTTACCAAAAAATGTTGTTATTAAAAAGTTGCGGAAAATTCCAAGAATTGATAAGTTTTTCGATAAATACCCATCTCAATTGCAAATTCCAATACAAGAAATTGGTTTAATTCACAAAAAACCGAAAATATCAAGAATTCTCCCAAGAAGAAAACTAGCACCAACTTTTATAAAACCACAAAAACCAATTCTTGATGAGCCAGTACCTGAAATTAATATTCCAATTCTCAAACCAATAAATAAAAGGCTTGAGGATTTAATCAATGAAAATATTATAAAACTTACTAATAGTAAAAAATCTCAACCAAAAGAGAAAGGTAAAAATTTTTCTGATAGTGTAAGAGAAGAATTGAAGGAAAAAACTAAAAAGAAAAGAACAACAACCCTCAAAATATTTTCAATAAACCTAAATGAAGATGATCCTCTAATTCAAAATAATCGGGATAATATTATTAGAATTTGGCGGGATCTAAATAATGATTTGACAGAAACAATTTATAATGAGTTAGAACCCCAAATAGAAATGGGGGTAAGAATTGTTTTCAGTTTTACCGCTTTGATCCAAAGAGGAAATGGAGAAATAGCTTATCATTTTCATACATTTAGAAGCGGAGGAACTTTTAATTCCCTTTCGGAAATAAAAAAATATATAGAGAGATGTGAGGGTGAGAGATTGAGTTTAGAAGGAGATGCTTGGATGAGAGCATATTTACCTCCAGAAAAGAAGATTAATAAACCAGGTGTTAATGAGGGTGGAGTTGAGTTTAGAGAAGTACAAATAAAAGTTATTAATACTAGACAGCCCTTAGTTGGGTGCGGAAGATTACCCGATGAATTACGAAAGAAAAGATGTATTTACTCTGTAGATGATAAAGATGATAATCTATGTGTATGGCGGTGTTTGGCTATTCTAATGAATATTCGTGATGGTGAACAAAATCCTGAAAAAATTAAACAAAATCCTGAAAAAAGAATAGAGAAAAGAGCATTATATTTAGCTAGAACTTTTTATGGTAATAAAAAACTAAAAAAGGAAGATGTTAGATCAACAAAATTGGTTGATTTTGAGAAAATTTCAACAACTTTTTCTATAAATATCCGGGTTTATGAGCAGAAAGATATAACAAATTTTAAAGTTTGGAAATTGGTGTTTGGGAAAAATAATTTCAAAGATAATTTACCAACTTTAAATTTAGGTCTTTATAATAATCATGGTTTTTTCATTAAGGATCTAGATCTTCTTGCTCAAAACTGGGTATGCCAAGGATGTAAACAAAAATTTACCAGACACGATGATTTAAAAAGGCATTTTACCAATGAAACATGCACAGGAGGAAAGACAAAAATAGTATGCACGGGAGAAAAGATAAAACATATCATGAATGAATCTGACAAAGTTTTTTACGGGGGGAAAATAAATTTTAGTTATAAAGCATGTAGGTGGATAGAACACCATTCTAAAATTATAGGTAAACATATTCATCACGCGCTTTGCGGACATGGTGGTGAAAGGTGTTATAGGGATGAGGAGGAGAATGAGATTTTGTTTGACGGATACGAACCCGAGACAAAAACTGTTTTTGAGTTTTATGGTTGTAAATGGCATGGGTGTCCTTGCTCAGCAACCGACAAAATTAAATATAATGAAACTATTGAAAGAGAGAATATGATAAAAAGCTTAGGTTATAATGTAGTTTCGGTTTGGGAGTGTGAAAATCCTGAATTACCTAATATCTGGTTCAAAAAGAAATTTAATCCATATCCCTATTTTATTGATTACGATTTTGAGGGATTATTACAAAAAGAAGATAAACAGATTACCGATGATTTACTTTTTACCCATACTCACATTCCAGTTAGCGTCGCAATAATCGATAATTTAACAAAAAAACCCGTTTTTCTTTGCAACCAAAATCCTGATCTCCTGATAAAAGAATTCGTTGAAAAATTGGAGGAAATAAGAAAAATTATAGTAGAAAAGGTTAGAGAAGAATACCCGCTTCCTGATCAAGATTCTTTACAAAAAAATGTCTTGCAAAAATATGAAGAATGGTGTAATCAAGTACCTGTTTTTGGGTTTAATAGTGGAAAATATGATATCAATTTGGTTAAAAGACATTTTATAAAACACATGACCGAAAAAACTAAGGATATTTTTATTGCAAAGAAACAGAATAGGTATATGTTTTTAACAACACCGAATTTCAAATTCTTGGATATAATGTCCTATCTTGCGCCTGGAGTTTCTTTTGATTCTTGGTGTAAAGCAAACAATTGTGAAGCCAAAAAACTTGTTCTACCTTATGAAAAATTGGACGGATATGATAAGCTTTCCTTAGTTGGGCCCGTGAAACATGAAGATTTTTACTCTTCCTTGAAAAAGAAAAATATTTCTAAAGAAGAATATGAAGAATATTTGATAGAATTCGAAAAGAGGGGCTGTGTTACAATGTTAGACTGGTTGAAAGAGTATAATTTGAATGATGTTATTCCTTTTTTGGAAGCCCTTGAAAAAACAAGGAGTTTATATTATCCAGATGAAATTGATATATCAAAAGATGCCGTTTCCATTCCGGGGGTATCAATGAGGGCTGTTCTAAATAAATACCAAAAAATGAAGAAGAAAGGTGATCCTGAATTGTACGCTCCAGGTCAATATTGTATTCATAGATGCAATAAAATTTGTAATGAAGAGTTTTGCAAAAAATGCTACAAAATAAGAAAAGATTGTAAAATATGCGACAAAAACAAGAGTTATAAATTATTGAAAACGGGTATGGTTGGAGGCCCTAGTATTATTTTTGTGAGATATGCGGAGGCGCAAAAAACAACAATTCGCCCCCATAAATATAAAAATCCGGAAAATTGTGCGCGAATTGTTGGTTATGACGCAAATGGGTTATATCTATCATGTTCTGGCCAAGAAATGCCATGCGGAAAAGAAGAATGCATTGTTATTGAAAAGCCATCGGATCCTAAAATTATTAAGAAGATTTGCAAAGATATTCTTGATGGAAATCTTTTCGGATTTTGTCAAGTTGATATCCATGTCCCCGATCATCTAAAAGAAAAGTTTGAAGAATTTTCACCTCTATTTATTGTAGATGAAGTTCCTGAATATTTAGTACCAGATCATATGAAAGAATATCAATTAGCGACAGGTAGAAAACATCTAAAAGCCAATAAAAAATTGCTTGGTGTTACCAAGGCAAAAAAGATATTTTTATATACACCTATGATAAAATGGTATCTTAATCATGGATTGGAGATTACCGCCATTCATAATATTTTAAAGTATGAATCAGGAAGGCCCTTTGGATTTTTTCCAAAAGAGGTTGCAGACGCAAGAAGAGATGGAGATATTGAGGTTTTATTGGAAAAACTAGGTAAAGCTTTTGATAAAAACAATATTGATGATGTGGTAAAAATTACCAATGAATTAAACCAATTTCCTGATATATTTAAAGTTATTGAAGAAAATAAAGATATCAAAGTACTGATTGAAAAACTAAAACCAAAGTACAAAGGTTGTAAAGAATTAGCAGATACAAATAAACTTAGGGGAAATTCTTTCTACGGAAAAATGATAGAAGATAAAGAAAAACATAATATCACAAGGTATACTCAGGATGAGGAAGAGGTTGAAAAAGCCCTAAGATCTGCTTTCTTTGAGGATCTTAATGAAATAAATGGCACATATGAAATAATAAAACGAAAAAGATTAATAAAAATAGACAGACCCTATCAATGCGGTATCGCGGTTTATCAGTTAGCAAAATTAAGAATGCTGGAATTTTATTACGATTTTCTGGATAAATATTTTGATAGAAAGGATTTTGAGTTGATTCAAATGGATACAGATTCAATGTACATGGCAATCTCGTCAGAAAATTTGGATGATATTATAAAACCCGAAATGAGAGAAGAATACTTTAGTGGCGGGAAAGAAAAATTCTTATCGACTTCTAAATATCATGAAAGGACTCCGGGTTTGTTCAAAAAAGAGTTTTCAGGGATTAGAATGATTGCAATTTCTTCAAAATGTTATTACGCGGAGGATGAGAAAGGAAAGGCAAAGTATAGCGCTAAAGGCATAATTCATCGACAAAATGAACTAAACTGGAATGGTTATTGGGCTGCTTTAAAAGGGGCAAATGATATGGCACAAAATACAGGTTTTAGAATCAATGATAACCAAATTGTGACATATACACAAATTAAAAAAGGATTGAATGCTTATTATGATAAAAGATGGGTTTATGAGGATGGAATTCATACAAAACCATTATATTAGAACAGAATTAGGGGGTAACTCTGTATCATCCGGAATAACCTGTAATTCTTCACGAACAAAACCTCGCCTTGGACCATCTTGAAGAAAGTATAAAACAGGCTGATTAGGAGAAATTCTACTTCCAGAAATATAATAAATTTTTATGCTCCAAATAGGATCTGTGGCTCTTCTTCTTTCTCCGCCTTCAAGTTCACCGGGAGATAATAAATATCTAACCTTAACTTCAGTTGGTAGTCTAACCTCATCAAGCCCCACAATCCGTTTGTAATTTTTAGATTTAATATCAACCTCTTTCATTTTTATAGCCTCATCAGGCTCTTTACCGGTTATTCTCATAAGTTTATTATTCAAGGTTTTTAGAATAGCTGGCAATCTTTTCACCCATACTCTTGATCGATCATCACTAATCATTTCTTGCGCATATTGATGACTAAATAATCTTTCTCCTAATATTCTATTTGCATTTTCTACAAATGCTTGTGCTCTATGATTACCGGCTTCACTTCTCTGTATTTTCACATTATGGTAATTCATGAGTTTACTAACTTCGCCCATAAATTCTTTCCCAGGATCAACCATTAATGTTTTTGGGTATTTCAATCTTCTAGAATATATTTTCTTAAAAGCTTCTGATATCTCTCGACTTTCTTTTGAGGTTAATGGCTCAGCATCTTTATATCTAGAGGCGATATCAACCACAACTAACGCATATTTATATGTTTTTCTTCTAACTTTATCATGCGGTAAAAATAATAAATCTGCTTGGTGAATCTGATTTGGTTTATCTACAGTCCAATGGGGTCTAGGTATATATTTAGGAGCAGGTAGATAGATTTGCCATATTGCTTGTTTCTCTAACCATTGTTTTGCCTCATTTTCACTTACTTTCGCTTTCTCTGCTAATTTTGGAATCGCGGCATATCCTTTCCAATATCCTTCTGCCGAATAATATATTTTTGAGAGAATATTTTCGTTGCTCATTTAAAAATAAACAATTATCTTATAAATCAAATGGTTGAGGAGGAAGAAGAAATGAAATTTACCGAATACCAAATCAACATTATGAAAAAAATTATTAGAAAAAAAATTCTATATATGGAAGATGGCGAACAAATTTTTAATATTATGATTTTAATTCCTGATGCCAGAGAAGGGTTATTAAAACATATCGATAGGTTAGAAAATAGAGCAACACAGGTTTAAAGGTTAACCAAAGTATCTTATAAATTACAATGACGTCTGAAAAAATTAACCCAAATAGAATTCCAAAAGAACCATTTGGTTTGAAAGCAGAATCAACCTTGAATCGAATTACTCTAAATCCATCCACAGCCAGCCCCGGAGAAACATTATACGTAAATATTCCAAAACTAGCAGAGAATTTGGTGATTGTTCCCGGAAGCGTATCTCTTCTTTTTGATTTGGATGTCGAGGGTCATGCTAATAACACAGTTGTGAATAATGTGGGCCGTAATCTTGTAACCAGACTGAAAGTTCTTTTTGGAGGAGAAACATTGCAAGATACTCAAGGATATGATTTATTTCAAACCTATCATGATTTATTCTTAACTGAAGAAGAGCGAGAGGATAGATTGAAACAAGGTATTTCTTCACAAAATATTAGAAAAATTAGAACAAAATCCGGAGACGCAAAAACACAAGATGCAAAGGAAGTAGTACTTGCTAATGTGCACGGTCCAAAGTATAGAATACCAATAAATCACCCTATTTTAAACGATCATGGTGTTTTTTACCCAAAAGCGTTGGAAAATCATCTAATATTTGAGATTACTCTTGCCCCAATCAATAATATTGTTATTTATTCTGATACAACAAAAGCACCATCATATTCAATCAAAAACTTAGAGTTAGAATATTCTTCCATTTCAAGCGAATACTTGGCTCGCGAGGCTCAAGCAGCTTATCAAGTCGGTAAAGGATTCTTTTATGAAAATGTTACCTTGCACAAAACTTTTACATTTTCAATTGGTGGAGATGGTGTTATTAATCAGCATATTAATTTACCGAGAAGATCAATGACAGGAATATTGTTTTTGTTTTTAGCGCCTCAAGCTGCAGGAGCAAGGGATTCTGAAAATTTTTATAATCCGGGCATATCTTCCGTTGAAATTGATGTTGATGGCGTACCAAATAGAATATACTCCAGGGGAATGATTCCATCCGATCTTTGGGAATCCGTGAAGAAAAGATTCCAATCAGCAGGGCAAATTTCATTGAAAGAAAAAGAATTTTACGCGGATAAGTTTGCTCTTTGGGTTGATACTAGAACTCATCCAGATAATGGTATTCATGGCGGAGGACTTGCTCTAAATAATACGCATGATGGTGTAAAAATAGAAATTAAACGAAAACAGGGTGGAACTGGAACCATAACCTGCCATATGTTTGTTGTGGCAGATGCAATGATGGAGATTATGAATTCGAGTTTGAGATCAATTAAGTACTGACCGAAGGGAAGAACCTGAGAATCTAAAAACATAATGTTATGATACAAAAATCATGGAAGATTTACGAGATAAAATCCCATTCCACTGTATAATAACAGGACCCACAAATTGCGGAAAAACAAAGTATTTAATTGAACAGCTCCGCGGGCCATTCCGGAAAGTTTTTGAATATATTGTGTTAATTTGTCCGACTTATTCTAAAAATAAAACTTATCATAATTTTGCCCTAGGGGATAAACATTTTTATGTATTATCACCAGATGCCAGTAACATTGATGAGATTAATGAGTTATTAACTGATTGCCAAATTTTATTCTCTGGTACGAATACATTAATAATTCTAGATGATTGCGCTGTTTCCTCCGATCTGAAGAAAAGATCCAATAAATTTATAGATTTAGCATTTTCGGGAAGGCATCATGGTTTATCAATGTGGGTTTTAACTCAGCAATTAACTTCAATAGCAAAACCATTTCGGGAAAATATAGCTTGCGTTGTTACTTTTCATAATCCTTCCCAGAAAGGTATGAAAATGTTTTTTGAGGATTATGGCGGAGATTTGGATTATGAATTGGGTAAAAAGTTTGTTCAACTCCTGAAAACCGAAAAATATTCTAGGTTATGTTTGAGTTTGCGATATCCATTTAATTGCTATTTAGAGATACCAGAAGTGATTTAACAAAAGATGGCTAATATTGATGATTACATTGAAGAAGACCAACCAAAGGCAGTACCGGAAAAAAGTGAGGATCTTGAAATAAAACAAGAATCACTTGCCATTCTCGCGGCCTTGGGAACAACAAAGGAATATTTGGGGGTTGAAATGAATCTGGGAGATATAAAGAAATTATCAGCAAAAGATGTTGAAAAGTATTTTAATCGATATCAGGCGGTAATGGGCAAGAAAATTAATGGGGGATTAGTGGATTCATCCCTTCAATTAGTTTCCAAACTTATTTCTTATTTAGTTCCGGTTGATGATATAGAATCTCTTTGTAATGATCTGAAGAATGATGATTTGGTAAATCGAGAATTATCAAATGTTGTTGGGTTATTAGCATTGAAAGCAGGAAGATTGGCAGCACTTGCTAGCGGACTATTTCAAGTAGCTAAACACATCAAATTCAACAAAAACCAACAATTTCCAAGAGAAGAAGCAGTAAATTCTAACACAACTGTTCAGGAAACTAAGCAATCTTCTGAAGGTGCTGATACAGTATATTAAACAGATCTAAAAACTTATTATAAGCATCTAAATAACAATGTCCGAACAAAATGAGCAAAGTGTTGAGAAAATTACTTCTGATTCAGCGCCTGAAAATACTGGTACTAAAAAGAAAGATCCTAAAAAAGTCGCTGCTGGAAAGAAATTGGCTGAATATAATAAAAAAGCAAAAGAAGCATTATCTAGGGAGATGAAAAGAGAGGATACGGATAATGAAGAAAAAAAAAGCACCAGCGAATCCAAGCCTTGGCTGCCTGAGTTATCTTTTACTACTGTTTTATCAGTTATTGGATTGGGGTTTACAGCATTTGATATTTTTATGAGATATCAGGAAAAAGCCAGGTCTGAATATTCAAATAGGATAGCTGATTTATCTCAAGTTCCGCAACCTTCAAAAATTCCATTGCCCTCAAAATCTTTAGGAATGGAATAATCCCAAAAGTAATTTAAAAGTTTCTCAATGATACAGTAAAATTATGTCAACCGAAAACAAACTTGTGAAAACTGTAACTGATTCCGCGGTACTTATCGGATTAGGAGCTGGGGTTGGTTATGTGGCTAAGAAGCTAATGAAAGAATCATTTTTGAGTGACCCATCCTCGAGTATTTCAAATTACGCGAAATGGGTTGCGGTATTATCCGGGAGCATGTATCTTAAAACATATTTAGAGGAACAAAAGATTTTACCAAAATAAAATGGCAGCAATAGCGATGATGGTTGGCGGAGCTATATTAAATGCAACAGCATTTACCGGAGGAAATTATCTTGCAAAATATTTATCCGGACGTAATGTGGATACAGAAAAAATACGACACGACAAAGCAATGGAAAAATATCAAAGAGATTACGAAGCATATCAGGAAAAAAGACAAAAAATGCTTGATTGGAAAATGAAGAAAAAAGATGAAAAATATCAAGCATCAAAAAATATTTCTGCTACAAATCAGGCTTTTGAATTGTATGGCCAAATGACTGAACCAAAATTCTCTGATTATTACAAACCAAACGATGATCAAAAGACTGGGGAAATGGTATATGTCGGAGCTGGAATGTTGGGTTTGGGTTATGCGATAAGTAAAGTATTATAATGTTATGTAACCATTAATTGGGTTATATAACATAAGGCATTATTAATTTTCCACCAAATCAAAACTCCTCCCTCTCCGCGGTTCCCACCTTGGGCTTGTACAACGGCTATCTTCATATTCATCATAACCAATATGAGAAGAAGCAGATGCACCGTCAGAAATAATTATTTCAGGATTATATTTTCTTCTTGGCGCTAATCTTTTAATTTCTTGCTTAGTTTCGACAAGAGCATCATAAAGTTTTACTTGCAATGAAATACACGAACCAATAAATATTGATTCAATTTTGATTGAACACTCTGCATGGCAATATTTATTTATTAAATCTTTGTGGTTTATTATATCATTACAATCCTCACTTCTAATATCATAGAATTGTGTGTTTGACATTAATTTGGGATATAATATTGGTCCTCTATCAGGAACTTTTTGCATGTAAGGTTTGTTTTTACCATCCTCAATTTTTTCCATTTTCCAATAGAGGGGGTTTAAACCTCCTTTATTTTTTGTGAGATCAGATCTTACCAACTCAAATCTATCAAGTTCTTCTTTATTTTCCAAAATATGATCAATGCAGCAATCTACTATTTCATTAAATTTTTCTATCCATTTTTCCTCTTCATCAGTGGGCCTATTTTCGCTCCATAAACATAAAGGAAAAGAATAGGTTGAAAAACTTTCAGAAATTCCAAATGAAAAACAACGGTTGGTTTGAATAACTAAATCTCCCTTGGTTCCATTTTTGTTTAGTGTTGAAATTTTAATTCTCCTAAATTCAACCTTGGGTTTACTTCCTGGAACTTCTCCTAAAATCGGTTTAGAAAAGATCATACTTTCTTCTGGGTTGTAATTATTAATATCATCTATTAGTTGGGTATTTTCGCTTATCATTTTATTTCTTTTTATTTATTCCCCCTTATCTTTTAAATCAAATTTTTCTTCAGTTCTAAGGGATCTAAAGATTTCATACTGATGAGTAAAAAATTATGGCGGAAGAAGAAATACCAATGGAAGATTTTCCTAAGGGAACTGATGAAGATGATTATGAATGGGATGATACAACTTTTCAAACCCCAAATACATCTACATCCCTTGAACAAGATTATCCTGGTTATAATGATTATAACCAATCAAGAGACAGGGCTCAATGGGAAAACCCACCAGAAAGAATGCGTCTGGGAGAAAGAGATTTGGGATATGATAGAATGAGTGAAGCTAGGCAAGAACTCAAACGATATTATCCAGATTACAAGCCAAATGAAAGCCCATTTAATGTACGCTTTGGAGAAAATAGTAGCATAGAAGGACAATTAAGTACTTCTAGTAATAATGTGTGGCATACAATAGTTGATGAAAATGGTGTTCGTAACACAGAAAATTTACCAAAAACATTTAGAAAAGCTCTAGGTGCTGATTATGAAACAATGTTGAATATTTTAAATGAAGAAAAAGAAAAACATAATGAATTGCGATCCGCAGTGCAGGGAATAGACGCGCTTTTGGCAACACGAACGGAGGAGATTGAAGGATATGTGGAGAGAGAAAAAGAGCTTCGATTATTCATTGAGAAACAACAGGAAAAAAAGGCAGAGAATAAATCCCTTTTTGACCAAACCGTAAAACAGAACATAGAATTAAAAACACAAGCGGAGAAAATTTTGGAGGAAGTAAAATTGTACAAAGAGGAGATTGATAAATATAAGGAGGATAAGTTAAATTTACAAAAGCTAGAAAAGAGCAGGGATAGTCTAAAAGCAGAGAACGACAAATTGAAAGAGCAAATAGGAGAACAATTGTCGGACATTGAGAGCAGAAAAAATGAAATACTTAAAAATTTACCATTACGAGAGCGAATAAAGTATATATTCAAAAAATATGGATTTACAGTATTTGCTGTTCTAAGTGCGGTAGGAGTAATCATTGGGGTTATAGTTTCTAATCTTTCAAAGGGTTTATCTGCTTTGGGGAAAGGAGTGGGAAATGGATTAAAAACTATAGGTAAAAAACTTGGAGAAATATTACCAGGAATGGTTGGCGCAATAGTTAGCTTTCTTTTCAAAACCGCAGGACAGGTTATTGGATTTTTAGGTGAGAATGCTTGGTTATTGATAATGGCAGTAGTTCTATATTTTGTGGAACAAATGAAGAAGAAGAGAAAGTAATAATTTAAAGGCATCATGCCGTTCAGTAAAATACAATATGGGCGAATACAATGGAATTTATCCTCAAATACCTAATAATAATTTCCAAACACAAAGCGGAGATAATTTGATTAATTTCAGATTACAAAAATCGAGTGAAGTATTACAAAATCTCGAGAAGGAAATTAAACATTACGAAGAAGTGAGGAAAAAATATAATAGAGCAAGAGGAATATGTACAAAAATTAGTGTTTCTGGCGGATTTATTTCAGTTCTTCTATCAGCAAGCGGATTAGGAACTTCCCTCACAGGTTTTGGAGCTATTGTCGGTGTGCCTTTGGGTGTGGTTGGGGGTGTTTTTGGAGGTTTGTCGATTGGATTTGGTTTTGCCTCTAAAAGTCTTTCTGGTAAAGTTAGTAAACACGAACAAACCGTTGCAATTGCAAAATCAAAATTAAACACCATTAGCGATTTAGTCTCAAAAGCTTTGAAAGATAATGCTATATCCGATCAAGAATTTTCCATAATTTTAGCGGAATTGGAAAAGTTTCAAAAACTGAAACAAGAAATACGACAAAAATTCAGAAAAGATTCAGAAAAAAACTTCGACATGAGTATGATAAGGAAGAAAGTTCGAGAAGATCTATTAAAAGAACTTACCGGAGGGAAAGGACATTAAAACTGGTATATGAGAAAACTGAAGTTGGGTGTAATTGTTTTGCGGGGGTTAATTGAATTTACATCTTATTCTTAAAAGATCTAAAGATCAGATAAATTGGGAAACAAAGAATAAGATGTTATTGGACGATTTCAAAACTAGGTACCCAAAAGCTAACTTGGAAAAATTTACATTTGTGAATGATTCATTCGGTGGATATATTGAATGGAAAGTCAATGGGACAACAATTATGTCAAATGACGATCCTTCTGGAAAAACCTGGACTGAAAATCTTTCTAATAATTTGAAAACATTATTATGGGAAGATTTGGGGGTTGAAAATAAAGTAAAGGCAAGTTCATTTCCAAAAAGTTTAAAATTTACAAACCAAACATATCCAATACCTGGAGTTAAATTTAATGAGTTTGCTGATAATGTAACAATGATGTTAACTAATTTGAATATATATGTTTCAGAAAAAGATTATTTCAATGCGCCGATGAAAAATATTTTCAAAAATCAAACTGTAGAACTTAATAGCGGAAAAGAAGCAAGAGCTTGGTTGAGTAAACCGAATATCAAACAATGGCCACAACAATTAAATATGGCGGTTTGGTGCGCAACTTCTGGATGCGGAGTAAGTTTAAGCGATATTTTTAGTTACCCGAAAGTTATTAAAAGTTTTTTCATATTTCACATATACTTTACAATAAGAAGAATATTAGAGGAATTGCAAGCGGTATTGCCCGATGAAGAAACTTTTTCTGTAAAAAATAATTCATACGATAAAAATGTTTATAATAGATTGTGCGCAGAATTTGGGTTAAGTAATAATCAAGATTTTAAGGGGTGGAATAAACCCTTAGCTGATTTCAGATTCAAGGGAGGAGCAAACCATGGAGCGGGGGATGTATTCATAGATTATGGGAAAGGATACATTCCTCCAGGAAAAACTAGTACAGAAGCAATAGGCGGAGGAAAACAAAATGTTAGAATTGTACGCAACTACGATCCTGATGTAAATATTTGGCCAAGCAGTTCAGCTAAATTTTCAGATTATGGTGGAAAGGCAATAGATGGAAATTTAATATCTATGCTTCGAAATGATCATTTTGTTGATTTTCAATATTCATGGTTTATACCAGAATCTGGGCATGGATTAACAAAAGCTGGATTAGGAAGAATAAATAGATCAGTTGAAGCTTTTGTCTATTGCATATTGGGTGCGCAAGTTAATACGAGAAATTCTATTGTGGGTAATGGTGGAGGAGCAATCGAAACACAAAATGAATTCAACGCATTATTTGAAAGTTCTGTTAAAGTAAATAATATTTCTAAATCCGTTCAAAATTACCAAAAATCTGTACAGGAAACCAAATTAAGGCTTGATTTAGCGGTAGCTCCAGGTGTTTGGTTGATCCCAAGTAATTTAATTATAAATACAGAAAGTGTGGTTGGGTACAATAATAATCTGAAAATAGCTACAGAAGATATGAAATTTGGGAAAAATAATTCAATAAATGTTGAAACAAAAACCGTTGGAATACCTAATAGTTTGGGGGCAACGAAAGTTATATTAAATACCAACCCACAACCAATGAAACCTAAATCAAATGAAAAGGAGGAATCGGTGAATGAGGAAGAAATTAGTCATATCGAAAAATCTTCTCATCAAAATAATCTTATTGTTTTAATGATTGTCGGAGGATTATTATCCTGGGTTTTATTTCGTTAATGTTTTGATTATATAAATCTAAAGATGAACATAATGTAATCAAAACAAAATGTTAAGTATTACTATGTGTGAGCCGGAAAGTAGGATTTATTTAGATCCGCCGCTGAAAAATATTCGGGAGATACAGCTTCTGGATTGTAATTTAAACACCAAAAGGTTGATTAATTTTAAGGATCAACAGATATTATTCAATGATAATAATCAGCCTCTCATAATAATACAACCTGGCACATATTCGTTGCGTGATATCCAATCGATCTTTCTTAATGATACTAATAGGGAAAAGATAACAATCATTGAAACAGACACTGTTGACTATCTTTATTCCAATAAGAACTTCAAAATAAAACTTACCAGAGGATTATCGTTTGGTTTGGGTGTGCCTGAAATTATAAATCCTGGTAAATTATACCCCATGAATATACAGATTAAGGAGCCGTTGAGACTTATGTGCAGTATAGTGGATAATAAGTCTTCATATTTGAACAAAACCAAAAATTCTGAACTTGTGAAACTCATGCCATCACACCTACTCGCGAACATACCCTCAAAGGATTATCCGACAATTCCGGTTCAAAAATATGAGAACCCCATAAACCACTTTGATTTAACTATCTTAGACAATGATTGGAAAAAACTTGATCTTAGGGGTTCTCCCATAACCTTTAGTTTAAGATTTAGATAAATTTTTGTTATGTAACTATTACTTTAGTTATATAACATAATTAGATAATATTAATCTTCTTCGTCCCAACGTTCTTTCAAATCTCTTAATTCCTCAAAATCGATACACCAATCTAAATATCTAGATGGGTGCCATGCTACGGTCATTAATTCATCATGTAATGGTTTGAAAAATAACTCTTTATGTAATATCTTATTTTTATCCAAAAATATGCTTACCTTTAATGAAGTAACATAAAATCTTTTGTCGAAAGCATTAATATTACATTCTTTATCATAATAAGCAAGGAAAACTCCATTTTTATAATAATGAGCTAGCGCTTCATGATTTTCAATAATCCGACCATATACTGGATGAATATAATAATTATATTCTTCCTCAAAAAAATCCTCATTAGCAATTTCTAAAAGTTCTTTTACAAAATCATTAACTGATATACCATCAACACCAAAATCTTTATTTTTTGAAAAACTAATAGCCCCTTGAAAATCGTAATCATCATCATTAGCACAATATTCAATACTCACTCTTATATCATTACAAAGCATCACATATTTACAATATATATACTCAGAAAAATATTCTCTATTCTGTGATAAATTTTTTAATACAGAATCTTTTATTTTTTCTATAAAATCACAAATACCAACCTTTTCATCATTTTGATATTTAAGTTTTAATTCTTCCATCTTTTTTATTTTATTTTATATTTTTTCTTTAAATCAATTTCTTATTCATACTACATTCTTTACAAGAAGCTTTTTGTTTGCCATGTTCGCATATTTGTTTTCCTCCACATTCTTTACATTGTTGTTTTTGATTATTATGTTCGCATATTTGAGATCCTCCGCATTCCTTACACCGATATTTATATTTATTATGCGCACAATTATACCCATTACATTCACTACAAAATTTTTTTATTTTCCCATGATCACAAATAATTCTGCTAATGGGGAAAACTTTTTCAATTAAATCAGTAATTTCCACATCTTTAAAATTTGAAATTTCATCAATTAGTTCTTGCTTACTCATTTTTGCTCTTCCTTTAATTTCAAGATATTTTGCTATTATTTTTAGTTCATAAAGATATAAATCTCTTAATTTTTCCATAACTAATCTTATGTAGATTTCCTATCCTTTAAATCAAATTTTTTGTGATCTGAAAAAAAACGAAGTTATAATTTAAGCTAAAAAATAACTATTTTTTTCCTACCAAATTTACATAAACCCAAAACGTACTTATGAACTTTTGCATAGACTTTGCCCAAGTCCAGACTCGCCCTCCGCTCGCTCTGCTCGCTCCGCCTGTCGGCCCCTGACTTGGCCAAGACTTTGCAAAACCTCCCTTAAGCTAAAAAAGGTCAATGATTCTCAGCCAAATCTTGAAAAAACCTAAAAACGGCCTTATAAACACGCTTACATAGTAGTAGCTAGAAAGGGATTAAAACAAATACATTGTAGTGTTGCAATGCTCCCCAAGCTGAGCTATCCAGAAATTCATGCTGGGAGTAGTCCAGCAGTGGATCCATATATAGAGTGCAAGACAGTGCAAACAACAAATGTGATTTTAGTCTTTTTCAGTACAAATTTGACCAAGGAAGCTATTTACAAATATTGCTTAAGGCAACTATAGATCACTCACATAGGTTTTTTAAATTCTTTTCTAGCATTGCTTTGTGCCCATCACAAAACATGAACAGAGTAAAAGCATGGAATAAAAGTTGAACATATTTAATCAGCTGTCACATCAACCCCAAATCTAACAAAGGTTAATTATCTTCTGTTGAACAAAATCGATCATAGAAACTGTAGGAATTATGTGTTTTTTTTCCAGAGCTTATAATAGCACATAGCAAACACATTTTAGTTTGAGTTACAGCAATTACTAATCTTCAAATGAAATTATGAAAAGAGTTGTACACTGTTCACAGTATTCCTTACCAGATGGTACCTTGGCAAGTGATCAAAGCCTAGTAGATCACCCTTGAAAGCTTCTGCAGCGCTTAATAGTTCTTCATTTGTTGGGTGTTTCTTATTGACAACCTAAACACAAAAAGGTAGATGATCATCAACCATTGCTTACAAGCTGCAGTATTAGAAAAGATTCAGCATGTTATAATTATGAAATAGAACTTATCTACTGATTTGTACAGGCTTATACAAAAGCCAGATGCATCTGAAAGAATTTGGGAGCAGATCATACAACCACAAGACCAAAGGTCAAGTGTTTGTACCTACTGTACTTGAGGTAAACAACTCATTTTGGGCATAAAGAAATGTTATTTGGAACCACATTTTCTTTGAAGTTGATCTGTGGAATGAAATACAAATACAGTTGTATAGACCATTGCTGAGTACATAGAAAAGGAATATTAACATAGTGAAAAACCTTTTCACAAGTTACATGTTCAGCCCTTATATTAGTACTCTGCATCCAAGCGACACCTCTT
Source organism: Ricordea florida (assembly GCA_949710005.1). Classification (NCBI taxonomy): domain Eukaryota; kingdom Metazoa; phylum Cnidaria; class Anthozoa; order Corallimorpharia; family Ricordeidae; genus Ricordea; species Ricordea florida. Next base: position 23,224,916 of record OX453273.1, on the reverse strand, counting down.
ACAGGCCTTCTGACAGGGTGTGTGGGTGCGGGACCGCACAATTCAATCAAAGCCACACAATCCCGCACAATTTCTGAAAATCAGTGAAATCCCGCACAATATGGAAAGATTTGGTTAAAAATCTAATTAAATCAGTATTCCCATCGATTGCCAAGGTTTAAAGAAACTTTTTAGGCTATATTTAGGCTATTTACCTAGCAAAACAATCGAGAAATCCACCGCTTCCGGAATTGAACAGCTCGAGCAGATATAAAAACAACAAGCCGTCTCTTCATAGCTCCGTGCCGGCCTGGGCACTAGTCTCAGTCTAATCTTGTCTCGGTGTTGTGGTTTTTGCAGTATTTCAAGCGTGAAGAGTTTTAAACCTTCACAAGATAATATTCGCTCTACATATCAAAGAAAGTAAAAAAATGTCGGGATTTTTCATAAAGTAACTTGTTCTGGTCGAAAACATTTTATTTCGAAGCGGAATTACGCCCGGGAATTACAGTTTTAAATAAACTTAATCGATCGCGTCACGCAACATGATTTTGTTGATACAAACTTTGGCCAAAGTTGTAGCAAAATAGAAATTGGTTTATGTCTAATTGCCAGACTAAGAGGGGAGGTATTACAATTTTCATTTATTCAGAAATTCCTCCATGTCAGTTTTTTTTGGGCCCGGTGATCTTATATTTATCTGTTTACACGATTGCGCAATCCCGCACAATTCCCGTTTTTTACCGCACAATTTGCCACCCAAAACCCGCACAATTTTCTTTTTTTTCTCGCACCCTGTCAGAAGGCCTGCTCTTACAAGCAATTCTCCTACTCCTTAAAGAATGGAAGCTTCTTTCTTTTTTCTTACGTCTACATATGCTCAATTCTTTGGTAATTCAGTCAGTAGGGTAAGCAAATTCAACAAACCTTAACAGATGTATCCAAAAGGTCTTTAGAGTTATTGTATGACTTGTGTCTGATACAAACTCTACCAAGTTCCCGTACAAGTGGTAAAAAGAAGCTTGTTCTCTTGGTTATATCCTGTATCATAAATTTCTCTTGCTGGTGAGGTTGCCAATAATGATGGGATAACAACTGTTTTGGATAGAGATAACTGAAATTCCAAATGGTAAACAATACAGGATAAGCTACAAAATCCAATGAACAGTAACTGTTTGTGCTTTTGAAAGCAATAATTTAAAGTTGCAACTCAGGCCAAAACCCTGGGGACACCAATGAGAATGAACTTATTAACCCTGAACACATTCAAAGATACCATGTCAACAACCCCTTCAACAACCCCCTCTCCCCTGTGGAATGTTGTTTGATGTATGGAAGAATGTTGCTGCAAGGGTTTGAATATGAAATAAACTTTGCAGAGAGTAGAAGGCAGGAGGCAGGATGGCCGAGTGGTCTAGGGCGCAGTATTTCAATGCGGTGACCCGGGTTCAAATCCCGCTCTGGCCACTACCTGGTGTTGTTCTGGGTAAGTACCTGGCTCAACTCCTCGATCATCCTTGTAAATAGCCAACTGGTCTGCCTCCCACCAGTTGGGATTCTTAACTATGTTGTTTATGTTTGTTTCATTTGACCCTGAAAAGCCCCTCTAGGGGAGTGGTCAATTAAGTATTGTAAGTATTGTAAGTATTGTAGGTATGTCAATCAAGGTATAAAAACATGTCCACTGTCACAAGGCTTTTGGAGGAGATTGTAGGTCCCTGTGCCTCCAGAGAGAACAACAAAGGGACCTTAACAGATAACTATTCAGGGAAGTAACAGGCGCGGATCCAGGATTTTGAAATGGGGGGTGAATTTTTGTAATAATGTAATAGAACCAAAGCCTGGTTATAAACAGTATCTGGAAATTGAAATCGCACGCCGTCGGAATGGCAGAGTAGACAGACCTGGACGATGACAACGCAACGTCGCTAAAGCATGGAAACAAGGCGTTTTTGGATTACATGCTGGACAGTGTGTTGTGAGCTCAAAATGAATAAATTGATTGGTAGAACCAGTCATCGCTTATGCACATTCTCCACCTCAATCAGAGAAATCAGAGAAATCAAATATTATTTCAATATTTGAGGGATAAGAAGGGAGCTCAGAAAAGGGGGGGGGGTGAAAATTCACCCATTTCACCTCCCCTGGATCGGCCCTTGAGTAAGCATATCCAGGTTTCACACAAGTTGATGGCAGAGATGAATATTGTAGGAAGGAAATCAAATAGCTGGAAAGTGGCTAAGAGAAAGGAGTTAAGAACACTTACTTTCCTAAGCTGTAATAAAACAACAATACACTCTTGGTGGCAGATGAGATTCCAGGGTCCCAAACACAATAGCTACAGTAACTATAACATGGTACTCCACTCAGGCAGTGGCTTACACATAGTTCTATATTATTACTATAAACAGTGAATACCACTTGTATTATAGCTCCTGCACACCTATCACTTTGTCTGAAAAAATTGTGTTAAAACCTTTCAAAAGTAGCAGTATACTTACGCTATTACTGGGGCAGCATATCCCAAGAATGGCACAGTAAAGAAACCAACCACAACAGGCAAACTTTTAAAAAGGGCTTTCCTTGTCTGGAAGGAGATGTTTTATAATTTTGACAAACAATCAAACTATTGTCTAGTAAATATAACTCAAAAAGAGTACTACAGCAATGTTTTTGACAATAGCAACAATAAAATACAATAATATTATTATTATGATACTGTATCCTCATCTTGAGCAGTATCAACATAGAGTAAAGATGCTCTCTGTTGCGTGCTCAGTGGGGGTACTCCAGATTTCAAGAGAGAGTGATGATTCAAGGGTTTTTTTGGGGTAGGAAAATTTTGGAAGATTTTTTTTTGGTAGATTCATTTAAGTACGGATTTTTGAGGGTATGCGAAACAATCTGAAGCTTTGTGATAGTTCTTGCGTATCATGGCCACGCGGTTCCAAGAATGAAGTTTCTATTTCTCAGCTATTGGTCAGCTTTCAATCCGCTGCTAACTACTGTATAGAATTTATAACCGCGCATTAATTGTTAGTTTGACTAGAATTCCGTACCCGTTACCATTATGCAAGTTGTACATGTAACTCAATTGTTGAGGGTATTAAATACATGTCCAAAGTTTAAATTTTCTTGTTTTCGAAAAAGTATGGCTACAGTAGATGTGCATAATGGAGTATGGGGTGGCACGGAAATCTAGCCCTACATTTTTAAGAGCGATCAACCTCTGACACCATAACGTGTCAAAATTGGCCATCAATGACGTTGTATAGTCTAAAAGGCTTCAAAATAACCCGTCAAAATATTCCCTCAGTACCTGATGCAAATGAATAATTTCCTCTGTCTTTAGACTGTCCCAGTCGTAATTGCTCTTCTTTAGCTTCCTTTGAATTTCAAACATGAGCTTTACATCTTTTCCTAAATTTTTACTACCAGCCAAAAATGTGTTTATAATCCTGCGAAACCTTTGAAGCCTGGAGTCAGCTCTTGCCGAGTTGGCAGTCGACGTAGAAAAGTCCCTTTGACTGCCATCGCTGTAGAAGCAATTGTAAATACCTCCTGTGAATCTTGGATGCATCTCAGTACTATACTTTAATTGTTGGCAGTGGCAAATTGCAAGAACCCGGCAACATTGCAAACGACGAAATACATTTCGAGACGACTTCACAGTCGACATGTTTTCGGTTTCTAGGAAATGAGTGTAACTGGGTTCAAGTTCTACCAGATTTCTCACGGTTACATTTGGAGGAGGAAAAAGGACGAATATTTAGCATAGAAAGGAGAAAGCCGGGGACGAATGAGGGTAGGTTTTGGGGTGTGGGGGTTGGTTTCCAAAGAACTGGTGTGGTATTGGTGGAAAATTGAAACACACACAAGAAATGGTTTATCAAATACCTTGATAAGGTTAGTTTTTCCACTGTAGGGCATTAGGGTTGCTGACGTTTCAAGCACTGGCCCTTTGTCATTGGCTCTGTTATGAAGGGCTATACACACTCAAACATCAGTATCCATAATATCTTACAGTGATATACTTTCTTAATGCATTGATGTGTATTATTTAGTAGATATAAAAAAATGTTTAAAACATAACTATGAAATTGTGAAAAATCACATTATCAATATCCTTTCAAATGAGGATGTAAACTTCTAGAAAATTTGTGTTTGTGTAAAGTGTGCCTTATAGTCCTTATACTAACTGTCTTATTCAGTGCCAATCCAATTTATAGAATTGTCAAAATTTTGATGATATTTTTTCTTTCAGGTCCTTGAACTGTGCATTGGACTGTACATCAGAAAAATGGACTCTTACATAAAATACTTCACCCTTTTTGCAGCACATACAGTTATCTTGTTTCTTGGATCTAAAATGGCATCAAATTATAGCACACCCAATAGGGATCCTATAACAGTTTATACCATAGCTTATATTACATGTCCAAACCTAGATATTGCAAGGAAACTTGCCCATGGTCTTGTGACTAAACGTCTTGCAGCATGCGTGAATATAATCCCTGAAGTCACATCAGTGTATGCATGGGAAGGACAGACTGAAGAAGATAAGGAGCTGTTACTGATGGTAAAAACCAAACACAGTCATATAAATGCTCTGACTGAATATGTGAGAGCTAATCACCCATATGAAACAGCTGAAGCGATAACTGTTCCTATTCAAGATGGAAACCGTGAATACCTAAAATGGATTGAGGACTCTGTGATGCAAATTTGAACAGCCACAAAGAGAAATGGTTTGAAAAAATGTCACAATATTAAACAATATAGTACTTATGTTATAAAGATGGAAACTTTTAAGTTGCAGGTCTGGTAATTTCTGAGCAAATTCTTGGACTCCTGGTTTATAGGCTATTCTGCAGTAGTGTCCTCAGTATCTTAGCCTTTGAATAGAGCCAAAATTTAAAGGTGCATCATGACCGTGTTACAAACTTTTTTCACCTTTTCAAAGTGTGCAAAACAATATTTTTTGTAGATATGAGGCAAGAAGATTTGGAATAAAACTGCCACACATCGAGCCAATCAAAAAAATGGTCTATGAGATTACTGTAAAGACTATTATTAACTGAATTTAGGAATAATTTCATGTGATTGTAGTTAACAATTTGTGTATATGAAATGATATATTTGCACTTGCACCAAGGGAGAAAAAGAAAAGATTTGACCATTGCAGTATCAATGCAACATTATGCAGATGTGATTAAGCCTTTTTCAGGATTTTATATTACATATTCTTGAATTGTAAATACGGAATGACATCTTCACCAGATAATTTTAGTACAATGGTAGTCATCAAGGACACCTGGATATAGCCTTTTTTTACACATCCCACCCTCCCACGTTTGGATTTTGCCCTAGGTCCCAGTAGTGACACGGACAATAGAATACAATGTGGCGGATGGTGGAGTTCCTACTCAGTGGTTGGGCCTTTTAGCTAACATCTTATGACACTTCCTGGAGGAAACAGAATGGGACTGTCTTCATTTAGGTTACTTCAACAAAATTACTGGCGTTTCCATTCTTCTTTTCGGCACAAAATTCCTGCAATAGCAAGTGTTCCAAGGCCTTGCCGGCGGCACGTAGCAAATGGTCAACCGCAAAGGTCCTCTCCAGAGTGGATTTCAGGAGCGTCTAAATTTGTGTTTGACAAAAGCGAAGCCTTGCTCCGAGCTTCTTACGAGAGAGCTGGAGGTCTTATCCGAACGGTTGACGATTTGCTCGGGATTTCCGAGGTTCAGAAAGCGCAGGCTAGTGTGAAGAAAGCCGAGGAAGAATTTATGAAAACGAGAAGAGAAGTCAATCTAGCGAAAACTGAACTAAATTTGGTGCAGGAAAAATTAGGGGAGGTTCGTCGGAAACTAGACCGCGTTCCTCGAGATGACGAACGTTACTTGATGTTAGCAACAGAGGAGCACAAAATTCTGGTGGAAGAGAAGAAGCTGAGGAGTGAATACGAACGCATGGAGGCTCTGGAGAGAGATCGGTTTGCTCTTCTTTCTGGGGCTGTGAGAGACTCGCACGAGAAGGAGAGGGCAAGAGCTGAGCGAACAAAACACTGGTCAGTTATGGGATCTGTTGGTGGCGCAGCCCTCGGTAGGGACTCCGGTATCTGTTTATTTTTTTTTAATATAAAAACAACAACGCACATACTTTCACCAATCCCCTTAAAAACTATCTCCCCTAACCCTTTCACTCCTAAGAGTGACTTTATAGATTTTACTCTGTCTAACGCCAGAAGGTTTTACTCTGTCTAACGCCAGACGATTTTACTCGTCAAATGGAGACCCCTTGGGAGTGAAAGGTTTATACAGATTTTATTCCGCTATTTTACATTAGTAATTTCTTAACTAAATTGAGCATTTATTGTAGGATTTTTTTTAACAAGTCTGTAATTTTTAAGTCTTAGCTTTTAAGTACTAGGTTTAATGTGCACGGTTCTCTGGAAGACCACTTTTTAGTGATAAAGATCCTGTGGGTAAATAACTAAAGTTATAGTTACAGTTAATGTGTATCTTCTGCTATACTGCAGTATCTCATTGATAGCGGGTGGTGAGAACGCCCGCAGTGAAACAATATATACTTAATATATGGTCCTGAGGGAAACAGTTAGTTTTGATTTCCTTGAGAGTCCCAATGTTTGACTCAAGACGAAGTCGAGGGTGACATCAGGACTCAAGGGAAAACAAAACTAACTAGTTTCCCAACGGACCATACATTAATTGCTTCATTGTATATTTAGAAAATCACGCCATTTTTAATTTAGTCATGCACTAATCATGTGCTGTTGTATTCGGCCTGCAGACAACAACTGCGCAATTGTATCCCGTTTGGGATATATCTGAATTTGACCATCAACCAATCACAGTGCTCATTTTGTTGAGTGAAAGTCTAGGTATATAACAATGTACTTTGTTATATGATAGTGGCTAGATTTCCATAGGACCCCATACTTCATTATGCATGCTGTAGGTGCAGTGCACATGCCAAAATTTCTTGTTTTCAAAGAACAAAACAGTATGGCAACAGCATACATAACGAAGTTTGAGATGGTATGGGAATCTAGCAGATTGCAGTACATCCTTAAATCACAGTATAAAACCAAAAGTAGTACAACTGTTGGTTTTTACCAAAAATAGACTACTCGTTCTTGGTTTCAGTGAGTTAAGCAGTCAGCCTGCTGCAGTGCCCCTCATCACTTATTGACTCATAGAAAACTCAGAGGGAGGGGCAGAGTCCTGAGTTGGATGTGACCCCCCTTCTTTGAAATGGTTTTTTTTTATTAGTAACATGACTCAATTTATGTTGTAAGGAATTAATTCACATATGCAGCTATTTTTAGGCTTCTCCCTGCTCCTATCGCTCACTGCTCATTCACAAAATGTCACCTCCAGCAAAACACAGCATTGGATATCAACATGGCAATCTTATTGGTACTCTGGTTGTGACATAGTGTGACCCCACCCCCTCCTCCTTTGAAAAGTCGTAGCTATGCCTTGGAAACTCTAAGTTACAGTGTAAGTTTGGAATGGGCAAGGAACCAAGGAACGACTCAGTTCACTTACTTGTTAAATTGTATTATTAGACAGTAGGATTGGGTGGGGTGGCAGTGCTTGCAGAAGTTCCCAAAAGATAACTTTTTCTCTGGCAAAACCCAAAACGTGATAAATGGATAATAATTTATTTAGCTAATGTAAATAGGATTTTCTTTGCAGCAATGTATATTTTCCTTCTTATTGCACGTGACTACTTTCTCTCACCAAACTTTAATTTTTGTGGAATTTCAGGAATTTTAGGTTCATCTTTAATGAACTACATCCGTTTGAGACAAATTAAGAATTCAGTGATGGATACTGGGGACAATTTGATGTTAAGAACAGAACAACTGTCTAATTTAATCAAAGCACAGGACATTCAGTATGAGACGGAAACAACACAGCTAAGAGAACTGCTGTCTGCACAACGACATATACTGGAGGAAAAGCTTAGAGAACTAGCAAGTCTTTTAAACTATCTTACTTTGAATATCGCCACGGAACCCCTCAAAGACTTTGGTATACAAGTTCCTGGGCCTCAAACTCATGCTGAGAGGTCTGGAAGCGAGCGACGGGTGATCGATCCTCCAGGACAACAAGGAATAGTACAGGACACATTAAGTATTCTAGCATTAAGGATAGATTCCATCACAGAGATAATGAAATTTAACCAGTTACGAATTCAAGAAGATTTTAGAGCGTTACAACAGACCATGGAGAGTCTTGTCCATTATTTAAAGCAAACGGAGGAGAGGAATAAAAAGCACATGTGTGCCTTAGAAACGTTATTGGAAGGCGAACACTCAGTTGGAAGTGATGTTGGGGAAACCACACATGAGCCATTTGTGAGGAGTAACGAATGGTGGGCAAAATCAAGCGCGGTATGTTCAGCAATGTGTGCAGTTTTGTCAGCAACTGCTCTGTTGTATGAGTTGTTAAAGTGAAGAGCATGCAGCACCTGAGGATTCTCCTGGGTAGAGGTCTTCATCAAGAGTTTTTAAACCAGGAGCCAATTACCAGGAACGTTCCTCTTCCGTATTAGGCTCTTACCCCACCACAGTAGGACATGGTGCGATTTTAACTTCCGTTTTGCGGCAGTTAAACGAAAGAACTATCGCACGGACCAATCAAACTGCCCCACATAACATCTTTACTGAGCATATTATTCTTTAGGTTATTTTTAACGAAGGTTTTAGAGTTCCCTTCTATGTTTCTAGTCTTCTTGTCCGGGAGAGAGTTTCAGAAAAAAAATGTGTTCTATAAATAGCCTTCAAATCAAATCATGTGTTTATAACGTAAAGGATACAGTAAAGGAAACGTAAACGGGAAACGTCAGAGGCTGTGCCTATCGAGGGCGCTGCTCCCTGCGTAAAATATAAAATAGTTTACAATACAATTTCAAATACAGGGAATGCCACCCAAGACAAAAAAATGCTCCTAGTGATGGTTTCCTGCTGGTGATGAGAAAGGTATTGGGAATCAGACAGCATGACGTGTTGCATCTTGAATAAAACATGGTCGGTTTGGCATTCTCAGTTTCTCCGTGTGAATCACTTCTTTTGAGAAGTCACATCAAACATCACACATCATCAAATACCTCTGCTACGCGTCTGATTTTGTGCTCCTTCTCAATGCTTAGTCTGTGATGAAACTCGTGTTTGGTGTACTACCTTTTCGCCCCATTGCGAACATAGAGCGTCGTTAGCGAACGTGTAAATCAAGTAAATTCTCACTCGTATCTATAGTCATCATGTAAAAACTAACATCAAATTGTCATCCCGGTTTGAAACTCATGCCGGGGCGTGGTTTGTCATATACACACCTTCTTATGTAAATAGAGTATCATAATGAAATAGTACTCGGCCAATAACTCACATTCTTGGAATCAGTTGGAGGCCGTAGTTCAGTTACAGCAGGCATTTGACTTACATTCGCCGTCCGACTTTCCAAATCAACTGGCAAGATCTTAACCAAAGGATAAGGACTTCCTGGTTTGAGGTAACCTTTTCTCTTCACTGTTGAATATACATCGAAGTATTTGCCGTACCACATGCAGGGGAACCAAACCACTTCGGTATCGTTTGATTCCACGAAGCAGAGAAATCGCCCGTTAACAAGGTAAACACCACCTTAGCCAATGAACAATGAAAGAACAGCGGCACCAAACGAGCAGATTGAGACATTCCTAGGCTCCTTGTATTGCTTAAAGACTGTCTAAAGAGATTTTTTATCACCTAAAAGAATTAAATATGTTCGGATATCTTAGCTGAAAATTGAAGTGTTCGAAAATTTTAGAGAATGACATCTTCATTTCAGAAATTGTTAGCTGGACGGCACCTTCTAAAAACTTCCCAACGAACCATTTGCTCATCCGAAATTGCTAGGTGACCTTTTTAAGTGCCAAAAGTTGCAAAAATATCCTTTCCAAAACCGAAGGGACTACAATTCACTTGTTGCGAATCTTTTTGGTGATGTTTTAGGGACTGAAAATCTATTAAGAGACACGGTTCGAAAATCCGAAGTCCTGTGTGTTCGATACAGTTTGTACCGAAAATAGTCGTTGGGTGCCCTTGTAAGAATGGCACAGTGCCTGAGTGCACGTGGCTCAGATCACTGTGGATTGGATTTGGTTCTCGGAATCGAACTGATAACAGCTTAAATGTTGGTTGTCGTCCTTGCACGAAAGGGTACGTCTACGGGTACTCCGATTTTCATCAGTCTTGAAAAAAGGCCCTTATTTCTTAATTCCAATTTGATCCCAACCACTCTTAGGACACGTTATTTCCAGGCCTAATAAAAATTTGCATTTACAGTATTTTATTTTAGTACGACTTTCGCAGAGGATTCTCGCGCGCTTGTTGGGCCCACACGATTCGCTGCAAGTCTACTTTACCAGGAGCCCATTACTGGATTTACTTTTTGACGTTCGAGCAACGGTGTCCATCTCCTTTTCTCTGTTCTTGTTTGTTTCTATGCATTCCATCTCTGCTTCCTGTCCCTCTCTTCCTGTTACGTCATTAGATGCAGTGACAATGCTACGTGATCCGTCTTGTAAGCACTGAAGCCCCAAACCCTCGTCATTTCAACCAGGCTCTGTGACAGTGGAGCTTTCTGTTCATCAATACGCCATCCGTTACTACGAAAAATGGCTCGTTCAAACTTTGTCAAGAAAACAGGAATCCCTCTAATCGTCGTGAGCACTCTTGTTGGAGCAGCGATCATCGTTGCGATTTTTCTATCCAAGGGTCCAGCATCAGAGAACAATGTGAAGAAAGGATCGACCACAGAAAGCACGGGTCAGTGAAGTAGCCTGATACATTTTAGTATTAGATCATAAAACATGCACAGAAAAACAACTCGGGTATAAAATTAAGTATTTTGATTGGAGATAATTCAAAATCCGCTGGTTATGCGAATGCAAGGTAAGCTTACAGTACTAAAAACGTCCAATCAATCTACGATCCTTAGATATAACCGTACCTCAGTGGAATATAGCTACTTAACCACCTCGCTATTTCTACCACTTTTTTGAACGGTTCCTGAGAAACAAAAGGCAAATTATCTTCTCATGTTCAGCTCAGTTTATATGCTATTTCCCCGTAATTACGACCAATTTTCAATGGCCTACAAATCGAAGTTGGTTTTATGAATAAGGTTGCATTCGTCAGTAATAAGCTACCCGTCTACAATGAGGCAAAGTTTGCAATAGGTCTGTTATACACTGCTTGTCAATTGATTGTAACAGCAAGTCGACGGCTAACTTGAATCACGACAGCCAACCGAATGGAAGCGTGACTGCGGCGATAAACCAAGTTACTGTAGAAATTACTTCCTTTCATTCTGTTGATTTGCAAACACTTTTCTCTTGTTTACTGGTATACCTTAACCCTATGGTAATAATTAGAGATTGTGAGCAGAACATGTGGCTGAGTTAAAGCTTATAATTGTGACACTGTTTGTCTTTATTGATGTCTCTAAGAGTACCGGTAGGAGTACAAAAGATCAAAAGTGGTATTGCTCAATTAATCGCTGTTACTTGCCAAACAAGCACAAAAGTACAGTACCATTCATAAAAAAAAATTTCTGCTTGAACGATTTATATTTTAAAAGCAGTTTCAGAAAGGATTATAGTTAGAAACATTGTCGTCACTGTTAAGTTCTACAAAACCTTTTAGCGCAGAAAAATTCTGCTAACTGTAAATAAAAACAGGAGACTAAACTCATTACAATAGGTTCAGGGTCTATCAGTAAAGCGTTAAACCAACAGCAGGAAGGGAAGTTAACACTATGAAAAAACACAAACAGAATATTAATAAGAAAGCTTAGCCCAGCCATTCTGTCGTGTTACTTGAAAGCTCCTAGACCTGTGAAAGCGAGCTGTTTGACGAGTGTTAACTATAGAACGAGCGTCCTCGAGTTCTTACCAAATCTACTGTCTCTCTCTTGAGTATTATTTTCGTTCCGTCACGCATTTCTCTTCATGGAACGTGTAACTCAGCTTTGGCTCTCCGGGGTAGCTCTCAGCTCATGCATGCTCTCTCTCTTAGGTAGAGTGGTGTATGGATTTGAAGACATGTTTAACGGCAAATACTCGCCTTTTTACTATTTTGTCAGATGGATATCAGGTAACTTTAATGAGTAATAAATATTCCACTCGGTACCATTTGGACGACCCCTTCAATTTGGCTTTGTATATACCTGACTTCCGTATACTGAGTGAAGCATTTTGTGTTACAGATTCAGAGTACATCAGATCTTCAAAAGGAAGCATAACAATAAGAAACTTAACCGAGAACTCCACAAGAGTGTTACCTATACCTGAAAAAATTATGGTAAGGGTTGATGGTTCCGTGGTAAGCTCTGTAATAATAAAATTCCTATCATTTGCCCTTAGGCACTTTCTAACTGCCTCTGTGAGACGTGACGTCACCGAGATTGTCTCCCATTTTCCCCAGACTTTACGCGGAAAATGGTCAAGAGAAGACACCTAGAGACTATAGGCCGTGCCAGTACATTCAAGAAGCCGCGACTATCAATTTGTTCCAGGCCACAATCTTGGACAGAACGTCTAGGACAGTTTTTTGTGATTTCCTTTAAAGCCTCAGCATCTCTGATTTCCTCCTAAAAAAAGAATGGTCACGAGAAGTTAAACACGTGTGAAACACATTGTTCAGTTTTTGTCGTTCAACACTGTATAGCGGGATTGGGTGCGGAAGAAAAATCTTTGTAACAATTTTCCGTGGAAGAACAATACCGGCAGAAAGAGATGCACAACAGCTTAAGTGCCCTGTAATGTTTGTTTTTGTCATTGAAGCGTCTCTGCTGTACGTTACTTTCTATTACTTCTTTAAAGATCTTTTTTTTTTATTATTTCCCTTTACAGAAGGTGTACAACGTGAGTTCTTATTGGTTGTCGCCCGACAAGGAATGGATTCTTTTGGCCTGTAACTATAAAAAGGTAGCAAGCCCGTGAAAGGTTTTATTTGCCCGTGTTAAATAATGCTAATAAAGTACATTGTTTTCTTCATAGCGAGAGCGTTTTCGCTACTAGCTATCTATCACAGATTAGAATATCCACACTGTGTCCTGGAGATAAGCAAACGCGTGCTTCGATTGTTTCTTTACTCATAGGCTGCCAGCTCATATGTTATGAGTACAGAAAACGGCGAAGTAAAGTGAAAATATTGTGGAAGTGGTGAAAATATTTGGTGAAGTGGCGGAAACATTTGGTGAATTAAACGAGGAGAAAATTAAAAGTCTTGCTTGAATTTAATGTACCGAAATATACAAACAAAGCAAATAAATTCGAGATTAAAGTATTCCGGACGGTAAATAGGCAAATCATATAAGCAGAAGTAACACGGGATTCGAATTGTTTTTTACGAACTAAAACGAAACTTTTCGCAAACTGCATGCATTTTGAAACACCCGTACACTTAGCTCATGTACAACTCAGTAGATTTCGAAGTTAAATGGACAGTGAGTACGTTTACAAGTCAGATTGCATTATTCGCGTTAGTATGCAGTTTGATTTTAACTAATTTCAGAATGGTTCTGTCATCAATTGCAAGGATGACCTTCGTTAACCCTCTATGTTTATGGTGTGATGCGGTTG
>OX453273.1:23198778-23206278 GCA_949710005.1 Ricordea florida | reverse complement strand
CGCTGCTATGTGGTTCTCTCCTGACGGGCGATTTCTCTGCTTCGCGGAATCAAACGATACCGAAGTGGTTTGGTTCCCTTACATGTGGTACAGCAAATACTCCGATGTTTATACCACAGTGAAGAAAATAGCTTACCCCAAGCCAGGAAGTCCTAATCCTTTTGTGAAGATCTGGTTAGTGAATTTGGAAAATTTGACGGCGAATGCAAGTCAAATGCCAGCTGTAACTGAACTACAGCCTCCAACCGATTTCAAGAATATGTGAGTTATTGGCTGAGTACTATTTCATTTTATAATATAAGCGGCTAGTGTTTTCTACATTTCACTCGTGTTCTCAAATGCCCGTCGTATTTTATCACAATGTAATACACTGCTTAGGCTTCTTTATTTGTTAAATAATATTGTTAAATAATACTCTATTTACATAAGAAGGTGTCTTCATGAGAAACCTCGCCTCGACATGAGTTTCATACCGGGATGACAATTTGATTTTCATTTCCTGTTTACATGATGACAATTTTGTAAAAGTAAGAATTGAACTGGCTTAAATTACGCATGCGCCACCCGTTTCAACAAACTGATGCCAATTTTCATACCCAATGGAATGTTAGTGCGAGATATCGTACACGAGAATCATATGGATGGAGTTATACAAAATAGATCTACTGACGATGGGCTGTGTGTCAATTGAAAACCTAGAAGTTATACAGTTAAATGTAGGACCGGACGCTGTGTTCCCGTTGAAAATGATGGGCCTCCTGTGGTCCGCTTGTGCTTACATGAAAGTTACTTCGCCTAGTTTATGGTTTTAGTGAACAGACTGTGTTCTTCTCTCGTACAGCGAGTATTACTACACTAACGTGGCGTGGGCGACGAACACCTCAGTGTTGGTGTGGTGGTTAAACAGGATACAAAACACATCCATTGCCTACATATGCATCGCACCAGCTTGGAATTGTACTGAGGTAGAATAAGGAAAAATAGCTCATAATCATGGTTAATACTTTGGGAAGGTAAACTACCTCCCCCATCCAGGGCTGATGCCTTGCCCAAAGAAGAAAATCAGTCTCGCAGTCTACTTAAGAGTAGCCCATTTTGGCGGGAACTTGTTCATTTCGCACTAAACGGAACAGGCATATTTCACGAGACTTAAATTGGCGATTTTTTGAAAATAGATAACAATTAATTAGTTCGATACTGCCTATCTCCTGTGCTTTTAGTCATGACTGTGCATTTGAAATTATACGATTGCCATAAGTTTCTTTAGGGATCTCATATATAGACAAGGGGTCTGTGTTTCTTTTCTGACAATTGGTGTGAGTTTCGTAAAGTTCAAAACATCAATTGGAGGTTCAATTTGATGTTTTGTGTTATAGCCTCCGTAGCAGGCGTTTATATTAGTTCCTAACGCGGCGCAAACTGAGGGAGCAGGCAAGTGGAAGAAAAAGTCCCATCCTCTCCTCCCTTTCCTCTGAATAATTTGTCTTCACAATGGTAGATATTTATACTCTATGCAATAGTATCATTAAAAACCTGACTTTTTTCTTCTAGAACCAAAGACTAAGCGTGTCAGACGGATGGGTGAGCACTAGCACGTACTTGGTAAGTTCCCGATTTTGATTGGTTGCTGAGGACTTCTTATTATCATTGATCAGGTTAAATCTGCAGGCCCTGCTTTGTGGACGACTGAGCCCACCCGGCTCTTTAAGTTTACCAATACAGGACTGTTTGAAGTCACTGTCCGAGGAATGGTCGCAGCACTCCATAGTATGAAACACAAATGAAATAGAACCACACACTGCAAAGTTAAACAAATAGTGCAACCGAACTGTATACAGTGAAGCAAACATTGCTATGGTTGCATGACTGAAAACTCATCAAAGTGTCTCTTTAATTTAACAAGTCGATGGCATTTTGTTGCAGTGTTAAAGTACAAATTCGTTATTGCACTCAGTCGTTTTTGTCGGTGAGTCACTGCTACATGTAAGTCATGCTGCCAAATTGTCGGTCGATCGTGGGTGGCAGCCAGCTTTGGGTACCTGTATTGGGTCTTGGTTTGTGTTGTTGCCACTGGTGGGTTCGCAACCGGAATTTGAAAAAAAAATTTGGACTCACATTCAATGAAGCCTGCCTCTGACTCGGCCTTCAAATGATTAACTGTATAATTTTCCATTTATTATGTGCAGCCTCCAAATCCTTGGTTCGCCAGTGACGGCTCATACTACTTGACCCTTCGACCCTCTCCTCAAGGCAAAAAAGGGGACTTTCTTCATCTGGCTAAGGTCACAGTGCCTGTAAGTAAAGTACAACAACCCACATTGTATTCAAGGTTTTGAAACCATTTTACTTGCTTCATGCATTTTGCTTTGACGTTTCCAAAATGTGCTCTTATTTTCTTCAGTCATCTGGGAAAGGAGAAATCACCTTTCTCACGGAGGGGGAATGGGAAGTAGTCGCAGTTTTGGCGTTTAACAAAGACACAGAATCAGTGTGAGTAAACGTTTACAGCTTCCTTTCAAGTATTAATTATGATAAGAAAAAGAATATGTCGGCAAGAGTGCACTGCGTGGATGGAGAATATCCTTGCTTAAGTTGTAGTTTCAAACAGGTATGATCAGGACAGTATGATATGATTCAATTGCGTATTAATCTTTGTTTATATATTTTATGGAGGCACGTTGGCGCATGGTTAGAATGCTGAACTTTAGGACAAGTTAAGGTGTCTGCGAGGAGGCAGGTGCTTCCTTCCCTACCCCTCACGCGCACGCTCCTCACTCGCACCTCTCCCGCGCACGCTCCGCACTCGCGCTTCCCTCGCGCATGCTCTTCACTCGTGCGTCTCCAACGCACGCTCCGCCTCTGCTCTTCTTCCACCCCTTTCATAGCTGTAAGCACCGTAACTTGTGTACAAACGTACTGTGCGTATACTATTTCTTTTACACACTATCAATTATTTCAGGTATGTCCAAAGCACGAAAACTTCACCAAGAGAGAGGCATATTTACAGGTTTGTCTGTCTTTTTCATGTAAAGGGTCAGTCAAGAGGAAAGCTGCTTACCGATGTGCAGTAATTCATCTTCAAACTGTAGTAATTTATACCGTAAACCGTCTAACATATAGAAAGGGTATCGCGGTACTAGACTAAAACCAACTATAGTTTCCTATTCCTGGAGAAACCAAGGATTGAAAATGGAACCACTTTTATTCAATTTTTGCCGCCTTATCCGCAACAAGGAAAACCGCTAAAGAGTAACCGGTCTGACTTTCCAAGGCTGCAGTTGATATTTTTCTATTTCAAGGGGGACATTGCATAGTATTTTTGACTGTACACAAGCATTTTATTCCTTAAACCGTTATACTAATTGTCACCGCAAAGAAACAAAATCTCAGTAACAGTACTTTCCTAAATGCTCAATCAACTTGCTCCGAATACTTCGTAAAATTTCGTCAGATTGCGGCATCTTTCGTGACACGTTCGGATGCAGTCGACTGAAGGTAACTCGCCGAAACTCTGAAAGTGTGAATGTCTCAATATTCTACATCACTCTACAGTTAATTAATTGCAGTTACTGTTCTGTTTTTGTTCAACAGTGTAAACGTGAAGACGAAAGAGCTCAATTGCTTGTCCTGTTCCTTACCGTGGGCCGAAAGTAAGTTCACTCCTTTGTTATTAGCAATTATAACCCACCGATTAATTTTCGTGCCACCTTATTGGCTATTTTGGGTCGCGTGGTGTTAAATAGCTGGACGGGTATCAGCGATATACCCCGGCCACATGGATATTTGCCCTGCAATTTTTCAGTCGCAAGAAAACATAACAAAGTCAGTCTCTTTCAAGTTTTTTTACAATAAACTCGTTTTTATAATCCAGTGACATCGTAATTTTAAAGTAGCTAGTCGCAATTGTAGCTCCGGATAAAACAGAAAATCAACAAAATAACTGAGCTGCTGGTGTTTTTGGCCTGGAGGTGAGCAAAAGTTACGAACCCTTGGGCAATCAAATTCTTGAAAATCTTCCCACTGAAATGTGCAAAAAGGCTGGTTTTGCACAAGGTACACTTCCCCTTGTCTTTAAAGCTGCCGGTTGAGAAACTTTTCCAAGCCAAACTGAAAAACGATAAACTACGCAAACGATAAATAGCTCCAGTGGTACAGTACACGACTAACTGTAGAGCAACTATTCGAGTCATCCGATACTATCGCTCGATTTATAGCTCAAAAGAATTCGGTTCAGTCAGTTCAACCTGTTCTTGCAACTGGAACTAAGGCCCGGTTCATACGTCGCATTTCTGCCGTGTCGAATTCAATTCAATTGAGTGCGGCAGAAATTCGACTGCTGATTCATACGTCGAATTTCTGCCGAATTTAATTCATTGAATTCATACATCCGTGTATGTCGGTCAGCGGAAAAATGTTACAAAGGTTAAGTAACTATCCAATATGGCGGACCAAGGTACTCAGCGGAGGCTTTTTATTTTGCGAGAAATTATTGAAAGAAGGCGAAGGAGGAGGCTGTCAATGCAACAGTATATATGGTAGGTTAATAATTCAATTCTGCCTGGTCTCTTCCTTTCTTTTTTTTCCGACGGGACCAAATTTTCCTCATTCTCAGAAAAAGAGCTTTGTTCTTCTGAATCTGACGTTTGCCGCGCTTAAATCGCTCTCCATGACGCCATCTTGGATAGCCAGCCCCAGTCTACGCATGCTCAATACATTAACATAATGTAAAACTAGATGTACCTCTCGGCAAGTGCCAACGAGGTGAAATAATTTCCTTTCGATGGAACGTGTGGAAAGCTAGTTCTGTGTTTTGTAGATTTTGGAACATTACACAGAGGGTATATTGATTTCTTTGTGTGCACACATGCTGTATATAGCATTTCAAAAACTTTATTACGTTCCACGTAGGCAATTGCATTTTTTAAAATGTAACATCTCAATTCCATAAAACAGTCAATTGCACAGGAGAACTTTCCTGGAACATCTAAGCAGTAATTCTTGAAATGCATTTGCACTGCTGGGAGGTTTGAAGAACACAATGGTTCCGATAATTCTTTAGTAAATTATTTCTGAAATTGTGGTTTGTTTGGTGAAGTTTTATGGCCGTTGGATTCCTTTGATCCTGCTGGATTTCCATTAACCATATGGGCTTCCTTATTTGTAATTATGTAAGGATTGAAACTGCCATTTGAAGCATGAGGAATTCTTCTAAACATATATTTTCGTTTGTAATGAAAAATGTATAATTCACGGCGACGAAAGGCGGACGTAAATAAGCACAGATTGCACGATCTAAATTGTCCTAGCTGTGAATCTGCTGTAATACGAGAACACGAAGGTTTGATTATTGACCAACTGGTTCCATAAAGGGAAAGTGACAGAATAAGCATGGTATAGTTAACGTAAAACATGGCAAAATAGTACGGTGAATGTGTCCTTTAGTTATAAACTTAAGCTTAATCTTGACAAAGTTTCGGTAATTACGTGTAGTGATTGGAACGTGTCTTAATGGCGTATTAAATCTTGACAAGCGGCTGGCAATGACAACACTGGTGACCACAACACTGCATGAAACATTGAATGAAGCCTGAAAAGGAATTTTTTTGCTAACCTTTTGAGCCCTGTACGTATTTGTTAGCCTACACCGCCGAACGCAGTGATCAAGGAATAAGGTTATTGTTTTTTGCCTCGTCAGTGGTTTTAGATAACGCAACGCTGGCGTTCAAGGATAATTTCTGTGCTACAAGATGTGTACAGCAATCTCTGTTTCTTTGATTTCAAGACTATCAAGGACGTCGCAATCGACGAAAAACGCACTGGTTCGAAATTGACTAGTGATTCAAGTCTATTAAGGATGTGTCAATCGACGAAAGAACACGCTGGTTCTGAATTGGGAAGAACTCGCTGGTTCAGTTCATGTAGCGAAGGACACGCTGGTTCTAACCAAAATTTGTGCGTATAGCCCTATTCCTTGATCAGCTGCTACTTACAACTCCAATAAGATAACGTGGCTAAAAGCCTTTTCAAACTGAAGAAAGAATCTGACAGTTTTCTCACATCAACGAGCCTCGAACCACGAGGAGCAAACTCTTTCGATTTCTTGCACACAACGGCTCGAGCAATAAGCAACGTGACGTTCGGACGAGGAGCAAACTCTTCAGAATTCTAGCACACAACAGGGCAAATTCTACCAAGACACGGACGAAGCAACTTCACGTTCAGAAGAGGAGCAAATCAGAGCAAATCCTAGCAAGACACGGACGAAGCACGAGATAACCAACGTGACGTCACTGCCCAAATTAGGGGTGTGACTTCTGTGGTGTGACTTCACTGCCCAAATATGGGGTGTTTACTTACACCCAAATATGGTAAAAAAAAAGTCCCTTACGCAGAAGTTGAGATTTTTTCTGCTGTACGCGCGGCATTATGATTCTGCCGCCTCGGCCAGCCTCGCCTCTTGGCTCGGCTGCCTCGTTGGCAATAATGTATGCATTAGATTCGACACAGCAGAAATTCGGCGTTTAAATCGGTGTCGCATCTCTTCCGGATAATGCGACAAGCCCAGTCGAACGTGCGGCAGAAATGCGGCAGCCGATTCAGACGTCGAATTTCTGCCGCACTTAATTCGTTGAATTGAAACTGACACGGCAGAAATGCGACGTATGAACCGGGCCTAAAGCTCGCCTACCCTTTTTTTCTTCGATCTCCTCGGCGCCCGCCATTAGAGGATGTTAGCATCAACGACGTGTACGAGTACGAGAACGACTTCAAGCCGTACTCGTACTCGAAGTCGTTTTCTCAGCTTTCTATGTTAGCGATGACACCGAGTTCGAGTTTATAGAAAATAAAATTATGGGATTCCGCATTACTGGGCGCCAAATTTGAGTCGAGGTAGCGCTTCCACAACAATTTCGAAAACAAAAAATGACTCTAAAATTCGTTCAAGACTGCTTGTTAGTCAGTTACATGTAAGGTTTTTTGGACGAAGAAGAATTTTGTGCTTTATATGATATAAACAGAACAGATTGTCCTGTATTTGAGCATGGAAAGTATCGAAGATTCGACCTGAATGAAGTTTGCGAGGAAGAGTGCTTCAGCCGCTTTCGGTTTAGCGACAAGGTCATTCCCTGCCTTGGTCGTATTTTGCGTCTACCTAGGTAACTCGAAGGATGGTTATTCGCGGTCTAGAACACCCTAAAACCCATCAAATTCAACACAACAACCACACCGGATAAAGAAGTAAGTATTCTTTATTGATATCTTCGACTGTTGGGATATTTTCGACCAAATAATGGCAATTTTCGGGGTTATTTCGTGAGCCTGTGAGGCCTGTGGAGAGACATGAAACTTTCCCGGGTAAATGCAAATTTACTCTGTGTAGGAAATATCGCGTTCGGTTGTTTTTCCTCGACTTCAAAAGCAGTATTTTACATAAAACATAATATAAGGAATGTTCAACATGATAAAGAGAGGCTAGAAACGAAATGTAAATGCATTAAA